>JAKEPQ010001021.1:21297500-21923750 GCA_024500445.1 Entomyzon cyanotis
CATTTAAATGATACAGTGATTAATTTCTGAAGCATGTTGTGGCTTAAACCCAGCTGGAAATTAGGCTACTTGCTCAACCCCCTTCTCTCCCTACTTCAACCTAGTGGAATGGGGAGGAAGATCAAAGTCAAACTTGTCGATTGAGATAAGAACAGTTTAATAATTTAAAATAAAGTAAAAGTACAATAATAATGGTAAATGATAATAATAATGATAATAATAAGGGAAAAAACAAGTGATGCAAAATGCAACTGCTCACCTCCCACTGCGGCCAGATTCCCCTTCCCAAATTAAGATCAGCCCCCTTCCAGGTAAATCCCTCCAGTTATAAACTGGGCATGACATTTTCTGGTGTGGAATATCCTTTCGGATTGTTTAGGTAACCTGTCCTGGCTGTGCTCCCTCCCAATTTCTTTTGTTCACCTCCTCACTGGCAGAGCATGAGACAAGGAAAAGTCCTGAATTTAGGATAAACACAACTTAGCTGAGAATCAAAACATCAGTGCATTACCAATAGTATTCCCATTCTGAATCCAAAACACAGCACTGTAACAGCTGCTGAGAAAAAGTTAACTATCTCCTAGCTGAAACCAGAATATTTTGCCACACTGAATCTTGTAGGAACAAACAAAAATAAGCATAGAGTTGTTATTGTTATGCAAGGTAAACCAGTCATCATACTAAGAAATCACAGAACAGAATAAAGAATTAGTGTGTTAGGACTTTTTGCCAACATGAGAAAACACCTTTTGGTAGAATAAGAAAAGCTGTATTATCCAGGCAGACACTGTACTCATCTCTCTTTTCCACTGCCAAAACTCTACTCAAAACTATTTCCAACTACTTTGTTTTGGCTTTCTGCTAAATGATAAAAACCAAAACCCAATAAAACTGCTCTTTCATATAGTAAAAGCTCTGCCAGAAGCAAAAATGTGAAAAGTAGATGAAATTAGAAAGTAGTCTTAGTAATTAAGACAGAGTAATAAAAATACCCTAGAGAAAATTGTTAAATTATTTCAGGTTAATAAGAAAGGCACACCCTTTTAATTTTATTTCTTAAACTTTGGAATGAATGCTACTAGAACTCTTTCAGAAATAAATGTGAAACTTCAGTAAACTAATGGCAGAGTATTTGAGAAATGCAGGTGAAATTTTTTCTAAATAACTTTCAAAAAGTATAGCAGACAATTTTTTGTAAACAGCTAAGTGGTACTTTTTTTTAATATTTTTTTCAGAAATTTTGGTCTGAAAATGGTGGAACATTTTGCCAAGTAATTGAATTAATTTTCATAGCACTGTAATGCTGTACAGATAAGATTAATTTATTTTATAGTTGGAGAAAGTTATTTAGCTGGGAGGGTCATCCGGCAATCCCATGTTAAAACTATGTCTAATTTTTTTTCATATCATTAATTCTAGACTCTGATGACTTGACCAGTTCATTAACATTCCATTCCTATATTGTTATTGATTGATTGATTGATTGATTATGAAGTAAGAAAATATAAGTAGGGCTTGACAATTTTCCATGAATTCGTAGTAAGAAATATGTTAAAAGGAAAAGAAAATGAGTAGTAAGTCAAGAAGCATTATTTAAGAAAATTGAAAGCGACAGAGAAAAAACCCAATACATAAAATTATTTTAAATAATGTTAGTCTACTGCAAATATTCTAGTGTTTACTGTGTCAGTCATCATCCCCTGTTACTGAGTTTGACAGTGTTACAGGAGCTATATTTTTTCACAGAGAAGAACTTCTGAACAGTTTCAGCAATGAAGCAGATTCTAGATACTTGTCTGCCATAATTTTACCTCCTTGGGGTTTTGCTTTGTTTTGTTTTTTATTTTTTTAACCTACAGTCACATTTGTTAAGGAAACGACAGAAAAAAATCTGGCATTTAGTTGTATTTGAGTTATTCTGATCATTTGATAACATCCCAGACCAACAAGCAGGATATGGCAAGACCTGAAGAAAAACCCAAACAGTTTAGAAATAGATCAGCACTATCTTCCTTACATTTGCTTATAGAAAGAAAATTTAAGTGCAGATTATCTATTTAAATACACCAGCTATATCTAGAGGCCAATTTAGCAAGAACAGCTCAGAAACACATTTACAAATGACTGTGAGTTTTTTGGTATCTGCTAAATTATTCTTGATTTTAAGTGATTATGCCTGGTGATAATGGACCATGTGCTTGCATCATACATGGTAAAAAATGCAAGCTGCTGGCTTTGAAATCAGAACTTCCTCAGCACTTGGGATGCTTAGATTTTACTTGCTATGAAGAATAGATGAGGCTGGATTTAGTGTAAGGTTTGAAATTTCTCAGTGTTTTGGATGTTTCTGATAACTATATTTATATTCCTCCCTGCTAAGATATAAAATAGATTAATGTAAATAATTTATTCATAATTATGCCATGGTGTCTTAGTCAAAAGACAAGCTGAACTGCCTTTCATGCCTTTTAAGAGCATTTTCTGTTCCAGTTTGGCATTTTATGCTGAAGAAGCTTAAAATGTCAATTTTTAGATGCTGACATTAACACTTCCAGTTCCCTGATATTTAGGGTAATGGAATCATATAATTATTTGGGTTGTAAGGGACCTTCAAAGATTTTCTAGTCCAAGCCCCATTGCCCTGGGCAGGGATAGCTTCCACTAGACCAGGTTTCTCCATGCCCCATCCAGCCAGGTCTTGAACATTTCCAGAATTGGTTATCCACAGCTTCTCTGGTCAACCTGTGCCAGTGCCTCACCACCCTCACGATAAAGAATTCCTTCCTAGTCTAATTTAAACTTCTTCCCTTCTGGCTTAAAACTGTTCCCCATTCTCCTATCACTATCTACATATATAAAAAGTACCTGTCTCTCTTTTTTATAGGCCCTGTTTAAGTACCAGATGGCCTCAGTGAGGCATCTTCTCCAGGCTGAACAACCCAAGCTCTCTCAGCCTTTCATGATGGAAGTGTTCCAGCTCTCTGATAAGTTTTTGGCCCTCCTCTGCACAGATCCATGTTTCAGGACTCCAGAGCAGGACAGAGTGGCTGAGGTGTGGTCTTACATGAGCAGACTATAGGGGCAGAATCACCTGCCTCGACCTGCTGGCTTCTTTTGACACAGCCCAGGATAGGGTTGGTTTCCTGGGCTGCAAGTGCACATTGCCAGGTGATGTTTAATTTTTCACATGCCTATATTGTCAAGTGGCTCTTCACAGGGCTGTTTCCAATCCATTCACCTTCTAGTATCAGGTGATATTGGTGATTGCCCTGACCCAGGTGCAGGACCTTGTACTGGTCCTTGTTGAATTTCATGAGGTCCACATGTGATGTGATTTCACAGTGATGGTTCCAAACAATAATCAGCGTCTGGGCTGGGAGTGCACTGGAAAATATAGTGGCAAGGTTATTTAGGAATAGCCTATTGGAGTTGCTATGCTTAAAAAGATTTGGTTTTCAGACAATTTTTCTTTGGCCAAACAAGAAAACTGAAACACAAACCATGGGAAAAAATCCCCCATTTCTATTTCCAGGTCTGCTACAATCATATTCTGCCATACATGAAGACTGATCTAAATGTCATTAAAACAGATAGAAGCTAGGCACTCCTAACTGTGTAAATTTATGAGCCAAAACTTCTGGTCACTGTGCAGGGGACACAGTTTACCATAATTTGCAGCAATGTATCTTTTCTCATTGGTTTTGTACTTGTTGGATGTAAGAAGATTTTGTCAGGTATCTTCTGTCAGTTTGAAGCAAACTGCAGTGTAAGATTAGCCAGTGATTGAAACCTAGCCAGTAGGCATTCTTCAGAATGTTTTTCTTCTCTTTCATTTGTGTGGTTCTGTGGTTCTTTTTTTATTTTTCTCTGGTTTTGGTGGCTTTTTTTCCTATTATTTGGTATTTAGGGATGTCAATATTCATATCAGGTCTTTTCTTTTTTTTGGGTTTTTTTTTGGAAAATACTCCCTCCTCCTCCCTTCCCAGCCTTACCTTCTTTTCACTTTCTCAAAGGTAATTTTGCTGCAGTTTGCAGATGCACCCTGAATAAAAACCTAAAGCCACCATGGGAGAAGATCTGAAGGTGTTACTTGAGACATATCCCACCTGGGACAGAGGGAAGATTGGGAAGCAATCTGTCCTCAAAAGTTAGGATGTGCTTCATGGAGAAACACTGCTTGCCTTCAGTGTCCTGTTTTGTGCCACCCAAGCAGGAGCAGAGAACACCTGTGTCAGACCAGGGCCATACCCTTACACTGGGGCTCCTGTTCTGCCTGGTCGCTGCACAGCAACATAAGCCCAGTAACACTGACTTCTGAAATGTAACTTGAAAATAAGGTGATCATCCTGGTAAACCTCTAGTCTTTCTCCTTTAGTCTTGCACTGTCTTCCTTCTGCAAGCAAGCGTCAGAAGAAATTCTTGTTCTCTTGGTCCCATGATAACAGTGGGAGCTTGTGTGCTAGAGATGGGTTTCCTGTCCTGGCATGCTTCTGGGGTAGTATTAATAATAATACAAGAAACATGAGGGTGATATTATTATGATGGTTAAATTAATCTAATTTGAAAAGGAAAGTTTGTCAGCTTTCACATGACAAAGAATGCAGGAAGTATGCAGAACAATTTGAGGGCATGTCAGAACTTTCCTAGGCAGCACTGTCATCCCACTCATTGAGTGGGAAGCAAAAGAAATTAAAGAATGATCATTGTTTCCAAATTCCAGATTGGCAGCTTTGCTTTTAGACACATTTCAATCTCCAGTTGTGTCTGGAAGGTGTTTGTTTTCCATTTTAATGTAAAATTTTCCATAATCCCATAACTAAAAATTTTCTACGTTCAGCATATATTTCAAATTTTCACTCTAGTGAGGTATTAAAAAAAATCAGAAATTCCTGGCTGCAGGAATAGAAAAAGTTCAAAGTTCATTTCATAATCATAAGCAGACATCTCCCTCCCTCTCATTCCTCCTTCATTCTCTCCCCCTCCTTCTCTCCACTTTTATTTCTTTTTGTTTTTTTCCCCTAAAGCGGTCAGAATTAAATATTCACTTTTTCTCTCTTCCTCTGGATGAACTGTAATTTCATAATATGATAGTTTTATCAAAAACTAACAACTTTGGTTTGGCATAGAACTATATAATTTTCTTAAATATAAAGTGATAATTTCAAAGTTTGGGCTAAGGAAGGAAGGAATACTGCAGCTTAGTAAAAGCATATGTTGCTTATGGAGACCTCACAACCACATTCAAATTCAGCTCTTGCCAAATCACGTTACATTGCTAGAACTCCTTCTTTAAATTTCCCCAGTGAGGCTCATATGACAGGGGCTATGTTCCTGCTGCATGGTACTAAGGAGGTTCATGGGTTTCTCTTTACCTTTTTTCTCTATTTCTTTTATAAAATGCCTATGCAAGTTAGACATTCACAAATCAAGAACTCATTTTACCTTTTGTGTTTTTTAACAGCATGATTCCCAAAACCAGAATTTCTAAAAGCCATAGTAACATGAAAAAACTTAATCACACATATAGACAATTTTCTGTTGAGCTTTCTGCTGGAAGCTGATGGCTTTGTTTTATAGTGAAGCACATGCTGTGTGTATAAAGTATATTTGACCTCATCAGAGCTTGAAGTCTGAGTACAGCAGTGATGAAAAATCTAGAGCTGTGCAAAACTATCTAGATTTAGTTCAAAAAGCATCTATAATTTTCACAGAAGGCCTACTTTCAAAGTTCTACAGGGAGAATTTTTCCACCCTTTTTGTAAGTACAGGCTACTTTAAAAAATAAAGAAGAAAATGTATGAGTACTGTTATTATTGCTGTTGTCTTAGGCAAAAACTGTAAAAAGACTAGAAATACTTTTTTACTTGAAGAATCCACAAAATATTCTGAAGAATTTTATTTTCTGGAATGAATTTTCAGATATTTTTTTCCCTTGCCTTAACAGTAGGGAACATTTAAGACTCAAATCTAACTGAAAGCTCAGAGACACTTTCTTAATAGTGTAATGTCAAAGTGGGGATACCTTTGACTCCATGTAGATTAAATATCTGCATATACTGGCATTACAGAAGTAAAATAAACAGTGTACTCAGAATGTCTCTCTATTGAAATGGATGCAATGGAAAGTCTTTAAAGCTTTGAATGCACCATGAACTCTTCATATCCAGTCTTTTGTTCAGGGACTCAAAATAAAGAAAGTCACATGCACCAAAACTTTATTCCAGATTGAGATGCCCCTAAGACTTCTCCTGTAATATTTTCTAAAGTTTGAAAAGATATTGACAAAAGGTCTACCTTAATCCATAATTTTTGGATTCTCATTTCAACAAATGCTATTTAATTTGCTACTGAATTGCTGATCTGTGTTGAAATTTTTATCCCATCACTGGCAGATAGAAGTATTAAATAAAAGATAAACTGAAAATTTTCTGAAAACACAGTGCAAATTCTGTTTCTTTGATGCAAAAGAAAGAGGAAAGAAAGTACAGTCTTTCTGGACTCATTCTGCCCTTAAGAAAGGGGTTGTGTTGTTCAAGCTACAAAAAGACAGAAGTCTTTAATTTGCATATAGGTGACAACTTTCAAGTCTCATGGCTTTGCTGAGACAAAAGCTATTTTGCAGTGAAAACTCAATAAATCCTATATTTGGCTCACTTTTTATTTGACGTGCAGATGTGGAAAGTGTCCCAGTCCATGAAAGTGGGCTTGGAACTGCATGATCTTTATGGCCAGTCCCTTGCAGCCCAAACCATTTTATGGTTATCTGATTCTATGATTCTGTGAGCATGCAAATTTGTGGTTATTTATGTGTCAAATTAAAACCTTTTTTGTGGAGAGATGTACCCACAGTTGTGACATTTTGTGTCCCACTATCTTGATAAAACCCAGTCTTTCTAAGTTTCTTGGGAAACAGAAACAGGCCATGTTCTAAACAGCAGATGTTTCACTGGGTCAAGTGGACCAGTGCTGATGCAGAAAACTCTTCAAAATTCACTTGGGTCTAGCTGCTACAAAATGTAAATATTACTGTTGGTCTTTGGCATCAGGTCAGCAGTAGGGAGAGCTCTCAATTATAATAAAGTCCATGTCACCACACACAAAATGTTTGCCTCGTTTTTCTATATGGCAGTTGTGCATTTTTGGTATATCTAAAGGTGAATTTTTCCTGTTAAGATGAAACACAGCTTGCTACTAAAATTAAATTCACACCCTATGTAAGTTCAGGTTAGTAAGAGTGTACATTTTCCTAATTTAAAGTGGCATTATATAGATATTATATCAAAAATTCATCCAACCCCATTCAGAAAATCTGTGTATAAATCAGTGGTCACACTCAAAGTTGATTATTCTTCTGCAATCTTTCCTGCTTCTTGCAGCGTCTGCCATCCTACTTAAAGTTTTGAAGTCCCTACATTTCACATTTGACATGGGATGAAGTTTAAGATTGCCTTTTATAACCAGCTTTCTTACTCATAAACAAAAAATTCATGGTGTCCTTTACTCACTGGGGACCAGAAATACATATAGGGTCAAGAATTACAAGGACGACTAACTATTCTAGTAATTTACAGCATACCTGAAGGCTTTATCTGAGACATCTCAGATTTTCACCCAAGGTGACTCAGTAGAAGAGCAAAGTGCCTACTCTATATCAGTTCTGACTTGATGAGACTTGCATGCAATGTTCTGTGTCTTCAGCTGGAAGACAAAATATCAGGAATGCTGAAAATAGATATATACTACATGTATATATGCACTATATACTCTGCAGTAGTTAATTGGTGCATTTATATTGAAAGAAAATTTTCCAGCAAGTCTGAGATCAAACATAACAATAAAAAAAAAATTACAGAAGCTCAAAGTATGAAATTACAGAAATCCTAAATCCTGAATTTTCCAGCATTTGTGCTTTGGAAAGTCAGCCAGTTCTCTAAAAGCCAACTTCATCTTTTCTAGTGCACTTCTATAGTCCAGATACTAAGCAGTCTACAGCTAGAGCTAAAGTGTGAATACTTTATCCATCATGTCTTAGCTAGACTATGTTCTGCTCTCATAGTAAGATCAATGTTGCAGAGCAAACAGAAGTACAATAAAGAAAAGGCAGTATCATTTTGTAGTGGTAAGAAAATAAATCAGTTTTAGGTCAGAATGCTTTCTGTGCAAAGAGTTGTTGAATTTTAAGATATCATTTTGTATAGTTACTATTCTGACCATAACTATGTTTTTAACACATACTATATGTGGTTTAAAGAAAAGACACATCTGTCCCTTTTGAGACTGTAATTAACATCAAAGGAGGGTGCAATATGGGAGCTGAATCTTGCATTGCTGCTTATTCTGTGATGGTGATGTGGGTTACTGAGTCCACAGAAACTTTTACTTCTGCATTGACAGAAAATATGCAGACTCCATGATAGTGCTTATTTCTTTACACTGCCAAAAACCAAATGGATAGGAAAAACTTATACTCCAAATGGCTGTGGATTAATATGACCATGTAAACACAGCAACCATTAAAGACTCTGCTATAGAGCCTTTAGCTGGAGCTTTTTAATAAAGGGTGAAATATGCTGCAGAAAGATTTCTGCTTTGGAAGTTTTCAGCTGACTTACAAGTGCTAGCAGAAATATTTCAAGTATAAATTGATATGAGACAAGGTTCATTCTTGAGATGTTTGCAGCTACAGGGGTAGCCTTTCTACTTATGAACATGTACACCTCTCATAAGTGTTAAGACAAACAGACAAACTGTTTAAAACTGTGACAGCCTTATTATTTGCTAACAGAATTTCTCGTAATGTGTGTCTGCTGCTAAAATGATAAAAGATAGACTGAGAAATAAGAAAGGATTTCAAAGCTAATTCAAACTCCACTCCCAATGTCCAGTATGACTACTCTTGTCTATAGCGTAGCAGAAATGGAGACTTTGTTGGCCTTAGAACCCTTTGAGAGGTTAAGCAGATTGCAGTTTTGAATAAATGCTGCCTCAGAAGTGCCACAACACAGTCTGGGAAGATTACCTCCTCAAGAATATTCAGATTGGTTCCACGTATTAAAAAACAGCCTAATGAGATGTATAATCACTGTCATGATAAGTAACTTTCTTCTCTGGGCAGCAAAGCTGATAGGATGGATTCATTCACAGTGAATGTCCAAATGATGTCCTTTGTGCTTTACTTTCTTAGTGGATCTACTTCCACAAAAGATTACACTGTTCTCCAGTGAACTTGAAAAGTTACTCACCAGACGGGACATGGCCCAGGAAAAGTTCATAAGCACCTGCTTAACTTTGAAGATGCTTCCAAAACACTGTTTACATTTACATCCTATTTAAAGGAATTGCTTGCAGATACACTGCAGCCTTTGTAACAGAAAAGAGCTGGAAGAAATAAGAACTGGGACAAAGCTGAAGCATCTCTGGATGTTACCACAGATAAGCATCCATCCAACTGCCATTTCTGTTTTAGTGCAGATCACCTGCTGTACCACTAGTAACAGTCAGATGCTGCTGGTTGAACTCTGCACTTTGATGTATGAAAATATAAATGACTCTGTGGATGCTTTAGTGTATGGGTATGGGAGTAATTTGCAAACAGCAGAGGCATGTGGACAGTAAGTTCTAAAGGGATAGGAAAGCTTACTATGCCCTCTTGAATTTTAGCCAGACGCAACAAAAACTCAAGAACATTGTGACCTCTTTCTTTCTTATGGGTTGTCTGGTTATTCTTCCCTGGAATCTGTTAGACATACTGCCACAGATTTCCACATAAAAGTAAAACAGATTAAAGAAACTTGCCCAAACACCTGTAAATGAGCCATGTGTTTAGTTTTTTCTAGCTGTTTCAACCACAAAGTGACAAATTTGTCACTTTGTCTACAATCATCAGAGTAAGATTTTTACTCTTTAATTCTATGAATGTTAAAGTAAAAGTGAAATTATAATAAAAATATATGGAATATCATTAAGGACTGTTTTACTTGGCTTTAAGGGGTTCAATGAACTCCAGTGATTCAAATGATTAATATTTTAATTTATAAGCAATGTCATTATCTTTTCTGAAGTTGATATTATTTCCTAGAAAGCACAACAGATGTTAACACCTTGATGAATGTAGCTTCATTACCCTTCCAGTGGCTTTTTGTGTTGTCTTTCTAGGAAGAAAAAAAATGTGTCAGTCACCAATATTGTTAATATCTGTTGTATTCAATATTGTTAATATGCTGTAGAGTAGCATTTTACAGTTAGTAGAATTTTTAAAAAGTTGGATATTCACTATTGTCTGCTTTAATAAAAACCCCAATTCTAATTTTTCCCTGTATCATCTACAAGTGAGAGATTACATTTATATACAAACCCAAAGAAGGCATCTCAGAGAAAAAGTTGATACTTTAGAAACTGGGCAATAATTGAAAGGAAAGACTTCAACTGCACGCACCTACAGGTTTGTGTTTTGTGACAGTAATTTAGTGGGTGAAGAGCACAAAACGTTTGATGGGATTCATCCGTGAAGAACAATGGAATGCTTTTGGAAGGCTGCAGTCAATATTCATGCCCATAACCATAAATGTATTGAAATATCCTCACAGGCAAGGGGGGTTTGTAGCTCTTCTGGAACAACTCTTTTGAAATTAGCTATTTTAAGGTGAGGGTTTCAGAACCTGCCCACCTGTAGTCTGTACAATACTTAAGTGAATTGGCAGTTAATTTGATTTTATGTACATATAAAAATATTTCTGGGTGTCGAAACAAGATTTGCTTCTTATATAATTTTTATGATTTTGTATAACTTTTAGACAAGATAATACTAAGTCTGTGCTTAATATTTTTAAAATTGTTTTTGATAACATTAAGTATTGGTTAAATACCAATCCTTTTGGTTAAATAAATACCATCTTTTTGGTTAAATACCAAAGAGAACCTTTTATCACAGAGAATGCATAGAACACAAAATGAGGACCATACTGTAGATTATATGTAAGTCTTCACAGAGGAACACTATGTGCACCTAAGCTGTGTTCACTATGTTGCTGCAGATTGCAGAGCTAAAATGTGCAGCTGAAAAATGTACTGGTCTTTGAGCTGCATATTCTTAGTTTGTGAAGCTTTTCATAGAGGTGCAAATGGTTGTTACTTGCCAGCAGCTGATATAATCTGCCAGCTCTTCATATATTTCCCCTCTGTTTTGTGCTATGAGTCACAGATGTCTTTGCTCTGAGTCACACCTGCATGACTTGAAACAGATCTTTGAAGAAAAATAGAAGATGTGTTCAAACTTGAGCGTGTAAAGGAGAAGGCATAATGGCTATTCTTTTATTTTCTTTTAGATTTTAGAAAGCTTGTCATTGACTTCTGACATGATAAAAATATATTCAGTAGTCTTTTGCATTATATTAGTTTGTTAAGGATTTTCAGCTCTGTTCCTACATGTATCTCCATAGAGTTCTTGCATGACTGTACACTGTAGATACTACACTTGTGTATGTGTTTTTGTCTATATGCACAACATATCCTGAATATATCTTGGCTGTGATATCAGTAGAGCCTTACTTCCAAAAGGGGGAGAGTATTAGGAGTGAAGTGAAAAACTATATCCTTCCCAACACCTTGTATAAAATTAGATGCTGCCAGACAGCATCACTTACCCACTATTTGTCTGCAAGGGCATATAAATGTCTGATGCATTTTTTAACTTAAATAATTTTTCTGCTCTCATCTGACTTAAATGAGACTTCTAAGAAAAAATTGCAAAAAAAATCATTATTTAGGTTAAAAATCTTTGGCTATACTGTAGCCATAGCTACAATAAGGTAGCCAGGACTTTGTGGGCCAGATGTAGTTACTATCAATTAGGTGGGTCTGATGGCAGGAAGAGATTTAAGGATGGCACAAGCTGAGTATTTCACAGAGTTTTTCAGGCAATGCACAAAGGAATTTTTGTTAATGTCTCCCATACTGTATATTGCACAGTAGGGTGGTACCTAGCCCTTGCTTTGTGCATTTACCTCTTATGTACTTTCTGCACATTCTTGGATATAAGCAGCTGTCAATAAGGCAGGAACTTACAAAAGGAAACTATTTTACTGAAAAATTCTTCTGTTCTTTGCCATCATCATCATGAAGGGATCATGAAGTAGTGTTTGCGGATCAGGGCTTTAAGCTCAAAACAGGGGAAATACCATTGAAATTATGTCATGTCAGAATTTATTTGAGATGCTCTGCATGCATTTTAGGAACCACAAATTGGTTAATAAATTCCTGTACTTTGCTAATAAAGAAAGCATGATTGACTCTCACTTTGGCTTTATTTAATTCAAAGATGTATAGATTTCCTCAAAGATGTTTCTTCCATTCCATAGATAGAAAAGTGAACTTTTCATGTAAAGAAAGGCAGCTTAGTCATGAAAACAAAGTGAGGAAATAAATCTGAAGTGAATGTGAAGGTACGAACTCTTCTGTAAACTGCAAAATTAATACTCCGGATTTACTTTCTGTCTTCAACAAAAATCTCGGAGTGTTAAGCTGAGCAAGTACCAGTAGTTGAGAGTGGGAAGCACTCAGTAGCACAATGATGAAGTTGTGAGCTTTACTTAAGCACTAGAAAACTAAATTCTGAAAATTTGAGTTGCTATATCACTGGTGCAGCCAAGTTATACATGGCTATTTTTTTCCTCTAGGAAACTGTGATAAATAAATGATATTATTTTACCACCTTACTCTGCATGTAATAGGAATGATTATGATGCATTTTATGCTATGGAGGTAATATTTGCTGATAAAAAGAAATACTACCACAACCTGCAAATTAATTTGGCAATACAACACAAATTATGAAGCAATAATTGCTGGGGTTTTGCTCAGCATCAAGCTCAAAACTGAACATTACCAGAGGACCTTCACAAATTTACTGTAATATAGTTTTAGCTTCTAACCATTTTGATACTGGAGTATACTATGTACCTATGCTTCATTTTGTTATGAAAAGCATCTCATAATAAAATTGGATCATCAGCAACAAAAAGTGCATTTCTTTTTCATTTCAGTTTTAGCATGTTTATTAGTTCAAAGTCCTAATTTTATTTTATTCTTGGATTGCTAGGGTTCCAGGGAAGAGAAGAAACCTTATCAGTTATGTGAAAGGAAATCAATTCATACCCATTGATAAGAAACAGAAAGGCTTATAGAATTTCTGAGCTAACTACTCACTTTTTTGATTTCAACAATTCAGTAAATTGCTAAATTTTAAATCCTTTTAAAATTAGATTTACTAATATATTTAAAAGACATTTTAAAGATAAGCAACATTTAGATGAATAGTTTCATAGTTTAGTTTCAATATTTTAGTAAGGATGTATAAAGAAGTAAGGGACTAGTTGAAACTGGACAGAGTAATAGTTTGCTCATAAAACTTTGGTTAGAATTTTTTAAACTTTGCAGAAAAATTATGCCTGTCTTTCAGATTACACCTGGTAGTTCTTTATCAAGCCAACTTTTTAGTCACTATAATAAACTAGTTAACAAAAGGATTTACAATGGAATCTGATAGTGAGCTTGTGGGGGAGAACTTTTATTTCTGCTATTGATTTTTTACTCTTTTTTTTAACCTGAACTCAATCGAAAAGCACGTAAGTAATTCAGCAAATCTGAGAGACATCAAACCTTGAAATAAAGTTTATCCATGCCTCCTTCAATATGGCTAACATATGTTCTTAACAAATTTCAGCAATCCTATATAAAGAGATGAGATCCAGAAAATGTTTCTGATACTCTTTCAGTTACTCTTTGGCTCAAAGTGTAGCAGTGACTGTCTTCAGGATTTCATTCTTTCTGAATTATTAGTATAATGCTAGCAATTATTATTTCTACAAAAGGAGATACTTTTAGATGCACAACTTTACTGGTAGATTTGCAGTGCTGTCTTCCCAGAACAGGCACATCTTTTTAATGATTATAGGAAGTAAAATTTTCTTTGTGTGACAGGGAGGTACGAAGCATTATTAGCTTTATATGTCGTTAAAAATATTTTCCAGTCATAAAATTCCCTATCAACATCCCCTGAAGGGCACTACAACTCCATTTAATACTGAACTCTGCACAATTCCAAAAAGCTTTCATATACTGTGGCTAATCCATTTCTGTTTAGAGTTACAGTGCTCATGGAAAATCAGTCAGAAATGTTGTTATACAGTTGCTAGATTAAGTTGTTAAATAAGGTGAGATCTATTCTCTTGCACTGTCTTGAATGAACAGAATTACATCTCTGACTATACATACCAGTAGTTCATAGAAACACTTTAGTTCATTAAATTCTAGCAGACAGACTCTGGTTTAAAAAGCCAGAGTCTGATAAGACCGGTGGCTGATAAGAAATATAAAATATAATCTCCTTTCCTAAGGCCAGTAGATCACAGCCAAATGGAGGTTGAAAGCTCAAAAAATGCCAACATCTTGGTTGGAATTGTCTCTCCCAAGGAGTCCCTGGATCTGAGATTAACAATACACTGACATTTGTGGGTGAGGTGGAGTGTATGGGGACAGAGAGGAGAGAGATGGCCAACCATGTTCTCCATGCAACCTTTACCCTTTGCTTCTGTTCAGGCGGACATAATTTAAAGGCAGGTGAAAAGATTGCCATTTATTATGCTATTGGATAAAGACTAATTATACCCTCAGATGGAGTGCAAACTTTGAAAGCAGCACTGGGGAACTAAGCTATGCAGTTCCCACAGGTATGTTTTAGTTAAAAATTAATATAATTACACATTCTTCAGTAAAATATTATTATGATATATGTTTTGATATGAAAATTCATTTATATTTTTATTATTTTCATAGAATCACAGACTTTTTATGTTGGAAGGGTACTTTAGAGATTTCCTACTTCCAACCCTCCTAGAATCAGCAGGGATACCATTCACCAGTGAGATTGTTTAGAGCCCCATCCAACCTAGTCTTGAATGTGTTGAGTGATGGGGCATCTATCAGCTTGCCTAAGCAACCTGTTCCAGTGTTTTACTCTCCTCATCATAAAAAATTTCTTCCTTCTATCTAGTCTGAATCTACTGTCTTGTAATTTAGAGCCGTTAGTTCTTCTCCTCTCTCAATAAGTCCTGTTAAAATTCTGTCTTTGTTTTCTTGTCACATGTGGGGATCAAGAGCTCTTGTGCTCTGTGGAAAACATCCTAAACAATATACTAGATCTGTTCTGCTACCCTGTCCCAGAGGGCAGTTCCCAGAGGGTCCCAGTGATTAACTCTTTGAGAGGGTGAAATTTTTCTTTCCTAAAGGTCAGGGTCCTGATTTTAGTCTCCTGACCCATATATTTTAGGACTGTGAGCTCCACCAGTGTGTGATCCCTGCAGCACAAGCTGCCTCCATTCTTGATGTATCTGGTTTCACTGGTGATGATCAGGTCCAGTGTGTCATTCCTTCAGGTAGGGCTATCTATTGCCTGGCTTAAGAAGTTATCCTTCATGTATTCCAGCAGTCTCATGGATTGCGTACAGTTCACTGTGCTACTTTCCCAACAGGTGTTGGGGTGGTTGAAGTCCCCCAGCAGGACAAGAGCCTGCAAGCATGATCATTCTTGTAGCTGGAGCAAGAAGGCTGCACCAATAGGCTCCCCCTGGTCAGACACCTGTAGTAATCACCACCCACAAGGTTCCCTTTGTTGCCTTGGCCTTGAGTTCTTTCCCACAGACTTTCATCCTGCTCACGGCTGTTCTTCAGAGACAACTCTTCACACTAAATCCACCTCTTGATGTAGAGGGAAACCCCTCCCTCTCTCTTTCCTTGCCTATAGGTTCTGAATGGCCTGTAGCCATTGATAACTGCATTGCACTCATGGGAGTCACCCTACCAGGTTGCAGCAATGGCAAATATTTCATAGCTTTCTAGCAGCACAGTGGCTTCCACCTCCTCCTGTTTGCTGCCCATGCTGCATGCATTGCTGTAGAAGCACGTGAGCTGGGCTGGTGGTCATGTTGCCTTCTTACAGAACCATCCCTTAATTTCTTTGAGATATTTTCCCAGAGTTTCCTTGTTGGCTTCTATTACCTCTGGAGTCCTCTAACACTTCAAGTGTGCTCCAGTGTTCTCAGCATATCTCAGAGCAACAGGCTGAGGCCCCTCACTAGTTTCTTCCCTCAAACCTTGGCGTACCATCCTGCAGCTTATCATGGGCAAGCCTGATTGTTATACCCTTCCCCCTTCAGTCTTGTTTAAAGCTCTGTCAATACAGTTGTGAGCAAAGTCTTCTTATCCCTTTTACTAGGATAAATCTTGTCTGATAATGGCAGACCTGGCACTATCCATTACTAAAAAACCACAGAATTCTGACAATTGCACAAGCCACAAAGCCATAAACAACTGGGTATATTGTCACATGATGCTAGTGGGTGTGTCAGAAGTGAGGGACTTGTGAAACAATCTGTTCACCCATCTAAGAAAGGCACAAGACCAGGGCAGAAGCCGGCAATTGCTTAAATATGACTCTGGAACAAATCTAAACAACAAAAAGTGCTTTTAGGGAGTGTTGGTCCAGCTACTTGCTGAATAGAATATGCCAACATTATCTTTTCAGTAAGTTTGATGACTAGCAGGAACAAAATAAAAACATTTGAAAAAATGAAAGTGTCAACACAAAATGAAATCAGCTGTTACAGCAGCCACTAATTAAGATTCCTAAGAAAAGTAACCTTACTGTATCATTTGAACTCCTAAACCCACTAGGTGTACAGGCATTATTTTTCTGAATTCTGCATGTGCATCCCAGATGTTAACACAAATTTTGGAAGCCTATGATTCAGTATTGGAGGATTCAGTATTAGAGGAAAGTGTCTGAAACAAACTGACATACTAATTTTTTATCCTGTTTTCACATTGGCATTGAGTAAATGGGAGTTCTTCAGACTTTCAGTTCATAGAAATCTCAGTCAAGTCATTTTTTTTCTCAAGTTTTGCCTAGTAGTTCTTTAATATTACCTTGTCCCAGAGTCATGAGAAGAGGGTAGGAGATTTCTTGCTAAGGTCCTTCTCACTGTGGGCATGATCCTTGGATCAGATCCCCTGCTGTATGTCTTCTCCATTTACATCAACCACATCTGTCACAGCTCCAAAGCCTCTTCTTACAGCATCTTTCCTTCATTTCTATCTTCCCCTGTAGTTTTTAATCCCTACGCTTTGATTTAAGCATCAAAAGTTTTGGGAGTTTTGTGTTGCAAGTTTTTACACTCTGTACTCTGTTATACTCAGTTCCATTTCTAATCAAATTTAATCCAGTTGGTAAGTCATGTGTAAAAGCTAAATGCTATATCTTTTCACTATGGTACTCTTCAGTTCAACTTACATAGCCAGGGTGAAGTATCAGGGTCCGGGAGGGCTGCACAGGCCGGCTCCCCCCCGGACCGGGGTCCCTGGTCCGTGTTATCCCACCGGATCTGGGGCGGGTGGCCCCCGAGGTTCTGCGGCATGGCGTGAGTCTTCCAACCACATCAATTCAAGCAGGAATATAGTGAGACGAAGGAAAGGACTGGACTCCATCTCTGTTCTGGCAGGGAGGTTTATTTATGGTAATGGGGAAAAGGGGGTTGCAGGGGGAGGAGAAGGGGGGAGGAAAGGCTGGGACAGGATAAGGGGCTGCCAGCCCAGAGATGCAGAGACCTCGAGCTGATCCAGGCTCTGCCTTTTAAAGGGAAGGAGAGGGGGCAGGGGCTGGCTCTCTCTGAGCCAGTCCCAGGAGGACGAAGGGAAGATTGGCAGGATGGTTACACACCAATAGGTTTTGAGGTACAGCAGAGCATATTTTAAAATGAACCAATGGTACACCGAGTGGGGAAACAAAGGGAGCACATGGAGATCGGAATATTGCATTACTACACCAGGGTAGTAAATTTATAGTGCAAGAGTACAGGGTTTAGCCTTTGTTTCTTACCAGAGACTGTGCTAACCAGACTCAAGCTTAAAATTCCACATGCAGCAGCCCCTCCTCCTCCAAACAGTTCCAGTCAGACAAGCTGTAGATGCAAATGGAGCCTAACAGGAGTGCTGTTCACATGAATTTCTTTGACCTCTGGACTAACCAGTTACTACTTTCACTTATTCTTTCCCAGAAAATTCAATTTCAAGGACCACCTAAATGATTGGGGACTAAGAGCAGAAGTGATTTCTTCTCTTTTAGGACCTCTGACATCACAGCTTTCAATATAACTTTATCAATGTTTGTGTTTTAGAGCCTTGAAACCTGCATCTCTGGGTTCAGCAGAACGCTTTGAGGAAGACTGGTGTTACTGCAGGCTCTGGGAGGGTGGCACAGGCTGGCTCCCACCTGGAGTGAAGTCCCTGGTTCTCATAATTCCACCGGATCTGGAGCGGGCGACCCCTGGGGTCCTGCAGGTGGCGCGAGTCTCGTAGCCACAGAAATTCTAGCAGGAAATGTAGTGAGATGAAAGAACGAACTGGACTCCATCTCTGTTCTGCTAGGGAGGTTTACTTGGGGTATGGGGAAAAGGGGTGCAGGGAAGCAGAAGGGGGAAGGGAGATAGGGCAGGTAGCAGGTGCTAGCAGCTCAGAGATGGAAGACCTCTCTCTGATGCAGACACGGGCTTATAAGGGGAAGAGAAGGGGCGGGATTTTTCTCTTCTGGAGCCAGTCCCAGGAGATGGAGGGGAAGAATTGACAGGAGGAACACACCAATAGGTTTTCAGGTACAGCAGAGTGCATATTTTAAAAGGAACCAATAGTATACAGAGCAGGGAAACAAAGGAAGCACATGGAGATCTGAAAATTGCATTACTACAGACTGGAACTAAATTCCTTGCTCAGCCATTGACTTTCTGTGTAAACTTGGATCACAGAATGAATCACCCTGTTTCCTTGTGCTTCCATTTCTTGAAACATTATGAGGATAACAGTGCACAGAAATCGCAGGACAATGGATTCTGGAAGATGGGGAGGTCTCCAGGTCCAGGCTCTGCCCAGAACTGGCTCGGCTGTGGGCTCAGACTGGGCTGCTCAGGGGTTCTCCCAGTCAGGGTGTGAAATATTCTCAGTGATGGAGACAGCTCAACCACCCTGGGCAGCTGTCCCACCTCTGGGCTGTACTCAAGGGGAATGGGTTTCTTTTATTTCCAGCCTGAACCCTACATGTTTCAGCTTGTGCTGCTGCTTCTCATTCTCCCACCAAGCAACACCGAAGCTTGACTGCATCTTCTCCATCCCCTCTTGCCAATGCCAGGAATGCTGTGGGATGTTGCTGACGCTGTCCCTTCTCAGCTGAACCAACCCTTGTTCTACAGATTCTCCATGCAGAACAAGGACTCCAGTCCTACCACCTTGGTGGCATCTCTTCACCTCCCATCAGTTTTTTCTACATTGTGAAAGTGGCACGGCAGTTGTAATAAAAGCAATAGGTGGTTAGACATTTTGGTGATAAGACATGTGATGGCTAAGGTGGGGAGAATTTGCCATGTATTAAAGTAATGACACACCTATCACAGCCATTATAATTTTATGCTCCACAAAAATAACCTCAATACCACAGCTTGTTTAATTTTAACATCTAGTGAAAGAAAAAAGAGGACATGTTTCTCCTAAAACCCATTCAAACAGATTTTATATATGGTTTTCAGTGAGGATTTCTTCCTTAGTGTATCAAAGCTTTTCTTCCAGGTGACACAAGAATAGATGAAACTTTTATTTAAAACAAAAAAAAGCAAAACAAAACAAAACAAAAAAAAAAAATAAGGGAAGAGGAATTGTAAAGCTGGAGATGAGATATTCTTCCCCCTAACCCATAGTGTGCTTTATTGATATGCTTACCAAGTGGCCCTGCTCAACAGCTAATTTCTTATGGTGAGTCACAGGCTATTTTTCTCACTTATGTATCAGCACTCAAAAAAATGACGAAGGCCAGAGTATTTGTGCAGCACTGAAGTACAACACAAACATTATTTCAAGAGCTTACCTGGAACTCAGTGAGCTTGCACACATGGTGCATGGTGTGTTTGGGTCATTCTAGCACCCAATGTGTACACAGTCTCAGAGACCCCACTGAGTGGTATTCTTCAGTTTTTCCTCTTTTAGACTAAGTCTTCAAGCACCCTTAAAGGAATGAAAACCCTTCCCTTCCTCTCCTGTTTCAAAAAATTCTCTTAAGCAAACAAAGAGTCACCAGGCCCTTCCTTCTCTCCTAACTCCAGATACCAAAAATGTTATATGACAGGTTATATGAGACACTAGTTTGCAGTGGCTGAGTGCTCCTTGTTAGGAATTAACCCTGTGTCATCTGAGTTTGGTCTCTACTGTTGAGGTTTGGAGCTTTTCAGTGTTGGAGATTGGTAGTAAAGTATGATCTGTATTGGATATTGTAGCTATAATGTAAAAATTTTTCAGCTACATTTTGAAGAACCTGAGTCTAACCACAGTCCTGGGACACAACCATGAGTAAACCTTTTCCATTTGCACTCTATGCAGTAACCCAAGCAAACAGTTCTGTGACAGTCCTGGGAATTACATTCTCGACTTCATGCTGATGCTGGATGCTTGCCACGGGAATCAGAAATGCAACTTTATCACTTGACTCTAGGAAAATTCTCCGCTGAGCCATATGGAGAAAATACACAGAACCAACTAGAGAAGCCCCTGTTCTGAGGCGACGGAACATCTTGATATAGCAAAAGACAGTAGGTGAGCAGGCATTGTGAGATAAAGAGTATGAAAAGAAAACGTAACAGTTTTATTTCTGAACACAATGAAGAAGGTAGGATGCAAACAATTCAATGGAATTCAATGGTTTGTCTGAAATGTCCAGATGTAAAACATTTGACACCATTTTGTACAAAGATTTAAATTCCAGATATAGAAATTAATTTTACCAGAAAATGCAGATGCTCTGGAACTCACCTAGACTATTTTTCTGGATAGAGTGGACTGTTTTTTCTCAAACATTCCTTATATTTCAAACAGAAATTAAGGTGAAAGTTGAATTTGACCCACTAAGTCCATTTCCCTTGTCCTTTCTGAAAGAAGAAAAAGGTGGTGGGAGACTTTGCTGCCTCTGAGTACCTCTGGAGAATCTGAAGGCGCAAGAGTGTGATTCCAACTCATGTGACTACTTGCCAGATTCATTGGTGGGTACTGGGAGATGTTCACAGATAACTTTGTTTTGTACCTCCATTCCTGGCAATTACAGGAACAGCACTATCAAGCTTCAAGAAATTTATTCAAAAATCAAGGTGCAGAAAAATATAGGAGCTCGAGCTCTGGAGTACGGTAGAGTTCAGGCCCTTTATTAGTACCTGATTTGTGTAATGTGAACATATACAGACAGTGCTCGTGCTGCTCTCTTTGTCCTTCTCTCCACCCCCTATTTTAAACCACCTTCAAAGTTTTTGTCCTGTGCTTCAAGACTCTTGCCAGCTGTTTGCATCATCTGCCTCTTACTGGGGTCCATGTGAGGAAGTGAATGGTTGCTTTTCTGTGGGTGTCCTCCATTAATCCTGGCCATGCTGAGTCCGAAAATATGGGGAGCTGGTCACTGTCTCTGTGAAATGTAATCCTATTGTAATGCATGAAGATGCAGTGAAGGAAAACACCTTAAATTTGGCTTCATAAACAGAAATAAACAGTGGTTGACATTTTAAATAAAGGAAGACCAGGACACTGAAAGTTAGGCATTATAGTCTGAAACTTTAATTAAAAACACATATTACAACATTCATAATAAAACTGTGGGAGTTGGCAAGACTGGTGGCATTTATGGTTATAGCAGCTTATAACCCTCACAGTGAAATAGTTGGCATCAAACAGAGAAGAATCACATAGCAGAGCACATAGGCTCCTGAAGTGCAAAACTCAGGGCCTTCAGCCTGTGGCTGTGGGTACCAAATTGCAGAGAAAGGGTCAGAACTGAAGGCTTGTAGGTAGGCAAGTGTGAGAAGGGGACACATATTCTGAGAGGGAGAGTTTAGCTACTCATAGGTGTTCCATGAAAATAATTCTAGTTACGCTTCAAAACCATCTCAGTCTCCAGTCTTGAAGTCTGTTTTCCCAGCTTACAGTTGTTAGGTTGTGAGTGCAGGACACTGCAAGGTTATTTTGGAAATATAACTTATCAGGAAGTGCATTGCCTGTAATCTTTGTGACTCGTGAAAGTTTACCTCTACTTTTGCTCTGATATATATCATCAAATGCTATACTCTGGAACAGTTTCTTTCTAAGCTGTCCAAGAATGAAAAGTAAGCTTTCCAATGTAAAGTCAACAAAAGATATGTGTTCACTTTTCTACAACTGGGCTTCGGGTTATATGTACGATATATAACAAAGATACTTACAGAAATCACATTCTGAATTCACATAGGAGATAACTGATGAGTGAGATGTAGGTCTGTTAATTCAGTCAAAGAACAGGATCAGCACTTCTTAGTGCATCCTAAGAAATACAGCTGATGAGCTCGAGTTGCACTGCATCAATAAAATCCTTCTCTCCTTTCTCCTCACCCAGCTTAAAGAAGTCTAGATACCTGTATTTGTATAACTGCTTGAAAATGTTCAACTTGGGATTTTAAAAACCTACTTTAATGTAAAAATGTAGATGTTTTGACTATTGCTAAGTAGTCTTCACCTCAAGTCAAGGACTTTTCGGTGTCTCATGAGCTGCTGGTGAGGAGCTGCATAGAAAGCTGTAAGGGAAAAAGGTCAGGTGAGCTGGAATTTTCCATAACATAGAACATCATGCTCAGTATATAAACTGGGGGAGTTTTATGGAAGGAGGATGACTGCTGTAAACTGTGGGGAGTTACACAGAAAGGGGCTGACTGCTGTTGGGGGATAGGCTGGGCATCAACCAGCAGGTGGTGAGCAATTGCATTGCACATCACTTGTTCCTCTTGCATTATTCACTCTCCCTCTCTGTATAATTATAACTATTATTACTATTGTATTTTTTCCCAATTATTAAATTGTTCTCGCCTCAACCCACAAGGTTTACTTTTACTTTCTGATTCTCCTCTCCACCAGGCAGGGAGCAGAGGGAGTAGTGAGAAAGGGCCTGGATAGTAGCTAATTGCCATCTGGAGTTAAACAACATGAACAAAGTTAAAGAATTGCTGGCCATATCTATGTATTTTCAGCTTTCAGTGTGTAAGAATATTCCCTCATATAAACATGAGATTATTTTTAATACAATATTTTTGGAATACAAATTAACCATTAAAAATCAGCCTGCTCAAAGGAAGTTTGAGAGAATAAATGAATATGAAGGAAAAAAAATTAAAAGACTATATTGAGCAATAGTGAATTATGGGGCTACTTAGGCATATGCACATGAGCTAGAGGATGAAACTTTCATAATTTTTCAGCTCATTTAATCTGAAAGGCCCACATGCTGAGTTACATAGCCAGAGTTCACATCTGCAGTTTGGCTGGTATATGCCTCTGGTGCTGGCATTAGCCCTGTGACCAGAGTGGCTTCTAATGCTCAGCTCTTTTAGTGGTTTGGCATCTTTCATAGTCCCTCAGGCTCTACTGTAGAGCAAGCGGACACCCACACTGGACGCCAAGAGAGTAATCTTAATGAATGACATATTACAAGCCTTGTGAAAGTAATTTGCTTTGCTCCATGGTGTACTTGGCTAACTTCCTATTACTGAAGGTTGAGGACTAAATCCAGCACTAAAGTTATGCAAATTCTTGCTTTTTGGGCAACATAGTACAGAAGCAAGTATTATTAAAAGTAATTTTTGCCCTTGTTTTCTAGAATGAAACTTAAATGTTACACTGTCTTGGTAAAGATTTATCTAATAGCCCATGTTAGGGGTAATGAATTCGCATCTGAAGACTTGTCATTTTTATAGCAAGGTATGCCTTTTATGAAATGTAGAACAAAGATTCTGCTAAATTTTGTTTTCTGACTTGTGATTTGATGATGACTGCTATTAGATGTTGGACACTGACCATTAAAGAGCTGGGAGCACAGGGCAGGCAGCTCAGTCTTCCCTCAGTCTGTGCCTTAGTTTCTTTCCTATTCTATTTTTACAGAGCATCATCTGAATAGAGCAATGTTGTGACACGTGTGAATATGTAGGCACTCATTATTTCCACAGGTAAGATTATGCGGTATTTTCTGCTTCTAGCTCCTATTTCAGTTACTTATTACTTTGGTGAAACATTCTTCTTTGCCTGAAAAGTTTGTCTGCTGACTTTGCTTCCTGGCCCCTGATTCTTCCCAAAAGAACATGAATCAGAGGGGAAAGATTTATGAAAGAAACTACTTTTTTCTATAATGAACATTAGACCTAGAAACAGTCTCTCTGGAAGGGCCAGTGGGGGCTTGAAGAAAAAATTGGCTTTGATTTTGCTGAACTTTGGAGCTCTGAAAAGAGCTGCTTGTTGTGTGCATGGCTCCCAGGCAGCTCACACTGCATGAATCTGAGGAGTGGTGAGCTGTGCCAACATGTGAAGCCAATTTAGCTGGGTAGTGAAAGTGTGAAGGAGTTCTGTCAGGCGAAGCGAGTACCATCATTGTCTTCATTCCTGAGGGCATGGGAGGAAAGATGGTGGCATGCTCCAGGCTAAGTTATACCCAGGCTGTGACTTCAAGACACCATGAGGCAGAAAATAGTTACTTTTTACTTTACTTTGGACTAAAAGCTTCTCCTTCTTTTAACTCCATATTTTAACCAGACCTTAAAACTGAAGTTCCAATATCACAGAATTTCTGTCCTGTTGTTACTGTCATAGTGATTGTTGTAAGATTTGTTGAAGTTCATGCATGGTTAAAATGTCATTATTCTCTTAGTTGTGGACATTTTCTTAATTCCATGCTTGCCTCCCACCCTCCCCTCATTAGTAGTGCTAAACCATTTTGTCCTAAGCATTGCCTGTAGTTTAGCTGTATCACTAATATACAAGGATTTGAGTGGAGACATAGGGTCACCATCAGCTTAGATATTTAATTTTGAGATGACATTCTATTAATCCATCTGAAAAGGGAGAAGCCACCATATAACTGGTTGCAATTAGACAAACCACAATTTTCTCTAACCAATTCAGTCTAAAGCAAGAGCCAAAATACTATTTCAGAATTACAACATCATTCCCAGATTTGCATCTCATGAAGAATTCCCAAGGTTAAGATTCAAGCCATACTGTAAAACCAACCCTCAATTACAACTTTTTAGAGAGGAAGATCAGTGGCAGGTGGTGCCTGCTATAAAAGCCTCATTAAAACACCTTCTGTTTGAATATCACAAAAGAGAGTCACCAGATGGAGGCACAGCTCCACATGGTAGCCTTACCTCAAATGAGAGTTTCACCTGACACTTTGGGGACAGCAGATTTTTTTTTCTCCAACTAACAAGCCACTCAGGTTCAAGAGACGATATATTAGGATTAATTGCACTTGATCACTAATCCATTGTAATGCCATATGCTAAAGGCATTGTTCATTGTCAAGCCAAGAGACAGGTAGGGCCCCACTGGTAATGTAAACTGTTCCCATTTCCATGGATCTAATCTAATTTCACCTCCTTATAGACCTCAGATTCCAGTAAAGATATTTTGTTCTTCCTGCTTTGTCTCCTGATGCATTTTTGAATGGTAGCAAATCTGATATAGCAACTAATGATGCTAAAATGTGCTGACTGATTGGAAAATTATTTTTCCTGTTGCTGCTTGTTGAAATGAGCAAAATATTGAAAGGATAGTTACTCAATTGTGTGCTCAGCCTGTGGGTTCAAAAAGCAAGCTCTTCCCTCATCAGCCTCACAGTTTAACTTCTCACACCTCCTCCCTCTCTTAGTCCCAAAACACATTTGAAGAATATGGGATTTACCAGATGAGAACAATTGGCAAGCTAAATCATGCAAGTAAAGTTTATGTTTCTTAAAGGAGGCGTTGTCACCTTGCACAGCCCTTGGAGTGGGAGGATTTTTTCAGTGGCTTGGCTTTGGGACTGATCCAAATCATTAAGTGCCAAACAGTGTAACCAGAGAATTTTTCATAGTTCTGTTGTGTGTTTTGTGTTAAGCTACTTTAAAAATTGCCACCCACCAAGGCTGTTTCTTAAATCAAGGAGGTCAGTCTGATTTAATAAGTAGTGTGTGTATTTGTGAGAAGAAGAAGAAAGGCAGAGAGGTGTATTGAATTCACATATTTTTTACCAAGTGATAAGTAGCATCGTATGTCATAGAGGGAAACAGAAATGAGTCCAAACCTGTAATTTTTTGTGGACATTGTGCTAACTGTTCAGGGAGAAAATATGTTTTCATACTAATTTGATTTGAGGGCTGGTCTACTCAAACTGAGAGAGCAATAAATGAGTCAGAGGTTTGGTATATAACATCTCATCTTGTGCTACTTTCTTAAGACTACTCTATACTTACAAAATGCCTTCTGTTCCAGAAAGGACTCCAAGTGTGTTGCCAGCTGTACACACTTAAAGATCAATTCAACCACCAGTGAAATGTAACCATCTCTGGGGTCAAACACAGCAGCTCCTCCTTTCCACAAAAGGCAAAACACTGTTTTGAGAAGGCGGAAGTAAAAAATATCTGCTTCAACTGCAGTTCCAAGGGAAATTGTGCTGGCAGGGTATAATTACTGTTGTTGAAAATTGCCCAAGACACTGGAGCTAACATTCTCCACATCTGGAAAAGATGCCAGTTGATCTTTAGCAATAACAGGTGCTTAAGACCTCAAGTTTGCCTTGAGTTCAGAAGGCACTGGCTGACATACATGACAGAAGTTTTCCTCTCCATTAAGTAGAATGCCAGGTTTCTCTAGCACTTCCAACCCTACCTGTTCCCCTCTCTTCCCAATATATGTGTTACATATAGTACAAGGCCAGCTGACTTTTTCCACTTAGTCTGTTCCAAACACCTTCATCCTTAACATAAATTTGCCTTTCTTTTAAAACAGGATTCTGATGGCACTTCCAAACCAGTAGAAGCTTTTAATTTTGTTTTTCCATTGTATCTTCTAAGGAAATCCCTTTCAGTTATTTTGGAGGGGTAATTCCCATTTATTTGGGAAAATCAAATGTGGTGGCTGAAAACAGTTGTTACCTAAGGTATAGAAGTCCCATATTCTTATTTGCTTTCTGACCTGCCTGTGCTTGGACTCAGCAGTTGTATGTTGTGAACTAAAGGGTAAGGTAGTCCACAATCTCCACTCTGTATCCTTCATGCAAATGGGTCTTCATGTGTACCATCATCTTGTTCCATCCACATAGGTGCCTTTTCTTGATCACAGATGAACAGATCTGGCAGACCTGTAATAAACAAATTATCTCAAAACCAAAACCAGACCGAAGACCGTGTGCATGAATAAATATTGAGCTCAGAGTAAATCTAATTAACTAACACATAATATTCAAGGAAGTATTGAGTATCCTTGGGTACCAAGGAATAGATCTGAGATTCATAAAATCTTGAAAAGATTTAACAAAAATGTGTAGAAATTGTAAGTGCACAATGATTTTCATTAGTATTCATTTATTTAAAAATTAGAAAATGCAGTACAGAAACAGAACACAGGTATTTGGGATCAGTTGCACTATGAGAAAAAAGCATCCATAGCTATGTATGGTTTTGCCTTCTGAAGAATAGATGAGACATGACATACCTTGGGTATTTTAGGAGCTATCCTTCTTGTAAATGGAGTGCTTCGAAAAAGGGTTACATAGTCCTTGTTATAAGTTGATTAGCAGTGCCCTTTCTGGCTGTATGTCATATCCCTAGAAAGTGAAGAGGGTTTCTGAGATGTCACAGGTGGCCATTTTTCCACCTGCTGAAGGAATGTGACTTCCAAGAAAATTGTCTCAAAGCAACAATTCTGCATTTATGACAGTTCTGAAAATTTTGTTGAGATCAAAGAGACAAGATCTGGTAGACCTAATGGTAAGTCTAGTTTTGAACTTGGACAGATTAGAATAGTAGCAGATCATTTTCTGCCAAGCTGTTATTTTTATCCTAGATGACCCTCAGGATATATGGGTGTATTTGATTGCTCTTTCCCCAGTGCGATACTCTGGTCTTCTCCTTGTTGAACTTCATAAAATATCTGTTGGTTTATTTCTCCATCCTGTCAAGATCCCTCTGGTAATGGACAGGGAGGCAGGCTGAGCTGCTGGTTTATCAACCACTCCATCTGGGTTTCCATCATCAACAAACTTGCTGAGGCTACACTTTTCCCCATCCTCCAATACATTAATGAAGATGTCAAACAGGATCAGACTCAGCACTGGCTCCTGGGGTTCACCTCTAGCTATTGGCTACCAACTTTGTTCCCACTGACCACACTCTCAGTGTCCAGCCATTCAGACAGTTTTCAATCCACATCACTGCCTACTCATCCAGCCTATACATCAAGAGTTTATCTACAAGGCACTCCTGAGAAACAGTGTCAAAAACATGACTGAAGTCCATACAGATAATATCCACTGCTCTGTCCTCTCCTATCAAATGGTTGTTTCATGGTAGAGGGTTATGAAGTTGGCCAAGTGTCCTGGTTTCCTCTGGGATCAAGTTAATTCCTTCTCAGTAGGTGTAGTCCTGTGTTTTGGATTGAGTGTGAGAATAATGTTTATAACACACTGATGTTTTGGTTGTCAAATTGTATTTATCCTACGTCAAAGGCTATTTTGCATCTTATGCTCTGCAAGTGAGAAGGTAGATGATAAAAGAAAACTGTGAGGAAATACAGCCAGGAAAGGTGATTCAAACTGAGCAAAGGAATATTCCACATGGTAGAACATATTCTAGAACATCGTGCCCAGTATTTAAATTCTGGTAGTTACCCAGGAGAGAAGCTGATTAAGGTTTAAGGATGGGGTCTGTCATTGGCCCACTGGAGATTGTTTTATGAATCACTTGTTTTTCCTTTTTTATTATCATTATTATTACTATTATTTACTATTATTACTATATTTTACTTTGTTTTATGTATTAAATTGCCTTGATCTCAACCTACAGGTTTTACTTTTGATTCTCCTCCTATTCCACCAGGTTGAGGGGGAATTTGTGAGTGAGCAGCTTTGTGGTAGTAGTTGTCAGCTGAGCTTAAAACATGACATCAAGCATCATCAGAGATCCTTTCACACTGGTGTGGTGAAGAGGTGGAAAAAAAGCATATGGATTTGGTTGGTGTATGTAAAACTGTACTGCTATGAAACAATGCTAAAAAAATCTTATAGTGAAATGAATGGTATCTAAAAGGTAGACTGCTTTGAAAGGTCTTATGCTTCAAAATCAGGTGAGACCAATATAAATATTTTAATTGGTAGTTAGGGTTTGCATTATTGACCTATTAAATGTTTTCAACATTTTTCCATCAAGAGAATGAACTGAGGACTTTGAGGGACCAGGAGACCCTCACTGGGTAAATCAATTAAAGGAATCATATCCTTTTAAATGGTTAATAATAATAGCAACCTTCCAATAACACCTTTTTAATAATTAACCTTTTAATAATAATAGTAATAATAACAATAATAACAATAACAGCCTTTTCAAGGGTTAATAACACTTTAATGGGTTAATTTGAAGCAAGAGCTAGAGGGATGTCTGCTACTTCACTATTTCCACTTAACAACAGCAAAAAATGGTATCACCCATATCAGCTTTCTTGTTTCAAAAGTGATGTGCATCTATATGGTACATTTGATCTGTGTTTCTAACTGGAGTCTCTAACTGCTCCTTAACTCAAAATGCAGGAATCCAATAGCCCACCTGTGTTAAGCAAACTTTGCAGGACATAGAGATCCTGGAAATAAGCATTGGTGCCCGTAAGTCTTTTCTCTCTCAGCATTTCTTATAACTTCTTTTTCCTCCATTAGAAAGAATTTCTAGACTTACTCCTTTCCGAACTTCATTTGTGGGCAGTATGGCTCTCCATGTTCAGCCATTTCCATAGTCTTTATATGCCTGTTTCTCGACTCTGACCAAAACACTGGGCTAGCAAAGTGTTGAACTTGGGTTTGGGAGAATAAACAGGTTTTTGCAGATCTTACCTGATAGTATTTTTATGCTAGTAAGCATATATTTTTAGGATTATTAAATGTAATTAAAATAAAAACAATGTCCTTTGTAGTTTCTATTTAATCAATAGTATTTATATTCTCTGCAACAGGTTGCACTGCTGTCATTTTTATATTCCTCTTTCTGGCATTTTTTGTTTCTCAGTTAATCCTTTACCCTAATATTTTACCTTACCTACTCAAGGGACAAAGGCATTATAGTCCCAAACACTATGTTAGCCCAATTACAAATAACATAATGTTCCTGAAAGTGACAGAATTTCAAACATAGTGCTTCCTTCAGATATTATTTTTATGTCACCTGAGTGTGACATGAATCAATCTTTATTTTTGTAAATGCAGAAAACCTAGAGTCCCCTTTTACTTTTTTTGCCATTTTCAGTCCTCAAGGATTTATATTAATCAAACATTGGTGAATACTCAAGCAGATAGGCTACTTGTTGTATTTAACAAAAAAAGCAATCTTGTGATCCTATGCAAGACTGTCTTGCCAATACAAATAAACAGACTTCTGTGTCATTATTACTTATGACTTGCCAGGAGGGTGAAATAAATAGACACCCACAAATTATATGTTGAGAACCAGTTAATTTGGATAATGCTTTTGTACTGTGCATAACAAAACTAACATACTGAAGCCATTGTATGAAAGGTTTAGAAGCAGTAAGGTGGACTTACCTTCTTTTGGTGTCCTGATGCATGTATCCGATTAAAACACAGTAAACTAAATCACTGGAAAGAATGAATTGGCAGCTGATTAATCCATCACTTCCTTACCTGTGTTGTTGTTCATCTCCCAAAACAGCACACATGGCTTTGCAGAGCTTTTTATGATGCATATTTTTCACCATGATCTGGTGAAAGCAAAGGATTCCATTCTTGCTACAAAAATTTTTACTCCTGAACTTATTAGTTATCCTATTACATTAGTATAATTAGTAATAATCAGGTTTGTTATTTTTTCTAATGACAATACTTTTATATGTGTGTCTGGCACATGTATTCACCTACTTGTACCATTATGTAAATGTTAAGCAAATTAAGTTAGTGTCTTTTCTCATGTATCTTTTTTTTTTCTTTGTCCCCTACCTCCTCCCATACCCCCTCACCCCCCTCACACTCTTTTCATATTTCTTTTAAGCCTCAGATGAAATTTATATTACACTGGTCATTATTTTTCACAGTAGTCCTATGGCCCTTCATGGCTTCCTGAATTATCCATCTTTCTGTTTGTTTTCTGTGTTCTTTTTAGAGTTGTCATTAGCTCCATTCTGATGTTTGTAGTTTTGGGAAATCTGAATCTTTGTTATTTACGTTATCAGTGATCTGACCTGACTTGCCCACAGCAATGTTCCAACTGTTCTTAGGTCCTCAATTACTAATTATGCAGATGAACAGATTGTGCAAACTATTTCCTTATGGCCACATTCTGGAGGAGTTGTTTTTAATAAATTGGTGCTGTATTTGAATTTTAAGGAGGTGCCAACCAGTTCTTAGTAGGTTTTTTCATATGTCCTGTACATGTTTGTTGTAGTAATTTATTAACAAGTGATATTTACACACACATATCAAAAAACTCAAACAGATAAAATTCACAAGTGACAGGGTTGTACGTGGAAGTACAGGACACAGATTAAAAGCCGATATCCAGAGGAACAACCTTTTCCTGAAGATCACCAGGACAGTGGACAGCCTGCCAGTAGAACACTTGGAGCTGTTAACATTAATGAAACAAATTAATCACTAGTGAGCATTGATTAATGTCATTATGCTAGGGATGTCCAGGAAGAATTAACTTTTGAGGGGAAAAAAATTCTGCTATATTTATAATGCTTTACCAATTTTTACCTCGGTTTTTGACAAGCAAATCACAGTATGACATTCTATTCAAGAAAATTACATCTTCATGGAAATCTTCATCAATGTCTAGCATCACTGGAGGAAAACAGAACTGATCCTAGTTTGTGTGATGACACGGGACATTGGATTATGGTTATACCTCATCTTGCTTTTTTAGTGTGCTACAGCGGTGCCCAGATGACCTACTCTTTCTGTTTCAACAAAATACATGTTCATGATAATGTTGTGCACTCTACTTTGGTCATTTGAAGTAATTTAGGGACTTTGGTGAGTGGAGAAACCTCAATTATGTCTAGCCAATATGAGTATGGATTTGTAAGTCCCACAAGGAACCATCCTTATCACAAAAGACAGACACATCTCTTCAGTTACCATACCAGAATATCAGTCATTTTCATCACAGAAAAGCATTTTGAAGGTAAGAAAACTAAGCATTTGTTCTTTTCCTTGCTTTGCTCCTCAGAGTAGTGCAGGGTAGAGAAAGGTAGGATGCAGCAGCTACAAAAATGGAAAAAGTGAGCACCAGAAAACAGAAGGAAATATTACTTCTGTGAAATCTGAATAACCAAGATTTTCAGACAAAATATCACAGTGAGATTCATATTGCCAATAAAATTATCAGAAATCCCCTAGTGACTTCAATATGGACAGATTCCAGCCTTAAATTCTGTCATCAACCAAAATGGCCACTTAAGTTTTACATAGAATTATACTAACTGAAAATAATAAAAGACAAAAATTTTCAGTTTAACAAACTTACTTCCAAGTCTTATGTCAGTCAATGCAGTATTGCAATTTAGTATTGCAATTTAGAAAGAAAAGAAAACCCAATGATTTTTATTTTCCAATGATTTTTCTTTATATGAAAATTTCATATAAAGAATGAGTCAAGTTCACTAAAAATAGTACTATCTGATTCTTACTAGAACCACCAAAAGTATAAAAGGGGTGTCCACAGCAACAGGAAGTGAAAAGGTTCAGGAAAAGGGGAATCTGTAAAAATAAGGTACTTTTAAACAGCAAATACTAGCACATATTACTGAAAATAACTTCTACCGTAAGCAAAACGCTTACTGTTTCTGTAAGTAATTTTTATCAGTAGCTCTGACCATATTTCACAAGGTATCATCAGCTTCAAGTTGCAGAGAAACAGACATTGGTAGGAAAACTGCTTGGAGTTAACCCATTAAACCACTCATAAAGGTGGGAAAAGAATCCTAAATTCCAGATTGTCTAGTATTTACTAGAGCATTCCACTTTCTGGAGGAGTGTTCCTGACTCTAAAATATAAAATATCTCTGCAACAAGTCTCTGACCTAACCTCCAGCAAACTCAAATTAGAAATCAATGGCATAAGTCAGGTCACTCAGTGTTAGTGGAAATATTCAATATAATTTTGAAGCTGACTGTCAATACAAATGTCTTTCAAATAGCTTTCTTAGTTGAAGCCTACCTGAAATTTTTTCCATTGAAAATATATATATTCTCATTTATACTCAAGTACCCTAAAAGTCTCTTTCAGGGCTCCATTAACAAAATACATCAAAAAGAAGGCTTGTGAGCTTTGCTGCTGAACAAAAAAAAAAAAGAAAAAAAAGGCAGAAATTAAATATATTTTACATTTTATCTTTGTATAACCACACCTGACCAACAAGCATCTGTTTGGCTTGGGATCTCTCTGGGTAGGTTATTTTGGCAAAACTGAAGCATGGGAGCTACAAAAGATGTTTGCAGACTGAGAAGACAGTAGGAAATAGACTTCTCAGAGAGAAGCAGCAGCAAATTGTTCTGCCCTTTCCCTCTGAAAGCAAGTTTTTTTCTCAGTTGTGGCATAATGTTACGTAATTATGAACTGGAGTTACTGGTGGGATTAATGCGAGGAAGAGAGAGTTACCTTTTATCCTACATGAAATAATTTTTCTTCCACTGAAAAAACTCCAGAGCCATCTCATGCTTTTATGTAGCAAATATAACTTATGCATGATTGCCTGCAGAACAGCTGCATATCAGCAAAAAAATATTTTGTTAGAAAACACCCAGAAATTTTTAAATGCCAGCTTTCATACGTGGTAATCTTAAGTGTTAAGAATAATGAGTGAATTAATTTTTATAGAAGACAGTAAGAGCTACAGAGTTACTCATGCTGTGAGAGAAGACGATATGATGTTCCACTGCCACACAGTTCTGGGTTCTAGGATTGTCAGAGAGGGAAAGCAGCGCTGGCTCATTCTCTCTTCTTTCAACACTCTTCTTCCACTCAGCAGACACTCACAAACTCTTCTGGTGTGGTGTCATGATGGAATACCATAACACAGACATCAGGTTGATAGGAAAGGATAATCTGCTTTCAGTTTTAGTTGGCATAAAATCAAACCCACTAGTATTTCCTTTTCTTGTTTTTCTTCTAGAATATTTAACACTCCTACTGTCTAACAGGAAAACAAAGAAAAAGATAAGAAGTATCCTGCTGGTGACTGGGGAGGAAGAAGGGTGGGGAAGTATATCTGTCAAGACATAGGGTTGATGTGTGTAAAAAAGTGAACTTGATGAAAGGTAAGTTCAAAACTCTTTCAAACATTGCCCAGGTCATACAGATTATCATAGTTAATTTATATACATCCTTATATTTTCACAAAATATTGTATGGCATCAAGCTGAATGGGAAGGTGTATTTTTCTTAAGTTTTTCTTTTCTTCTATAGGTATCTGGAGATTTTAAAAACTACTAGAGTTTATGTTGTAAAAAAAAAAGGCAAAGTAAAAACTCTTTTATTATCACTCAGAAACAAAGAAAAAAAGACCTCATGGCTAAATCTAGGAAGATTTAAATTAGACTTTAAAAAACCCTGCATTGTATTGATAAGAAGAGTGAGGTAGTGGGATGGTTCTGTCTACTGCCTGCACTATATAAGAACTGATTTCCCTACTTTATTTTAGAATTGACACTCTGCCAATTTGTATTTTTGTTTGTTTGGTTAGTTTGTTTTGGTTGGAAATAGAGAGAAGAGAATGAATTGTGGCAGTATTTGTTAGAAGAATACAAGTTTTGGATCCTCCTTATAGAGTCAAACATGAAGATAAATTGTTCAGATTTTCATATTTAGGGAATGAAGTTCTAGGAAGTTGACTGATGCTGAAAGTTTGACATTTTATTGTCTGGAGACAGACATAATAAAGAGCCCTAGTCATAAATTTACTATGTTCATACTGTAGACTTATAATTTTGAACTGGTAAATGGTGGTTTTCCCTTTCAGCATCAGAGCCCAAAGGTGGTGTTTTCTGTGTTTACTATTGGAATAATTTTAACTTCCAGTTTTTCCATTTCTCATATATGTGAGAAATATATCTCTGTAAGTACAGGACCACTTTCTCTATTCCTATCGTGTTAATTGTTATTAAGAAAAGCACTGGGCAGAGGCCTTGGGATTATGCCTTTTATGATGCAGGACAAATCCACCATGCCCCAGTTCTGTGTTCTAGACCACTGTTATTAGTAGCTTCCCCAGCAAGCAGGCCACAAGATTTAGTTAAAGACAGAGACACAATTGCAATTTGTGATAAATTTACCCTAACAGGTTTCCCTGGATGTAGCAACGTGGGGTTTTATGATTCCATGTGCTCCTTTGTTCCTCTGCTTTGTATACCATTGGTTCATTTTAAATATGCTCTGCTGTACCCCGAAATCTATTGGTGGGTTCCCTATGCCTGTCTTCCCTTCAGACTCCCCAGGACTGGCTCTGGGGGAGACAGTCCCTGCCCCTTCCTTTCCCTTTATAAGTCGATGTCCGGATCAGCTAGAGGTCTTCCATCTCCGAGCTGCTAGCATCTCCTTCCTGCCCTGTCTCCCTTCCCCCTTCTCCTTCCCTGCACCCCTTTTCCCCGTTACCCTAAATAAACCTCTCTAGCAGAACAGAGATGGAGTCCAGTTCTTTCCTAGCATCACTATATTCCTGCTTGAATTGACGTGGTTGGAAGAGTCACGCCATGCCGCAGAACCCCGGGGGCCACCTGCCCCAGATCAAGTGGGATTAAACGGACCAGGAACCCTGGTCTGGGGGGGAGCCGGCCTGTGCAGCCCTCCCGGACTGTGATACATCACCTGGATGTGATGCTATTGGATTTTGTCTTTCATCTGAAGATGGACCATCAGGTACTGCTTTTGCAAAGACTGCTTGGCTCCCAGGGCACCCAGACTTCTTGTGCACCTGCTCTCTGGCAGAGTATAGGAAGCCAAAAAGTCCTTGGTACAGATTAAGAGCTGCTTTGCAACAACTTAAAGATCAGCGTGTCATCAACATTATTTTCATACTAAATCCAAACCACAGCACTTCATCAGCTACTACGAAATACAAAATTTAACTCTATGCCAGCTGAAGCCAGGATACTGGATGATCTGGTTGTAACTTCAGCCTGTATCAAGGGTACTCCATAAGAAAAACTTCACAAGTTTTCCTGTCTATATTTAATAATAGTTGATAGTCTTCCACCTCCCAGGCTAGGTTTCCCAGGTGCCTTCCAGTTGTTATTTGTCCCTGGATACAAACCATGTTTCTGATAATCTCAAAGAGAGTTTAACTGCCCAGCAGCCATTATTTAACTATGAGGCCCAACAAGAATTCCTGAGGAGACTGTAGATCTGCCCAAGGAAGAGAGGGGTAGGCAGATGCACCATAGGCCTCTGTTAAAACCTCTGACTTTAATGCAGGTCTGAGGGTTTTCTTTTTCCCTCCTGTCACAGAATTACAGAATCAACTAGTTGGAAAAGGACTTTGAGATCACTGAGTCCCACCTATGACCAACTGTGTTAGTTTAGACCATGGCACTGAGCACCACATCCAATCTTTAACACCTCCAGGGATGGCAACTCCACTGCCTTCCTGGGCAGCCCATTCCAATGCCCAGTCACTCTTTTTGTGAAGAATTTCTTCCCAGTCTCCATCCTAAATCTTCTCTGATACACCTTAAGTCTGTGTCCTCTTGTCCTATTGCTGGTTGCCTGGAAGAAAAGACCAACCCTCACCTGGCTACAACCTCCTTACAGGCAGCTGAAGAGAATGATGAGGTCTCCCGAGACTCCTTTTCTTTAGGCTAAACAACCCCAGCTCCCTCAGCTGCTCCTCACAGGACTTGTGCTCCAGACCTTTCATCAGCTTCACTGCCCTTCTCTTTACACACTCCAGCACCTACAATGTCCTTCCCAAACTGGGGTGCCCAGCGCTGGACACAGCACTCAAGGTTCAGCCTAATCTATGCCAAGTACAGGGAGACAATCCCTGCCCTGGTTCTGCTGGCCATGCTATTGCTGATCCAGGCCAGGATGCCATTGGCCTTCTTGGCCACTCAGGCACAGCTGGCTCACATTTAGCTGCTGTCAATCTGTACCCTCAGGTCCTTTTCTGCCTCTCCACTACCCAGTCACTGCCCCAGGCCTGTAGCACTGCCAGGGGCTGTAGTGGACAAAGTGCACGACCCTGCACCAGGCCTTGTTAAACCTCACATCACTGGATTCAGCCCATCAATCCAGCCTGTCCAGATCCCTCTGCAGAGCCCTCCTGCCCTCCAGCAGATCAACACTTGCACCCAGCTTGGTGGCATCTGCAAATTTGCTAATGGTAGACTCAATCCTGTCATTCAGATCATCCATAAAGATATCTCGGGTTGAAAGGTCTGGGGTTTGACTGAGAATTTTGGTGTAGCTTGAAAATGGAGTAGGATTTTTCTGGCTGTACTCATCTAGGCCGTCCTTTGCTTGAGGTAGTACCAACCAAATTTTACCTTGACAATTCCTTCCAGATACAAGTAATACTATTATTACTAGTGAAGTGAAATCTGTAATATCATTTTATAAAAAACCAGAAGATTCTATAAGACAAAGAGCAAGGAATTAGTTAGGGGCAATAATCTGTCTTGATGACAGAGAAAGTTTCACAGAAAGGTGTTGTGTAGCACTTACATAAAGTTTTACAGAACTTTAAAAGTACCTAACAGAGACCAAAGCCATGAAACATTAGCCAGAGTTATCTTTAATATTCTGTGCTTTTTAGTCTGTCGTTTGCTTTGGATATGAACTTAAAGGGCCAAAACACTTGGAGGAAAGCTCAGTTTTCTTCATATTTTGAGACTGTTCAGATGTAGAAAGTAGCAAAAATCTCAAACTTTCTGTTTTCAAGCTTTTCAGCTCATTTTTTTCTGGCTTAGAAACCTAGCTTGTACAGATGCATTAAGATAAACATCAAAACTGTATAATTTGTCTTCAAAAGATACTACATTTATTCTATATTTAGATGTAGAAAAATAAAATCACAGTGCTCCTAACTGTAGTTTAATAAAGAACAAATGCAGTCATGGTTTTTATTCACTGTTTTTCAGTACCCTGGACTTTGACATGATGTTTCATAGTTCCAGACATACTCCCTTAAATTACCAAATAGCATTATGACTGCCAGTAAGGATGCTTGTTAAATATAACTTCACATTTTTGTATCAAAACCAACAGACACAATTGTCTTCAATCTAAAAATTTTACATAATGACTTTTAACCAAAACTCCCACTGAAAGCCCTAATGAAAAGTTGGATTTCACAGTACTTGTGGCATTCCTTTTATAATACACCACATTCTTGAACAGCTTCTTTAGTGAGAAAGTCTTGTGGTACATACAGTCATGTCAGAAGTTTCCTCTCTCATCAGAGTCTTGCAGCTGATCAGCATTCCTGAAGCATCCTGGAATAGAATGCTTCAGGCAACCCTAGGGATCACAGCAGATTTCCAAAATGTTTTTACTAGAATTTGATAAACAACTTGATATTCATGTATTAATCTTGATGAGAAAATATGTTTTTCATTTAAAACAGCAGTTTGGTTTGGAATGAAATTTTGTCTCTGAATGGTGACGTGGAGAAAGACTCCCATTTCTTATTCCTGTGAATTCTGCTGCCTGACCAATTGAAGCTACACTGACATCCGTGTTGGTTGCCTTTTTCTCTCATGTCATTTTATTATCTATCTATCATCTATCTATCTATCTAATCATCTATCTATCTATCTATCTATCTATCTCTCTGTCTGCCTGTCTGTCTTTATTCTTTGACCCCAATTGTTCCCTATATGACATTAAAACCCATTAGCAAATGCTGAATTCTGTATCCCAGTTTTATCTTAATCTTGAAGTAAATTCATAGAATTTACTTCAAGAGGGGCACATGGATATATGGATGTTGACATTTTAAGCCCAGATGGAGATGAAATACCATGCAGCCACTTGCTCAACCTCTCCTCTCTTCCCCTACTTCAACCCAGTGTAATGGGGAGAAGAATCAAAGTAAAGCTTGTAGGTTGAGATAAGAACAGTTTAATAATTGAAAATAAAGCAAAATACAATAATAATGGTAAAAAAATATTAGCAATGATAATAAAAAGAAAAAAAAAACCAAAAGAAAACCCAGCAAGTGATGCACAATACAATTGCTCACTGATACATCTGCTGACTGATGCCAAACCCCCCTTCCTGAACCCAGATCTGCCCCTTCTGGGTAACTTTCCCCAATTTATATACTGGGTATGACATTTTATGATGTGGAATATCCTTCTGGGCAGTTTGGGTGACCTGTCCCAGCTGTGCTCCTTCACAGTTTCTTTTGTTCACCTCCTCACTGGCAGAGCATGAGACAAGGAAAAGTCCTTTTCTTAGGATAAACATGACTTAGGAAAAATCCAAAACATCAGTGTGATACCCATTCTTATTACAAATCCAAAACAGAGCACTGTAACAGTAGCTGAGAAGAAACTAACTCTACCCTAGCTGAAAGCATGACAATAGATTAACAGAGAGGAGGAGATATGTGAAAAAGAAAAAGGAGTCCTATTTTGAGTAAAAAATATTGTACCATATATGCCCACACCCATCCATATATATACACACCACACATTTCTGACATTTTCCTGTGTGTATCTTTACTCCTGGAATGATATGATTTTTATTTTTTAACCTTTTAAACAACATGATGGCCAGCAAAACAAGCAAAACAAGCAAACTAAATCAGACTGTACTTGCAGGTAACTTTCTCAAACCCTTCAAATCCAAACCAAAACGCAGACTGTAACACACACTTCAATATGAAGCATTTCAATTTTACAATGTGATGTTTCCTTTTAAAAGGAGAATACTTTAACAGAAACCAGAATTCTATGTGTATGCATATTAAAAACAGAAAGATGCAGAGGTTGTCTTATTTTAATTTGTGTGAAGACTTCCTGAGGCCTGCATGGCTCCCAGTGGCTAGCAGAAGAAAAGAGTAATACATTCACATGTGTTATTTCTAACCCACTTAAAATTAAAAGTTCTCTCAACCAGTCTGTATGTGCATTTTTCTCAATTCCCTTTTGGCTTTCAATGTGACTCAGTGGACCTTTCTACAGAGAACACATAAGAGAGCTGGAGATGCGGAAACTGGCACCCCTCTGAGCTTCAGAGGTTTCTTGAAGTTCAGCTGGATGAGTAATGTCACCTTAGCCCTTATGAAAAGGAATTTTTAAGTTACTCCTACTAGTCATAATAGCAGTATTTGTTTATTTCTACTTTAATCTTTTGTCTTTGCTAGAGCAAAGACCTTCTGCAGTTTAACAACTATAAAAGAAAAACAAAGCTTTTCTGAGGGTAAGTTGGAAAGAAAAGACACAGTGCTAATTCGCAACATACAATGTCTTGCACCTTGCAGGCTTTACTATGGCAAGACAGAGAGGGTGTACTTTCCAAAATAACAAGGAACTTTGCTTTCTTCCTCCTTCTTTTCAGTTTCTCACTCAGTAGTTTTTTTTAAATTTGTCACTTGCAGGAACTTTAGTATGGTTTTTTTTGCCAATAGTCATATATCCTTTAGTGGCGTGACAATTGAACTTTCACTAGAGAATTAGTCCCTAGTACATACAATGAAATAGCCAGACGGTTTTATCATGGGTAATATAAGATTAAAATCCAGGAAAGAGATACACTTGTAAGTATATTGTTCCTAAAATTCTCATGGCTTCTCTCCAATAGGTCTATAATTTTTGCAAATTTGGAATTATCAGCCCTACAAATATTGATATTGAGAAAAGTTCCTTTTATTCTTGTGGCAACAATGAAGAGGTTCTTTTCACATTTAGGTATTTTGACCACCATCTATTCATATCTTAGAGCAATGGTCATTCAGGTATTATTATGTTTCAGGCATTAATAATTTATTTTTGCTAATAGTCCAAAATTCAGGTGTTTTAATGAGCCGAAGATATTATTGTCTAAAGAATGTACTGTAATTTCAAAGTGTCTTTTACTAATTTTCCTTTTCAAAGTTATTTTTTTCAACATCATGATAGCTCCTAGCCCTTCAGATATTTTTCTCAGGAGAATGAATGAAAAATGACTTTTCAAGAAATGAAAATTAGTAAAATATTTAACATTTATTAAAACTATTTAATTTTATCAGGTTCCCTGTTTGTCCATTTTCACTTGATTCTAGCAATGAAAACATTTTAAACTGATTCTAATACTATCACTAGTAGCACTATTACTAGCTCTACCACTTTAGTAAAAGTTTTATCATTAGTATTCCCACCCTAAGAATGACTTCTCATAACATTGAACTTGCTATATGCTGCCACTCAACTTGTAGTTATCAAGTTATCAATTATATGAGTATTTCACAAAGTATATGCTCCTTTTAGTTCACACTCTCCCAATCACACAGATTTCACCCTGATCAGTGTAACACAAAGACAGAAAGAGTTGGGAATCCTAGATCTTATACAAGATTCACCTATTCAGCTGTTCTTCCTCCCTCCTCCAAAAGCTGTATTAGTGATGTTTTTTATTCACAAAATGATAGCCCACAGCACAACTTAGAAAACATGAGGAAGACAGATTCCTTGCAGCAACGACTTTTAGTTTATCCGTTAATGCCCCTGGCAAAACACTGTTGGAGCTGACATGCATGACTGATGGGCTTCCTCAACTAGTAGCTCATCTTTCAAAGAGTAGCTGTGTATCTCTAGCTCTGTTTTTAGTGCTGTCTGTGTCTGAGTCCCTGCAGATGGTAGTATAAGTGGTTTTGCACCAACTTGATTCTGAGTATCATATTGTGTCTAATGTGCAATCCACATGAGCCTTAGGGGTAGCTAAGATATGGGTGATCACTGCCTGGTTATTCCTGTTTCTGCTTTTGTCATGAGATTAGAAAAGCCAGCCTGATTCCTGCCAACACAGTTGTGCAAAGAGCACAACTGTGTTGCAGTTGTGCTCTTTGCACCCCTAGAACAATATCAAGGACTCAGCTGCAAGGGTTTGGATATTTAGCTCTGGAATGTGTGAGAGTTGGAGGGATCTAGGAAAAATGCTCTTGTCTCTTAGGCCTCTGATAGCTGAACAAAGTCCTGTGACAAGATTGGCATTTGACATTGTAAAATTTCAGCATAGGGTATTGTCTTCTATTTATCAATATAGTCTCATAAATTATGTTGCATAAATAAATAAGGATTGTAACCACAGGTGTTCTGAAATAGTAATTCGACCTCAAACAAGTTTCACATATAGAACTATATCTGGGTTTTTAAACTATGATTCCTATTGCTTTTGACATTTTTACTGTGACTAATCCATGATTTTCCCCATAATTTACCATATCAGAATCCAACCCTAATAACATTATATATTGTAAAACCACTATGCTTTCAATTATGTTGTGTGAGACACAATTATTGTATGGCAGCCTTCTCCACCATCCCTTAGACAAGGGCAGTCCACCCAGGAAACAGTATTTTTCAAAGTTTCTTGGTATATGAATCCTGTTTCTATTCCACTTCCTAGTGGACTGACACCTGCTTTATAAAACTGCCTTAATATCCTACAACAAAACTGACTCAATTAGTGTCTCCCAGTCCACCAGAGAGTGGTGTGGCTGCGTGGCAATGATCTACTGTCATCTTAGAGTCACAGACTAGGCCAAGTGACAAATCGTACATTATGGCTCTTGACATCATACCTGAAGCTGTGGATACAAAGCAGGAGATACAACCTTTTGATGCTGCAACAACTTTTTTTACATAGTTGGAAACCCATGCCCAAGCAATTTTTTCTGTGTGTTTTATGTTTAAAATTGAGAGAAAATATAAGTACATTCATATGTTGCGCATGTTCTATCTAAAACTAAATTAAAACTTTGTTTTATAATACTTCTAGAGTGAAAGCAAAAAGAAGTGCTTTTACTATATTTTACATGAAGCTAAGCACTTATATTTTAAAGTTGCATGTATGTGAAATGAAATACTTTAATACTTGTATTACAGCACTGAAAATACTTAGCTGGCTTTATCAATCACGCTCTATGAAATTATTTTCATTTTCAGCATCTCATCCTCCACTACAAAACGAATTTTTACCCCCACACACTATTTCTCAGCCATACAATTTTCATCATATTTTATTTTTATTTTAGTGATCCAGTGGAAATTGACCTTTTTATATGGTGCACCCCCTGGACCTGCTAGTGAAAAATATGTCCAGTGGAGCTACATATTTATTGATCAATATATTGATTAGAAAGTGTATAATCTTTTTCAGCAATTACTTGGGAGACTCAGCTTTCGGCAACTCATTGTACTGATAGAATGCATCTCAAAATAAGATGTAAGATTGCTGTCTAGAAAATCCAATGAGCATAAGCCTTCAAACAGGTGAATTGGTCAAAGGGTGTTCTAAAGGGTCTCTTGTAAAAAGTTGCTTAAATAATAAAGCTTCGTGAAATTTAATGCAAAAGCTTATTTTTGAGGGGATAGGTTAACTGTACCTATCTGGCTTTTTCAAGCCAGGAAAGAGGGTATAAAATTTTCTTGGGTTTGGGTTCTCCTGTGAGTGTTCTAGAACCTCCTTGTCCGATCAGGTCGCTGAAGAATGAATGTTCTTGCAGAATTTTGGCCCCAGCTCAGAAGAGCAAGGACACCTAAACTGTTGAAAGACATTGAAGTGTGTTCCAGTTGCCTCTGGATGGGGGTGGCAGAGACAGCCAATGTAAATGATTCTGTGCATGGGTAAAGGGATTAAAAAAGAAAAACCACTATCACAGTCTGCTCTTTGAGCTGAGTGCTTCTTCACATCGACTGTATACAATATCAAGCATACCAATTGCACCCTTGGCTCTAAGGCAGAAACTTCTGGTTATGTTTCCACAAAGCAGAAGTCCTAAAATTCTTTTAGATTAGATTTCCATTCCTGGTTTCTAAACCCTGACCAAAGTCTTGAACCCTCAGGTTGAGAGATATGTATGCTTGGGATGGTTTCAGTTTTATGTTATATTTAATCAGTTTCATCATATCAAGCTTAGAGCTTGCACTCCTGAATTTAAATGAGTCAGAAATCTGTGGATTTGCCTCTCATTTTTTAGCAGTGGGCCACATATGGGTCTCTCAGGAGACACAGACTTTAAAAAGAATCACACACAAAGCCTGTGAAAAAAGGCCACAGGCACCTACAGGAAACCAAGTGCAATGCAGTGATTTATCAAGTCTCTCCATGGATGACAGATGCTCCACTTTATTTATCATCTTTCTGGTTCTGTGCTGGACATTCTCCATAGTGTTTGTGTCTCTTGTACTGGGAAGACCAGCACTGAAAAGAGCACTCTAAGTTCAGCCTCACTAGTTCTGAGTAGAAAGGAAGGATTCGGATAGAAAGGATTTTAGGAGAATTATGGGTAGGGGGGAAGGGAAATTTACAGGCAGGTTAAGCTGAGAGCAAAAACTTGCCAGAAAAAGAGAGAAAGGTGTAATAGAGCAGTGAAGTACAAAACCTCACAAAGTAAAGGTATGACATAGCAAGGAAAAGAAAGTACAAATGTAAGAGAGAAATTTCAGCTGGAAATATTTTGTGGTTTCTTCTGTAAAAATTGATTGAAAACATTACAATAGAAGCATGCCTTGTGATATGTACAAGAATATACATAGGTTACAAAAACTTCCATAACCCCAGCTAATGAGTTGAGTCACATGGTCAAAAAATCTGAAGTTATGGTTCCCAGAGTAACAATAATTACATTTTCTCACTTTTATTTATGATATAGTCTAGAGTTCACAGTATATTAACCATACTAAGAAAAAATCATGCAAGCATGTGAATGTCTTTGGGGAAGAGGTGCAGTTCAGGGAGTCTTAGATTTTAGTTTTAAACTCCACCTGTCTTTTGAAAACAGATCTAAGACAGTTGCTGTGTATGGCACATAATTAATTACAGCATTGGCTTATCTCTTAAATTAAAAGATAATATTCTAATCAATTATAGAACTAGGATAAATTTAAGAAACCATGTTGCTTTTGAGTACAATCTTGGAAAAACAGGAAAAAAAGGATTTTTGTGGGAATGAAGGTCCCCATTACTTTGCAGAAACAGGTACAATAATAAACATAATGACCATTTTAGACGACCAGATCTTCATAATGTCTTAGCTTTACTGACACATTTCTGGTGTAAAGCCTGTTCCAAGAAGAGGCTGACAAACTGGAAGTTTATATGATAGAAGTTTTGACTCTGTAAAACTGATTCATAATTCCTGTGTCCGTATAAATTGAGTACCCTCTATATATATATACACTGTATATTTAAACACACACACAGTACATTTAAACAAAAGTATAAGTGATTTTAATCTCTAAACTTCTCCTCCCTCCCCCTTCCTCTTTTCTCCCTCCTCCTTCTTCTTCCCCTCTACCACCCACTCCAAAAAAATAGAATTTGGGGAGGAGGTCAATGATCGGTCCCATTTGAAAATCATGAGATGTATATTCCCCAATAAAATTCTGTTCTCCAGATTAACATAGTTTACAGGATTCCACAGCACAGTTCTTTTTAGTTCATATCTCCTCAAGGTTTCTGTAAATATATTGAAATTATGGTGCTGAGAGAAGTCAGAATAACAATATTTTCTAGCTTAGTAGTCTCCCTTTTATTTTTTTTAGTTGGCTGAAATTCACATTGCTGTTAACTACCTTTTAATAAATTCCAAGTTTTGAACACCATGCATTTCTATACAGTTTGCAGCTGGAAATAAACAGACTCAAAATGGCTGAAGATAATTCAACATTTTTTAGTGTTTTTATGAGAATAATGAAGTGAGAGTTTCTGGAAAAAATATCTCTATGCACTATTTTTTCCCCGAAACTTTTCTTGTTTGGAAAATAATGCTGTCTCTATACAAACTATGATTTTCAGTAGATTTCTTGATTATTTTTTCTTTTAAAAACTCCCACCACATTTAATACCTTTCATTTTTTCCCCTACTCTCATTTCTTGACTGTTGATTAAAAAGAAAGATCATATGGCATCATAAATTATATTGGAAGCTATTCAGTGAGTGCAGACCCTGGTCTGTGTGCAATAGCTTGCTTTTACTTGTCTTGTACATTTACTGTTTTTCAAAAGACAGGATACAAAAGAGGATACTTCTGTATCCTATTATTCTTTTTATTGTTTGTCTAGCTCTGCTCTTCTGATCAGGTAAAGGATCCTTTAGCCTACAAATTTCCTTTTAAACTTCTTGAAAAACGATTCCAGAGTTCTATTTCTAAGGCTGCAAAAAATGTGTGAATTGTTCTACTTTGTGGCTATTGGGATATTGGAGGTACAGCTGAGAACCGTAAAAAATAACCCTTGTGTGGAATTCTCTGACAATATCTAACAAAGCAAAACAAGAAATTTACGTGGATTTGTTTGCATATTTCTCTCTTGCATCTGTGCTTGTGCTTTTCTGACTCTTAATTCTATCAGTGTAGGAGAGACACATCTTTTATTTAATAGCAAAATAGGTACAATGGCACGGAGGCATTTAAGGTGTTTAAGATGTATAAAATATTGTCTTCATGGACATCAAACTAGGATAGAAGGTACTCCCAGACTCTAGACTTTTAAATATTGGGAAGGACCTCAGGGAATAACTGAGGGAATTTCCAAAACTAACACTGATTCTCACTCTATTTTATAAATTTTGGGTTGGTTTTTTTACACCTAGCAATTATGAGCTATCTCAGGAACCTAGCTGAATTATTTGTAATTTTCTGCTCTGGAAACAAGATCTCTAAAAGTTTTTTCTCACTCTCCCTGTACCATCTAACAAAAAGGCTAGGATATAGTATAGAATGACACTTTTCATAGTATCTGTTTTATTCCAGATTCTCAAATTTTCTATTAACATTAGCAAAAAACTCCTTAGTTTTATGTAAATTATTCCTATTTTACTGTTAAAAAATTTTGGTAAAAACACATCCTGATGAAGGCCAGTAAATAACTTTGGACTGGGACTAGAATCTAAAGACCCAGGTCTGTTAATCTCAGCATTTGTGAACCCTTGCCTGTGATGATAAATGTTGCTGCATTAAAAAAGAACCAAAGACACTTGAATAGCTGTGAGAGTACATTTCTTTTCCTGAGTGATTATTCTTGTAGTTCCTCCTAAATATCTTCCTTCTTTAGACTTCTCATCAGAAAGGGAGGTTTACAGAAGTGATTAGATTTGGGAAATATTCTGGAGGTGAGGCTTTTGGGACTATCCTTCAGAAGTTATTTTAAGTGCATTTTGTCAGCAAACCTTTCATTGCATTGGAATGCTCATCCCTGGGAATTTTATGGTAGCATTCATGAATGTCATTGCTGAAACATCACAACAATACCAGCCTCACTTTCGTGGGGAATGCTGTGACTGCCTGTGTCCTGGTAAAGAGAGCAGGGTTCAAGAGCCACTCGTGTAAGTGCTGCCTGGCTCCAGTCAAAGTCCTGCTTCTTGGGCAGCTGCATCAGCCTGCACCATACTTCAGATAGCTAGCATCTCTGACAGTTGTGAGAGCATGCTCAGAGGTGACCTGAGATCTCTGACATGTTGCCAAATTGTACTGTGAATAAGTATTTCTAGCCCTTCCCCTTAGCCATGAAACAAGACTGATTGAAAAGGTATATGCAGGTGTGTTGGACTCGGTATGGGTTTAGCAGCTTAGAACTCATTACTTCCTTCTTTTGCTGAGATTTTTACTTATAGCACTTACTGCAATTGCAGAAGATTATGAGAAACTTGAAGTACTGCCAACATAAAATTAAAAAATCCTGGTAGACTCCCTTGACTTCCCCAAAAAACATATGATAAGGGTGTCTTGAGGCTTTACAATCTTTTTTGGTGTTGTTGAGGAGTTGAAGTATATTTGTCATATATTTTCAATTATTTTCTTCAGTTACAAAAGTTAGAGATTCACTTTTACATGTACTTGGTTCTGGTATCTGCAGACTTTGAAAAAAAATGAAAGGTTTGATATTTCAAATTATAGGAACTGGTGATCTGCACTTAGGTTTATTCACAGTTTGGTATTTTTTCATAAAATGTTGCTGCTGCATGACTGGGATAAGAGAAGTTGCAAACAAAACTTCTTGAGTAGCTGAGAATCAAAAATAAACTAGCAATCAGTGTAAAATGAAGCAATTTTACAACATGTCTGTACATACACATACCACACTTTCTCCCCATACCCTGATTCTTTGGACCTCTTCATTTAGATATGCAGCTATATTTACAGTCAATTCTGTCCTGAAAATTACAAGTTACGTTAGGCTTAACTGGCTCTGGAGAAATTAAAGAAATACCATAACAAAATTGCCAGACTGGCAAAATCCAGTACTGAACAGGAAAACTAAGTTGTTATGTCAGCGGAAGTGCAATTTGAAACTCAGTGCTTACAATTAAATATAGTGCTTAAATTAAGTTCACTTAGTCTTTTCCTAAAATGTTGGCCTTTTCATAGGGGTCCAGGAATTGTGTCTTCCTGTTTGAGTGATTGATACTGCAGGGTCCAGGAGGGTGGCACAAGCCGGCTTCCCCCTGGACTGGGTCCCTGGTCTATGTAATTCCACCGGATCTGGAGCAGGCGGCCCCCAGAGTCCCACGGCATGGCATGAGTCTCCCAACCACATAAATTCAGCAGGAAATGAAGTAAGATGAAGAAACAAACTGGAATCCATCCCTGTTCTGCTAAGGAGGTTTATTTGGAGTAGGGGGAGAGGGTTACAGGGAAAGGAGAAGGGGGGAAGGGAGACAGGACAGGTAGCAGGGTCTAGCAGCTCAGAGATGAAGACTCCTCTCTGACACAGACACGAGTTTATAAGGGGAAGAGAAGGGGCGGGATTTTTCTCCCCTGGAGCCAGTCCTGGGAGATGGAGGGGAAGACTGGCAAGGGGGAACACACCAATAGGTTTTCAGGTACAGCAGGATGCATATTTTAAAATGAACCAATAGCATACAAGGCAGGGGAACAATGGAAGCCACATGGAGATCTGAAAATTGCATTACTACAAGTGATTGCAACTATGTCTATTTTCCTCCCTTTTCACCACTCTTTGAACTCTTGATACAGTTTAAATGTGCCTTGCTTGAAAGAACTCCCCTATTATGGACCCATTTTCTTGTGCAGATTCACTTAGTCTACGACATGAACGTGATGGTTACGGTACAGAAATTTATTCTGGATTAATCTAAAAGTTTATTTGGACAAAGGAGGAAAAACAATTGAATGCCAGTTATTTTAAGAATAACTGCAGAGTGCTACCTTTGTAAGTTTTGCTCTCTTATTAATTGCATAATGTCTTTTAGCACAGAAAAGGAGGTTTTGAGGTGGGTACCTTAAGTTCTGTAGACCACATTTCGTTCAAAGAAGCACTTGAAATTTAAGAAGCTCTCCTGAAATTTATCCTAAACTTTTAATTCCTCAAAACTGTTCTCACAGTATAGGCATTGCAGGGCACTGCTTGGTAGGTTGTTTTTACATTTTTCCTTCCATTTAAGGTGGCAGCTCAGTCTTTTACATAGCATTTTCTCACATCTGCTCTTGACTCTAGAGTAGAAAAAGTAAGCTGTGAAAGCTTGCCAGAATTCTAAGATGTTGTGTTCTCAGTAGTTTTCAGTACAAATATTTATTCTATATTCTCCCTTTCCTCCATAACATTCTGGCTATGCTTTTATGCTCTGTTGTTTTGCAGCTAGAGGTACTACAGTAAGGTAAAAAAAAAAAAAAAACTAGATGATTTGAACTACTTTAGTAACTGTGAGAGCTCCTTCTTCATCTGTTTCTTCTCTTGTATGCTGTATTCCTCTAAGGAAAACACTTCTCTGAGATGTTATTAAGCATGATGAGATGTCAGAAACCCAGGCTGCTGGTCTCACACAGCCATGATGAATATTTTCTATGTATGGAATTATGCTTCACACCTTAATTAAGAAAATTTATATAGTAAATAATTGGAATAAGATAGTAAAATTATGGACAAGAGCTTTCTTTTTGTATCTTCTGTTCCTGGTTCCTACTCCATTGTAGGACAACAGATGTTACATTCATATAAACATCTCTCAAATCCTTTGTCAGCAGAATGCAATGAAAGATACTCACACATGCAGGCTGCGTCTGGTGTAAGTTAGAGATGACTCATTTTTCCTTAAACTAGAAGTCTCTTCTCAGTAAAGGTGCAACAGCTTTTCCTGCAAAACAAAAAAGATTTGAAGTACCCTCTTTTTAACCCTTTTCTTCCTCCTAACATTCTTAGCTCTTCAGTTTGCAAAATGGGAGCCTGTTAGTCTCTTGGAGTCAGTCTTCATTGACTATGAATGGCTCAGAAAAAGGGAACTGTCAAGATGGCTATAATTCTCCAAAACGTGAGCTTATGTCAGCTTGTCTGGGACTTGCTTGTTTTGAAATTATTTTTATTGTAGGTGCTACATAAATGGACCAGTGATCAAATCTATCCTCTAAAGGTATGAAAGCACTGATGTGATAGAGGAAGGGCATCCTGAATATCATTATTTTAGAACTTGGGCAAAGTTCTAATTCCAGCTTCCTTTGGAAATAGTTGAAGATCATAGATATGATTTTGATGAGAAGTTCTCTTGGTTTGGGCCAGGACAGTTAATTTTTCTCAGTAGCTGTGAGGAGTGGAACTGTAGCAGTGAGGTTAACTCAGATGAGCTTGGAGACTGAAAAGCCAACGAAGCCCCCTGGGTCTGAAGAAACCTTCAGGTCAGGGTGACAGAAAAGTATTCCCCCAAGACACCTTGAGGCTAGCCTCATGAATATGGGTCAGGAATCAGAAGTATTGGTTTCTGGAGCTCTCCTCCCCTTCATCCTTTTAGAGTTAATAGCTAGAATGTTCCTCTACCTGCAGTTTATTATTGGTTTTTGAAATTCTGTACCTTCCCTCCTCTTGTCCCCATTCCCTAGAGTCCCTGTCAGCCCTGTATCCCTCGTGCTCCTATTGGTTCTCCTGTGTAAATCCCTCCCATCCTGCAGCCCCTCTTAACCCCTAGGACGGGGACACTTGGGCCTCTCTGCGCTCTGAATCCAGCCGTGTCCAGCCCCCATATCCCGTCCCAGTTCTATCAGCCTGCTCCGCCCCACTGTTCCTACCAATAAACCCTGGATTCGGAGAACTGAGAGACTGCGTTTCTCTCATATTGCCCCGTCTCCTGCTGGCCTCCATCCCCGGTGGCACTCCACGCCTGCACCCGTGGGCTTCACTGCAGCGCCTGGTCCAGTGTGTGGGGGTCGCTTTGGCTTGCCTGCCTTCGTGTGACTTCAGGGCTAGCCGCCTGACGCAGAGGGAGAAGTCACATGGAACCATGATCCATGTGGGCATCTCTGGGTTGTTATTCTATACCTTCCACATTAACACCCAAGGCAGGAGTGAATGACTCTTGCTTTTGGGAACAGGGGCATGGCTCTGGGTGGAACAATGTGGTGGGGCAGAGAACCCACGGATCATTGTGCATTGTTAAGCTGCTGTTGGGTCAGGCTTGGCAGGTATTTTTGCATGTGAATCACTGTCTCTTGGTATATTGTTATTCGTAGTGTTGCTGTTACTGTTAATTGTCTTATTTCATTGCTGTTTCCAGTAAATTGTTCCTTATCTCAACTCTTGATCTTTGCCTTTTGTCTCTCTCACAGGAGGGGAGGATTGGAGGTGGGGGAGCAGGGAGCAGTTTGTGGTTTTCTTTTTAGTGGGAGTCCTTCACTGGGGAATACCGTACCTGAACCATGACAAAAACAGTTGAGTACCATTTCAAAACTGTCATCAGAGGAGGTTTTCTTTATTAGTTAACTACACAAGTTTCACAATGCTTCTTGTACATAACACAGAGGTAGGAGTGATAGAGAGATGGAAGCATTTATGTGGCAACAGAAATGAGGAGGTGGAAGGGGAAAAGGAATTTTAAAATTCAGCTTTGAAAACTGAATTTTCCCTACTGCAGAGTAGAATCCACATATGAAACGTACGTTAAACCTGTTTGGTATTTTTCATAGACCTCTGAATCCATAACATCTGATCTTTAGAATAAGAATTACGTTATTTGCTATTTGCGTGAAGTTTACCTATACTGACATAAAAGTCTTCATTTGCAGTTTTGCATGTTAGAAGATTACTTTTTTCTCAGAGTCAATGCAAAAAGTTTGAAATGGGAATTAAAAATAACCATGAATAAACCTCCTACCCTGTCTAAAGTTCAATCTGTTTGGTCGGTTTTTTGGGTTTTGTTTTTGGTTTTTGGTTTGGTTTGGGTTTTGCTTTTTTGTTTGGTTTTTTTTAAGAAATCATCCAACTGAAAATTTGCAAAGGACAGAAAACAAGGCAAGGTAATGAAAACCAATAAAAGGATGAGCTGCTAAGTTGCTGCTGCTGTTCTGCAGATTTGCATCAGTTTGTGTTCAATCCTAATTTCAACAACATCTAGGCATAATCCCCTCCAGGCAGCACTCTGAATAAAAAATAAAATGAGTGTATTTATGCATATCCTGTGCCTGACAATGGAACTCGTACCTATGATCTTATTTATGATTTCTTGTGGTAGGCGAGGTTGTTATGGACCTAAGGATCTATCCAACTACCTAATTAACAGTTTTCTAATAGTCTCTTGATTTCGCTCTAAAACAGAAAATCTCCATCTAAAACCCAAAGTTGTATGAAATAAACCAAAGTATGCATGCTCATACCAGTATTGCATTTTTCAGTCGTAGAAGCCAGAGCACTTTCTTTCCAATTCTAATTACTGTTTCAACAAGCAACCAGAGAATATGTTACTGGACAGATTTGATTATGCATTCCTTAAGGTTAACCACAGACACCATGTTTACCTAAATGCATGATCTACAAGGTCTGTAATCAAGCAAACAGAGTATTTACAATGATCCGAGAAGACACCACGGAGGCCAGAGTTTCTCTGTGATTTTGTTTTCCAGGCAAGATGTGAGTTCCCATTTCTTTGGGGATTCCACTAATATTTCTGTGCACACAGGAACAATTGTACCTGCCCTTTAGCTGATGCTTTCCTGCAATGGCTGTGTATGTAAAGAAATAAATGAAGTCATCGAATGGTTCTTGTCATCCTTACATTGAGAAAAGAATGCTGATTTTAACTTGTGTCAATGTGAGTGATGCCACTTCAATATACTTTACCAATCTGAGTCGATAATTACTGAAACATATGCAAAACCATTTGGAAATTACCATTCCTACTCCCTTGTGCTTACATACTTGTATTCCTGGGATGCACTCTGGGTTTTTGGTTTCAGGATATATTTTCTTCAGGACAGTCCAGCCCTAGTGCTCACTAAAATAGATGTACAGTTTGGCAGATAAAGACACCTATTTGCCTGTTGGTTCTGGCATATCACTGAGTGTTAAAATTGCTTTTAAAACTCTCTGCCAGCCATGTTAAGCAAATGCCCTTTCCTGAACTCCAGTGTAGTACTGATGCTTATTCTACCTGTCAGTATATTTTAACTAAATGAGAGTTTAAGAGAATACTGCTTGTAATTCTAGGAAAATTCCAACTTTACTGCTGCAGTCTAGATTCTGTCTTTCACCTGTCCTATATGTTTGCCATTGCTCTTTCTATTATGTTGGGTTCCAACTTTCTCTTCACTATATTAGCTCTGGGCAGATTTTAACTTTCAATATTAGGGGAGCTGCTTGTGAAGAAAAGCACCATCCCTCATGTTAAACAGGAGCAGAATCTGGGCTTTTGACTGAAATTCCGTCTGTGCTTTTATTTCTCTATAGTGAACCTCACAAAACCTATGCAGCTGAAAAAACTAAGCTATCCAGAATTAATGATACCAAGGTCAGTTTTCAGCAAGATGGTTTTCAGAAGCACTGTGTTTAGAAATGCTAAGTCCACTTCTATATATAATTACACAAAATATTTCAGAAGTGAGATTTTGAAAAAATGGATGCAGCCTTTTTCTTGGAAATCTGTGTCAGTGTCTGAGATGGTTACCCAAAACACTAGAAATATGTTCTTTAGCATGCTGGAAAATAAACTTTTTCCTTCTGAGGAACACAGATGGTGTATGTGCTCTGAGAGACAGCATATTGTATTGCCTCTCCTGTAATTTTGTTGTGGTTTGCTAATGGAAGTAAACCGTTCTATAATTCTTATTTTGTTCTTCACTTCTTGTACTACGAAAAACTTGCACATGTAAGTAATCTTTTTCCCAAAGACAGTGCTTCAGATATTGCAGTGTACATGTCAGGCTTGATGTCTCGTTTTGTCTTCCAGACTTGAGAATGACGGCCTGGGACTTCAGCTCCTTAAAAATAACCATGAATTAATCTGATATGCCTAGTTTAGAAACTTGTTGAAATCTGCTCCTTACACTGATGCTTGGGCAGGAGGGGCAGCTTGGAGTACCATATGCCATATTTGGATTTGCTGCTTGCAGCAGTTGGCTGCTTGACTGACAGACACATGGACAAAGCAATACTGAATGGTGCTTTTGCTCGGGTCTTGTATCCTTGCTAGTTTGCGTGTAGAATGCCATGTACTGAGTGTTAAAAGATTTAAAATTTAAAAGATGTATAGATATTTTTATGTGAAGGAAAGGCTACTGAAGACCTTTTTTTGTCTCAGAGCAGAGCAAGCTCTTTTGTATATAGATCCTTCTACTTTAATCAGAGCATAGGTAAGGTGTTGCAGTTTAAGGGATATTATAGCAGACCTTACCCGAGAGTGTCTCTACCCAGCCCAGTTCAGGGCCTCAGTGCACCAAACCCTCCATCCCAGGGCTGGACACTGTGCTCTCACCGGCTGGGGAGTCATAAGGCTAGCTCTGGTTTTGTCTGCTCCTCACAACTGGCAGTGGTAAAGGAGGCGAGGAGGGTCTATGCACAGTGTTCATGGAAGACTTTATTCACATGGCTGCACCAGAGGCCAAAGACCTTCCAGAGGCAGATATGCCTCATGGGAGAAGACCTCACATGCACAGACACTTGTGCACAGACATCCCCAGTGCATAGACGCAGGTCATGCATAGACACACACATGGTGCATAGACATCCACATGCATAGACATGTGCATAAACAACAACATGGCAGAGAGCGAGGAGTTTTCTAGAGAAACAGAGGGGCAGGGACAGCACACTGGCCCAGTGACCTCTGGGCACAGGGGAGGTACATGGGCAGAGTTAGGGTACAGGAACCAACAGGGAAAACCTGAGGGCATGGCCCGGACCAGGGGCAGGGAAGGCAGCAAAATAGGAGGAAAGTAACCATATAAGGGAGAAAAAGGGGTGGGGAGATACAATTTGTAGCACAACAATAAGGATGATCCTGTCGGTTAAGACATTTTTCTGCAGTTTGAAAAAGCTGGGTTCCATTCCTAATGCTACTGCAAGCATCTTTTGTGAGCTTGGGCAGGTAGCTTAGACTGTACAGTTGTAATGTCCCCATTTATAAATTAGCAAGAGCACACTTAGGCAAGTCCTTAACCTGTACTAGATTGTGAGGAATGTAAGACAGAAAGCCTCAGATCTATGGTGTTGTGCATCATATTGGTTTCTAATCTTGTAAGAATCCACTCAGCTAGCTTAGATATCTCAAATTTTTAAACTTTATGTAATGGACAATTTTGGGATAGGGGAAAGTAAAAAAACCTTATGAATGGGCACTATAATGACAACTATGACCATCTTGTGAGAAAAGAATTATCTGTATCATGGCAAAAAGGCTGAATACGAAAGTACCATTAAAAAAATTGACTTTAATATACTCTTAAATGTACAGAGAGACAGAAGCTGAATTTTCCTCACTTTCTCTCTGTTTGACAGAGAGTTTGTTAACGAATGCTTGAATTCAACAAAATCAGTTTTACCTAAGCAGAACAGAGTAGAAAGATACAGTACCCATTTTGTTTGTTTATACCCCAGGATTTGAAGTGCTCTTTTTCAACAACTCTCGTCCCTCTAGTGTATAAGTAAAAAAAAAAAAAAAAAAAAAAGATTAAAAAGATGAAAAGGAAGAAGAAATTTCAGAGGGGGGATTAGTCTAATAGATTAATATCTTATGAGGTCTGCTGGAAACACTGTGTTATTTGAATGAATTATGATCCAGGGGAAAAAATATGCTTTTTGCATGTGGGTTGTGTTTATAGCAAAAGCACTACACACTTGATAATAATGTAGCCAACTTAGTGTCACATTCTAGCAAAAAATCTCCAAATTGTGCATTTTTAAATGCTCTACAATCAATGTAGTGTTTGTTCTAGAAACACAGCTTGTTATATGCTCATATTCATTCTTGAAACATTAATGTCCTTATAACATGCATTTATTTGAAGAAATCCTATAAAGTTTCTCAAACAGCTGGGGAAATTGCATTTTGACTGTACTTAGGGATTTAAAGGAGAAATATTGTTGGAGTCAGGGGGAACACAAACTGTGAATATGAGTAGATTCATAAGGTAGAAGAAACAGATTTTATCAATGAGACTGCAGAGGATGAAGTGAATAGTTTGTTGGAACAAATGGAACAATGAAGTATGTTTAGCACTATTTTTCATTTTGTAAACGTTCACTGTATGTGCTTGAATCCCTTAGAAAACTCTGGAAGGGATTTTACCTGAGAACTTTTATGATGAAAAAATGTATAAAAGGGAAGAAGAAAAAGTGGAAGAGCTGTCTAAAAGACTAGTCAGTAGATACTTATGCTTTAATCTACTGTGATAAATTGTCCCTTAGCTGCCTTTTTCTTATCTTCCATAGGGAAATTAATATACATTTCATCCAGGAGAGTGCCAACTTTTTGTCATATGATCAAGAGCAGAAAGAAGGGAATTGATAATAGTAATGACAGAAAGCTTTCAGGCAGAGAAAACTACTTATTCAACAACGTCTGATGCAGTCTGCAAGAACATTCAGTCATGCACACTATATAGGAATGAAGTAGCAAGAAACTGACACCTCTCCCAAAGCTCAGTGCGGCATGAGTTAAGTATGATTTTCTTAATAATTTGAATGATTTTAGTAGAAATAATCTTGATCTAAAGTTGAATAAAAAAGAAGAGCCAGTCCCATGGCTTATCACCTGTCTTGCTCTTTTTTCTCCCCATGTGTACACAGTTCCAGTAGACTTCTGGGCTCCATCCTGGATTCTGTGATAACTTCTTGTGCAAGTATTAGTGGTAGAGGAATTTGAAATCCCTCTAGGATAGCAAAAGGACAGGTAACTGGTATCAAAGAGCAGGAGTGACAACTCTCGAAGGAAGCCCTCTCTAAATATCCCAGGAGTGGGAGAGAGGTAGCCTAGTGGGAGTTAACTGTGGAGTGGGCAAAGTAGCACCTGTGTGGCTGAAAGAAAGACTTTGATCCAAGATGGAGGGCAGTGTGTGGGGGCTAATGACAAAATACAAGACAGCCTATGAACAGGAAGCTTTATGGTGTGGTTAAATGAAGCAGAGAAAAAGACTGGGGTAGGACAATCTTTAACGTGATAAGTAGCTGCCACAGGAGAAGCTGTGATGTGGAATGCTCATGGCTAACATAAACCAGCTGGAACCAGGTTTGATCCTTCCATGTGATGCACCATGCATGCTCACAAAAGTGGAGGTTGCTGGGATTCATGGTTTTGTTAGAAGTGCTGCTATTTGTGGCGCTTGAAAAAAGATAAAGTTGTTGTTATTCAACACAGACACTCAGTGCTTCTCAAACCTTCCACAGGCTTAGTGAGTGGAAGTGGTTACCCGCAGCAATGAATAGGCAGTATAATGTTTATAACTGAAGACTCTGGGGGAAGGATATGCCTACTGGTTTTATAGTGGTGCGTGAAAAATAACGTGCTGTAGAGCAAACCACCAAAGAGAACTAGATTTTGTGAGTTTGTGTCTAATAGAGTAAGAAGCACTATCTGAAGAAACTCACCATTAACTCAGGAGCTGCATTGGTGCTCACAGTCCTGCCATTCATCCTTGACTGATCTTTGTTGTCAGAGAGTTGTACATTTCTGAAACAAGTACACATACTTAACTAATGCCACATTCCATGGTTCTGCAGTTAACATGCTTTGTAAATGGTTACTTCTTGCATTTTTTTTCTTTGTCATTTCAGGGATGTTTTTCCAAAACCTTCATGACAGTATGTTTAACAAATAATAATAGAAAACATAGAAAATATAAGTGTGGGAGAGAACTATTTTTAGCTTTCTGTGAGGATAAGTTATCTTCAGTTTTATAGGTGAGAATAATATACTGATTGTGAAGATGTAAGATTTTATGAAGGACCATATCCTAGCAGGAGTGTGTCTGAACTACTCCTGAAAATTTTGATCTAGTGTGCATTTATGTTGAGGCTATACTTACTATGTGTGCAATAAACAGTTGAAACTCACTGAGAACTTTCCTACAATGTGAACTATATGTGAATATGAACTATAAGGTGAATACTAAAATGTATACCTTCCCTTATGTTCCACAAAATTAATAGTTCTACTGCTTACGAGCACTAGGCTAAAGCCAGAAAATGACAGCTAAGTTTTTTACTTTGTCCTAATATGCTTTTGTTTATCCTCCATAATAGTTTGAATTGATGTAGCTGTAACTGTTATTTTCAATATCTTAGACTTTCAGAGTGCAAGCCAGTTCTTGACACTTCACCTTTCTTTAAAGTACTTGATTCCACACACCCAATCTTTATATTTACTGCTATTTTTAGCTGAACGGTCTTGTTAATCTTTGTGGACATCAGTGGAGCTGAAAACCATTCATATAATAATAATATAAATATGACTAAACAACTTACTCCCCTGTGGATAACCCTTAAAAGTGTCTGGAAAAGACCATTTTCAGCTGGGATAGAGTTAATGTTCTTAGAGGTTGGTACAGTGTTTCATGTTTAGTATGGGAATAATGTTGATAACACAGTGATTTTTTAGTTGTTTCTAAGTAGAGCTTACTGTAAATGAAGGAATTTTTGGTTTCCCATGCTCTGCCATCAAGTAGGTGAAGAAGAAGAAAAAAAATATCCCCATTCCTTTTCTTTGAGTCCATTTGGATTTATTTGAGGTTTTTTTGATTGGTTGGTTGTTTTTTTGTTTGCTTTTTATTTGTTTGTTGTTGTTTTTTTTTTTTTTCCCCAGGCACAGTTCTAACACAGGCATTTGCAAACAGCTGAAAAACTAGAATCAAAACAGGGGCTACTACCACACTAAGTAAATGGAACTCATTCTTAGAAACTAGGTCTTCTGCAAAAAAGGGAAGAACTAATGCAGGGCCTCATTCCCCACAGCACCCTTCAATCTTCAGGGAATTACCAATTAAAATATAACCAAAAATAATGCCACTTTTTTTTATTATACTTTGCTTTCCAAACATGAGTCCTGTAGAACCTGCCAAATGTCAACTTTAAGTTTAGTAAGCTTAGACTCTTTCCAGAGGCTGTTTTTGTCCCAGAAACAAGCATGGACTGTGAATTCTCCAGCATGGGAAATGTTACCAGTCTGCTACCACAATTTTTTAAAACAACAATTCTAAGGAATATATGATGAAGCTGGAGTATTATGCTACTACCTTTTGGGAAGAAAACACGTTCCAATTTCCCTTGTAAATTGTTTTAAAGGAACAATAAGGTCACAGCAAAATTTTCATTTTTCCCTCTCTTACATTGTTACTCACATGAGAGGAAAATATACATAGAACATTGATAATTCAATAAAGCCTATCAAACAAATCAGAAGTGTATAAATTTGCCTGTGGAACATCTCCTTCTATTTTAACAAAATATTATATTAAAAAGTGTAGCTGAGAGTATTTAATTTTCCTCTCCCTGTCTTTCTCTGCTGTGATTTAGTACTGTCCACATTTACATCTAATTAATGAACACTCCTGCTGGTGTTGGTTATTTTAGTAGAGAATGTTTTATTATTTTACCTGATTTCTTTTTAAAGATTTATTATTTTAGTGCTGCTTCTGGTGACTGACAAGAAGCATAATTCAGCACAAAGAAAATAAAGAGAGCTAGGAGCAAGAAAAGTAATGAAGAGAAAACTTTGCACAAGTTTTTTTTCTTGGCTATGAACAGAAACTTCATTTGCATAATAGTAGAACGTCCATGCTCATAACAGATTCAAGGAAAATATTTTCAAATTAAATGTTCTACACTGAGCGTGGACAAAAGAGAACATTACTCTTGAAGTTTGCATTCAGAAATTGCATCAGCTTTGGGTTCTGGTTGTGTCCAGATAATGTTTTGAAGATTCTGTTACAGATGGAACTCATATATTTGAAAAACTAAAACTTTAATGCCTTTATCTATTAGCCTGAATTCAAGCATTCACTTGGTCTCCCTTATTGGTTTGATCCTCTCATCAATACCACTCAGCAATGTTTTCACCTCCCATTTCTAATAAATTATACAAATCTGCTTTCCCTGGTCAAGAGAAAAAGACTTTCTCTCCGAGAACCCAACTTCGAAACACATATTCAGTTCACAATAGAGACTACACTCTATTCCACAGTGCCTAAGGAAGCTGCTATGAACACACGATCAGATGCGGCTAATAAAATTTTCATGCTATGAAAGAACAATTTAAACATTTTGGATCTTTTGTGCTTTTGCTCAAATGATTGCAATTGCTAGCTAAATGAGGGCTTATATGTGTATGTATCCTTGTTTGTTTTTAATGAAGACTAGTGCAAAACATGCACTTTGGGAATTTGAGACAAGTGACAGATTTAATGTCTTAGCTTGTTTTGCTGAATCAAAAGACATTTTGTTGGAGTGAAGACAATATGTGAATAGAAGTAAACAACTTTTTGTGGCTAGCACAGGTTCTTCCCGTGGGAACATTTTGCTATATTTCATAAACAAGATAAAGTTTGGATGTTTTGCAAACAGTTTCTCCGGATTGAGTCAGTTCGGGCTTGGCCAATTGGGCCTAGGGGGAGGTCTCGGGCTGACCAATCTGGGGCACTTCTGTAGACTCTATATATATGGAATTCAAAACAATAAAGTTCCTTTTCTCCTCTCTTTCCTTGTCTGAGAACTTGGGTCAGTCCTCAGCTAGCCGCTCAACAGCGACAACTTTTCATGTCTCTTCCTATTAGTGGACACGAATGTTACAAGGATTCCAGGATGCAGCTGTTGAAAGCAAGGTAAGTTATGCTGCCTAAATTCTGCTGATGTTTTAGAGTGGCATTTACATTGCAAAGGAGTTCTGACCAAAGGTATAACTACAATACCCCTCTCATATTTCTTACCATGCTTCTAGTTACAGAAAGAGTAGATTACTCCTTGCTGCAGTTCGAATACAGCAGGAACCACAATCAAAGACCAATCCTCTCATCAGACTAGTCTGTCGTAGGATATTTGGAATGACCATGAATGTTAGGCCAGCACATGTGCCATTAACTTCACATGGTTAGGTATAGTGAAAACCAAAAGACCATACTGCATTACAGTAGGGATGTGGAAGCATATGTATTTTTTTTTCCTGAAAGGCTGAGCAGCTCAGTGCTTTAGTGTGATAGGAGTATCCATTGGTACTTTCAAGGACCCGTCTGGGTCCACATAATGGCCTTATTAGCATGGGAAGGTGAAGCACAGGAGAAGCTTTGAGACATCCTGATTTCATATTTAGTTTTAAATAAAGCATTCCTCTATCCAAGACCAATCTTTGGTGAAACTCAATCCAAAAGCATATGCAGGTAGTCCACACAGTAAGAAATTATCATTAGCTCAAAAAATTGTGATAAAAACCCCACCAAAATTAAAGTTTCTCCACTCCCAGTGACACATAATAGCAATTCTGCTTCTTGGTACATTCCTGTGCCTGCATTGCCTTATATTTCCCAGACACTGGTGGTAGGAGGAAATGTATGGTTTTGCAGATATCTCAATAGATAGGCAATGTATGACACTGGATTACAGCAATTGTGAACTGCTTAAGTTAGAGCTACTTACTACTTTTGCAGCTATACAAGCCTCTCTTTTAAATTACTGAATGCAAGAAGGGGCATTGAGAAGAATGATTTAGCCCTTTAAGATGTTTTGCACTTTTTCATTGCTGAAAAGATATACAGAACATTGATCAGTCAGTGATCCAATTGCACTGGATTCTTTAATTTTGGAAAAACTTACATCTTGTGTATGTCAGTTTTCTTCAAATAATTGCTACTACATGGGGTGGTGGTCAAAAAAGACTAAAGATAAAAGTCTTTGAGGATAAGCCTTGATCTAATGCTTTAGAGGTAAAGTTCCATACTTAGTAGTCATATTCTAATGCTGGAGAAAATGTCTGCACAGTGCCTTTTCATGACTTCTTTTGGCAAAGAGTTATTAAATTTTTAAAATGACAGATTTAGAGTACTTTAGCGAGTGCTTTCAGTGACAGAAGGATGAAAAACAGAATAATAATGTCTTTACCTTTCATGGGAAATTTTTTTTGGTTGTTTTTGGGGTTTCTTGGGGTTCTTTTTTTGTGGAAAAGTGCATACCCTTGACTTATCTTTACCTTCTAGCTGTAAACACTGGCTAACCTTAGGACTATGGCAATTTCTAATGCCAGTACACCATTCATACTGAGTGCTTTTATAAACTATTGCAGAGTTCTGTTTAAGAAAGGTCTCCTTTTGGGTTGATGAAGTAAGATTTAAGTATCCAGCTCTTCTCTGCTGTCTCCTAAGATGGACAGTGGGGTTGTTCAGACGTAAATGCAGTTACTACTGCGCTGTCTACTTTGCAAATCCTTTGAGAGACAGGTCCAAAGTCCAACCTTTCTGTTGACTTCATGGACTTAGACCACAGGGCTAGTACATGGGGTACCTTACGTTGTCCATTATCCATACAGAGGACGTTGAGTGGAATGCTAAATTTGAACCATCTTGTTAGCATAGAATTTTTTTACTAATGTTGATCTGCTCCTGTGGAAAATCCACACTGGATCTAATAGATCAGGTTCAAAAGCAGGACTTCCAAGCTCTACAATTAATTTCCTCTCCTTTGGTGAGACTGGTAAGCAAACAAGTGGTAAAATTAACTTATTTAATGCAGCTTTTCAGAGGAAGTGTATCTCAATATATACCTCTATTGTCTGTTAAAAAACTGAGGAAGTTTTTAGTTATTGCCTACAATGCTTTTTACTGTCTTTCTTGGCAAATGTCAAACAGGCTTCACAGATTTGCCAGCCTTTGACTCATGTTGACCTGTGATATCTCATTGATATGGACAGGGTCAAATGAGCTTAAAACCTATTCTAATAAGGTCAGAGATGTTGTTGTGGGGAGGAGAAGCACTTGTCTCCACAGGCAAATTAATGGTTCAGTGGTGTCCAGCTAAGCAACTATGCAGTCATACTAGTAAAAGCAATGCTACTGATAATATGAACTGCCCTTTTGTCTGGAAGTCTTGATTAAGATCAGGACCCTCCTTTATTACCCATCCAAACAGTAAACTTAACTTCCTGATTGCTTTATAGTTTAAGAAAGACAGAATCCTGGTGGGACACCAAATCTGTTATCCCTCTGGGTGCAAATAGACAAGTGGGATTCAAAGAGATAAGAAAAAACATTCAACAGTGCACAGGAATTCTTCGGCACTGGACTAAGAACTTCATATGATCCCCCTTAAGTCTGAATCATTCCTTAACTACAAATATGTTCTGTATCCCACAGCAAAATGTAACTGAGGAATGTAACACAGGTACATCTTAACAGAGGATTCTTGTGGGAAAGATGTTACGGAGCCCTTCTGTGTCTCTTAGGTATTAGCTAAAGGGTTTTATCTCTGTATTGCACCACCCCATCTTTGTAGACTTTATAGTACAAAATAAATGGAAAAGAAAGCTCTGCATTGAGTTCTTTATTTATTCTATTTATTTGACGTGAGAAAGAAATCTCAACTCTTTCTTTAGCAAATTGAATAAATGCTATTTGTACTTTGCGTACTGGAGAAGGATTTTCTTTTTGGGTATCCAACTACATCAGTATTTAGTCATCTATATAGTTACTAGGCACGCATTAACAGGTATTTTCTATCCTAACTTTTCTGCTCATGAATGTACTTTTACTTTGTTAAGAAATTGCTTGGGAGTTTGTATATATGAAGTAGTAGTGTTTGGGGTTTTTTTTTTGTTTTTTTGTTTAATTCTGCTCATATTTTTCATTTTGCCAGTCTCTCTAAGTGCTTCTCTTGCCGTCTGTACCTATGTTTTTACTGAATAAGAACTTAAGGATAGAAATGCACCACTGTCCGCCTGTGATTGACAGAAAACAAAGCTTCCAGGCAATGCAGACATTTCATTGACCTCCAATGATTGCAGGTGCAGAATTATAGTTCTCCTTTGAGTACACTGTCAGTGTTTATTTAGGTGCAGTGATTCAATGACTGGTGGTTTTAGTGCACCTAAATCTGAAGCATATTTCTTCCTAGCATAATGTATGAAGAACAGGACCAGAAAAGTTTAATGTACTACTATTTGATTTTTCAAGTTCTGCAGACCAGGGACTGTAAATATTTCTCCAAGTGCAGGGAATTACGTCCAAAATTCACCATAAAGCAGTTTCCTTCTGGTCTGATTAAGCTTAAGAAAGGTATAGATGGAAAGGTTTGCATGGTTCAGTTGGGCCTCCAATGTATCAGTGAACTTGGACTTGAGTGAAGCTTCTCTTGGTTAGATCCCATATTTACTTAGGAAATATTACATCCAGATTCTCCGCTTAATCTACAGTCAAAACATAAAGAAGAGACAAAAAGTCAAGAGGACTATTTTCCAGGAGAAGAGAACAATAAACAGGAGAACAAAACATTCATAAAAGTGAAGGTCCATTTCTGAAGAAATTTTGAAAGGCAAATATGATTTATAAGTTAGCTTTTCTATATTTAGTGCCAATGCACTGTAAGCTTCTTTCCTTCTCTTTGATGAATAAACATCTGCTTGATGTGCTGGTTAGAGCTGGTATTCCAGTTAAATAATGACGGTGAAGATGTGTCTTTTAGGGAGAACTTACTGTTCTGCGTAATCCTCTATCTTCAGCTCAAGCACATGACCTGCTGCTATTAATCAAGGACTTCTGGGGAAGTCTAATGGTGTTTGGACTGGAGGTCACCCTGGATGAACACAGGATCCCTCCTGACCTTACAGCCTATGGACTTTTTACTTAATGAGGGTATGGCTTTTAAGCAGGTTTATTCCCTGGCTCTACATAAACCTATATAAAAGTCTAATAGACTGTAATTGAAAACAAGTGAATGCTGGATGAAATAAAAATATAGTAGTTTCTGCTTTTCTGGATGGAGTATTGAGAGTGTAATAGAAACCATCATTTTCTTTACCTCAAAAAGAGCATGCAGAATCTGTACTCTTTCATGTCATGAATCATAAAGGAGTATACAGGTAGAGCCAGGTCTCTCCTTTGTGAAAGCTGTGTCAGCCTGTTATACCCAGAAAAATTACAGCTGTAAATTGGCACTTAAACAACAGAGACAGATACTGAATGTATGAGACTTGATTTTTTTTCAGATAAAGGGACATCTACAGTGATCAGCAAATAAGCTGACATTTACACACCACCATATATGTTAAAGAGAATTTAGTTAGTTAGTTTTTGGGGTTAGTTTTTTGGGGTTAGTTTTTTCCCCAATTCTTTTACCAGAACATTCTCTATCATTAGACAACTGTACTGCTTGTCTAAAGTGACTATGCTCACCAGAGTGAAAAAACCTCAGCCTTGAAGAACATGAAATTTTGAGCACCTAAGAAGTGTGGTGGCATACTGGTAACATCCTGCACACAGCTCATTTCCAGAGATGAGCACACATCTTTCTATTCCTTTGATTATTAAAACATCAGTATTTTTCCTTTGCTTAAGAGAATACAAACCTCTGATTTATCTCCAGGAAGCTGAATCCCAAAGACAGATGAAATGCTGAGTGAAACTTAAACAGACAAAAGAAAGTAAGTTCAAGAAGTTTCAAAAAAGTTTACTTAAGCAGTAATTCTAAATAATTTACTATGGATTTGTTTCAGATTTTGGAGTTCTGCTTTTGCAGTAACTTAATTCATACCTTTAGTCCTATTTTCCAAATTCCTGGAAACCACACAAGTTGTTAGGATTTTAACTGTACCATATGGAAGAAAGCTGTCTTTCTCAACATGCTGTATTTTTAATTACAGGACAGTACCTATTTTCTGCTGCATGGATTTCCTAATTTTAAATTTTGAAATATCTGTCCTATGTAAATATCCCACAGGAAATTAGAATTCCAATCTGTAATGCACTGTTGTAGACACTTAAGCACGAATCATTGCCCTGATATTTAAGTTAACAAAAGACTAAATTTATGGTCAAAAATAAAGAAAAACAAATAATGTCTGACAAAGAATTGTCGCTACTTTGCTGATGGGAAATGGAGTCAATGCAAGATGAAGTGAATTGATGTGACCAGGGTCATACATGCAACCTGTGGCAGCCACTGGCATTGAACTGTTTCCTCCTGACTGCCAAGCTTAACAGCAAGCCTCCTGACTGGCAAGCTTCTTTCTTTTCATTATACCTTCTTTCTTTTTAACTCTTTCATGTTTCACTCTGGCAAGTGGGTGTCATAGGGTGGCAGAAGCCTGGTTTATCAAATGTTTTTCATTAAGAACATATGTCAGAGTTCGAGTACTTCCAGTACTTTCCCCTTCAGTGAAACCTCATCTACATACCTCCCACACAGATTTCTAGGAGACACAATTGAAGACCAAGCACATCCTCATTTCGTCTCCTGATCATTTTGCTAGAGACAAATGTTCTCCCTTCTGTGGCAGCAGCACTGAAGTTCAGACTTTGTCCCTTGCTAGGCAGATGATAGGAATGTAAGGAAGAGTTCCTCTGTGCAGCAGGAGGTCTTTTGGTGTGTCTTTATTGAGCATGAAGAACAGGTCACTTGCATGCCAGCTCTCAAATAGCACATATTCTTAGTTATTTTTGCTCAGAAGAAGGAAGTAGTAAACCCTGCTGGAGAGCAAAAACATTGGGCTGTTTGATGAGTTTCATGTAGTTACTTTCTTATGAAATTAAATTAAATAAACTCCTTGTCTTACAGTAATGCCTGCCTGATGGGGTCCTACATCCTAGACTACCAAACTCTGGACTGTTCAATGCATTGTCAAAGAATAATGCCTGCAAGTTAATAGAAATATTTTTTGCTGCAAGCACAATTGCTCAACATTGCCACCCCTGAGCTGCAATGTGGAAAGATTTTAAAGGGAGCAGTGTCAAAGGGTTAGAGAGCAGAGCCCTGTCACTGATGGAAATATTATATGTCAGATCTGTAAGGAAGTTACAGTGATCAGAAAGACGAATGCAATGCTAAACAATGTTATTATCAGCACACTGAAGGAATGCTTTTACTTCCTATAATGTTACAGAGGGGACTGACCTCAGCCTGTATGCAGTAGAGCACAGCACAGATTTGCATTAGCTAAACATTTTTGACCTTTTGTCTGCAGTAAAATGGTGTCCCTCACTGCAGCTAAAAAAGATGGAAATTCTTTTCCTGTCTCCCCAGTTCTGGCAGAGCTGAGGCTATTATGCTCTGCAGACTGTTTATACTGTTACACTATTTAGTTTACTAGAAGTGTCCAAATAAATCCAAGAAGCAAGAGGGAAGAAGATGACTTCTTTTTTTCATGCAGACCCCTTTCTAGGACTGTACACCCAGCTGTCCTGTGCACTACATTATCAAAGACCAGCTCAAGTGAAGATGGAATAGATGCCCCCACTGTACTTGGTAGATTTCAGATTCCCAGGGAGCACTGGTATCAGTCTGGACAGTTTGGTGTAATCCTACTAATGTAGCTGAAGCTATCTGGGCTCAAGGATTTATTAGTTGTGAATGTTCATTTTTGTTTTTACTGGGTTAGTGCCAGTAAATAAGTCACCAAAACCACTAGATGAGTGTCATATGATAGGAAAAGGCTGGGATCACAAGTAAGCCTTCTGTCTTTAAACAAAAAAAAAGTGCTGAGGTAAGCAGAGTCAAACCCAGCTGCATCAACATGATGGTGGGAAGACAAATGAGAGCTTTCACTGGATACTGGGGATAGAGAGCCCACAGTCTGAAAAACCTCTTCATATCCCAGAAACAGCTGTCATAACTGAAACTGCAAGGGACTGCTTTTTAAACCACGAGCTTTGATAAGGAGTTTTCTCCCACCAATCCTTTCTCTAGACAATAAACACACTTCTAGTAGAACAGCCCATCTGAAAGGTGACTGGAGATTTAAATACCTTCAAAGGTTTCCAATTCCATCTTTTTATAACCTCTCCCAAATGCTTATGTTGAGTTCCCAGCTGGCATTTCTAAAGTATCTATCACTGCAGTATCTGGCTGCTGAGCCATATGAGCTCAACAATACTGTGTAATGTAAAACTTCTTAGATTTTTTCCTATGGGAGGCTGAACTTTACAGAGTTAGACCTAGTATTTACCTCGTTATTGGTAACAGTGAATCATTAAAAGAGACACAATAGAAGGGACATGGGGTCATTTTAGAATAAATATTCAGGCAATGACAGCTTTGAAATATTCTGTTGGCCTCTCCCTGTGTGTATTCTGGGAACAGGAGGTCACGTGAAGTCAAGGGTGATAGAATGCATGTGCTCCTGATCTGACCTGCTACAAAGGGGGGAAGGTATGGGCGACATGCAAGGGTCTAAGCTCTGCATGTGCGAGTGCGTGTGTGCATGCACGTGCATGCAACATTTGTGTAGGGCAAAGAACAGAAAATCATGAGGTGGGGGAGGGAGGTGTTCGGTGCTGCTGGAGGAATGAATTCCAGACAGGGACTGCTTTCTCTCCACAGGGCCTGCCAGCTTCTTGTGGCTGTTGCCTGGGCAATGGCTGGGGAATTATGAGGAATGCTTGGAAACGATATCCTTCTGTTGGGCTCATGGACGGAGTAAAAGGGGGTGGATGGCTTTTCTCTGTCTATTTCTTTTATATATTCAGCAGATTAGACAGGCAGGTTGCTGTGGCGACGACATGGAGGAGGTCTCCTGCACACCTGCATCACAAACAAGGAGTCCCGCCAACACAGACTTAAGGAATCCCAAAGGCATCTTTTCCCTTTTTTTTTCTGCTGGCTTTTTTTCCTTTTCTTTTTTCCTTTATTTCCTATGGCAAGTGCACAAGAGAAGGGAAAAGAGGAAAAAAGAGGAGGATGTGGCAGATGAGGGAGGAGGGAGAAATTAAGAGAAAAGCCAATCAATATTCAATCAGCTTAGCTGAGCAGCAGTGCTTGCTTATTGTGAAACAGGGTGTGTATAAACAAGATGCACAACCTGAGCAAGGTGCCCTTAGGAGAGAGCAAAGAAGTATAATTTTGTTTGTACATACACAGTGTCCTGAATTTCATCATGTCTCTTGTGGAAGCCTAAATAAAGTAACTATGGAAATGGCAGAACTCAGGCAAGACACAGAGATGTGGCTGGGGTGTGTAAAGCTAGAAACTGAAATTACTCCTTTCCTTCTGGAAATGGTAGATGCATTTGTGTTTGTGCCTACACATAAGATTCCCTTTCTTAGAGATTCCTGCTTTTAGAAAAAGCTGAAGAATGGTGTGAAAATTGACATTATATGCCTGCTCCTTTGCTGAAAGAATGTATCCAAAGGAGACAGATGTGGGTAGGGGGAATAAAGGAAAAAATGAAAGAAAACCTTTATAACCAAGAGGTCCTCAAGACAAATGTGTTGCTCCGGGATGCCTGGCATTTCTCCAGCTTCTCCTAATGAAGTAGTCAGCTCAATGCAGTCTGAAAGCACTGTCCTTACCTCTCCTGGACATTCCCCCATCTTCTTCAAGGCTGTCTCTCTTCTCTTTCCCTTGTCCTTTTTCTCCCCACTATCCCTTTATGGTCCCTTTCAGTAATTTTTCACATCATCTTTTATCTACATCTAAAATGACTGCTTGCATGCCTACAGCACTATCCAATGTACATACAAATAGATTAAATAAAATTTAAAATATGTGTATATTAAAAGGTAGAGAATGTACGTGTGAGTCTTTGTTTCTGCGTATGCCAAAGTGTGGCTGTGATTTTTCCACTTTGCATGTGTGTCTTGTCATTGGAAGGATAAAGGCTGCCACCAATTAGGATGTTTGATAAACAGAAAAAAGAGGTTGATGTCTTCAAACTGATAAAGATCGCAAGCACCTGGAACCCACACTATAAGTGGTGAAACAGGGGGGTGACGTTTAGATTGGAAGGGGTTGGGAAAGTTAATCACTCTTTCATTCTTGGATACAGTGGATGTCAGAAGTATTTGCAAGCCTGCCATGGAAGAGAGCATTTTTCTCTCCTCCTTACTATCCCTCATCCAGTTGTTTCTTTCCATGCATAGAGTTTCACAAAAGTAGAGAAGGATGTAAGAGATCTTTCTGCAGGTACCAGTGATAATGAGGTTACAATGAGAATGTGGATTACTCAAATATAATGAAATTCAGTTGTTCTTATGACCAGTTACGTCTTTGTAAATAATTGCCCAATATATTTGTAAAATGAGGCTAAAAAAGCCAAGTTTCTGGTGCTCAGTAATTTTCATGGAAGTTTATCCACATTTATAGAAGGTAATGGCTTGCTCTGATCCTATATATTCAGTTTCCCTGTCCTTGTCTTTGTTTTATTTTAAGGTTAACTCTAGCTTCTTTTCTTCTAGATAAACTGCATTGCTCTATCTATGACAATGTTTATAGAAAAAACACTTCATGTGTAATCTAAAACCATAAATGTAAAATACAGCTATCAGTCATCAGGTTATTCAGATTCTGAGCTTAGTCTTCACATCAGTAAAATTTGGAAGGACAGCTCTGAAAGAGATTTCAAGTGCTCCATTCCAGCTAAACTCAATGTGTAGTGCCTCAGTTCTTCAGTCATAAACCTCAGCAACCTCACACAGGGAAATTTTTTTATTAGAGGACAACTGTGGGTGCTTTAATGCCCTCTATTGTGCTCTTTTGCAGTGACATCTTACACGGAGCTCTATTCTACACAGACAATTCTAACAAAGCCGGGAGTGAGTGAGTATATGACCCTGGGTGTGATGGCAGACATGAACTGACTGTTTGAAATATCATATTTTGGTCTTTCCAGCGCTGGCTGAAGACAGTGAGAATTCTTCTTTTGGTGTCATTGGATTTCTAATCAGTCTTTACATATTCAGGAAATAAAGTCAAGTTTTTACTTTTCTCTCTCTAAAACCAAAACGTCACCAGTAAGGAGTGTTTGCAAGAGAAAAAAACAATATGCAAACTATGATTACATGCAATGAAGGGAAAAAAAAATCCAATTCAGATAAAGAATCAAGGGAAAGAAAGGAGAATTCATGGAGGAATTACACTTCTTGCTTCCTATGGCTGGCTTCCATCTACTACGTTTATTTTTCCCATTTGCAGTTTTCTGAGACCCACTTTGACCTGCGAAATCTACCCTAAGCAAAACACTCAAAGAACAGTGGCATTCCTCTTGCTGAGGGGCAGCTGGGGCTATCTTCAGCTGGCAGGTCTTCTGAGCATGCAGAATTCTCTAGCATGACCCAGTGCTGGGGAACATGAACTGAAAGATATTAGGGTTTTATGCGGTGATAGTCATTGATCAGGTAGAAGAAAGGAAAAGAAAACCAAGATTTGTAGAATTGGAAGCATTATCGGGGTAAACAAAGTAGATATTATTTCCAGCATCATATCAAGAGAGCTGAAAATACCAGCTTCTAAATCACATTCCAGTCTGATGTTTTGCAAGCCTCTACTCATGGTAAGGTAATTATTCCAAAGTTACAGGAGTTTTATAGGCGGAGATTGGTTTTTGCTTATTTACCAGCAATAGCTGTTGTTTGCTTTCCTTTCAAAATATTGTATTTATCATTGTAGTCCAGCATTATTTTAACTGTTAAGCAGAAGCAAAGATTGAGACAAGTAATTTTAATGGCGGTAGTGTAAGTCTTTGCTTGTATTTCTACCTGCTTGTGAACCTATGTTTTTCCACATGTCACAGAAGTGAAGCTTTTCTGTATGCCAGATTATGAATGTGCATATATTTCTTTTATTTACATATATGTTTTTTTTTTCTTTTGAAAGAACAAAGGCGTCCCCCCTTCAATGGACAGTACCGCATCAGAAAATGTCCATCACAAACAAGATACCATGATGAAAAACAATTTAGAATGAAGAGGGTCTTCTAACTGCAAGTAATAAACACAGAAAAGACAATTTACTTTCAGAGAGAAAAAGAGATTTTGATGAAAGAAGCATTTGGTCAGTGAGCACTACTTTGTTTTCATTACATGCAAAAATGATAGATTGCTTGCTTATAACTGAACTAAGCTGATTTTTTCAGCTGTCCTTGAAAGTTAAATTTAAAAGAGTAAGATACAGAGTAGTCCATGCCTGACACAGAAATCCAGAAATTTAGAAATCTCCACGAAACCCCTAATAAAGAGAGACTATCCTAGTACCCCAGCAAAAAAAGCTGACACATTTTTCTATTAAAATATTGCATGAACATGTATGGTATTATCATTTTGTGTCCTCTGGTACTTCCCAGAGGAGTAAACAACAAAGGGAGTGTGAAATGCCTTAAGAATCCATCCATGTGCAAAGTAAGATTTTAGAGGCTCTTTAAAAATGCCAGCTGTAGACTCCATGTTTTTTTAAGGGTTACAGTCACTGATCTGGAAAACTGAAAACATCCAACATGAACTTTTATTTAAGTAGGGCATCTTGGAAGGAGCTACTGAAAGCTGTTTGTCCAGCTTTTCATATATCTGGGTTTCCTTCTGAGAAGAATAAGAGGCTTGAAATGGCCTGGCCTCTTCTTAGGTGTCCCCACCTCTCTGGCTGGAGAGGAGTGCAGCTGGTGGATGTGCTGCACAAGGTAGTGGCAGTTTGAAGAAAACCAGATGGTCTGGTCTGCCCTTCAGGTTGGCAGCACAAGTGTAAAAGGAGGTCCGGGTGGAAGGGGGAAAAGGACATACAGCAAAAATCAGGGCAGGGCTGCATCTGGGGCCCCAGCCAGCCTGAACTGCTGTGAATTCCCTGCTGATATTGTAGGAAAGGAATGTGGGTTCTTATTATGCTCTCCCCATGCGTGGCCATCACATCTAGTGTAGAGGGTCCTTCAGAGTCTCAGGGACGAAATCCAATGCTCTACAGCTGGCTGACACCCTTCCCCCTCCTCAACTGCGTATGGAAAAGGGGAGATCTGTCTGTGTGACTCGCCTTAGACTGACTTGTTCTGGAGCTGTAAATTGCTTCAAGGCTCTTCAAGATGAAGGACTATGTAAATGTGGGGCAGTTATCAATGTAGACGGAATGCACATGCAAATTAAATACTATAAATGTGTTTGGAATTAAATCAATGTGGTTTTGCTTGAAAATTTGGCATGTGATTAATCACCATGCTCTGAATGAGTGCAAATACTAGTGGTGTATATTGCCAAACTATCTGAGCAATTTAGTACCCATGTAAGGTACCCACCTAGGTCCCTGGAAGGGAAACCTACTATTATGTGAATATTCTCATGAGCCTTCTTAAAAGGACTATTTAAAAAATAAACATTGCAGAAACCATCATGTTCTACTTTTAAGCCTGTTCTGAAGTGTAACCACCTCTGGGCTGAAATGTGCCAGCTGTTCAGCAGTGCCCGGTTAACCCTGTCTTCCATTTTAGGAGGGGTGAATAACACAACATATGAATTCAAACCATAGTGTGTTTTAGATGAAATATTGCAATTTATATCGAAATTTTATTTAAAAAGTAGAAAAAACCCTGATTAAGTTAACTCTCACTGAAATGTACATAATATTTAACAGTAAAATAACATCACTGAATATCTAAAAACTAATAAACATTCTGACTTGATTAAAACTTTCTTTCCTTGTTTGAAAAATTTTGTTTTCCAAACAGTGTTTGATTTACAAAATATGGTAGTGTTACCATATATCTGTTACCAGTATATCTGGTTTAAAGTTTTAGTGATATCTAAACTTGTTAACACTTTTCCAGGAGATCATTTCAGCCTTCATTGCCCTTCCACATATTTTTAGTTTTCACCTGCGTGAAGGCATGTGGTTTTAAGCAGTGAAAAATTAAGATGAATTTGATATGTTACAATTCTTTTAAATGACACTCTTCTTGCATGCTGCCTTTCAGATAAAAAGTGTTATTATCTAATAATGTCAGCTCTTATTACAGATTCTCTCTTCCAAAGCATTTTAGGAACTCACTGTTACTCTGGAAGGTACTCTTGTACAAGCTGCTCTGTCTTTTTCTTCCACCAAATGTAACACTTGGGGATTAAAGACTTCACATCTTCCAAAGTTTTCATTACATACCCATGACAATAAATTTGATTTATAATTTTTGTATGTTAACTGAAATGAAAAAATTAGGAGCCCTGGATAACTGTCTCACCCAATGCAGCAACACCTTCAGTAACAAGAGAAGATTGGGGTTTTGGTGAGTCTTTTAAAAGTCTTTCAAAACTTTTGGCAATAATTTGTACATATACATACCTATTAATATGCATTTGCCTGATTTTTGTTTTCCTGTTAAATAATTCTACATCCCATACATAGAGCATAAGATGCAAATCAGAACAATAGATAATAACATTCCATTGCCATGGCATTTTTCTGTGGATTGTTCCTGTGTTATCACTAAAATTTATTAATAAATTAGTATTTCTTTGGGGTTTTTTTCCATTCTTTAGCCTACCATAAGCAGTGGATCCTTAACTGTCTGCTTTCTCCTTTTTGACTTTACAAGTCTAGGGAATTTTACCAGGAAAATTGTGCTTAGTTTCATTAAGGTTAGCTGACATTAACAAAAGTTATGCATTATCTCTACCCATGGTGATTTTACCTTCACCTGTATTTTGCTTTGTTACTGTAAAAGCATCTAGATTACTTACTAGATAAAAAAGATCACCTTTTCAGGCATACATCTACTACAACTACTTCAGACTGAGACTTAAGTATGATTGGTTGTACAGGCAGCAATTTTAAGGTGAAAATTTCAGTATGCATTGCTTTATTTTTAATTTAAAAATTAAAAAAGCAGGTGCAGTCAAACTGCTGTATTTGTTATTGTGATTGTGTAAAGAGTCAAGGCCTGCAAGTGTGTCCCATACAGCTATTGAAAAGTATATTACTATTAAAATGGTTGTTAAAGGGTTTGATTTCTTGACCTCACCAGAGGTATTGCAGATAGATGTGAATTCAGCTGTGGGCCTTATGGGCCAATGGACCACTCTTGCGCTGTGAGATCAGAAGTAGTCAGGAATGTAAACCCTACTACAGATATGGGCTGAAGAGATCAAAATAGTGTGAATCTGGGAACTGTATTCCACATGGGGTTTGCAGAAGTTCTTTTCCAGTCATCTGTTCATGGAGGTTCAGAGACCTGTTGTTTCCATTCAATATCAGAATAATGACAACATTTCTTAATAATTCAGTGAAAGTTTTGGGTATTCTCTGATACTCAGATTTCTGAGCTACAGCTCTGAAACATATGTAAGTGAAAAGAGTGCTAGAGCCCTTCTTCTCCCTCTCATTTAGCTAATGAATCACATGACATTTGCCAGTGTTTGTAGTTTGGTATGTTTTCTGCATCCTTTGTCTCAGTCATCTTGTAATCTTAGGGTAAATGCACCATGGATTTGGGTTCAAATTCAAAGCTGGAATCAGAAATATACTTACTGATCTCATTCTACCTCTGTTCTTACGGCCCAAACACTTGGCCAAAAATCAGGTTACTGGAGGTTGTTCAGTGGAATGGAGCCAGATAGCTTTCTTGTTCACAAAAGAGATAAATTCTTTTTCTTTCCCTCTGAATATTGAGAAATCAAGCAGAAGGTAGCTGTCTACTCACAATGTCAAACCTTTTTCACCTCATAATAAAAGCTGTTTAAATTTGCTCTTTTTTCCATTCTTTGTTGGTTAGGCTTCATATAAGAGCCTTTGTTTTTCAAGCTGTTTTATTTTCTTTTTTTCTTCTACTCTGAGGCCATTGATCCTTCAGAGAATGAATTCACATCAAATCAGTCTGTGCTACTGCTCTGGGAAGCAGAGACCACTTACATTGATTCAAGGACCATGTTTGTTTCCGCTGTGAATATGCTTACCAAAGCTCAATGGCCTATTTGCCTGCAAGCTGGCTGTTATGTTCATGGACCTTCATCCTGATAGTATAATCCAAACCCTGTCATTACCTGCAAGCTGAATGACTGATTTTTACATAAAACAGGGCATTTTATATATCTTAAACTATTGTATGGGCACATGAATATTATCAACCACAGTTAAAACACAGAAAGATGCATGTGTCAAGTGTTTCCAGTACAACTAGTTTCTAGGTTGATAGGTTTCTCAATCTTAAAAACTCACAGTTTCTCAAACACAAATGTGGATAAATAGATGTCAGGATTCATTTGTTTTATTCTTATTTTGGCTAGTAATGTGTCTTTTCTTCACCCATATTGCATTTTCTAAAACTTTTTCATAGCTTAATAGAGAAATGTAAATCTGACTGAGTGAAGCAGCTGCTGCTCATACTGGCGCTACCTGAGCTGTTTATTTCCTCCGCAAGCTCCCTCCCAACACTGCTTTTATTCCTCGTGGTTTTATTGTAACTCATCTGCAACACTGCTTTTATTTATTCAAAATGTTAGGGTACACTGCTCTTGCTAACTCCTTTGCAGGAGGATTTGGCCCAGACTCTGTGAAAGTCAATATAAGTCTTTTGACAAATGGGAATAGGTTCAGGTCTTAGTGAAAGAGAACATGAGATCAAAAGGTCCATAAGACTTCTGGTTCCTGGCATGTCAAAATGTTGCTGCAGTGAAATTTTATTTTTTAGACTATCCATGCTAAGGGCACTGACACAACCCTTTCCCACCCAGAACCATCTGCAGAAAGAGCTTGGAATATAGGGAAAAACTTCAGTAGCTCAGACAGTCAAAATCACCTTCCTTATCTGCCCAGATGGCCTAGAAAGAACCTCCAGACAATACACATTAAAGATAAGGTTGAAATTTCCAAAGAAAATATACTGTGAAATTTTTGCACATCTGTGGCACTTTCTCACTCTCTGCTGAAGTGATTCAGTGAATTTAAAAACATCCTATTGGGGACAATTTTTAATCTTTCCACACATAGAATTCTGGAGGCAGTCTAATGAATATCATGTTGTTAATAGCTCTGAATTTGCACTGGGGCACTGGAGATCAGACTGAGCTGTGATCCCTAAGGCAGCATGGAAACAGTTGGCTTGTGTTGAACACTTAAGCTGCTTGCCACTTTCTTTGTCTTCATTTTTTTCTGTATTTCTTTTTTTTTCAGTGCAGCATTGTGGACTTGGAAAGGCAGAGGAGGAAAGATACAAAGTCAACAAAATAATTCCAGAGTCCAGCAGCTTAACTATCCCACCATCTGTTTAAAAGGAGAAAACATTAAAATAAAACAAAACTTGTGGTCCAACAGCTATGTCTGCAAAGAAGAAACAGTGCTATACTTTAAATTCTAGGCAACACCCTTTGGATCAAAATATTACGACAACAGATAGCACTGACCACATTTAATGGATACTCAAACAGCTAGGCCATGACTCAGACTCCTTACCGTTGTTTGGAACTGAAACCTGAGAGCAGAGAAGTGAGAGGAAAAGAAACCTTGTGTTAAGCTGGCATGCACCAGTGAATAAATGGCTGGCATTTGCAAAGCTGCATTGCAGGGGAGCTTTTAACAGTTAGCCACTGCCAGCTGATGTCTCTTTAAGCGTCACTGCCAAGAAGCCAAAACTGGAAGCAGGTGCAGGGGCAGAGGAACTGAATGTGGAGAGGGAGAGAAAAAGAGAAAGAACAGTACTTCTGTTGTTAAAATTCTCTTGCTTGCATTAAAACCTAAACAAAGCTTTACTTTAAACTTGAATAATAAATTTTGGTGTGATAGACTCCTGCCTATCGAGTTTGACAATCCTCTTACTTTTATACACTGAGGTAAAAGAATTTTGTTGAGCTTTTTACCCCACCGTGTAAAGCCTTGGATTGACTGAGAGAATGCTGTATAGTGATTATAGCAGCTTTCTTTCGGGGATTGAGAGCATCTGCTTCGTAATGCCTCTTGTTCCTTCCCCCAAGCAAAGTGCTTTTTACAGACTCCCACCCCCATTAGTCCAGAGCCTGGGAACAGAGCTGTTTCCCCAGATCGAGTCTCTGTCTTTGCTGTGCCATGTCACTGGTTCAGGACCTTAGTACACTGCTGTCTGATAAGATGCACAGAAGGAAATACTAGGTGCTAAGAATTTACGTTTGTAAATACACTAATGAAATGGGCTACTGACTATTTTGTGAACTGTCTTCTTTTTCTTAAGATCAGTTATAAGAAGCATCAAGACAGGTATAGGCTGCACAGTATGGTGTTAGTAAGGTCTGAAAGAAACTTTGTGAGAGGTCTTGGCTGCCTTTGGGACACCTCAAAGAGGAAATAAATTCCCTAATCATAAGGAACACAAGGCCAAAAGGACAAAGAGAAAATATCTGTTTCTGATTACAAAACTGCAGAACCTTGAAATGCGCATGACTGAAGGTGGGAAGCTTTTCTTAAATCCTTTAATAAAAGCCTTGATTTTTAATCATTTTGTAGTTTCTGTTCCCATAAATTAGAGAAAAGCTGTGTCACTTTGTAGTCAGAACTCTGAATTTGGGCATAATTTTTGGTTTCTACCGTTTAAGGAATTCCTACTATTGTCAGCTAAAATATTTTCCTTGCTGATTTGATTTTCCTTTAGAGTAAAACCATATTAGGCAGAGTTAAAAAAACCCAAAAACAACAACAACAAAAACCACCCACAAAACCAAATAAATCAACATACTTGAGTGCTTCTGTGTGCCTTGTGTTTTAAAATCATTCCTTCCAAGGTTCTAAATACTATATTTTAAATTAAAAGCTGTGCCTTAAAGCAGACTGTATTTTTAATTTTGTTTCTTTTTTCTGTCTCAGGAGAGATTGTTGAAACTGATTTGGCTGTCTTACTGTTTAGAAGAAGCACAGTTTTGAAAATTACTTGTTTGTCCAATTATACAGGCTGTATATTCTAGAGGTAAATAATTCTACTTTTTTGGTTTATATTGCATATTAAAACACTTTCATATTTTTAGTGACAATGGATTTTCTTCTGTTAAACTTCTCTTTTATTTTTACTCCAACTGCTTCTTACTCTCCTTTTTCAAAATGTCCAGGAAATTAAGAGGTGAGATACAGTCATGTCTATATTTCAATCTGTCACTCATCTTTATAATGGCACCTCATTTGGAGAGTGCTAAGGAACTGCTTCAAAGTGGTAATATGCCTCTGGCTCAACAGGAAGCATAGTCTGTCTCAGGATAAAAAGTATACAGAACACAGTGGTGCCAAAGAGAATTACAAATCAACAATGAATTTAGGCTGAACATATATTACTCAGTAAGAGTGAGCAGTCCTTCAATTAATGAAATTGATGTAAACATTGTAGGATTTTCAAAATACTTACCCTAAGCTTTCAAGCTGTTTCATCCAACTCTTACAACCTGGGGAGAAATAGTCTTATTTGGACAAAAACTGAGATTCTCAGAAGAATGATTCCAATAGCTAGAGATTTTTAAAAAGTTTAAAAAAAAATTAAAAATGTTTGGATAAGAATAGAAGTAAATCTGTCATCTTTTCAAAAGGGAGGATAAACATAAGTAAATCTATTGTGTTCTCTGTGAAATGCCATTGCATGAGAAACTGACCACATATGGTAAAACACTGAGGCTTTCTCAGCACACAGGACTGGCTTGAACAAGTAGGGAATGGCTCGTCGAACTAAAGGGGAAGAAGCAAATGTGTAGGCAGTGGAAACTAGGACAGGTGGCCTGGGAAGAGTTCAGAGACGAAGTTTGGTTGTGTAGGGATGGGGTGAGGAAGGCTGAGGTGAAGCTGGTACTGAGCCTGGCAAGTGATGCAAAGAATAACGGGAAGGGCTTTTACAGGTATGTCAACTAAAAAAAGGAAGGTCAAAGAAGGTAAACTCCCCAAAAATGAATGCTGGAGAATTGGAAACAGCAGATGAGGAGAAAGCTGAGGTACTCAATATTTTTGCCTCAGTCTTCAGTGACAACCTCTCTTTCCACACCTCTCAAGTGGATGGACAACAGGATAGGGACTCAGGAAGCAAAACCTTCAATGCATTTTTTGGGACAATTCTGAGAACCGAAAGGACATTGACCTGTTGGAGCAAGTCTAGAGGAGGTACACCAAGTTGATCAGAGGGATGGAGCAGCTCTGCTGTGAGGAAAGGCTGAGAGAATTGGGGTGGTTCAGCCTGGAAAAGAGAAGGTGACCTAATTTTGGCCTTCCAGTACCTGATGGGAGCCTACAAGAAAGATGGAGAGGGACTTTTTACAAGAGCATGGACTGATAGGACAAGGAAGAATGGCTTTAAACTGAAAGACAGTAGGTTTAGATTGGATAATAGAAAAAAATATTTACTATGAGGGTGGTGAGGCACTGGAACAGGTTGCCCAGAGAAGTTATGGACGTCCTGTACCTGAAGGTGTTCAAGACCAGGTTGGATGGAGCTCTGAACAACTTGGTCTGGCGGAAGATGTCCCTGCCCATGGCAGGAGGGTTGGAACTAGGTGATCTTTAAGGTCCCTTCCAACCCAAAATTTCTGTGATCCTATGACTTTCTTAAGCCCTGTAGATCTAGTTATGGATCTGCATGAGTAGTTTTGGGAGGTCAACACTTCATATTAGAAACCAAACTGGAGTCAGTTCCAAGTACAAGTCCCATGTCTTTTCACGTGGGCCATAAACCAGACTATAACATAAGAGAATTCTTTGAGCAAGCTTTCAGGAAGTGTCCTGAATGAAGTTGTCCGTAGTGTGTGAGACTTGGAGGGAGCACCAAAAGCAGTGATATGCATTTGTGGTCTGTTCCAAAATATGGTGGGAAGTAAATTTCGAAAGTGTAGTCTCTGTGTAGATGATGGATATGAGGCTCAGAGGAATCAGACAGAATAATCTCTTTGTGCTCTTCATTTTTACCCTTGAACTAATATCCTCTCTTTTTTTTTTTTTCTTTTTAGGAGCATTTAAACTGATTTGAAAATCAGACACATTTCAAGGGATCGTAACAGCAAAATTAAACACTGTTCCTTTAAGCACTTGATCTCTGCTAAACATTGCTATAACTTCTCTGGTTTTATTTCTGCAGCACTCAGGAGAACATTTGAAACTCTAAGTACTTTGCAGTTATTGTTCATGATTAAAGTTTAAAACAATGAGTGTTCTAAGATAAATATGTATATGTTTGTGTATAGATAGGTACACACACAAAGACATGCTCACAGTCTAACAAAAGTACAATAGGTCATTATAAAGCCAAGAAACTGCAAATGGGGTACATTTTCTATAAACTGGACTAGCTTATAGTTATATGTATAAAAAAATACACAGCCAGGGCCTATTAAATGAAACCATAGATGAAGTGAACTTATGTCATCGGTCTTTGAATTTTGTACATTTTGAACACTATCCAAAAATTATAATCCACTGTTTGAAATACTATATCAGTGGAGTAGGAGAAATGATCTCCCCATTACAAACTTCTAGCCTCAAACATTCACATCCTGCTGTAAATATATCACATACTGTATCATGTTGCTTATGGAAAAAATTACTTCTTTTTCCTTTAGTTTGGTGACCCTTTTTCTGAAGATTAATATTTGGCAGAGTAAGGGCTCTAATTATTGCTTTCCATTTTACTCTACAGGAAAATGGCTGCTCTATTTTATATTTCCATATTCATGATGATCTGTACTGGTCAAATAATGAAATTCAATGCACCGTGGATGATGTGACTGCATGTGTGCTTACAGTTCCTTAGACTCTGAGCTACAGTATTTTTGTTTATTGTGCTGTTGTACTTCATGATCTTTTCAAGTAGAATGCTCTTCTTGGATGAGTCTTAACTATTATATCTCAAAAAACATAATAATAACAAAATATATACCGAAAGGTCAAACTAACTCAAATATGACAATAACAAGTCTAAGTAACTCAGCATAAGAAGAAAAATCTCTCATGTAAGAAATAAGTATGTTTGTTTCTGCATATATTGTGTTGGCAAACAAAGAAACACTAAGCACCTTTAGGATAGGATTCTCAAAGCATCTGGGGCCCAATTTCCAAAGTAAAACACAATATTAGGTCATTATTAGATTCTGGCACATTTTTAATATGTGAAATCGAAGTCTTTAAGCTTTTCTTGTTTTACATTCTAGTCAATTGCAACAGGACTTTTCCTCCATGGCATAAAACTTACTCCACTTCCATTAAAAAAGCATTTGTTTCATTTTCCAATTCAGCACTTTTTTCAACAAGTATCTTTTTTGATGGGAAGGTTTTAAGGGTGGAAACAAAGCAGCTTACAGAGTATTTACTCATTACTGAACATGGCATGACATATAAGGTTCATAAAGACTGTTCTCATTAGAAGACTTATACATTAGAGTGCATTTCTTTCATTTGTGACTGGTCAAAAATGTAATTCTGATTCTGTACATTTTAGACAGAATCATTTCTCTGATTTATTAGTTTTATATTCTCTTACTGTTATTTGTGTTGCTTTTACAATATTAAAATTTAGTGTTTCTTTCTCAGTGACTGTGACATTACATCAGCACCTAGTAATTGTCACATTTCATATCATTACAAGAAGTGGAATGGAGGAGGGTGTTCCATACAAGCAAATAGGTAGTCTGGCAGCAAAACAAAAGAACACAAACAGGACATAAAAGTTGCAAAACCAGAATCTCTGCAAGCCAAGATACATAGAATGGTAGTTGTGATTTCAACTGGGGTGAAGCCAAAATGAAGAAAACAGTTCTACTCCAAATTTTTATATTAATTGAAATGATGACTGAAATTAAAACTTTTTTTTAATAACTCTTCACTGTGCAAAAATAAAACCTGAAAGGTCATGTGCATCAATACTGCATACATTTATTTGCCCTGGTGTTTGGAGGTGATTCTGTTCTCAGATATGTATGGGGTTTTGGCATTTTTTCCTACAGGTGTTGCAGTCAAGAAGAATGAAAAGTAGATACCTGTAGAGAAAAGTTAATCCATGTTCAAACACACACTTTCTCTGCTATAATCTTTTGAAGAGCTCTCAAGCAGGCCACAATTCTATCAAGTTGCCTACTGGACCTCTATCCCAAAGTAAATTTTATCATTTGGAGCACATTTTTTGGGCCTTCTTCATGTCCTGTTTCCCTTCACATTTACCTTCTTTCTTCACTAGCCACGTGTACGCAAATTTGCTCACTTCTTGGCAACACAGCAGTGTGTTTCAGCTTATTGTACAGCTTTTTTTTACAAAACTTGGACTAAATACAAGTGAAGTACAGTAAACACGTATTCTCAGCTATGACGTGAAAGTGGTATTTTCTGTCTGCTCTCTGAGTAGAGAAAAAAACAAACCTACACACAGAAGACAGAATATCAAGTTTGATTATAATAATATCTGTATTACGGGTAGGTAATATACTATAGCAGAGTACAGTCTACTGGCCTCCACAAAGAGCTTTTAAAAATGAAGGTACTATTTAGCTTCTACTTGCTGCTAAAAGAGAATTAAAACTACTAGCAACCATTTTACAGACAGAAATCCTTTTTTCCTGGCTGTACTGAAAAAAAAAAATAGCTGAAATATCTTATTGCCTTACATATAAATACTAAGGTTATAGATTTATTATTTTCATGGATTTTCACATCAAAAAGAGGCCTAGGCCCTAAATATAACACACTTTTCTCTTTTTCGCCATAACAATCAGTGAATTGATTGCCTAGATGCTTCTTGCTGTTCACCAGTGAGATCCTGCTTACTTCTTCTGCTAACTAGTTGTATTTTGAACAGTAGTTTCTCAGGGTTTTCAAACTATTTTGAAATTTTAAAAGGGCATTGGACCACAAAGAGAACATAGATGACTGCTAACTCTGTTGTTTCAACACTTAACATTTTTTTAGAACAAAAAACTATCTAAACTCACTCCTTTTTTTTTTCTGTTTTTGGGGAAGAGTTGTGTACCTCAAAGGAAAGAAACACATTTATTCTTTGAATTTGGGTGGAAAGTGGAATGTATCACTGTACTGTGTACTTCTTTTGCTCACTGCTGATCATAATTATAATTTATAAATTACAGCACCATTTCAGGTAAGGTGCCAGTCTTCCCCCAGAATCTGGGAGGTGTTTGACTTTTGTTCCTTTAATGAATTCTTACAAAGTACACTTGATCTGTAAATCAGATGTTTTTTTGAGGAATAATGACCCTAATTATATGGATGAGAAAACAAGAAACAGTGTCACTCAGTGTCAGTACTATGATCACCTAAATATCAGAAGGAGCCCCCTACAATTACTGAGAAGTGAAACTCCACGAGTTTAGCTTTTTGGTTTGGATAAAACCCTCAAATTGTGAATACTAATTTCAATAAACCTAATCTGCAACACTGAAGAAACTGCTTATTATCTGAGGGAAAGCAGAACACTGAGTTCTGAAAAAAAGGAGATGTATTGTAAAACTAATGAATTTAATAAGTTTTCGATATATACATACTCTGCATGTTGAAATTTTGTCTAAAAAAATAAATATTCCCAAGGCAAGCATTTTCTCCAGTTCTACTGGAATGTTTTGAAACAGAATATTTTAAATTTTTCTCAAAGAGTTCTCCAATTTTCTCTGACTATTCTAACTTCACCATTGCAATGAATGTAATTCCTTGCATTCTTGCACCCTTGCATTACAATGAATGCATTTCTTTCCTTTGGAAGAGACAAGAATACAATATTATTCTATGTATTTCCCAGTTTTCTAAGAAATGCTGCCTTGTAAATGAACTTGCACAGCATTTCAACTGCCTTTGGGTTGTAAGCTAGGCATATAGTAATTCAAAATTATAATGGTTTCAAATCAACAACCATGTGAAATGTTTTTGAGTTTGCAATGACATTCTCTTTAACTAAAGGTGTTACTTTTCTGTAGATTCGAGTAACTTCCAAATAAGTCTAGGAGCAGATACAGTCAATTTTCTTTACATGGAATACCTGCAGAACCACAGACTTGTGTTAGTAGCAAGTAGCTAGGACAAGGGTAATGCTTTTAATCTTTATTCAATGAGTCCATACCAAACACGCATTTTTCATTCCAGTGTATCTAAAGTGGCTGCTCAGATAGGACTCTTGATGGGTGATGAAAATGAGAGGCAGGCCTCTATTAAGGATGCTAATATGAGCTACAGATAATAATTTTAAAAAAAATCCCCAAACCAAAAACACAAAAACCCCACAAAAAACCCCACAAAAAACCCCACAAAAAACACAAAACAAACACAATATCCCAACCGCTCCCCAAAACCCCCCAAAACAAACAAACAAACACAACAAAAAAACCCTCAAACCACCCACCACAAACTCAAAACCAACCAACAAACAAACAAAAAGTCCCAACAACATTTTTCTTAATAAGGACTTTTACAGCACTGATTTTCTTAATATGTTCAGTAACATAAATCAGTGGACCTCCTTTATTTTCAGAAATATAAACCTTATGCATGGGTTAAATTAGGGCCATAAAAAGCTATTTTAGCAGGACCTACTGGTTCATTTTAGAAAAAAAACTGATGGCCATTTGCAAACTTTGAATAACAGAATGAAAACAAAAACACACTGAGAAACACTCCTACTCACTCCACATGCTTGTTCTCTGTGTCAAAGATGTGTGTTTGTTGGCAAAATAAGGATTTCAAAACTGTGACAGCTAGATTCAATTTGTCTTGTAAATACTTACTTATGTCTGGTTTCTTTCAATTAATTCATACTTCCAGAGGAAAGTATCAAATTCAAACTGCTCAAGGAATGTGAAATTTCAAAGAGGCTTTACCTGCTTGTATACCTTGTCGAGAGTGTAAACTTTTAAGGCATCCATGCACTATATATTTTGCGGGAATAAAGATAGAGATTTGTGTGAGTAAAAGTAGATCAGGTCTGTCTTCTTCATATTGACATAATTAATTCAAACTCAAAGAAATTAAGAAATTATCCTACTCAGAAAACTGAGCAGAATTGACAAGGTAAGTACTTATGTCTTAAATGTGGTCTGCATTTTCAAGAAAAAAAGATAAAAACTGAACATCTATAGCAATTGTCTTCCTAAATTTAACCAGTGATTTTAGAAATAGTAGTATAAACAATAAAATTTGAATGAAACATTCAGTAATGTCAAAACATATCAATAGGCTTTCTAAAATAATTTGCCAATTGAAATAGTGCAGTATTGACTTTGGCATAATAACAGCTCCTTATATGTCATTATTAGCCTAATTTTCTTTGCTAAAATTTCGCATAATTAGAATACACAGTGCAGTCTAAGATGAAGCCAAGACATTACTTTGTACTGTAACTGCAGACAGATTTAAGTAAAAAATTTGGAAAAAGTTCCAAACTTTTTCAAAGCTTGGGAATGTTTGGATCTGGTTTTGTGGTGGTTTTGTACTCCAGTGCAGCCAGTGGAAGCATTCTTGTAGGGTTACACAGGAGTTGGATCAGGCCCTCAGAATATAATGTAAATGGACAGTACCATAAATTTCTGTATTACAAGGGCACTGTAGGATTTTGTAAGGAAAAAAAAAGTAGCATTGATACTTCTGCTAAAGTGTAATCAGATTTCCTGCTGAAGAGTTCTGTTTATACCTGTTACTATGAAAACAACTAGAAATTTGCTATCATCAAAAAATTGGAAAGGCTAAGACTTGCTCTACTTGATATACTAGTTGAGTATAAAATAAAAATGTGGAAAAAAAAGAAGTTCATTTGCATGGTCATTAGATGAATTTATTCTTTGTAATAAATATGTCAGTCACAGAAACTTCAGCTTTGTTAAGACCATATAACAATTTTTACTTCTTAATGAGGTTTTTTTCCTACCCAGAGGGGAAAAATAACAGTACCATATCCAAATCTGTCAAGAATAAAATGGTTTTGGTTTATCTGAAGCTAAAAAACAGTTGAAATAAATTTCAATCATTTTTTATTCAACAGAAACCCAACAACACACCAGTTTCTGAAGATAAATTCTATTTGACCAAAATTTAAATAGCAGTGAGACTAGAGAACAATTAATAAATTCACTCACCCAGAATTTTATAGCAGAAAAAATGGAATCATTTGTGCATACGTGTATAATGCAGGAATATTAATCAGCTACACGTAACTGCATACCTAGTAATTACATAAACTGCATCAGATTTTCGTCTTGAGTGTCCACAGACATACTTGCCACCTATAAATCTATGATGTTATTTTCCAGTGTGTTCCGTGTGTCACAGACAGTTGGCCTTTTTTTTTTTTTTGTTTGAGTCTAGGGTTTATGCAGCAAACAAGGCCAGTTATGAGTATATCACAAGCTTACTTCTCCGTGAATGTAGTACTATATTTGCAGTTCTAGGCTTGCCACTAATGGATCATCATATTGAATTGGCTCTAGAGGTTTTGAAAAGAAAATTGTTTCCTGAGAGGAAAGGTTAATTTTAAAAATGGAGGATGTGTTATAGAAAACATAACTTCATGGAAATGAGTGAAAAATCCCTTTCCTACTATTTAGAGAGTTACCTCATGGAAATGGCGAGATTCAAGGATGCCAACCATTAAGTTCTCATTTGACTGAATATTGATGCTACCTGGAAAAAACACTGAAACATGCTGAGGTGCAGCTACTGCGTTATAAATACATGCAGGTTCATAATAATATTAAACTCAAATATTCTGTATTTTTATTCTTTTGCAAACTATCTAAGAATTTTCCATTTCTTCCTTTTGCATTTTGAAAATTTAAGAGAGAACTGTTCTGTAAATGTCTTCTACCTAAGGTTCATGAAGCTGTCTGTAGATGTGATGTGCTGAGGCAACGAAGTGCTGAATTCAAGGAATAGACATAGACACATGCTGTTCAAAGGCTAGGCTGTGCTGTGGTCACCACACAGCACTAAAATCAGATAAAAATTGTCATTAACCTTTGTGTGGAGGGGAAGAAAAGATGTATAATCTCTCTGACCCCAGTAATTGCCCACAAACTTACTGGGCAGAGTGAAGGAGAGGTAAATTTGCACCACAGCAAGTTTAAAAATAACTCTCATTCTTTAAAGAAGTTAGAAACTTCAGAATTCAGAGACTGCCAGTCTGCCACATATCCATTGACTGAGTATAACATGGGTAGGACAATGTCAGAACACCATCATGTCTTTTGTGGAACTCAGTTTCTATGGAGCTGTCCTAGGTTACAATATAGATGTATTTAGTATTCTATTACCACCAGCTGTGGGCCATTAGCTGTTACCTCCTGCTATGACTCACCCTGGCTGACAGGCAATGGGCCATCATGGACCCACCGTGTGACTCATGGACTTATCTCACCCTATTGTGAGATGCTCTGCCCAGGAGGAAGGAGCCAAGCATTCCCACCTGGATATAACCTGGCCTTGGAGCTGCTTACTGGGCTCCCAGAGGACAAGAGCTACCACTGGATCTTCAGCTGGAGACTAGACCTTCACAGGATCACCGCTTCAACTGGACTACTTCAGTTGGACTGCTACTACCACCCTAACAGGGTGTCAGGTTGTATCTGACTTTGTTACTGCTTTTTCCCTGTATTATTTCACTTATTTTTAATTTTTCCTATTAATTTTAATCTTGACTTGTGATCTCCCACTGGTTTTTTTCAAACCAATACAGGAGCATTTACAGTGAAATGGCACTTCACTCTCTAAGGTTTTTCAATTCTGTCTTTCTCAGTGAGAGGACTGACATCTGAAAGTGTGATTTTGTGACAACTAAATTATCCTTTGGGAAGAGGACAAAACCCAAGAGCCTATTTAATGAGCGATAGTGAGAGGACAATCATCTAATTTTGGTTGCTATTTTCACTGAGTGGGTTTTAAATCCAAAGCTTGGAAGTCAAAGAAATTCTTCTGAGCCAGAAAGCAAAAAGACTAAATGGCACCATAAGGGAAGTTGAACTTGGAGCCAGGGGTAATGACACATGAGCACAAAGATGCCAGCCAGCAGTCAATAACAGGGTTCTGTTCCTCCAACCACGGCAGCCTGAGGATGACAGTGTAGAGAGGGATACAGAGGAGCCTCTGGCTGTCCAGGTGCCATAGCTTGCCTTAAGGAGAACATCTCCACAGCTCCCACTCACAGCAATTAACTTGGCTGAGGTGTGTGGCGGCCAGGTAAGCACCTAGACATTCATACATACTTGGAGGCCACAAAACCACGGGCACAGTGTAACGCAGAGGGAGGTGGTGGAGTGGTCTCTGTGTTTACTGAAAGTGTCTCTATGGCTTTGGGAGATCACTTTGGCCAGCACTTCCTTGGCGCTGTGCAGAAAGACCTTCTTCACACCTGAGCCAGCAGAAGGCACAAACACACACTCACCCAGGGAGCTGGATAGCTCATGTGTTACCAAAGAATCCAGAGCGCTCAATCAGCTGGATATTCCAGAGGTTTATTTCTGAAAGCATCCAGGAGTGGAAGTGTAACTCCAGGTTCTTCTAGATATAGAGATACAGAGCCAATAATCTGAGAGTACAGGGGCGGAGAGAAGGTGGGGGAATAGAACAACCAATGGGGAGAAGGGAGGGGCGGAGTGAGGGGTCAGGTTGAAGCCAATCAGCATAAGAGGATTTACATAGTCTAGGGATTGATCACTCAGTTCTCAAAGGGGTTTATCTTAAACTTTAGAATCTTCCCACCGTCAAATTCCTGCTGTCCTAGGACACCTGGGCTCCCCCGCAGTTCCCAAGGGGGTCTCGTCCACCACAACAACAGTGTATTGGACAGTGCTTCTGCCCCCAAAAGGGTAATGACAAAGAGTGCTGTGTGGCAGGGTGTTGGTGCAGATGCCTCCCAACAGCACCGCCTTTGCAGGGGTCTGGGTATAAATGCTGTTCTAGTGGCATTTCTCAACACAGCATGATCCTTTCCCCACCCCGGTTATCACTCTTGGTGTGTGAGATGAGGCTGGGTAGTGCCCACCTCCATGAGCTTTTACTCTGTGGGTGGTAAGTGGAATTTGTGGCTGAGCTTCTCCAAGGGCTCTGGTGCTCTCTCTTGCATGCCATCAGGTACCTCTCCAAAGTCACAGCCAGATACAGGAGCTATCGCAAGCTTCACATTGCTCTACCCTCACCATCTGGAAACTGAGACCCTCAGTGCTAGAACATAGTGGGCTACGAGGACTTACTCCCTTCTAGCCAGTTCCTAGAACCAGCTCCATGAACCAGACAGTGCCACTGGTGACTAACTGGCCACTCTGCTGCAGCTCCAGAAAGGGAGTCTCAGCAATGGCTGGGAGATTGCTGTTTCCAAAGTGCTGTTCCAGAGCACTGAACAGGGAGCCTGGGCCGAGGGGCAGGTGGTTTTGCCCTTGCCTGAGGGGACACCCAGCTGGCCATACTGGAGTGGCCAGAAATGACTGCTGAGGATTGGCTAGTGTGGGTAAGACATGCAGGTAAGGCATTATACAGCATTGGAGATTAAGCTTGCCTGACTGAAAAAAGCCTTGCTCCCTTCACCAGATCCTCATTAAAGCATTTGCTGAGGGGCAGGTCTTGCTCTGGGTGCAATGAGTTAAGGTCAGCCCATGGGGCTGTGACCTGCTGCTGTCTCCTGGACCTTTTTTGGACAAAGTCCCTGACCAATGAGCTCCATGGGATAAAACTGTGGATGAAGCCATACTGGCTGTGGGCCCAGGACCCACAGTGTCTGACTGCATCAAAGCTGTGAGGCCTATCCCCAAACTACAGCTAGTGTCCCCTAAGTGTTTGTCCCAGGACCCTCAGCAGGAGGTGGGGACAGCCCTGAATGGACCTTGTAACTCTGGGCCCTGGCTGGTGGTCATACTGACTTGTATGTCAGCAGACACTGGGAGAAGGGCACAAACAGACGCATTTCTGTTTATTTGTGTGAATGGATTATTCCAACAAATTTTCCTTGTTTCCACACTGTCCGCAGGCAATCAGAATTTTTTTCTGATTGGATATTACTACAGCATGTGTAGTGAATGTGAACTAATTTTTTTCTTACATTAAAAAATAAATTTCCCAGAAGTCTACAACCCAAGTGTTGGTAGATTGTTCCAGGATTCTGTTGCCAGGTTCCAGTCAATTAAAAAAAAAGTGAAATGCAGAGAACAGAGCCACCATTCATATTTATGTAATTAATATCCAACTGTTAATAGATAGTTAGTTAGAGATTCAGGTGCAATGAAAAGTGAGATATTAGTAATAAAAGGTTTGCTGCCTGAGAGGACTCAGATACCCAGCAAACTCCTCCATCACTTTTAGAAGCAAACTCTTGTTTATTTACATAGGTGGATTATCCTAGTCATCATTCTCTTTAATATCTTTAATCACATTAATATTTTAGGGACACATTGTACCTGAAAGGACATATGTTCTTCCAGCGCACTCAGTTCTCATTTGGGAAAGTGTCACCAATGGGAACACAACGCTTTGAAAGCCCATGTTGACCCCTAATCCTTTGTTATCATAATTTTGAGACCTTAACTACTACAGAGCAGCTTCTGGCCTCTGCAACAGAAAAATTCTGTGGCTTCTTTAATAAATCTGCATCAGAGCACTGATAGTCCATTTGCAAATCCATGCACAAATATCATATATGTCTGAATTATTTCTGATCTTCAATTAGGTATTTAAAAGTGCTTTTATCCCACTAGTTGTAAATGTCTCTGCATTATTTTCTCAGGTTGAAGAAGGAAAAATGGAAATAGTTTTTACTATATCTCTGTTACCTTCACCTTCAACCTTGACACTTCAGTATCCTGTCTGCATTATATTAAAAGCAAGTCATTGACTTGAATATAAAAACCTTAAATTTATGTGTCCTGCAATTTCTTAAATTTCATACACTGGACCACTTAAAAACTTGCAAGAAACAGATTTTCTATTGCAACTGTCAACAAAAGGGGATGGTTCTCTGATTTATAACTAGGAATAAAGGCTAAAGTTTCAGGGTTGCCAAACTGCTCTCTTGGAAAAAACAGTAACTACAGTAGAGAAAGAAATGGAAGAAGTTCTTAGAGTTTACAATCATTCCCCAATGGAACAATTCTTGGATGATTATTGTTAGTCCCTTCCTTAGACTATCCTGCTTGTAGAAGAGGAAGAACTATTTATTCCTAAGGACATATGGACTGTGAATTACTCAGTGTCAAGATCTATCGTCACTGAAGTAAAATCATGTAAGAAAAAAATACCTTAGGAGATGCAAGTTGTTAAATACCTGTGTCCTCTGTGATAGCTTCAGTGTAGCAGTCCTTATGTCTTGAGGGGACTGTGAAGCTATTACTTTTGAAGTTAGCTAATAACTCATGAAAAATATGAACTTCATCCAAATTCAAATTATTGCTAAAAGGTAAATTACATAGTGATGTTATATAGCCTGTAGCTCCATCTGAGAGGGCTGGGATGGGTGAAAACTTACATTCAGTTCACCTTCCCACTACAGGCAAGATAGACAGAGTGTTTGACAAGGAGCTCCTCATTATTCAGAAAACCTAGTCCACTAGGAAAACAGTGATCTAGGTGCCTGGATTAGAGGTGGTCAGTAGATAAGTCCAGGGAAAAGCTTTGATGGAAAAGAAAACGTCTTCAAAATCGAGTGACAGCAAAGGTATACAGCTATATAATAGCAATAAATACAACCTAGCTGGCAAAAGGCAAGTAATTTCCAGCCAAAACACAAAGGAATAATTGCTCCAAAACCACAACTGCAGTAGAAAAGAAATCACAGATGCTGGACTGGAACAGGACTTTTTCTTGACAGCAGAGTGAAATTTGGTCTTGTGGAAAAGAAAGAGGAAAGACACCTCTTAATTTCAAGATGGCCTAACATTTTGCATTTAGCTAGTCTGTGGTCTTCATGAAGCTACACCACAGCTCTTATTACCCAGATTATAACTACTTCAGAAATAAAAATGCTTGTGTTTTTGAATTGGCATCACCCTGACTCAAACTCATTAGTACATTATCCCTCTCCCTTCCATCCCATGTGACTGCAGCTCTGTAGTGGGAGTAGAGCTTCATACTCCTCAGTGGGATCTGTTCTGTCACTTTCTGCCTGCTTTATGTTTCCTGTGTTTCATTCACATTTTCTGATTGCATATCTGTAAGGATATGTCTCTAGCTGATCCATACTTCTTTTCCATGTTGTTGGACTCCATAAGACTTTGATGATGTGGTTAGGGCAACAAATCTTCCTGCCTTTAATGACAAACACAGTGTTCTTCTTTTGAGACAAATTCTCCTTAGAAGCTTATGCCAGTTTTGTGTATGTTTGTTCAAAACATAAAAACATATTGTGGTAATTTTTCCTCTGGCCCCACCTTGGCTTTCCATACCCTCCACAAAATGGTGCCCTAATTGAAAGTGTTGGTTTATTTACCTGTGAAAACTGAGTGGTCCTTTGGGGAAATGGGAATTGGAAGCAAGCTGAGCTTCATAAAACATCACAAATATTTTGCTTTTTTTCCAAAAATAATAAAACGCGGAGGGGCGGGTTGGGCTGGGAGATGAAGCTATGCAAAGATGTGTCCTGCAGGTGACACAGAGATCACAAGTTTTCTGAGGTATATCATAGATGACAAAGGAAATATAGACCTACCAGCAATTCATGGAAAAAGTCTCAAAATGAGCCACTGCTTCTGTATTTAAGTGTGTGGATAGATAACACCTAGATGGCTGTTATCCAATATACATACTGTATCTCTACTGTTGGGCAAGCAGAATAGATATTGCACACATAGAGAAGGACAGAAACCAATAGTAAAACCAGTGGTTTTGAATTTTGCTAATTTGGCTGTTTGCTTGCCAGGCATATCTAATTTATCTAATTCTTCATGTAAACCTCCTTCTACTATAAAAAGAATAAGATAGAAATTGTAGTGAATCTTTACAGGGTTAAGGTAAACATGGGCTGTGTATCATTTTAAAACCAGTGAGTAAAGTCCTCAGATGTACAGAGACTGATCTGCTGTTGTTTCCTATTTTCTGCATGCAGTCTGCAGTCAGAAAAATAAAAGAACACTGAAGGTATAGTAATGCACCTTTTAATAAAGGCTGTAAACTCCAGCCATGGACATCCTCCAGGTACCAGACTAATCCTAACCTAGCTCCTGACAGATCAGTAAGTCAGGAGGCCGGCAATAGTGTCAATTCCTGTTCTAGCACTACTACAGTGAGTGAACTCTAGAAGTCAACTCCTTCACAATAAGCCAAAGCTAGTATTCTGCCTTAGCTTCACATCTAAAGTCCTTCTTATTTGTCCATCATCTCATCTCATCTCATCTCATCTCATCTCATCTCATCTCATCTCATCTCATCTCATCTCATCTCATCTCATCCTTAATGATGATTCTATATCTAACGAACTCCCATCCTAATCACACCTGTTTCTTGACACCTCCCTCTTAACTATAGCCTGGCATTCTCTGATCCAGCTCCTGCTGTAGCTTACCAGCCTAGTCCAAGCTTGGTTCCAGTTCTTGTTCCATATCACTAGTTAAAACAACTGTCTGGGCCCAAAACATCATATTTGGCTGAAGACCTCTTCTGATGGTAGCCGTTCAAATGTAAGTTGAAAGCTAAGGATTTTACATGTTTTGGGTTTTTTTTATAAAAAGACTGACCTACTCTTATGTTCCCATCTGGTTTTATCCGTCTTCTATAACACAATTTAAAGAAGACCTAGTGCGTAGTGCTTACAGAGTCTGGCAGATATAATCTTCTCTCTCAGATCTAATTTTAAATTGTTCTTAGCTAAGGAAGAACTCCGTAGGAAATCCGTTCCAGAATATGAAGCAGACTGGAGTATCGTCTCTGTATTCCACCGGCTTATGACTGACTTTACATAGACAGTTATATTGGACTAGCTACTTTACTGTTAAAGAAGAACATGACATGCTTATTTTGAGATTATAGTTCTTTATGCTTCATGTTTGGTCTCATTTACTATGTCAGATCAACACTTGTAAGTATAAATGTTCATCTTATGATGCCATGTAGCATGGCTGAGATGCTGTCTGTGCTTTTTTTTAATATCCAAATCTGACTTCTTTATAAAAGTGCATTGAGATGCACTTTATAGGTATTCAGGATTATTATTTGTGCCTTTTTGTTGTTCTTGTTGCAGTGATTCAATCACTGTTGGAATAGATGACTGGAAATCAAATTCCCCTGCACTAGCAGAGGTTTAAGGTAATGCATAGTATTTCTGGAAAAAATAATTTTAGGTGAACTTGTCTGAACACTTATTTGCCACACACTTTTGCACTGATGGATTTTTACTCTTATCTAACTATTCAATAACATCAGTAAAAGTAGTTTCCCTTTTGCTTTTTAAAGTTTCACAATTTGCTTTGCAGTTACTACTTGCAAACTGCCACTGGGGGATAATTTCAGCAATTAAATCTTCCAGTTCTAATTATCCTTTTACTAGATTCCTAAGTTTTCTACTCCCTCTTTGGCCAACGACTGTAGAGCTCAAAAATTTTTGCTATTGTGTATGAGAAATAGCATATAAATAATGTGGTATAACAGGGCTCTTCACTGCAACCCCTTATAAAGTAGAGAAAAGGTGATCAGAGACGATTTCTCAACTGTTTACATGGGAGTTCTTACAAGGCTGACTTAGCAGTGTGGCTCTTATCTGCAGTAGACTGTAGCCTGCTACTTTTTGCAGTTCCAGGAGTAGCTCTTGCTGTGGAATCATATGCTAAAATGAGAAGCTGTAAGATATTCTCCAAAGTACAAGTTGTACTCCTCACTCTGTGTGCATGCTGTGTGTGTGTGCACATATACATGTGCATGGAGTTAGATATGTGGATACAGACATATAGACATAGATATGTAATTTCTATGTGTGTCTTCAAAGGTTTGCTTGATTTTTTCTTGGCAGCTCATTTGAAGGTTGTCTTGGATGGGACCCATGAGATTCTGGGAGAAAACAAGTCATGAAAGAGTGCAATAGGCCTTTTATTCTGGACACAAAGGACTTGCAGGATCACATTTTGCAGGAAGGACTGTCCTCCTCAGCTGAAGTGTCTGCAAATATTTTACTCCACTGTAAACCCTTAGAATGGTGCTGCCTGTTGTAATGCAAGGAGTGTTTTAGACAGAGTTTGGAAATATTTGTATGCATTTTTTGTCAAAATGATTTAGAGAGCTTACAAGATTGGGTGATGTCTTTAATGCCAACGAAATATCCCATCTAGATAAAGCTGTTAGAACATGGCCTTCAGAAAGTATCAGCACTTCCAATTTGTGGTTACAGTTTATACTAATGCAACAGAATGTGATTTTCAAATTAATTTTTATAAAGAATTGCTTGGCAAGATGTTAGAATAAAGTTCATGCATATCAGAGTGTTGTCAGTTATTTCAGCACAAACAAATATTGGAGTATTGCTAATTGTTAATTTTTCCATATTAATTTATGTATATTTTTAGACATTTGAAATTACACATGATTTTAATAACTCATTCGGCAGTATCTTTGAGATACTATCACAGAAAAGAATACGCCAACTCCCTTGCCTGTTTCCCAGAAACTAAATTTATCTGCGGATTCCCTCAACATTTTCAGGATTTACATCCCAGTAGAACTGGTTTGGAAATTGTCCACTCCTTGTGATCCAGGCACGCAGCTGAGCTGTTTATGAGGTGGATATGATTTGAATTCCCACATCGTCCTTTATCAGGTAAATGTCTCCTTTTTTCTGGTAAATGACCAGCCTATCTATGTCTTCTTTTTCATTGCAGGTATTTGAGTTGCCCTTCCCTTTTATTTCAAGAATAAACACCATCCTGTATTTGCAATTTCACTGAGACAGGCACATCTTTGTGGAAAAGTTTTTGGTTGGTTTTTTTTTGTTTTTGGTTGGTTGGTTGGTTGCTTGATTTGTTTTCTTGCATTGTGTCTTCCTATAACAGATGGATTTGACAAAAAATTGGAAAACTTATTCCTGCATCAGCAGCATCTGCATTTGGAGAAGTAAAAATTTCTATTTTCAAACTATAATGTAACCAGACTCAAGTGTTTGTGTTAGTATCACTTAATTATAGCCAGAATATCTCTGCCTAATTTCTACCTACTCTAGCACTTGTGGGTTTGATTTACTGTGCCCCAAACCATGTTACCAGCAATTTTACATTACAAATCTGCATAAGTAATGATCAGGACATAATTTTTGATTTCCACATATAGCAAATAGCATTTTATGAACAGGTCTTCCTACTTTATTTTGGGTTTAGAAAGTCAAAAAAACAATGATAAAATACTCTATTTTCCTTCTCAATTTGAACAAAGAATTTTACTAAAATTAGAAAGGAGCTTAGTTTCTAAATCCAGTCTCAGCTTAATCACCATTGTCACTTCCTGCTTCATTCCCTGCTGCGTTTTAGACACCAACACACAATTTCTCACATTTTACCTTCTTCACCTCTTTTTTTCTCTCATGATGATATTTTAAACCACCTTTGCTATTTAAAACACTCATTGTCATATGCTAAAACTATAAAATCATATTTTAAATGTCAATAGCTTCTTTAAAGGGATTAATTTCCATCAATAAGGCATTGGGGTGAGTAGTATTGCTAATAGAATCACATAGAAATTGTATTTTCTCCCAGGCCTGGGTGGGGCACTGGGTATTGACTTCACCTGCAAGAAGAAGATGAAAAACAGAGACAGTTTTTGCTTTCTAGCATTACCTGGCAGCCTAAGTGTTGTTATTTTATGATGGAGCAAAGTGAAACCACTTTATCTTGTCTAATAAGACACAGCACAGGAATCAAATGTGTTAGTAGGAATGCTTATTCACAAGCACAGCGGTTGCCAGCTAGCTAAATTTCGGGAAATGAAAAGAACAAAATCTGCCTACTTGCTATGGAAAAAAATAATACTGCTCCATCTGTTCCCACTTTCCAACACCTTCTCCATTTAGGAGGGAGAGACCTGCGACTGTTGTTCTGCCTTGTGGAAAGAAAACTGTCTCTCATGTGTTGGTGGAGCAGTGAAGCTGATGTTGCATATGTCTTCCTTCTCTGTGGCACTAGGAAGCAACAAATCCTTACCTTAGAAGAAAAGCGTGTACCTCTGGCTAGGCTTGATCCAAACACAAGGGAGAGGTAGTTAAACTTTGGAGCAGAGGTTGCAAGAAAAGTGATAGTTCCTGACACTTAGACATGGGTAAAGAACATTCCAAATTCTACTTTCTTCATGTCCTATCTAGCCTCCTTACCTAACTGGAGGAATTACAAGCTTCAGTCTTCGGGGTGTCCCCCTTACAAGATCACAAATGGTTCCTTGCCAGTCTGCTGATTTTAGGATTTTCTTTTTTTCAGGAGTCAACAGACTGCCATCTGCTATTGGACATATTTTTGTGGTTCTATTAAGAAATTTTTTTTCTGATGGTTATTGCCTCAATAGCTCTAGAGAAGCTAGAGCTGGAAATTTAGGCATTGGAATGCAAGAGAAATACACTCCTGCCAACAGGAGGAGGAGAGGTGGGGAGAGGTCATCAAGAAGGACTGGTTTATCAAAGCAAATCCAGGGTTCAGTTAAAAGGGAGGGCAGAGAGAGAAGTAAAGGGACTGAGAATTGTGGTTTTCTGGTTAGAAAGGGATACAGTAGAATGAGCAGGAAAACAGGAAGAGCAGAGGCTGTGAAAAAAACAACCGAAGGTAGCAGAAAAGGTGATAGGAGAGATATATTGTGTGTGAGGGATTGGTCATGATTAGAAAAAGCTGAGACCCAAGGTAACAACAAAGGTGATGTCAGATTTTTCAGAAGGAAGGAGTGGAAGAGCATTAAAATAGGGGAATTTGAAAAGGCAAAATTTGTGATGGTGGTATAAAGTGGGAGTGGAGAGAAATGTTATAAAGAAACATGAAAAGAGAAAGGAAGAAAACCCCATATTTTACTCTGGCTTTAATATCTCAGTAATTACAGTTGGGTGGTAGTAATTTGGAGCCCTTTTCATTTAGAAAGGAGTATGTCAATGAAGGACAAATTAAACATCTGATATCTGGAAATCATGTAAGTGGTGAATTAGAAAGTTAAATACATCTTGTGCAACCTCCATGGGTTTTCATGTGTAATATTACACCAATTACACAGATCTTTCTATTCATAAAACTCACTTGTGTAAGCATTACCATCATAAATGACCCATTCTTGGAAGATGACAAAGAATACATTGTAAAAGCTTTATAAAACAATTCTAACAGGTGAAAAACTTCTGCATTCCTTTCTTGTTATGTCTTAGACACTTCTGGGAACAAGAAAGGTACTGAGCTGCTTACATACTTAACCAGTGCCATGCAATTTTGAGCCTGACAAGCTAGCTAGACCTCAGTTAAGCTAAGGGAGTATAAAGTCCCCATTGTTAAGTTAGAAGAAAAAACTTGCAGCTGCTATATATGTAGGTAAATACATGGAAAATGGAGATGATTATATGCACCGTGAAGACTGCTAGTTTATGCATCCTACCATTTCTAGGTCACATTAAACTACACATGGTGTGAGGAAGTGCAGATTTCAATTTAGGTAATGTATATGCAATTGGAGTAGAGCAGGGGACCATGACCATGACAATCTATCTCCTGGAGATTAATATCTGGTGCAGGCAGGTATGTCATAAACTATAGCTTAATATGGAGAACCTCTCAGTTTCTCCCTCATTTTCACTAATGCATTGTGTGTGCTTGTAAGAGATTCACAGTAGATGTAGGGCTATTGCTTTTAAATGTTGCCTCTGACCCAGATAATGTCAAAATGTCTGAATACGCTATGCTCTTTTTAGAAAGAGCATCTCTAATGTAATGCAAATGCACACTGTGGGGAAATTCCAGCTGAGAAAATGAGGCCTTATATTTCTAAAACTATATACATGTCAATAGCCCATTATTCTCAAGTTTTAAACGTAATTGCAGCCCAGCTTGGAATGAATTCCTGAAATAATAAAATACACTAAGTAGCAGTTACTGAGTCTTCCAGTTATTTTATGCTCCCCCCTGCACTGCAAAATAAAATTAAAAAAAAAAGGAAAAAAAGAAGAGAAGAAAAGAAAAGTGAAGTGAAAAAAGTGGAGGAGAATGGAGTGAGGAAGGGATACAGAACATAAAAGTGAAAGTCATATCCTTTTCTGTAATGTGTTATTGGAAAATTGTGCAAAAATATTCTGGGCTCCTAAAAGGCATTACAACATCAACGCATCTGAAGCTTTTGCATAAATGTATCTCTGTCCAATTTTGTATGACAAATTATTTCCAGGCAATTAAGAATATTTATAATTGTTTTTTTTGGTTGGAACTTTCTTCTATTTCCAAATTTCTTTTAAGCTAATGTTTCCTATAAAGCCTAAACAGCCGTCATTTTGAAAGAATTCTCTCTAAGTCATGTGAACTGCTCCTCTCAACCATCTTTTTCTGATAAATTTAATATGTGCATAGTACAGCCTTTATCTTCAGTATTGGTAGATTTTAAGGTATCATTATTTCATTGTGGAGTTTCTCCTCTGCTCCCCTTTCCTGGAAGTACTCCAAGAAACAGTTTCTATGATTAAAAACAATATAGATTAATATTAAGGTGGTGCTGAACTGCAGTATATCTTTCCTTTCCTTTCTCTCTTTACTTCCCTCACAGATTTCCCCTCTTAGCATGAAACCCTATACTTCTCAGTAAATTAAATGTAAGTGGTTCAATTGCCTAGTTGCATTTCTAGGGTGGAGAACATACGCATAGAATTCCTGAAAATAACAGTATTTTAGCAACTGCTTAAGAAGCTAAAAAACTGTTATGCAGTGAGTCCGTGACAAATATCTCTTTGGAATACTAAATTTGAGATACAAGTGTGTTTACTTTAAATGCTTTCTGAAGACATAAAAATGTGAATTTAGTTTGTCAGGGGAGGTGGTTTGTAGAAATGAACAATTGCACTAAGAACCAACTTTCCTTCTCAGCTTCATACAATGCAAGAGGTAGCTGCAGATAGCATTCAGCATGCTTTATTCCCCTTTCAGTCCTTCTTTTTTCCTTAAGGAAATCTAGGGTCTTTCTATCTGACTTACAGAGGTGCTGTTAATTATTTAAACCTTTCATCTTTCTTTAATTTATGTCATAATGTAAACATAAATTCTACTTTTTATCTGTTTCTCATCAAGCTGCATTTCTGTCATTGTTTGTAAGCCTGAGGATAGACAAAACTGTAAAATTAACTGTGTTTCAGCCTTTGAAAGAGAAAAAAACAGATAAAAACAGTCTCCTCAGGACTTAGTGCCTCTGGTAGTTGATTAGTCCCTGCAGTAGGGAAAATTAAATTTTGTGGTTGAGACCCAGCATGCTTGGATGGTTTAATAATGCTGTGGCCATCATCCAATGGCTGACAACCAAGAACGGAGGTACTTTCTGTTCTTTACTCCCTCATGCAACACCTGAAAATCCCGGGGCAAATCAAACAGCAAATTAAAGCTCAAAAAAAAACCCCTCACCTGCAAAGCATGTATAAGGAACTCATTTTAATGCTTTCAAGATGAAGTCATTGGGACAGGAGCCCAAAAACCAGTGACAAAGGTATCTTGGTAAGTTCTGAAAGAACCTTTTTCAATTTTTTTAGCTCCAACTGTGCTTGCTGTCTTAATGTATTTCTGCTTCCAGTGCAGTTAAAGCCAAGTAGCTACTAAAAGCAATCAAGTCACACCAAGCATTTCAAAAAGCCAAACCAGTGATTATGACTACAGATACAAATGAAGGCTGTGGCTTCTCAAAATTCGTTTGTGTAAGGAGTTTCCTCCCATCAACTAAGCCCAGTCTAGCACCCAGTGTGTACCCAAGTGCTGCTTCTAGATTAAGTGTCCAGGATGGGGGTTTGCATGACACATACATCCCCTGTGCACTGGGGCTGTCCCTTAAGATGACTCTGGTGTGGCCACGTCTGCCAAGCAAAAATGGCTTTGTTACCTAGCAATGAAAAGTCAGCTGTAATGATACAAGCTCTGCTATTCCATGGATAAAAGCACAAGTGTGACATTGGATCTGGATTATGCTGTATACGAAATATCCTCAAAACAGAAATAATGTAAAATTGTGGGTTTTTAGCTGCTAAGGTTTTTGCTAGTTTTTTTTAGTAAAACAAAACAAAGCCCACAGGAAATTAAACTGGAAGGAAAACAGCCATTTTATGCTTCAGTGCTGAGAACATGGTGGATATTTTTCTTCCTAGGGCAAATACCTTTAGACTCACAGTTTTGGCAAGTTCAGTTGGAATTTTGCTACATTTCTCCATTAATGCAACATTTGCTGATGAGAAAAGTGGTGTTTCCTTTTGGATCAGATATATTGCTAATAATCTTGAAAAATAATCTTGAAGAAACAGCTGTCAGTTTTGTTCTGATTTAGACAGAGGCTTCAGTCACAAAAAGAGCAATTTCTTCTTTAATCATTCACTGCAGTAATATCAGAAAGCTGCCATACTAGTGCTGACTTCAGAACTGTATCCTGGTGCAGTTTCTCTTTAGTGTCTTGCTTGAGCAGAATAGAGCGGAAGAGAGAACTGAGCCCAGGCACTTCAGTGGTACTTCTTTCAGTCAGATCGCAGCTATGGCCATTGAAATTCTTTCCCTGCTTTTAAATTCCGTTTATCAAGAGTAGCTGGAAGAACACTGCACAACCACATTGTTCTGTTTCTTGGTCTGTCTTAGATATCACATCTACCAGTTTTGCAGTCAGTAGCCAACTTCAGAAAATTTGATAAAGACAGAAGATAATGTGTTTTTGTCAGCTTTTCTCTAAGGAGGTTAAACAATCACAACTCATTTCCGTTTCTATACTGAGAGGCTGCCCCATCAAAAAGTTTGCAGACACAGAGCAGAGATGAGAAAACCATGCATGTGGAGCAGTAGATAAAGATACAGAGAAGTTTTATTTCTGAATTTAAACACAGACTTATAAAAGGAAGCTGAGATTTTTGTAATGGAGTTATTTGAAGGCATTTCTACACCATACAATTGGACAGACGGGTATTAGAATGTAACTGAAACCTGAACTCAGATTTTACTTTCAAAAGCCTTTCTGTTTTATATCTGAATACACAGGCTGTTGCTCAACTGGTCCCTAGGTTTCAAATGTTAAAAATCCCAGTATGGAGATGTACTTTGTAGTTTCTACTATTTATCATTTGCTTAGGTTGGTATTTATCTTCCTCTTTCCTTGTGGCAAGCCCTTTGCTCCAGCAAATATCCTCACCTTTGCTGTTCCAGAGATGGATGTAAGGCCTTCTTGTTTTGCAGGTGGTGACTCAAGAATGGTACACTATAAGTGATGTTCTCCGGGTTGTGAAACTTACACATGACACAGGTTTAAATGTCTGTCCTGAATAAAAGTCAACAACTAATCACATAGGCCAGTCTTCTAGTCCAGTCAGACTATCTCGTGTGGTGACTTCTGCACCCAGCAGTCTGGTAGAGTGATCAGAAACAGAGGACTCCCAATGCAGAAGGTATTTCCCAGGGAATTCAGTGTGCAGAGCCAAGTTTTCCTCCACATTACATTTGGCCCAAAGTACACAATTTGGAAACCACACAGCTTCCCCCCCACCCCCTTTTTTATCAAGTTAAACTGGCAGGGCTTTTAGTTTAATTCCTTTGTTAGTTTCACTGCTAGTTTCTAAAAGCAAGCAGCAAGATTCCAATATGCTGTTCTGACATACTTTGCACGGTTTAGGCAACGTTCCTCAATCTTTACGCAGCCTTCTTTTCTGTGTTTGGTTTTTACCGTAATGGCAGTTCTGATTTCTCTGCCACTCAGAATGGTTGATGTTGCACATTCTCAAGGGCATTTGCTAGTGCAGTCATTTCTCGAACTCTCAGACCTATTGGAAACACTGTTTTCACAGGGGTGATTTGCATTCAGTCTAGATTGAAGTCCAGTACGTGCCCACATCATAAAATGTGCTTGTTATGAATGAAGTATATGCAGATCCTCTTAAGAATTCACCCAACATAATTAGATACACCCTGGTTCATCTAAATGTTATCCAAAGGCTAAATATCTGAAGGTTTAATTGAAAAAGCTCATTAACTTTAAATACAGCTGAAGTTGTTGAAAAAATCTCAGTGGAAATAGTAGATTCTCCATGAAGACCAAAAGTAAAAGCATTTAAGTCTAAAGCTATTAATCATAAAGTTGACTTGCATATTCGTGCTACTTTTGAAGTAGGTCTGAGCGCTTAATTAAAAAAAAAATGCAAAAAGAAACTTGTGCGAGCATGCTAACTAAATTTTGCTATTTTGCTGTATGTTTAGTGGATTTCAAGTACTTAAAGAGTACAAAATAAAAAGAACTACCTGATATAGGAGCACAGCAGACAGGTCTACAGTTGACTTGAAACAAGCTGATGATTATGTGTGATAGTGCCCACGATGTTTTAAAACTACTAACTGTGTCTGTGGAATGTCCCATTACCAAACAAGCCCCCATCAGAAGAACATTCAAAATGAATATACATGAAATTTGGTATTACACCCTGCAGAACTGTGCACCTAGAGGTAAACAAGCCCTAGTAAGGTAAATATTCTAGTGTGCAGTGATACAACCAGAGAAAGCTCTTTTGGCATAGATTGTACTGACAGTAAGCTTCCACCTGATGGTGGAAGAGATGGGAGCGTAGAATACTAGTCAAAGGTGAGATATTAGTAGAGTTGAAAACGTGCATAATATTTACATGTGCTACAGAATGCCCAGAATGACACTATCTTTTGAGTTTCAGAAATACTGCTGGTTTAAAAACCAGCCTGATACTTCAGAAGAATTTGGATGAAAATTTGATGTTGATGCAACTGACATGGGGAAGAGGGTGTTACTTGTGAAATACAAGCAGAAACACTGTTTTCAAACCTTCTTTGATATTCTTTTTATCCTTGTCTTGGGAACTAAAGCAGAAAATCTATTGCTGCTGTTACAGAAATGATTGTGAACATGACATCAAGCCAGACTCAACACCACAGCTCTTTTTTTTGCTATTCAGGTGCTCATTAATAAGTCTAGAAGCACATATCAGAAGAAGTAAAAAATTAATGTTAGCAATATTGGTAAATTATAAATCTGCATTACAGTATCTGACAAATCTGGATGGGAATTTCACAGGATTTTAAAATACTTTCTTAATATCTGAGCTGTATTCTTCTATTCCCGCTTTTATTTGCCAAACCCCTGAAATATGCCAGTTCTCAAAATTCATCTGAAAATCACTCTCTTAAGTGATCAAGAGTCATTACTTTCAAATTATTTCTGTGGGAAAAGAGATAATATCAAATGAGGCTTCAAACCACTGTTGCTGTTCCTAAAATAAATAACCTTTGACATAAAAAGAAAAATAATAAAATCTGAACTCAACCTCTCTTCTCTCTTCCTTTCCCATAGAATTATATATTAGAAATACATCTTTGAGGTATATAGATATAGTAGGTCATTGTAATGTACTGTTACATCATTAATTAGTAAAAATGAAAGTTACAAAAAATAATTTTCAGGAGTTTCAGCTTTAAAACCAAAAAGATGCAGTAAAATCATAAAAAATTATAGTACTAGAACTGTGTCTTTCATTCTCTGATTTATTACATAGTATTAATACCACAGAAGAAATGTTAATAGACATATTATGACTATTCATTTCAGACTTCATAAATAAAAAGAGAAATCATGACTTAAAAAAAGTTCTAATAAAAAGTATGGAAAATTTAGAGACATGTACAAAATATTATTTAAACAAATAAAAATATGGTATTTGTTCTCAAAGAATTAAGCCATTCTCACAATTTTTTACAGGTATAGGAGTTTGACTTATATTTTTTAAAGCTCACAATTCTATTTCCTTTAAAGTTACTAATTTTCACACATTCAGATTCTCAAGAGAATATTGTACCTATGTAAGGATGGTCATACAGAATTCATAGCTTCTAAACAGTGATTTTTCCCCCCGCCCCGATAGTCAAGTGGTGTAAAAGTTAACAAGTTTTAAGACTGCTAAAAGGTCTACTAAATAGATTCACTGGCTGTTTTTTAATAGATATTTAGTAGAAGTTTAGTAATTACTAAAAGTTTTAAGAACATGTAACTGCTACTCTATTTAAACCTGTCACAAAGAAACTGAGATCAACATTTATGACCGTGAAAGCATAGAGTTAGCCTCCAAGGATTGTTCTAAACATGTGGAGAAATAATGTATCTCACCACAAATTTTAGATGCTTATAACATCTTTAATCAGGATGTTACTTTAATGCCCAAACAGCTAAATAACTGCCTAATTAGAAGTCTGCAAATTAAAGAAAAAGTGAGCTGCTATTTTCTGTGATGCTGAGGGAAGAATGAGCAAATTTATAAATGGGATTGCTAAACCTAATCTATGATTCAGAGTTGCCTTTTAGCTTCCTTCTGGCAGATTTTTGTTTAGCACTCAGTAAACCAGTCCCATTCATGAAAATATACAAATAAAAATCAAATGCAGGTATTTTCTGTTAGCTTTGATGAAGTCTGTGGTTATAACTACTCTTCATGCACCCGAATACTTGGATAGAACGTGACAAGAAAAGAGAACGTAGAGTCTACTTGGCATTTTAATAGATATGGCTTGTATGTTTCTCGTATTGGGAAGGAAATCAACTATTTTGCAGTCGGTCATTGTTGCATATAGGTAAGACTGAAACTCTTTCCTGCTCAAAATGAAGAAATAAAGCTCAGATATTACAAATTTGCTTTAATTACTCTTTTCACTCTAAAGTGGGCTTTCATCTCTCTTCTCTTGGGAAAAGTTTTTCTTTAGTTGGTTGGGGTTTTTTTTTCCCTTTTTTCTCTCCACTGTTTTTGCTTGTTAATTGCAAGTTCCTCAACTGGCAAACAGAACTACACCTATTAGCATTTGACTGAAATAAATACTGGATTCAAGACCAAGTTCTTGCAGAAGCGTTGACATGAAACTGGTCCCATACCAAGAAAAATGGTTTATCAAACCCCTTCATGAATACATTTACATAAGTTGCAATTAAGGAGTACACTTCTACCATCACGTTTAATTTGCAATCAATTCATGAGGAAACCCCCCCAAATTTATGACTACTTTGATTCAAGTGTGGTTTTATCCACATGTATTTAAAGTGAGACAGTTTTTGACTTAAGAATGGAAACCTGCTGGTACATAATGTTCCCTGAAGATATTCCTTTCAAGTAAACATCCAGCCCTCTTCCCACTTGAAGGATGGTTTATTTCTTTTTCAGTTTATGCTCAGATTGCAAAGGAAATAGGCGTGATATTTACATGTCTCAAGGTAAATGTACTAATACATACCTAACCAGTTTTGTTGAAAGGTAGTCTTACTTAATCAAACCAGAAATCACACCCCCTGCAACATGTGCTGGAGGCTTTTAAGACACTGAAAATGTCCAGAAAACCCTCATTTTACACCAGGTAAAAGGCATTTTCTGGGCACTTCATAATTAGCACTAAAAAGTTCATGTAATTTTTTTTGACAAATGTTAATACAACAAATGTTAATACGACAAATGTTTGAAGCATTGCATGAAAAGGATTTTTCTGTACAATCCTCAAGTTTTAGTAATAAGTAATAAGAATGTCCAAGAACATCCTCACTAAATTATTTTAAAACCCACAGTTTACTCTAAAAAGCAATATGGTGAAAACTGTCCCTCTCCCATTTATAAATAAGACCTGTTCTTTTTCTCAAGTCTTCTTCATCCACATTTTTATCACTAAGGTAAGATTTACTGTTTAATGTGTATGTGATTTCTATCCAAACATTAAAGTCACAACTGAAACACAGTCTTTGGGTATGAAAGATAAATTGGAATGTAAGCTGATTTTTTTTTCTGACTAATTTCATTCATTTTTCTGTATTAAATAAAGATCTGCAACTGTAAACACTTAACAATGGTGTTGCTAATGAATGAATCATGAAAGAAACAAGCTTATTGTCTCCTAGATGGATCAGTTTCTGTGAAATAAAGAGGAAAAAAAAGGTCTATTTATGTTCAAAAAACAAAGCATATGTAACTCAATGCAAACATGATGCAGTTCTGTTGCATACACACCGTTTCTACAGTAATTCCTCTGACCATAAACAAAATTTAAGATGTAATTTATGGGCAAAGCAGTCAAGTCCACTGTGTAATCAATAAAACAAAAAAGACAAAATACAACTTTCTTGTTAAATTCACTGGGGCAAATTCTGCATGAGTCATGTACAACGGGATCTATTTCACCATCTGTGAGGACCAGACAAGGCCTTTATATACATGTGATGATAACCAAAACCAAGTGATGAGTTCTTCTTCAATGGTCACATCTTCAAAATAATCTCTATTTTTCTGATTTTTCTGAAGCAATAGGGACCCTAATACTAACAAATATCAGAAGGAAGAAGTAAAAGGAAAAAACATAAGATTGATACAGGGATGAAATGTTGTAAATCAGATGCTTCAAGCAGGTGGCCTTTAAAGCAGACAGAAAACATGGAGGCTAACTAGCTATGTTTTGCTCCATGTTGTATTTTTGGGGAAGGTAGCTGAGGGTATTTGGTGTCAGGCTACAGCATCTTAGGCAATTTTGATCAGACTGCCTTTGGCTCTATTAATTTCTGTCTCCGTTTCATACTGTAACTTGTTGCTCAGAGGATCTCTTTTCTTGCTTTGAAATAACTGCTAGAGATCCTAAATATTGTCTTCCTCTGGTCCTTTAACTTTTGGTAGGGTCATATCTTTTACACAGGAAAAGATAGTTTTCTGGTAGGAGGTAAATAAAACAAACAGCTTTGGAATTATTAGTAAAATAGCTCTGACTTGCAGTGTGAACACAGAGAATTGAAAAGTGATACCCCTGGGACAATACTTGTCTGTTCTTTAAGAACCCTTGGTCCTGGAATTGAAGATGTCTCTTTACAAAATCTCATGGTTTAGAAATAAGTGAGGGTCCTTTAGCTGTTGGTTTCACAGTTCTCACTGTTTCAGGATCTTTGATCAGTCGAAAAATCACCCCCTGCCATGGGCAAAGGCAGCGACCCACGTAATCTGCTGTGTACATTGTAGCAATGGAATATCCCAGTCCTAGCAGCTGTGCCTACAGTAGCTCATACAACTCCTTCCTGCAGGATTTTAGCTGCTGTAGTCGATCTCATGTTTGAACCCCTCAATCCAATGCACAAGCAGTCCAGCAGCAAGCAGTGCCCACTTTTGTGTAGTACTTCACAGTACTTCTGCACTGTTTTCTGATTATACAATTTTTGAAATGTTCATGCGTTCCAAGTTCTCATCTAGTTAAATTGGAATAAATACTGGGGTCGTACATCCCAAGAGTTACATGAGGTTTTAAACCAGAAATAGTAGAAAACCCCTTAGACAGACAAGGCGTAGGTTTTCACTCTCTCCACCAATTCTTTATAAAGCTGTGAATTAACAACTTGAATGTGGCTAAACTTAGCAACCAAGCAAAAACTCTCTGAAATGCTAAAATGTGTTCTTTTGGTCTAGCCAAATTGTTGAACTAAGATTCTGAAGACACCATAAAAATCCTGTCTTGTACCAAATATGTGGGTTGATCTGAGGGAGTTCACTTAGTTTATACGTTTGTCTTTAAATCAGGATAACACTTCACTACCTCAAGTGCATGAGGTGAGGATAAAAGTGATTAATCATCCTTTTGAATATTGGAAATCAGACAGTCCAGTGAAACAAAATGAACTGAGCAAACTTTGCAAGCAGATAAAACAGCCTGAAAATATTTCTAAATTTCTATTTGTATAACCAGCTAAATTTCCTTAAATTCTGTGTCTATACCTAGTATTATTTTCATAGCTTTGACACTGATTCACTACAGAGCTCTTTTTATGTCAGGCAAGTGGTCACAGCACCTGCTTGACAGAGCTCATGAAGTGTTTGGATATGGCTCTCAGGCAAATGGGTGTCCTGTGCAGGGTCCAGGAGTTGGACTTGATGATCCTTGTGGGTCTATTCCAACTCAACAAATTCTATGTTTCTATGATTCTAGAACATTGTATTGCTTCTAATTTAATGGCACCATCCTGACTATTTACATATGCCTCTGTATACTTCCCAGTGTACACAGTTTGTAAATTATTCTCAAAAATGCTTCATTTTATTCAGTACATATGTAAGGGCATGTAGACATAATAATATGAAGTAGGAACAGTGCAAAAGATTACAAGGACATATAGATAGAATAGCTGTAATCCTTACAGCAGGATCTTGCTCCATCACAGAGAAATATTAAATCACTCAAATGAAGTTTGGGAATTGCTGATAGCTGTATATGTTCAGAGATAGAATTCACAACTACCTTTATGCACCTCACAATACTTGTGTGTTTTCCTGTTGATTCCTAGATGACACTTCAAGTTACTTCAAGTTCAAGTTGCTGGAAGATCTTGATCTATCCCCAATGTGCATATAACTTTCAGACTCTTAAAATTCACTGGTATGAGTGTGTTTCAGCCACACTGAGAACACTTGTGTATTTCTTTTCCAGCTGGGAAAAAAAAAAAGAAATCAGTACTTGAGAGTGCATATTTAAATTGCAGAAATGCATACCCTTTAATAAAAACATGTTTATAGTCAGCAGATGTGATTAATGTATCATTTTAGGCAACTACACTGATGTAGAAAAGAAAGAAAAACCTAAAAAAAATTATATAATGTCTCTAACTGCTCTGAAATAACAGCATAAATGTACACCACAAAATCATTCTGATGGTCTGATTCAGATTTCAGTGCACCACAAATCAGAAGTTATTCTAAGTATACTAAGAATTTAATAGTTTTCAAAAAGTTCTTCTGCTTATTTTGCTTTCATTTTAGATTAAATAGAACTTTTGGGAAAAAAATCCCCTCTTACTAATTCTTTTTATAATTTTAAATTTTACTTAAATGTGAAGCAATTGCTTCTATTGAAAAATGTTGATTTCTGATTGGAAATATGTGGTGTTTTATTAGGTTTTTTTTTTTAGGACACAAGAAAATGAACATAAGGAGAGGGAAAGAGAGAGAGAACATGTTCAGACCAGCTCTAACAATGGAGTTATGCCAGTCAGAGAATGAGGATTCATGCTTTCTTCAATCCAGAAACCGTGATCATACATAATGTTGCTGTGCTAATGGCTGGTATGTTATTTTAGAGAACGACCACTGAAAAAACATCCTTCACCATTCTCAGTTCTAGAGGTTTAGATACTCCTGTGTTAGACGTCCTATGAATGTGGAGAAAACAGACAGAATAGCTCTTTACTGATGAGTAATAGCTACTATATCTTTTCTGATTTTACTGGGATGGTGCTGCTTCTGTTACTTAACCTCTGATTACTCCAGGATTGGAAGCAATCAGTCACTATGGGTTTGGCAGCTGCAGGATCCAGATGTGCAGCCCTTGGAATTAATCTCTCTGGCACTGGCAGCTGGCTGCCACTTTCTCTTTTCTGTTTTTTTCAGCAGATGTAATGTGATTGTGCTGTGCATCACACCAACATTATTCATTTTCACACCATTTTTTGGTAACGGTGGGGAACTGACTCACTGTGGCATGTTTTTAATGTTGAAGAGGAAAAAATTATACACAGAGGGCCTGTTTTTCTTGCCTGTGTTTCTTTACATTCTTTGACCTGAGTGGATTTAGACTTGATTTAGAAAGAATGAGGAGAATAAGGCTTAGAGTACACAGTAATCCTACACCAGCACAGACAAAATTCAGCCCTCCACTGTCTTTTAACTAGTGCAGAAGGCTCCATTCAACTTTCAGGAAAACTAAACTGACAGTAACTAGAACTGAGGAGATTCTTCTAACTTCTGAAACAGTTTGCCACCAGACTTTAAACCAGAGTGAAACTAATGAAAGTAACACTGAAAGGAAACAGCTGATTCTGTCATCCTGGCGAATGTGGATGTGTATAAAATGGAACAGCCTGTGTAAAAATAAAGACATAGAAAATATAGAGCAATTCAAAGTTTCTGCCAGAACAACGAATGAGTAATAAGTAACACAAAGAGCAGAGCTCAGGAGAATACTGAACCCTTCATATTATTCATGTGGTACTAGGCACTGACTAGTTCAGATAGGATAACCATGGATAATCTAGAGTTGACTGCATATATATTTATTCTGTAGTCTTTTGTTCAGGCTCATTCCCTTCTTGGATTTTGATCAGTTCAGCCACATGAAAAACACGAATGAATTCTCCTGGGTTGTCTAATTACAATCAAGATTTATCTGAAATTTATTAGGGAAAGATAAAATCTCACCAGTCATTTTCTTTTAATGGCAGGGGATGCTGTGAGTTTCTGGACTCTTCGCTAACTGTTTCTATGACATATGCAATTAAAGTGGTAGGATTGTTTGCAGCTTAAATTTGAGTGTGCATTTGTCACTCTATGCCAACTGCTTAATCTAAAAAGTGGGAAAGGGCGAAAACAAGTGCATGGATCTCTTTTTAAAATACGTTACCATCCATTTTTAACTACATTACATTACTTACCATCCATTTCTCTGGTCGCCAGTCTTGATTCATATAGAAATAGTTTTTCAATGCATCTTTTTGACTAGTCTAAGGAAGGAATATTCTCCTGTGGAAAGAGCATCTCACATTGGTGACTGACAATGATTCAAATCTGAAGACACGAATACATGGGGTTATATGATCAGGGCATATCTGCCTACATATAACTAACCCAAATCCATTCTCTTTTCCTGGCTAAGGAATTAGGCTTGAAATACAGACTCTGTTTTTCTTCACATCCTGTAACATAGGATGTTAATAAAACTAAAGAGCATACATCACTATCTTTTGTCCAGAAACATGAAATACCACTCAGGTCTCCAGGGTTTCTTGGAAAGTAGTTTTCACTCTGCATGGTAAATGGAGCACTGCTGTCTTCATTTCCTGATTTCCTTTCACTTTATTCACCTCATGTCTTCTTGCTGGAGTCAAGTTCATGGATTCCCAACTGTGCAAAGGGTTGGGTCCATATCTTGATAAAGACACTAAGAGCATCCAGCTGCTGCCATACAGGAGAGTCCATTCACAATGACTGCAGACCAAAAGACTGTGAAAAGTTGTCTAAACAACGTTTTAGCATGTAGCTCTCTTCAATTCATGGAGTTACATCCCAGCAGAAAGATTCGAGCCATAAAATCAAATGGACAATCAAAAAACATTTCCCCCCCAAGTTCTAGTTGTAAATTTAATTTGGGAGCGTTCCCATTTTACTGTTCTGGATTAGCAGATAAGAGGTAGATTTCTGCCTTTTAAAAGTCTGGACAACATGGAGGACTGTTGGATTTCCCCTTTTTATGAGAATGAGATGTGGAGAAAAAAATCTAACCAAGCTTTTTCACTAGAATTTCTTCCAAAGTGACACAGGTAAAAAGGTAAAAGTTACGTGGTTCTGGTAACATTATGCATTTTGAATGTACAGGGTGTCAGTCAAATGCAAAAAAAAAAAAAAAAAAAGGGATAGAAATTATAAGTATTCCTTTTTATCCAACATAAATCCTTTTCTCTCTTCAGACATTTTAAAAGAGAGGAGAAGGAAGGAATGGAAGACTCATTTACTTTGCTCTTGTTCAAATCTTTATTGCTCCAATATAAATTACCAGTTATCTTTGTTTTCTCTTGCATTTAATTTTGTCTTATTTGAAGCACCACAAAATCTGTTCACCACTTTGGCAGACTTTAAAAGATGGAATATAAAAACTCATTAAGAGGCCTAATTTTGTCAGATTAGTATTAAACATATATTATCTGAGCCAATCTAAGGCAATGAATTCTGATAAGGAAAGACAGCTCTCTTTATAGGAAATAGCATTCCTCCTCCATTCACCAGTTCCCAATTAAGCTCTGATGCTCTAGAAAACTTGGAGTTGATTAGGGTAGGAGGGAACAGAATTACAGTTTGAGGCCTTCATCTGCTTATTCTCAAAGGCCCTCAAATAGCAAATTAGGCTTTTCTTTTTGTTCTGAGCTCTATGAGATTAATTTTCCTTGTCTTTTGTTACTTTTTTTCTAATTTTGCCTTCAAAGCTTTTTTATCTGGAGCAAAAGAGAACCTCCTAATACCATTCTTTCACTCTGAACAGATAATAGTCTAAACACATATGGAGAGAGGCATATTAGTAATAAGAGAGGGAAATAGGGTCACCTGAGGCTGTGAGAGACAGTTCAGAGGAGATTCAAACTGAGAACTGTAGTGAGGATTTTGGAGAAGATTGGGTGATGAGAGTTGTGCAATGCAGAGTCTGATCTGGGCTTGATTGAAAAATACCAAAAGGCTTAGGTCAGAGCTGCAAGGTACAGTGCTTCTAAACATACATATAAAGAGAAGGCCTTGTCTTTTCTCCCTGATCAACACATTTTTTGAGCCATATTGCATGAGAACATACAAACTTTCCTAAGGGCTACTTGTATTTTTCATGTATTTTCTGAGTTAATTCAGGAAAACATATATTTTTAATGCATATGGTTGCAATTGTCTAGCAAAATGGTTTCAATCTAGAAACAATTGGCAGAGAATGCAGGAAAAGCTGGGAACAGAGAAGGCTCCAATAGCATTCCCAAAGGTCAATATATTCAATAATAGGAAGATTAACTTAGGAGAATTAAAGGCACAAACAACAGTCAGAGCCCTTTTAAGTTTTGTTATCAGTTGTTCTAGAATCTAAATTGTTTTGGAAATTAATTTTTTTTATTTATACGCATGAGAACAATTGACAGTTTTAGATGATGGCTAGGTGTATGTCAGATTCTTGGCAAACAGTCAGAGCTTGAGCTCTTGGGTTGTGTCAGGGAGGGAGGGAGGAACCCAGTCCTGAAAAGACCTCAGCACCACAACAGTTCCAATTGCAGCCCCTCTCCCTAAGCATTTTTTAATGTCTCTATACTGTCTTTTTCTAAACATGCTATTTTCAGAGGCTGCACACAGTTATATAGACAGGCTGGGTCAATACACTTTGCTTAGAAGTGTTTGTATGCTCTGTTGTCTCTGCCACCAATTGTGGCAATTCCCTCTCTTGTGCTACAAGACTTTTTCTTTTTTAATAGGAGAACAGCTCTCTTTCCTTCTCTTTTTTTATGATTGTGTTATAGTTAGCCTGATTTCACGAATAATAATAGTTAAACAGAAATGGTACAATGTGCCTATCCAAATACTTGTGGATTTGACTGTGTCTCATTATTGACAAAATATTCATTACAAGAGGACTTCAGTTATGTTTTATTGTAAGAGACAGACTGGGAGAGGGCAGAAAGTGTTAGATTGTCTCCGCTTGTTTTCTAAATGCAGTTTGGCTTACGACATAGTATGCATAGACAATAAGCATCAAAACCAGACACACAGAAAGAGCCCAATCTCAGCACAGATAAGTTTAAAATAATAATATAATAAAAACAGCAAATAACACTTTGCAGATATCTAACACTGAGTAGTTTACCCTGGCATGAACCTTGGTCAAATGATTAAATTGTATTTGGCACTGCGCTCAGTGACAATGAATGTACTGAAGCCTTTGTGGTTTATACATTTGCCTAGTGCTTTACTTGGGACAAAGAATTTAGAGACAGACAATAAAAAATAAAAAAAAAAGAAAAAAAAAAGAGTGGGTTTAAGTTTACTGTAATATAAATACACATACGCATTGCTGCAGATGTTATTCATTGGCAAGTGCTTCTGCCCAATTATGCTCTGAGCTTCGTAATATTTTAATGAGCTTTTACCCTAAGTAGCAATGAAATGGAACAATAAAAAGCTCTCAAAGAGTAAAACAGTTGGGAAGAAAGGAAGGTTTGCAGGTATTTTCTTTTAGGATGGGCTATCTTTGGGAAAAAACACATAACGTACAGTGAAAAATGTCTAAGTTTAGTAAAGCCAAATCAACTCTAAAACATCAGATTTCTGCAAAATCAAAGATTTGAGTTATTTAATTGTTTATTTGTTTAATCATTTTTTTTAAAGTGCATTAAAGTTAAAGGAAAGTAAGGAAAGTAAGAAAAGGTGCTTAGTGTAATTCAAGTCGGATTTGTTCGCTAATGCCTGTGAACTCATGGTCTGCACTATGACAACAGAGTTGTTAATAATCTGTGCCAACTAAAGTTTTAAAATAAATAAATCATTTAATATTTATTGTAAATGGCATGGTGATTTAAGCATTGTTATACTTAGATTAAAAATATTTGGAAATGCATGGCAAAGGAGCCAGTTATTTTCTCCTAAAGAAAACCACTACAAAATACAAATCCAATTTGTCTAGGAAAAATTCCAGCAAAAAGTGGTGAAATCTAACCACTGAATTAATGCAAATTGTTTCAATTCTAAGGATCTGTAAAGAAAATCTATATTCTCCCTTAGATTCGGCATGACACCATCTACCTCGGCAAAAAAAAAAAAAATAATGTCCACTCCTCCCACCCAAAGCAGCATAGCCACTTGGATTTTATTTCAGCATACCCCCCATTATGAACTGTTTTCACAGACTCCTCTGTAACTCTGTACACCATAAATGTTGTGGCATTTTTAAGCACAGGAAATCTGCTTTCTGTTTGAGCCTGCTCCCAGTGGATTCGTGGGATTCTTGCTGTTGATTGCGCTGGAAGCCCTTTAAGCCCTTTCTTCTGCCAGGGGACGGGATGAGCAGGCAGACAGTGGGCACAGAGTCTGTTCACAACTGGTGTTTGCCAGCGACCCTCCCACCCCTGGCTCTCTGCTGGGGACAGGGAAGGGACCTGAGCAATCCTCCCCGTGTGTCTGTCGGAGGAGGCTGACGGGCCCCATCCCTTTATCTGCTGCAGCTGCTGGAAGTGCTCGTGGAGATTGAACACGGGAACGAAATCCAAGTGGATTATTGCCACGCAATACTGTGATAGAGATTATTTTGGTTGAGCTGGCTGAATCCTCAGTTTACCTTGGGATAATCCATGTCTCTCCTCCCAGCTTTCTCTACTCTGACTCTGCACCCAACCAGAGAATGACAGCACAGACCACACATCATTGGCAAAGTCCTCCCCACCTCTTATTTTCTGAAATTATCACTGACTTGACTGGTTAGCGGCACTGTACTAATTTTGATTTGTACACTTTCAAACCTTGTAGAGGGAAACGTGGAATGCAGAACTGGTGTAATTTGACTCTTGAAGACTGTATTTCTACAGGGAAAAGTTTAATATCTACAGTTTCTTCCCTTCTGTAGGGCATTTGCAAATACACTTAGATGCATAGCAAAAATGGAGAGGTTTCCTGCACTGGAAGCTCTATGACATACCTCATGTACCATCAGGGAATCCACATGTTCCAACACCTTTGGGTAATACTCATTCCAAGGCTGGAGTATGGAATACTGTCCTCTGCAGGACACAGGGAAGCAGCTGAAATGAAGACCTGACCTGCTATCATGAAAGGCCACTGGGAGAGGGGAAAAAAGGCCCTACAGTGTTTACCATTTCCATAGCCAGAATTTGTACATCCCAAACACAGAATTCAGTGAACTGATTTTATTTGTTCATAAATCCCAACCCATAGGCACAAGAGTGCATATATCCTGAACAACAAGGTCAGAATTTGATTCACATGGAAGCCAAGGCTTGCCTGTACATATCATCCCACCTATTAAGGGAGGAAGAGGGGGTGGGTAAACTGACTTGTAAGCGAAAGTGTAGTAAAGACAGAGTAGAGATATGGAAGAGAATAAAGATTGCTAGATTAAGATGCTTTCCAAGTGCTGTTTCTGTTCATTACTATTTTTTTTATTCACTCACATCTTCAGTAAATGCTTGATTTATTCCTGCTGCTATTCTGAGCTTTAACTTGTGAGATGCATTATGAGGTGAAAACCAAACTTAGATGAAATTTATTCAGCATAAATTTCTATAAATCAGTACAGAAATGTACATGACTTTCAAAAGCTGGCAGAAATTAATCTTGGTATCTACCTCTTGGAACATTTTCATTCTGCCGATTAAACTGCTAAGTCCTTTAAAAGTGCAAGTGCACTAAACACTTGAGGAAGCTGAATTAAATGTGTAGTCCTTTTACAATATTCTCTGATGCTGAATTTTGATCAAAGAATTCAAAGACAATTTGTCCCGGAAGAACAATGTGGTCAGCACAGATATCTCTTCTTTTACTGGGAAATTACCTTGGGGATACATTTGAGAAAATAATATTATACCATATTTCTTCTCTGAAGGCCTTTACCATAAACACAATGATATCAATGACCTATATGCACAAATGTGTGGCAAAAGAGCAACAGTCAGCAGAGGAAAATATAAAAGCTACAGAGGGGAGCAGATTGATATGGTTTTTTGTGAAGGTGAGATCTTCACTGATTTCTGTTAGCCCAGCTCAGGGATTTGTGGATGTGTGACACCCTGTATGACAGGTGTGGGTGTGGTTCTTTGCTAAGCAATGGAAGTATTAGAAAATGTTCTGCCATGTCTGTGACAGTGCCATGTGTCTTTAGTGTTTCAGGCTCTGGTTTTGCTGTTTATCTTCTGTTTCTTGTTTTCACTGAATGCAATATAGTGAATTTCATTCATAACCTTCAGGGGATGAAGTTGCTGTATATGCTGTATGGATGTTTTTCATTTGGTTTTGGTTTGTTTTTTTACATTTTGATACATTTTAGAACTGTCAACTTTGGAAAGCTGAAGGGTGTTTGTAGTAATAATGGAGAGAATATCAAGATGATGGTAATGAAATCTGCATGCTGTCCTCCACATCTTTTTCAAACTAGAAAGGTTTGGAAACATGGAAAATGAGCAGTGGGCTGTCAAACTGAAATGGAGAAAAAAACTGAAATCAGCATGACTGCTTAAATATCCACCCCTAGACTGTACTCAGTGACAAACAGACTAGATAATCACTGCTTATTTTAAAGTTTAACATTTTTTAAAAATATAATTTGTGAAGTTTTTCAGAAAGATGGAAGACTTATAAAGCTGCTTTAATGGAAACTTCTACAAAAACTGGTTTGACTCTTGTAAGTCGACCTTAATGCAAGTGGCTTTAGGTTTATCTACATCAGGACTGATTTTACTGTACTTATGGTTTGTATTTATCTCAAGACTCTCACACACTTTTTAGAATGATGTATGTTTTAAAACTTTGGCAGAATACTACTCTTTCCATGTAGTACAATAGTAGAGGCACATATTTGAGGGAGATGCATTGCATAACAAACTCAATTATCCTAACGCAGTTGCAAAAAGCACCTAGTTTTTGAACTCACCTTCAGCTTCCCACCATCATAAGTCCAAACTCATGGATGGGCAGAGAAGAATTTTTGATTTTTTTATAAGGCTCAGGAGAATAGATTTATTGCCATACATATTAATATACGTTTCTCAGGTCCCTACGAAGGATAGAAAGCTCTATTGAATGTATAGAAAATATATATTGATCTTTTTAAAAAAATGTTCTCTTTTGAGGATTGCTGGATCAGCCCCTACTGAACATTAAGCTTGTTGCCACTGTGGATGACTAAGTACAAGTTTATGACATCATAAAAATTATCATGTAAATGGTGGACACATCCTACTCCTTACTGTTACTTTGCCTATGAAATGCAAACTCTCTAGATTTATTGAAATTGTTACTATTTTTATTCCTATTTTTTTATTGCTGTATTAATGAAATTTGAAGAGATATAACCAACTTAAATGTATAAGCCAGTGTGCACTGCCCTGATGATCCCAGAGGACAGTGGTATGACATCAACTTCTCTATAGCACATAGCATTACTGTAATACATTAGTCATGAGGGAATTATTGACTTCCAAAACAAAATACCCCTTCCCAGATCTTGGCTTGAATTTAGACATCACAATCCACTGGGAAAAATACAGTGCTTTTTAATTTGTCCTCTCTAGAGAATATTGTGCCTGTTGTAAACTCTCCTGAACAATGATAATTTTTCTGGAGTTCCACAGCAGAACCAAAACATTCAGAGGAATTATCAATGCTTTTCAGGGTAGAGAGGGTGTCCTTTTATGTTTACAGTGAGTCCAGTATCTGTTACACTTTCTTAGTGAGAGTGGAGTACGCATATTAAATGATCATAGAATAATAGAATGGCTTGGGTTGGAAGGGACCTGAAAAAGCATCTAGTTCCAACCCACCCTGCCATGAGTAGGGATGCCACCCACCAGATCATGTTCCTGAGAGCTCCATCCAACCTGACCTGGAGCACTTCCAGGCATGGGACATCCACAACTTCTCTAGATGATCAGTTCCAGTGCCTCACTATACTTTGAGGAAAATAATTCTTCCTGATATCTAATCTAAGTTTCTCCTTAATTTAAAACTCTTCCTCCTCATCCTATCACTATCACCCCAAATAAGAAGTTGTCCTCCATCTTTGTTGATAATCCCCCTTTAGCTACTGGCCACAGTGAGGTCTCCCTGGAGCCTTCTCTTCTCCAGGCTGAACAACCCCAAACCTCTCTGCCTGTCTCCACATGAGAGCTTCTCCAGCCCTCTGACCATCTTCATGGCCCTTGTCTGGACCTGCTCTAACACGCCTTGAGCACGCCAGACCTACATACAGTACCCAAGCAGAGGACTCATAGGGACTGAGTAGAGGGGGAGAATCTTGGCCTACTGACCATGCACAAAGAGTAAGATATGATGGAAACTTGAATTCATGGTTGAGGAAGGAAGGAACATTCCCCTTCCTTCATCCTGCTCCATGACATACAAATCAGTTCACGTCCCATGGCAAAAGATGGATATCCCACAACCACATTTTTCTTCATCCTACTCTTGGGTAAAAAAGAATTCACAGTAGCCTTTTCAAAGAAATTAAAACTCCACCTGTCCATTTGATAAAAGCAATTAAGAGAAAATTAGAGACTCAATTTCTGTCCACTCAACAAGCAATTTTTGTTTTGCAAAGAAGTGAGGAGCTATATAATTTCCCAAGAGTCACCATCCTCCACTGAGTAGCATTTGCTGATTCAGTAATAATTATCTTCTTGAGACAGCATGGATTTAAGAAATGCAACTAAAAAATTCAACACCAGAAAAAGAAATTCTGTACTGTTGAGTACTCAGTGACAGAGGTATAAAAAAACATTTTATCCATAGCTTATGAAGGGAGAATTGTGCAGAAATAATTTTTACACTTGCTACACAGAGTGCTATAAACCCAAATAGTCCATATAAATTCTTAGGGAGGTGTTTTTTTCAGCTTAACTATATTTTATAGAAATTCATACTGTTCTTTCAAGTATGTGTCTGTATTGTGGCAGATATCTAAATGATGAAACCTTCTTTTCCATGAATGATGTTTCTAATCCTCTTCTGGGGATTAGTTTTACAAAAGTTGTTTCTTTGTGGCATACTTATCCAGAAAAACTGTGGTTGTATTGTACTTGCAAACTGGCATAAACAAAATAGTGACTTTTAGGGCAAGTACTTAATTTCACACTTTAGAATGAAGGGGTTGTCTGAGCTGTTAGACCAGGAGTTATTTATCCTACTAATATGTGTGTGTTCATCTGAAACAGAATATATAAAATTTTTCTGTCTTGTAGGGGACATGTATCTACCGCTTGCAAGAAGACAGGAATGGTGAACAAAGTATCTTCATAGCTACTTCCTGTTATCCATGTAGAATATCTCAGGGCATAAATTGCAGGAGATAAATGTATATCAGCTGTATCACCCTCTATTTATAACTGCAAACAACACACTATAAATTGAACTTTCTTCAGCAAAACAGTAATATTTGTACTTCTATATACAAATTCTGTAGTTTAAGAAATCAGTCAGTAAGTGTTTCAACATAAACAACATCAAATGCAGCAATTGTAAGACAAGCACTGAAGTAATTTGCTCTCAACAGGGTGTGGGTGTGAAGAAGTAAATCTACCATCTCACGGTTGTTGAAAAACTTGCTTCCATGTCAGTAAAAGTTTATTATTGCTTCTTATTAAATGCTTTTAAATGGCAGTTGTAAAATGGTGCACACACACATGAATGGCAGTGTTGTGATTGTGTTGTGCTAAAACACTTTTATCACAAAGAAAGTGGCTGAATGGGAGCAAGAAATATGATCTGTCCTCTCAAGATCTCTGTAGACATACTCCTTCCTGAAAATGAAATCATTGCTTGGATGTGGCATTATTAATTAGGAGTGACTACAAGAGAAAACATAACTGGATATTAGAACTTCTTCCAAAAATGGGTGTAAATGCTCCATATAGAGGTAATCTGGAGGATAAATTGTATTCTGTATTTCTACGGCATATGCAATACTGGATGACTGAGTCCACAGTCATTTGACCAACGATTGTGCAATCATGTCACTGAGCTGACACATCAAGTGCTGCAAAAATATGAGGTCTTTGGTCATGACAAACACTATAGCAATACAGTTTGAGTAGATACTCCAGGAGGCATAGCACCACAAATGCACCCGCATCTGCGGACTACAACAAAATAACACATTTGCCCTTTTTTGGGAAACATGTTTTTATAAGACTTCATGACAGCACATAAGTTCAGCCTCTTATTAGGAACTTTTCTCCTGCATAAATTCTGGGAAGTCTGAAATGGGAAGCTAAACTAAGCAAAGGCAGATTAGGTCATCCACACTTGGCAAGGGGAGCTGGAGCACAAACATGGCTCAGTTATGACAGCCTTTGGCTGAACATTTTCACTGCAGTTATTGTGAAGTGTTAATACATCTTGCAAGTTATAACATGGTCCTTCTGATTGTGACAGACTTGTGACAAAGAATCATGCTAGCATTTGGATAAACAAACATAAAACGGTCTTGGAAGGAGGAAATTGGTAGCTGAACATTATTCAACCCTCTCTTCTCTGGAGTAACATTTTCAAAAATATTTCTTGCCTCTAGGAAATGGGGTTTGAGATTCATTTCAATATATGGGTGTCCAGGTGTTATTTTACTACAGTTGCACTGTTGCAGGCATCTAAATTGTCTCCAATGACCATTATTATACTTAATAGTCCACTATCAATTTAAGATTAAGTTTGTTTTCTTGTTGCCATATGAAATCTCTGGCAAATATTTTAAAATCCCTTACACATCTATGTGTTCTACTCTCAATTGAAATGCTGGCCTGATCATGCTAATATTTAAAAAAAAAACCACAAAAAAACCCCCAAACAATATTTCAGTTATATTAATTTTTACCAGAGGTCATGCTGAAATAACTGATCTTTTTTGATTCCAGTATGCAATTTTTGTATAAAATAAGCCTAGTGAAGACGATAAAAGTAGCTGTTACATGAAGCAAGAGTTTGTTGAACAGAAAAAAAGAATATATGGTCATTGTCCAAAGAAAGATGACTGGAATGAAAAGCAAGGAGGCAAGGAAAAGAGTTGAAAAAATTATTTAATATATTTTGGAAAGCTGAGAAGAAGCTGACACACAGTGACAACATTTTAGTACATAAATGGTTTCACAAAAAAGGCTGCCATCAATTGCTTTCTGTGGCTACCAGGGTTGTGGGGTTTTTTTGTTTGGTTGGTTTTTGAGGGGGATGGGGGAGGGAGAGGAAGGGATGAGAGAGAAGGGGCTGAAAATTAACATGGATTATCAGTCAAATCTTTCTTAAATATGAAGAGATGAACCAAACTGGGTGTATATGTAGAAGTTGTAAAACATTTTATGAATTAGTTGAATAAACATCTGTTGATAATGTCCTCAAAGTAGATACTCTGCCTGTGAAAGGAACTTGTACTAAAAGTATCGTCGTGGTTTTATAACCATGGCTGTCACAATTTCTTCAGCTATTCAAACTTCTGGTTTTGATCTCCTTGTCCATGCTTGCAGTGTTATTCAAAACTGCAGAAGCTGTTTGGATGAAAAAGGATTTTGGGAGTCTCCTGTAATTCATTGTCAGTGGACTCACAGACAGATTTGCACATATCTTAGGGAAAAAAAAAAAAGAGCTAGTAATTTGCTCATTAGGAATTAAGAAAAACATTGCTACCTGTCGCTGTTGAGCGGCTAGCTGAGGACTGACCCAAGTTCTCAGTCAAGGAAAGAGAGGAGAAAAGGAACTTTATTGTTTTGAGTTCCATATATATAGAGTTTACAGAGGTGCCCCAGATTGGTCAGCCCGAGACCTGCCCCTAGGCCCAATTGGCCAAGCCTGAACTGACTCAATCCGGAGAAACTGTTTGCAAAACAGCCAAACTTTATCTTGTTTATGAAATATAGCAAAATGTTCCCATGGGAAGAACCTGTGCTAGCCACAGCTACCTATACATTAAAAATTGCACCTGACTTCAGCCTGGGGAAAGGTCAAGGTGTGACTACTTGACTAGAGAAAAGAAGAGAAAGATAGATGGGAAAACATAAAAGGAGAGCATTTCAGATGAAATCATAAATAATGGCTATTTTCTCTCTTCACCCATCATTCTGTCTCTCTGAGAATTCACAGTGTTCTGGAACTTCTTGTATTCCATTTATAGAACCCAAAGGAATGGCATGAAGCTGTATCAGGGGAGGTTTAGGTTGGATATTAGGAAAAGTTTCTTCCCTCAGAGGGTGGTTGGGCTCTAGAACAGGGTCCCCAGGGAAATTATCACAGCACCAAACCTGACAGAGTTCAGGAAGTGTTTGGACATCACTCTCAGGCACATGGTGTGACTCGGGGCTGTCCTGTGTAAGGCCAGGAGCTGGACTCTGATGATTCTTGGGGGTTCCTTCCAGCTCAGAGTCTTCTCTGATTCTGTGATTCTTTCTGAATTCTTTCTGAAGTGTCTATAAATATGCTATAGCAGAAAGGGGTAAGTTATGGTCACTGATGCTCATAATTAATTTTTAGGTCATCGTAGACATTGATTCCCTTCTTTCATGGGGATCTTGGCAAAAATGGGACCACTGCCTCAGGCTGTAGGATATACTATTGTAGGGCATTTTCAGCTTCCAGTAATGACTGCAGGAAGCAGCAGCCCAGTCTCTGGAGAATGCAGAAGAATTATATTTTAACCACAGATGTTGAAGACATGCCTTTTGGATGGTGACACTTGATACAGCATCAAGATCTATGTCCCTTTATCTGAAATGGGTCAGTGAGGCATTTGAATAAGAAAGGAACTTAGCACTTGCATTGCAGTACACTGCTAAGTGTGGATTGTTTCCTTTAAGAGTATTTACCTTTCCTCTGGAGTACTTCCAGCCACTTTGAAAACTCAAGGCGTGTTCCGTTATTAAGATTCACAGCTACATATTGACTCAGATATCAGGATTTCCATTAAATGCTTCAGTAGCTTATTGTCAGGGATAGGCATAGGAGGGAGTTCTTGTACCTCCCCTCTTTATCCACTGCTGCCACCTCCATACTTAACATTAAGTGACAGTGGTTAACCTGCAAGTCACGCTGCAAAGAAAGCAATTATATAGGAATACACTCATCTGGCAAATCACAAAGGAAGGTACATAACTACAAGGTGGTAAAGAGGCACTGTTTAAATCTTGGCAGTGCACAGAGTGAATTGGAAATGGTTAGCCACAAAGACTTCTTGCTTCAAAGTTGTTGCAGGAATAACACTTTCCCCTCCAGTGTTTGTACTGTGGAAATAACTATGTGATGTTAAAGTAGTACTAGTAATTAAAAAAACTTGGCTAGACTGCATCATAGTATATTAAAAAAAAATAAGCTGTGCACATTCGCTACCAATTTCATCCCAGTGGCATTGCTTAGCATAGTTAATATTAAGATTTGAAGCTATTTTGCATAAACAGGATGACAGCTCAACACAGTTGGGGGTGTTTTTATTGCCAATTTAAGTGGTGTTAAATTAGTGAGTATTTAAGCGATACTAAAACAATTTAGGGTCCAATCCACAAAAGTCTTGGCTCCAGAAATTGTACTATGAATGAAAACCTCAGTTTTAGGCTTCTGTTCAACACATTGCTTTGCAACAGGCAATCCCTTTCAGTTTAAGTATATTATTGTTTTTGTGAGAACTATCCCATCTCACTAGGAATGCTGTCTCAAGTATGTGATCTCTTCAGTGGGAGTAGGTATGCACAGTCCAGTTGGAAAGCATGCTGCAAGATGAACAACACTAATTCATAGTCATAGCAATAATAATTAATTAAAAGGATTCATTCTCTGCTTTCAGCACACAAAATATACCTACTGAAGTTGTCAATGATTAGTACACAGAAATAAAAAGCTTCAACACTAGTTTTGCTGCTGTCCTTTAAAAAAATTGCTGTGCACTTACCTACCAGCAAATGTATTATTTCTTTGGTGGTTTTTTTTCCCAGCATAAGAGAAGAATCATTCAGAAGGCCTGGTTTCATACACCTATTGTGTCTGTTGTTGAGGAGACAGCATGCTGCTGCACCAGGAGAGCTGGGCACTTTACTTGTAGAGCTGTGTGTTGGGCATTCCAGGGGCTCATGTGCTTTTAGGTTAGTGAAGCAAGTACAGGGAGTTAATGGTGCCATCAGCTGTGAAGGCAGCTGTTTTGCCCACCCTCTGTGCTAGATGAAACATGCTGCAGGATTATTTTTAATTTTTTTTCTTTTAAATTTTTTTCTTACAATAGGGTGTGAATGAGAAGGAGTAAAGGCAAGATTTAGAGGATCAAAGAGAAATGAAAGTTTTACAGTTGGCCTTGCTGTTCTTTTCCTTTTTATTATTCTCCTCCCCGCCCCCACCATGTTAGAACATATCCTGTAGCCACCAAATTGTTCATGAGTCATTTGATTCTGGTAATTTATATATTTGAAGATTTTATTGGTGGATTTTAGAAACTGTTTATTCTTCAGTTATTGCTTTATTTACATACCTAATGGATTGATTGATGTGCCAGCATCCCCCAGGCAGCAGAAGCCTCATTTCTGTTTTTTCGAAAGAAGTGAATTGCTAACAGACAGTAGTTTCACAAACATACTAAGCCAGATATTCCTTATTGTTTTGTGTTTTTAATAAGTTCCTGTTGGGCCACAAACAGTACCTGTCACCGTCTATCTGTTGAAACGGAATCCCACACTAAGCAGTTGTGAATTATGGCAGTCTGAGCACAAACAAAATACTGCAAAACACTGTGGAATGCAAGAAGTGTTTTTCACTGGACTGGATGGTCAGAGGATGCTGCTCTTTCAGACAGAACTTTCCCAAAAGTAACAGCACTGTTACATGAGAAAGGGAATTATTACAATCCCATCTGGTATTTCTTATTTGAAATGAGAAATGTGTAGGCACAGTGTATTAAAGTGTGACTTACTAAAATAGAGATTTCATATTGCCTGCTGCTTCATGTGGCTATCTAGCTCATTTTAGTTTTGACCTGCAAATTCCCTTCTAAAAGGGGCAGCAATAACTGGGAATAGACAGCATCAGGCAGAGAGCAGCAGGCGCTTGCATTCAGTATTCCATGGTCTTTCTTTGCTCCTCCACCCTTCCCATACTCACTCTTCATTGCCATTACCTCTTTTTACCTTTTTTTTTAACATTACTCTTTCTTCCCCTGTCACCTTCTGGTGGTTCACAATATATTTCACAGCAGAAAGGCTTTGTAAAACCTGTAAGGGACTGTACATGTGCAAATTATGAAGGTGAAGATTCAGCTGGTCCCATTTCTTCCTTTGTTCCCCAGGCAGGCTGTTCCAGCTGGCTGCACACCTCTGGAGGTTTGCTTCTGACTACAGGAAGAACTAAAGCCAAATAAAAGGTTGTGGTGGAAAATCATAGCAAATCGGCTGGGGCGTGGGGTCGGATCAGAACCTTTTGCTTTCCCTCAGAAAAGCCTGGGACTGTTTTGCTGTTATTGCTGGGTTTTGATCTTTAAAGTGTTTTACAAATGTAACTAAGCAAATCTCACAACCCTCAGCAAAACAGGTCATAGGCCATTTCCTAGAAGGGATATGATTGCAATGTTAAGGTACAGCAACAGAAAAGGATAACATGAGACAAGGAAGAGATGCCAGATATGTATTGATTGTGCCAGATCTATATTGATCTATATTGATGGTTTGATCATGCTTTCCTTGATTCAACCTAATGGAAGAACAAAAAGCAGCACAGCTGATGGTGTGCACCAAAGTGCACATTATTAGGTTCAGTTCAGATTCTAACCAGCTGGTCCCCTGCAAATCAGGGAGGGCTTTTCAGTGCTCACAAATCAACAACTGCTGCTTCTCATCAAACTGCTGCTGTAGTTGGTTTGGCACCTTGCTGTACAGGCAGGTATCATATTATTAGTATGGGACTGAATATACTAATGATGAGGTAATGTTCCTATGGAAGTATCTATGCTAACAGATGTGTTCATACAAAGACCTATAATATCATTATGCAGCTGCTCAAATGGACGCTTTCTTTTTTTAACTTTTGGAATTATTGTACTTAAGAATCTGTTTTCATCAGAAATATTAAACACTTGCCTTATGGCTGGAAAGATAATTGAAATGAGAGTAGAGCCCAAGTCTGCAGTTGGCCTGATACATAGATCTAAGACCAAACTGCTTTTATTGCTGTCACTATTATTTTATTTCAGACCATGATGGTGGCTCTTTAATTGTTGATATTATTCAGAGACTTAGTGATAGTTTAATGGAACTACGAAGTGTGTAATTAACTGTGTTACTAGTATTGAGAAGGGGATGCATGCTGGTTGATGCAGAATTCAATTTGTTTCTTCTGACATCAAAATCACACAAAAAAAAATTATCAGCACCTTGAACTGAATCATTGGTAATGAATTCCTTTGTTGATATCTAGAAATTGAGAGCAGCTCCAAAGCCTTCCTGAAGACAAGGAGCTCTGAAACAGCCCTGTGGCTTCTTCTACCATACATGGCATATTTAAAACCAGCTGTACTCCCCAGACTCACCAACAAATAGAAATACATTAATAGAAATTAGCATTAAGAAAGTAACAATGTGAGACAGCAGCTATTTCACTGATAGTACAGCACCTGAAAGAAAGACTCTGAGGATGAAACAGCAACAGAAGGGATGTTCTCACGGCATTGCAGGGTTCTTGCCAAATAATTCACATGTAGGATGCAAATACATGGCAAAAGGCCTCTGAGTACACACATATTCACACAGAAGTACTCTGAAGCCTTAACAATGCACAACCAAAGAGTGCCAGGTAGTTACTACAGAGTTTTCCCTCCAAATTGCCTGCCTCGCCAGCATTTAGTAAGCATGACACCTTCTCAGAAATGGTTTCAAAACAAATATCTAAACATTATTCAATTAAAAATTAGGAGGCAAAAGTTTGTATGTCATAAATATTTGTAATTGTGTATGTAAGGTTTGCCTTTTGGCAGGTCAAATAAAATAAGCTAGAAGACTTCAAATATATAATTTGAAAGTTTGAAGAATCGTAAATAGCAACTTGATATTAGTTTTGTACCTGGGGTATTTAATAGAGTAATTTAATGGATTTTTGGAGAATTACATGGTAATTAAATTGTAATGAATGGTAACTTAGTCTGGATTGTGAATGACACAGAATAGGAAAACTTATTTCTTTATAAAGATAATGTAAATCTCTGAATTTTGAAAAGTCTAAAAATTGTTTTAGCAGCCATTACAGCCATTAAGCATGCACTAGAAAATGCAGGACAGCCTTGGTTACCAGAAATGAATGCTGCTGCAGCTCACAGCTCCATTGCAAGAGACCCTGAATCCCTCCACCTTGCTGCACTTCTTACTACACTGTCCCTCACAACCCTGCACTGTCCCAGGCTATCAGCCATATCAAGGGCTATTTCTTCAGGAATTTCCCAAGGCACTTACACCTTTCTTCTTGAGTGTTTATGACAGCTGTGTGAGGCAGTACACAATTAGGCCCCAGAAGAGCTTTTCCTGCAGCAGAGACAGCTGTATTTGCATGTGGATCAGCAAACAGGGCAATAAAATCTGTGCTCAGACTGAAAGAAAGAAGAAGAAAAAAAAAGCCTACTTGTAACTTCATCAGCTTTTCTTTAAGTACAATAGCATTACACATGAGTAATGTAATTATATAAGCTACAGTTAATTCAAAACCCTCACTTCCCCACAAAACAATATGAAAATATATCCATGTTCCACTATGGTACACATTGTGTTGAAACTATAAAAATGTGTGGCTGAACACACAGCTACACTTTAAGAAGAACACCTTTTAAGTTCCATCTTAGCAAAAAGCATGCACGTGGTGGGACTCAAAATATTTGAGAATCCAGACCTGTTTTCAGTGTCCTGAGAGACTGGTTCAGAGGAAGCATTGAGTACTGAGTCACCACGGACTACAGCATCACCAGTGCCAGAGAGTCCAGCTAGTACCAGCTGAATTTAACAAATTGCACTGCACTGAGTCATGCTGGTCCTCTGTTGTGACAGCCAGTCACATACAACAGGGACAGACTGCAAAGAGCATCGACAGAGTAAAGGAACCAGCAGTTTATCAGATGCTACACTAACCTGTCACACCCCGTTTCCAAGATAATTATTGTCAGAGATGACTTTTAGTAACAAAAAGGCATGTGTGTGTGTCAAGGGATGGTTGGAATACGAGCCTGAGTATTAGCTTACTGGAATGAGAATGTATGTATTTCCATTGTTTGGATGGGAAGTAAGGCCATGAATTGGCCAGTTGAGCCTCTAAGTATGCCTTATATGTAAAGACATTTCCAGAAGCTAGAACAGACTCAGGTGTGCTAATTATTCATGCCAGTAATAAGAATTGCTTCTTCTTTCCAACCAACCTACCATTTGAGTACTTATTAAACACTGCAAGCCCTGCTAAATCTGTTTATGGGCAATAGTTTTATCAAAGTGATGAAATTGTCAGAGAAAAGATTCAGGAGCAGAAAAGGGGCATTGTGATGAATGACAAGCAGAGACTGTTTCCATAGCTTGCAAATCTGGCAAAGCAGTAGTGGGTCCTTCTCTCTTGAAGGTCAATTAAAAATTCTAGTTATACTGTAAACATAATTTTCTATATAACAGTTCCACACAATGTCCAAAGTAGTCCCTTAATACAAAATATCAATTTGATTTTTCTCAGGAGATTAGCTCTTCTTTTGCAATGCAAATATTTTCAAGTGTACTAAACACATTCTAGCACCTCAGTATAGGGACTAAACTATTTGCATGCAAAATTACCCAAAGTAGGCAGACTGGCACAAGCTTATGCTTCTGCCATATGTGCTGAAGAACTTGAGCCAGGAAACTAGTAGTATCTGGATACTATTTACAATTTAAATTTGATTTTATATTATTATTCAAAAGAGAAAAAATAAAAAGCTGTCATTAAAATTAATGCTATATGTAATGTGAAGTTTATCCCAATGTTTTCTAGTTATAATGTTCGAGTTAAAAACTTGATCCACAAAATTCAGATAATTTTCTCATTACAACTGTGTCTTTTTTCTTTCTCTTAGTGCTTCTACATTGTAGATACTTTTTTTATCTACAGGCCGTACCCTCACATTTCTCTTAGACATTAGTTTGTGTGTCACTTCACATTATCTCCCACACACTTGTGTGTAGGAGGTTGCCACTGAACTTCGTAGTATGGCAAAGTAAAAATCAATTTTTTTTTTTTTTTGCCTGGGTAGATATTCAGGGGTTACCATAGCTTTTGCTTGCATCACAATCAAGTTTGGAGAAGCTCTGTGGATTTTGGTTGAGCTGCTGTGATTTTGTATTGACAAAATGGGAAAAAAAAATTAGACCAGCTGTAGGCATCAGTGAAATACCAGAATGTGGAAAAAGCACAGTTCTTGTGCTTCGAAAGTTCATACAAACACCATTTTCCAAAATCAACTATTAGCACAACATGAGACAGGGGATGCAGAGAGGGGATTTTGCCTGCCATTCCAGCTATGCTTATACTCTTGCTAGACCCTTGCCTGCAGCACCCATTGACACTGACTGGTAGCAACAGCTGCCCTCGATGGTGTGAGTGTCACCTGCTGAGGGAGCCTGGGCTGTGTGACTGCACTCTGATGCCTGTCCTACCCACTGGAAGCGGCAGGGATAATTTGAATTAAGCCAGCATTATGCTTCCATGTAGGTGCCCAACTTGTAAGACTTGGTTATAATTTATTTGACTTTGAAGTACCACCACCCCAAGGAGCTGGGTGTTCAACAACATGCTCTGCTTGCATCAGTGCTCGGTGGTATCTCTGTAAGTATATTTAGGTAATTCTATCCTTTTCCTTTGAAAAATTTTAGTGGGAAGAAATACCTCACCTTTTTGTCTCTTTTACACTTAAGGGAAATCCAAGGAGCTAAAAGTGGTTAGTAAGATCAACCCAGAATTTAAGGAGTGTGCCTTCAAAATCAGTTTCAACTCTACGAGCAAAAAAATTTCCAGACAAAACTATCAAATTTATTTCTCCCCAGTTTTTTTCTATGTTTTGCAGTAATTGATTTGAACAGAGTGGTAAGCAAATTTGCAGAGTATCTGGGGAAGGTAAGCTATCAACACAAGGCAATTCTCCTCCTTTGGAACAGCAGAGAAGCACCTCACCCTTCTCACTTCTACCTTCACCATCAAGTCAGTGGAGCACTCCATGCTGAAATCTGTCTTCAGCCAAAACAGAATCAATTCTGTGTGTCTCCTTCTACCTGATGTCTAAAAACAAATCTAACATTCACTTGACTCATGAAAGGAGTACAAGAGTTAATGCTTGCTCCAGTTCCAACATCCCAAGTTAGCAGATATTGTCCCTGAACAGAAAAGTAAGTGAGAATACTAGTGTGTTTTTTTCTGTCCAAACGAAATCTGAACACAGAGAGAAAATTCTGGTCTGGTACAAATTTGACATACTCTCTGTGGCCCCTTGGCTATGTTGAACTGAATAAAGATAATTTTTATTGTTGTTATTATTACTATTATTGCCACTTTCCAAGATAAAACTGATCAAGTTTGATCTCTCCACAACCGTGGCATAAAAGTGTGCCCATACTTTTATCCACTGTATACTAATATCACTCAAAAATGATTAACCCCATCCGTCTTTTCCTTTAAAATGGTTACAATATGTCACACATCCAAATGAACAAACAAACCCACATTTTTAGGTTTGATTCTGTCTTCCTACAAATCGTCATGTTTGATTTTTTTTCAGTCTCAGAAAAGCTGAACCAATGCCTGCCCCAGTGCATGAACTCTTTCCTGAGAATATTTCGCTGTAAGAATATCTCTGTTGTACTAATTTTCCAAAAACACCCCACAAAAGTACTCGAAATTTGTGGTTGTGTAGAAAGTTTAGTGGAAATTCTCCACGTTACTTTTCTACCCTTGCATATCAATACCAGTGAAGTTCAAACGCTGGTTTGATTTGAAACATTGAATTAATTAAGTGGCAAAACCCAGCCGAGACAAATCGCTACTTAAAGGCATGCCGACATCTCCCTCTGCTGCCGGCGAGGCGGTGCAGCGGCTGGGCGATCCTGGAGGGATAATTTGGGAGCTCGTCCCGGCGTCCCTGAAACAACTGGTACTTGGGCTGTGCGCTCTCGCTGTGCGAGCAAACCCATTAAATACAAGCGCTTCTCTTCTGCATCTTTCATGTGAGTCTTTCTGATAGAACTGTGCACTGCTGAGCACCCTGTGCACATGGTAATGAACTCTTTGACGTGTTGCTCCCTCTGCTAGAACAAAATCAGCTTGCAGGCACTTCCTTACACAGCACAGCTCTGGAAGGTGTCTTGTACCAGATTTCCTCTCCTCAGCTGCCCAGAAAATCAAATCTCCATTGAAATACCTCTGAGAAACCTTTAGAAGACTGTTTGGAAACTTTAAAATAGATAGGGGAACATAGTCAACTTTTGCATGCACAATCAGAGGAAAAGTATTCTTGAAAATTAAGAACAGGGTCCAATTTGTGGCTGGCTTTTGAACAAATGTGCAAGCAAGATGTACAAAGTGTCTCTGCCACACAGACATTTTCTCATTATGAGGATCTGTGACAGCAGTTAATGCACTGGGGAGGGTGTGGCTATGGGGTCACAATTCCTCCTTCCAGCCAAAAAGGATGACTTGCAGAAAAAGTGATGCCGGTTTTCCCCCACGAAGGGTTCAGTGTCATGGCAGGAGTGCAAGGGCACCTCCAGAAGGGCTCTCATATCTGACATTTTATCTAAGTATGGGATGACTCAATTTCGTTTTCAAGGGGTATGACTCTTCCATTGGAGTCATTGCCTTTTGTTTCTGTCTCTGCGATTAAGTTTCCCTTCTTCATCTAAATCCATGCAAACCTGTCAACCCCATCACCCATCTCTGCTTAGAATTGCTATCCTTCGAGCACCTGAAATAACATGACAGACCTATCCAGTCTCACTCATTTGAAGTGAGCTGTCTTCTTTTACTTTTGGCTTCATTTTCATGCAGCCATAAAGATTCACGGCATATATCAATGGAAAATGTAATATAACACTCAGAAGTTTTCAAATCTCACTCATTCAAATGAGTGTGACTTGACAAGTCTGATGTGATAAAATAATGCAAAGGGGTTTAAAGATTTCACTTAAATGCACAATAAAATGAAACCTTTTCTCTTTCATTTTTCCCCCTCTGTTTTTCAAAACTTTAGATATGAATTCTAAAAGACTGCATCAAGCTGATAGAAAAGAGGAAGATTCTTGATGTAAAGTCTGTTATTTTTCACCTCCAAAAAGAATGCTTTGCAGTCATCGTCACTTAAACTGGCAGAGCTTTTCAAGAGGAGATTGGGATTGCTGTGGGCAATTGCAGATATGAAAGACAAAGGAATGGTATACAATGGAGTAGTGTCTTTATCAGAATAAGCTTGCAAAGAAAGAACTATAAATTAACAAAGAATTTTGCTCTATTACACCTTAGCTACCACACTGTAAACAGAGGGAAGAAGAGAGAGAAAAGCACAAAAACAGAATGAAAGCTGGTAAAAAGAGATCACCAATCTACATCTGGAGGGGTGCTCCAGCTGGTATTCAACTGTTGGCTGATTAGACACTATGGCAGGGAGCAACATTTTAAAATGGAAAAATATCTACACATATTAAAAAAGCAAACAGTTTACAGGTGCTGGTGAGTACAAGTCATCACAGATATTGAAGACATAACACAAAAATATCAATTTTGGGTAGCTAATTATAGGCTTCTATATTTTTATTTAATACATAAATAGTTGTGAATGAGTCCTGAGAAGAGCTGGAATCACACACATTCTGCTGAAGCTGGCAGGACCAGAAAGCCTACAACTTATTTGAAAGTTTTCTTATGTCTTTAGATATGTGAATCCAGCTTCTAAATTTTATGGACCCTGTTTTAAAGACCAGCCTGAAATGTTCTAAATGTAGTGAGATCTAATGAAGAGCACTGCACTTCTTATGACCTATAGCTCCTTAGTGAAGTGATACTTGATTGGAAAGACATATATGTACACATCCCGTTTACTTTAGTGGGAGCTATAGCAGATGGAAGAAAATCTCTCCTAGGTTAGCCTTTTTCCAGTTTCCCCTAAAGCATATATTATTTCATGACCTCAAAGAGAAGAAATTAGTCCAGGCTACTGTTTTAATCCATCGTGTAGTAATCCTTGTCTTCCTACAATTCATCTCAGCACTATTGAAGTGCTTGTCTTATTGCTGAACTACTTGTGCACCAAGAGCATTAAATTCTTGGTCATTAAAAGCCACTCTGAGTCTCTCAGTGTCAAAAATCAAGCATGCTATTGCACTGTCAACAATTTGACACTGCTCAGCATCATATACAGCTATTTGCTATTTCATATCTATGACCTATAACTGACATGTAATACCTTGGATCTCCTTTAGACAGACAAAATTTAAGGAAAATGTGGAAGAAAGCCCTACAAAGTGGTGACAGATAAAGCAAAGGAGTCAAAGACAAGAAGTGTGGGACTGCTGGACACAAACCCATCCTTTAGTGCAGATAGTGCAACTAGAGATGTGTTTCATCCCCATTTCAGAAACCTGTAAGCCCAGACTTCATCTCTACTTTAAGTTTCCACAGTGCTTCCAGCTGGAAGGGACCTTGAGAGTCTCCAGTCCAAGCTCTTGTGCCAAGAAAGTGATCAACCCTGAACTCAGGTCAGGTTGCTCTAGGACATTTTCCAGATGGGTTTCGAAAATCTCCAGTAGTGGACATGGCACGGTCTCTCTAAGCAACATTTTCTACTGCTTAATTATCCTTACAGTGAAATTTTGTTTCCCAATACCCAATGAGAATCGACAACGTTTATGAACATTGTGTCTCATCAGCCATCTGAATGCCTTAGAATATAGTGTAGTTGTAACTACTTCTCTCCCCTTGGTGCCTGCACTGCTGTTGGGTGCTTCTGGAACCACCCCTTCTCCCAGATAAACCAGCCCAAGCCCTGCAGCCTCTCCTTGCAGAACAAGGATGCCAGTCCATGTCACCTCTGACCTTGCTTCTAGTTCTTTGGATCTAGTTTCTTGCCCATTTTGAGGATGACTGCAAGATTTAACTTTGTCCTGTCATCAGGAGATTTTCATAGAAACTTCCAAAGATGAAACATACTCAGATACTTTCTACTAGGTCCCAGAGACTTGCAGGGGTCAAGATTACTCAAGAATTACAGAACACTCCTAAAAATATTGTGTCCAACCATAGACCTAGCACTGACAACTCCACCACTAAACCAGGTTCCTAAACACAACATCTACACAGTTTTTGAGCACTTTCAGGGGTGGTGATTCCACCACTTCCTTTGGCAGACTGTTCCAGCACCTGACTACCCTTTCCATGATCAAATTTTTCCTAATTTCTGATGTAAACTTCCCCTGGTGCAACTTGAGGCCATTCCCTCTTTTCCTTTTACATGCTGCATGGGAGAAGAGACCAACCCCACCTGGCTACAGTCTGCTTTCAGGTAGTTGTAGAGGGAAATGAGGTCCCTCTTGAGCTGCCTCCTTCTCTACAGGCTAAACAGCCCCAGCTCCTTCAGCTACTCCTCACCTGTGCTCCAGACCCTTCACCATCTTCATTTCTCCTTGCTGGACTCACTCCAACATTTTAATGTCATTCTTGTCCTGAAGGGTCCAAAACTGAAAACAGGATTGAGCCTCACCAGTGCTGAACACAGGGATCCCTCTGCAGAGGCTTCCTACCATCCAGCAGAGCAACACTCCAACCCAACAGGGTCTGTGAACCAAAGGAGGGTGCACTCAGTTCCCTCATCCAATCATTGATAAGGACATCAAACAGAACTGGCCCCAGTACTGAGCCCTGAGGGACACCACTGCTGACCAGCTGCCTGCTGCGTGTTAACTCCGTTTACCACCAACCTTCAGGCTCACTCATCCAGGTTTCTTTACCAACACAAAGTACACTTGTCTAAGCCATGAGCAGCCAGTTCCTCTCTAAAAACGTTGGGAGAAGATTTCTAAGTTTTTACTGAAGTTCAGGTAGATGACATCCAAAGCCCTTCCCTCATCTAACAAGTGGATCACTCAGTCAGGGAAGGAGGTTGGGTTGGTCAAGCGGGACCTGCTTTTCACAAAGTCATGCTGGCTGGGCCTGGTTGCCTGGTTGTTCTACATCTACCATGTAATGACACTCCAAATGACCAGTTCCATGACCCTCTGCAGCACGGAGGACAGGCCTGCAGTTCCCTGGATCTCCTTTGTGGCCCTTCTTGTAGATGAGCATCACATTGGCTAACCTAAAGTAAACTGGGACCTTCCCTGTTAGTCAGGGGTGCTGACAAATGATTGAAAGTGGCTCAGTGAGCACTTCTGGCAGCAACCTCAGTACCCTTGGGTATATCCTATCCAACTCCTTAGATTTGTGTGTCTAAGGACTGTAACAGGTTGAAAACCATTTCTCCTTGGATTGTGGGGGCTTCATCCCACTCCCCATCTCTGTCTCCCAGCTCTATGAGCTGGGTGCTTTGAGAACAGTTCTCTTACCATAAAGGTCTGAGGCAAAGACAGAATTCAGTACCTCAGCCTTTTCCTAATCCCTTATCACTGTTTCCCAACACCAGTGAATATGGGATAGAGATACTCTTGGACCTTCCTTTTACTGTGAATTTATTTAAAGAAACATTTTTTATTTTCTTTTAGTACAATAGCCAAATTAAGTTCAGAATCAACGCTCATCTGCTGGTGGTAGCAGATTTCTTCCTGGGGTCTCTGACAGGGAAGACACGGGATGTTGTTTCCATGAAGGCCAAGAAAATGAATACAGGGTATCTCAGCCTTTGGCATGTCCACTGTCACTAATTCAAGTGCTTCATTTTCCCATGATGACATGTTCCTTTTTTATTCTTTACATCCATCTGTGTAGATAGAACTTCATCTTGCTGCTCTTGGTTTCCTTTGGCAATATCAGTCTCAACTGAACTTTGGGTTTTCCCACAATATTCTGCATGCCTAGAAAATGTTTCTATGGTGTACTCTTACTGCCTGTCCTCACTTTCACCTGCTGTATGCAAAGATACTTTGCACCAGGGCCCAGCCATGTGTTCCCATTTATTCAAGATGGTCTTGTGACAGGTTGACTATTTTCCTGAAAACCTGGATGACTTGGAGTTTAGAGAATATTGCCTCTATAGACTTTCCAGTTTTCTTTACTTCAGTTACAGTTGTTCCCCAATGGTTTCATCATTCAGACCTTGCCTTGAGACATCAGAAGTTGTCACTGCCATCTGGCATTTGAGTTGTTCTTCATATATTGCTCTGTCATTTATTGCTGCACAACAAATGCATAATACTTGCAATACTAAAATGTCAGACTTTCCTTTCTGCGTGAATAGCCCTTGAGTTGCTTATCTTTCTTTGCATGCTCTTCAAGATTTGGTTGGGTGTTACTCTGATGTTGCTGTAGGGGTCTGGGCTATGTTCCAGTTTTAAAGTCATGCTCCTCAAGGGAGATCCTTGAGTAGTGGTATTTCTCCCTTGGTAATGGTGTATTTCTAGTATTTATAAAACACACCTACATGTCTTGATTCTGCTGTATATGGGAGTCTTATCTAAAAGGAACTCTTGAAGACTTGTACAAATTGGAACTTATGGACCTGCTGCAGTTGCAATGGATAAGAGAAAAAGGACTTCCACTGTGTCATAAACATTAATGGGAGATGAAAAACTCTTGAAAACTAGCTCCGAGCCCATCAGAGCACACTTGTGTGAGCAATCTGGAGTAAAAGGTAAATCTGGAAAGAGAGGAGGTAATACAGCCCCATGTGAGTAATTTACAAGGTGTCATACCATTTAGTCTTTGGAAAATGTTCAAAACACAGCCTCAAGTTTCATAGAAAATAAGATTTTTAATCTAATTCTGAACCAACCTCCATGTGAAGAATAGCCAACTCATCAGCTATCACACTTGATCAGCAGTCGGTACTGGAAGGCCCCAGCAGACATCTACACAGTTTGAAGAGTGACTTGATGTACTCAGTGAAGTTTGATTTTTCCCATGTGTGTGTATTTGTAGGTGCGTTTCGAAGAATTTGTACTCATAAGATACTTCTTGCAATATTAGGTTTCATTCTTTAAGACTTTTATATTCCTTTAATTTAAACTAAAAATTGCAGAGAACAGGTATGTTTTGTTTTCCTTTGTTCTAGTCCTGCAGTTTGTATAATTTCCACACTTTTGTTTATGGATATGTCTTCTAATGCTGTTAGTGAATCGAAAGAGGGCACATTCATACAGTTGTTAGATATTTTTCTTGTTTAGTATAACACATCATTTCATGGCATATGCTCTCAATTTCCTTTTTTTCCTTTAGCACCATTAAGTGACATTTCTTTACCACGAGGAATAAACTTCCTAACAGCTCCTGTTCCTCACCTATCTACATCAAATGAATTTTTATTGCTCCTTTGTATTAACTACATAACTGCTGTTTTCCATTAAGCTGAAATTTCATCATATTTCTACAAGCTCTTTCCTCAAGGTTACTGCTGCAAAATCTCTCAGTAATTCCTCCTAGTCCTCCATTATTCTAGGCTCTTTTCAGATGTGTGACTTTTCTGAAGATCTATGAGCAGCTTGTAAGCACAAGTACAGGGTACCTTTGATATGAAAGCCAATTCCTCTCACGTACTCTTTTACTGACCCTGCAAATTAATCTTTTCTGACTTCCTTTCCAGAAGCTTTACTGCTCCTGAGCATATCTCTTTCTTCTTTTGTAACCCCTTTCTTCTACTACTTTAAAAGCCTTTGAATGTTGTGCATGATCTCGCATTTAGTAGACCGTATTTCTGATTTTTTAATGAATGGAGAAAGAATGCTATTCTTTTCTGGTTTAGTACAGTTCCTCAAGCACTACCCACCTTGGAGTCATACAGTAGTGAGTAGAAATACAATTGTAGTGGGTAGAAATAATGTGCACTAAGGTTTGTGATTTGCCTGCACAGTGAGATCAACAAATATTACACCAATTACGGAAGGAAAAACTGAGGCAGGGAGAGATGCTGAAACTGAGTGTAACTATATATGGAATAAAGCCAATATAATATGGAGCACAGAACAGTGATCGTAATTATTAATTATATAATTATTATTGGTTTAGTTGCTGTAAGAATATTTCAAGCCACTGAAATCATAAGGTGTGGATCTTGATTTTCACTATAGCCTAAAGAATTCACTCAATCAATATATGGCTCTGACTGGAGATCCATTGTTGTTTAAATAAAATCGAAACAACCTAATGGCTACAGGTGGATAAAAAACAAGCATGCCATTGCAAAGGCAGACTAAAGCTAATCTAAGTAGCCTTCTGCTGTTCTGAGGGCACAAGCTGTAGGATTTTTGGTTGAGCAGAATGGTAGTATGAGACTACTCATTTAAGCCCAATGACATTAAATCAACTTTGTTTCAACTCCCACTAAGCTTTACTTGCTCTGTTCCTCATGCTTTCCCTGCAGAAGTTAGCTCAAAAGAAGTTAGCTCAAAAGCTAACCAGCAATATTTCACAATGTCATGTCATCTGTCAAAGCTTCCCAAAGTTGTTTCTTCTTTGACCTTTCCTGTTAGTCACAACTCTTGACTGCATCGCCTGTAGCTCTTTGCTCTTTTTATTCTAAATTGAACTTTTAAAATTAAATATTACAAGCAAAATTTTCTATCTGTCCTCTCATCTTAGAAAATGTGATTTCAACAAAATTAAAGCTTTTTCAGCATCAGGTGACTGGGTACTTATGTGGTCTGTCTCTTGGTTTTAATCTTTAGGTTTTTAGGCATTCAGTCAGATGTAGTAGGTTTACCCTTGTGGAATCTGGGAAAAAACAGTGTTACAGCCTGGTTTTCTAAAAAAGTAGAGATAAAATTTATTGTTAAAACAAATTAATACCAATCAGCTTTTGAATGAAGTAAAACAAATACTAATAAACAAAGAAAAAAAGATGGAATAAAGAATCCTCTTGATCTCAGAAAGCGCAAGAAAAGGCTTGGATCATATTTACTTAGGTTATGAGCTCTCTCTTGAGCTATGTGTAGGAAAGTAGGCATTAGAAGGAATATTATGATGAAAAGTTTGTTCTGCAGGAATTTTTCTTCCTCATTTTGGGACTGAAATATAAGATGACTGGGGAAAAAATCAGATTGCAGACCCCTTTTCAATTGCTCCACAAACTGAATTTACCTACTCAGAAGTGGGAGCCTATGTCTCTTCTCTTTACCCCTTCCCAAAGTCCCACATCATGGAAAAGTATAAGGCTGGGTTAGATGAGAGTTTTACCCCCCACTTCAAATGGTTTATACAAGGGTGGGATTTAGATCTGCTCATAAAGGATGTCATGCTCTTGTCTTGCTGGATTCCCAGTATGGCTTCCAGAAATTAATCTCCAAGGTACCAGCTATAGCTGGCTCTGCTCAGCTATTCACGTCATGAGAAACTTCTCTGGTGGACAAAGCACCCAGAGCAACTCCTGCAGTCAGCACTAGCAATTAAGAGAGTCAGAGATAGGTCCCACCCTCTGGCAAAACTTGAATGTTGGGATGGTTTTGTGGCATTTTGGTGTGGAGTCCCTTCCCATTCTGCCCGATCACGAGACACTTCCAAAGTCAGATGTGTGATGCGGTTTTGCTGGAGCCAGCATTGCAACAGTGCCAGGGGTTAGAATGTGGCTTCTAATATGAAAACAAACTAATTAAATGCTGCCGTTCTGTTGTTCCTCAAAACTGGTACCCAACCTAACACAGGTGGTAAGCACGTTTCTCTAGAATTAGTGAAGTTATTTTTTGGCTTGGAGATACAGTGTGAAGAAATTGATTCTTCCACTGTGCTCTGTGAATATAGGGAGAAGCTGCTATCATTTGGCCCTTCCCCAGGCTCAGGCACTTTAAAAACAGCACAGGTGTTAGGAAGCTTGCTTGTTGTTTGGTTGGTGCTGCCAACACTGTTGCTGTTGCTGTCTGAAGAATCTCACTTGCCAGTGCAAATCTCATCACTTTGTTCCTCTTCAGAGTCTCCCTTTCTCTGCCTCCACCCATCCCATCTTCTCCCCCATCTCTTCCTCCATTTTGTTTGGTGATGACACTGGGCTGGACTGGCCACTCACTCCATGTCACCCCTACAGAAATCTTGCCCAAAATTAGACTCTGCTGCAGTAATCTAATCTGGAATGTCATAGCAGATTCCAGCAGCTTAATTGGATCATCTGCCTGCAGAGCTACACACTCTCCTGCCAGCTCAGCAGAGCAAAGCTTAACCTCTTCCCTTCACAGCCAGGTCTAGTTAACATGAGATGTAGTTTCACCAAGACTCAGTTCAGAGCTGCAGGAAATGGCTGAAACCCACAGAAAATATTCCATAGAATTTCATAAGGTTGTACTAAATATTAACATCATCATTTTTTATATTTCGTTCTTCAAACTGAAGATTTTTAACAGCAGGAAAAAAAAAATTCCTTTTTGTACCCCAGCACCAGGAAAGAGGTCACCTCCAGGCTGTGTCCCAAGGTCTGTCACTACTCTCCTCCTTTGGCCTGCAATCACAATTCACCTCTTTCTGCTTGAACACATTTTAACTACAACATTCAGGAGGGACCATTTCTTGTAATCATTCTGCCACTACCACATAGAATTATCTGGGAAAGGACATAATTATCCATCAGATTGAAAAGGCTGGGTTAGAAGCACCCACCAACAGCTCACACATTTATTTGACAGGACTTCTTCCCAAGAAGATTCTACATGCTTGCAGGGTGCTCCAATGTTCACAGTGCTTGGTCAGTCGAGGCGTTCGTGCCTCAAGCTAAAACAGATTGAAGAAAGCTGTTCAAATCAGTATAGAATTCATAAAGTATAGCATTTGCTTCTCACACCATGGCAATTCTCTTGGTTGCACTTATAATTTACTTAAGTGGCTGAACTCACCAACAGCTCTGCTTTTAAGCTGTACTTGGTGCAGCACATAGGTTGTCAACTGCCCTGGGAGGCAGTGTGGTGCTAAATATTTAAAATATTTAATGTTTTCTCTTATCTTCCTCCTTTTGCTTTTTTTTTTTTTTTTTTTGTTTTGTTTTGTTTTGTTTTGTTTTGTTTATTTTCCTTAGCAGATAAGTTTCTTGCTCTTTCTTTCCTGGCTTCTTCACTAAGATGCAGTCCTCAGAGCCTGACAACCTGTTGAGAACTTCCTGAAGTATTTATGGCAAGGGTGGGAGTAGAAAATTTGTTCAAGTTCATGACCACTTTCCTTGGAACTGATTGTCTGGGTTCTTGTCATCCTCTTCAATGCTAGATTCAATTTTAAAACTTGTTAGCTAAAACACTATGTACAATACTAGGGTTAAAATAACTCTTCCAAAATGTATCTTGGCAAAATGTGCACCCCAGGTTCAGCAGATGCTTTGTTTAACACAATTTACTTTGCCTTAGAATTCCTGCCTCATACTACTCTTTCTTTTTATCTCACAGTTTTGCATGTGTATATGTTCTCTCTGTGATGTAGATTAACATCTTCTTTAAAGATTGGGCTGTTTCTTTTTGCTTTCCTCTTCTTATGAATAAACTCTGAAATCCTGAATTTTGTGTCCAACTTTGAAATTGATCACATCAGGCAAAGTTCAAACTGAGCAGTATGTGTGAGCATGTGATACTTTTAAGGAAGATTTGCCAAGTCATGACTATCAAAGCTCTGTTTTAGAGACTTAGCATAGAAATCTTGCCAAGGAAAACAACCTTATGAGCTTTTATTACTGTCTGTTCCTAAAGGAGGGATTATAGTTCCATGGATATTACCTCTAAGCTCTTCTAATCACCTTTACTTTGCTCACTGCTGTCACAGATTTTACACTGTGAAAGCAGATGAAACAGAGGTGGCATCTGCTTTTCAGATATAGAGCGGATCAGACTAATATATTCTCTTTCAAGAAAGGACTCTCTTGAAAATGCAGAAGTTTGGTACATGGAACAGCTTTGGTGATTGAATAGCTATTATTTTTTTCACACTACAATATTTTTTCTGAACAGCACCTAGAAAACAGACATATTCCTGACCTGCTACTGGGTAGCAACAGAGTTCTGCATTATGCATGAGCCTCCTTCCCATCCTGCCTACATCACTCTTATACTTTTCAAAATTCACAGACCTATATAGAATTCAGTTATTTAAACATGGTGGTTACATGAAAATTAACAAAATCCGATCACAACAAGAGAAGATACAAATTTATATGCCCTCCTCTTACCAATATCTAAACAGATCTCAACACAATATGTGCATTTTTAGTGAAAATGAGCATCTGACAAAATGTCTGAAATGCAAGGAGCTTCTGAGAAAAGGCAATGAGGTGAAGAATCTGTGCACTTAGTACTTGTGACAGTTGTTGCAGGGTGGAAGCCTGGCCACTGGGACTCCTGTATGGCCTACCTGCTGTGAAGCCAGGACCTCCATCAATCCCTGAGGGATTTCTTGGTGCCTCCAAGAGCTGCTAGGTATGTAGTTTTTCTCTTGGAGTGAAGGAGTAGATGATACCATGGGTGAATCATGTGCTTTACTGCTCAGTCTCACAGCACTGTTTCCTTCCAGAATAAAACTTGCATTTTTTCAAAATTACTCTTCTGCCTAGATGTTTTCCTTCACAGAATAGTTCATATTTTCTACTCTGTGCTCCAAAGCATAGTGCTTTTCCAAGATGTTGAAGCTGTAGAATGGAAAAGAGGATTTTTGAACAATGATATGTTAACCAGTGCATTTTTAAAGGTGTTGGCAGGAAAGTCAGGGAGACAAGATACATAGATCAAGTCTGAGGGGCAAAGAAAAAGCAAGGAAGATTTCTTCAGGGTATTGGGGATGTGCAAGCCTGTGAATACATGAGGCGTTTATTCTTTTGGTCTATCAAATCAACACCATCTTTGTCTAAGTTCTGCTCAACTTCATGCCCGGCCTTCTTCAGATGATGTATAGGAACTGCACAAAATGTTAAAGTTCAGTGACATTAAGAGAATAAGACAGTTCAAAGCCAACCACATGGGATGAAAAATACACAAGGAATTGCAGATATATTCCTTGGTATAGTTTTCAGGTAGGTGTGTGGTCACTCTGCCCAGTTTGAGTGACCAAGAGTCAAGCTGCCTCCCACCTGCGAGCCACACTGCTGAGCCCTGACACCAAGCCTCATCCCTCACCCCTCTTCTCTGGTTTTACAAGACTGATGGTGGACCCCAGATTTCCAGTCACAGAGAACAGCTTGAGCCTCTTTTCCTGCCTTCACATCCTCCCCCTTTTCATGAATGTATTATGCAAAATTCCTGCCTCCCTGCTGAAGAGACAGTCATTGCTCCATGCTTTTTTTTTCTCCTTCTAGAAACCTCCATTTTCTGCAATGCAGCCCATTATTCTGGAACCAGCTGCTCCTTGCAAATGGATGAAGCAAAGATTTATTATCATCAGAACATGTGGAAATTAGAAAATGGACTAATGGAAACCATTAATGTCCTCCTCTCAACAATCAGATGAATGGTAGATCAATGCAGTATATTAATATATTGGAAATGATTTAAGATGATATAAACATTAAATCTCAGATATTAGATGGGAGGAAAGCAAGCAAGACAAGGACAACACTCTAACACTCCACTATACCTATGAAAAAAATAAACCACCATATTTTAAGACATATTTCCTGTCCAGCATATCTTTAAAGAGATAATATTGAAAAACTGCTCTGTATCCTTCCATAATACCATAAACTTTGATATGAAACAGTCTGTCTCCTTATAAAGCAAATCTTGCTGCCTGTAACAATGAATAAATTCTTTCTGTTCTACAGGTAAAATAATAATATTAAGAGTTTGCAGACAAAAATTGTTACTTTTTTAATATCAATGACTCTTTTGTTTGCAGCTTGTGCATTACATTGTAAAAATTAATTACTAAATATGATTGTTATAAAAATTGCAGTACCCACATGCATTCTACGTAAATCTCAAAGAAAAACCTTAAAGAAGAAAAGGAAAAAAACTAGAAAGATTAATACCTGCACAAGCACTTTATATTAACCTGGCATCATGCATATAAATAATATAATGTCTGTAAGTGAATGATTCTTAAGCTATAGGGATTAAGTGAATTTTTTATGTGGTCACAGATTTTGCAAAATATTAGAAGCCTCAGCGTTCAAGAAATTTTCCTTCTCAGCTAAAACTTTGTGAAGGTCAGTCCATTGCCATTTTCAGGACTCAACCAAAATTCCTCAATAAATTTCTGTTGAATTGCTTTGTGTTGTTACTTGTGGGAGCATTTATGAAGGTCTGAGAATGATTTGAACTACCACAAATCTCATAAATGAGAGGTCAGAAAGGTTACATCATAGCACTTCAGCAAAGAAATGAAAACAAACCATAAATTATCTCCACCAGAAGGACAGCATGTTCAGCCAGATGTCATGGGCTTTGTCTTGCAATTGCTCACAGCTCTCCAACACTCTATCACATTGCTTGGTTTTAATCACGTGTAATAAGTCACTGTAATCAGAGAGTTCAGGACTCACACGTACATACTCTCCATGCCAAGCTATATCTAGGCAACCGGGGGAATTCTAACGGGGTGAATACAGTAAAATATGGTGCTGAATTAATTTTTTTGCAAGTCGCAACTAGTAGAAGAAAATGTGGAAAAAAATCAATGGTTCACTTAATTTGGAATGAGGTTGTTTTCAAAGAGTAGCCAAAATAATCTTGTCTGCTAGTTCTCTTAATGCATCCAGGAAAAAAAAAATGAATCTAGCAAAATTTACAAACTGTTTCTTGTTATTTCTGGAGTTTATATAAAATCACAATGGGGAGGACCCTGTCTAAAGGATTCAATGTCACACCGTTATGATGGGTACTGATTTATTTCATAATAAGTTTGGATGCTGTAAGTGCCTTCATTGCTGTTAAATCATACTTCAGTATAGCTAAGTGTCCCATTAAAATCATGTATTAATGACAGAGGCAATATTTATTTAATTTAATTTTATGGAACATATTTCAGGCAGGACAAGAAGAAATATAGTCTGACCTTCCCCATGGCCAGGAAGTTTATTAGCATTGTCAAAGAGAGTCAGAATCAAACTCTACCCATTAACACCAAGCCCACTGGTATTATGGGATATTTTATACTGAGAGAGGGTAGACAAAGAACAGAAAAGACATAGAACTCTTCTGGTCTATGGAAAGCATGGTGATATCAAGAAGAGAGAGAACTCAAAAGGTGCAATAGAGATTCTGGAATATGTGGGTCATAATCTGTTGAGGAACCTAACCTTGGTTCAAGGAGTATGAATAAAATCTTGGAAGAGGAATGAAAGACCCAAAGATTTAAGAAAATATATAGTGAAAAGGAGAGACAATAAGGTGTACTGAATGTCTCAAGTGGCTAAAATATTGCCTTTCATCTCCAGATCTTTGGTTCAAATCCAAATTAAGGCAGTTGTGGCAAAAAATATATTGCCATCCAGTGTTGGCTTCTATGAAATGGAAAGGTGGTCCATGTCAAGGTGCTGTCAGAGAGGTACTGCTGCAGCCACCATTAACCTGTCCATGCTTGCACACTGCCTTACAAAGGAATGCAAGACCTGAATTACTTGAGCAAAGAAAAATCTTTTAGAGCTGAGAGTGGTTTCTCTTGTGGAGCTGGGGTATGGTGATGGATCTTTGCGGTGTCCACCGCACCGAGTTCTGGAAAAACAGCGGGGACCGCTGCCGGAGAGGCAGCGCAAGGTGCGCGGAGCTCTTGGGGAGCGCAACGGCAGCCCGGAGACCGGTTTGCAGAGGCAAGAAATGTAGGCCAATCAATCGGTGTTCCAGAGAGGTTCATTGAGGAGCAGGGCAGAGAAGCAGAGGGACGGAAGGGGACTGGAGGCAGCAATGGAATGGCCCCAAGCTACCTTGGGCACGGGGTTTTAAGGGAGGAGGGAAAGGGGAGCCAATGAGGGTAGAGGGATTCGGGAATAGCATCAGTCTCATACAATCGGGCGCAAGGGGAGGGATAATGACTCTTTGAACTGACAAATCAGCAAACAGTAGAGGTACAGACAAAGACGAACAATCTAGAACAAGACCATAAACAGAACAGGGGAGGGGAGAAGAGTGGAACCAATCGGTGGCAATCTAGGGGCATATTCATGACCCTGGGAGCAAGGCAGCCTGGGAGAGTCACTTTTAGTCACCATAACTTCAAAGTCTGTTCACTCCCATGACTCAGCCTTTCGGTCATCGCTCGCCGAGGGGCGCTTAAGTGTGCCAGTGCAACCACTACGTCATACTGTCTGAACAACATTGGGAAAACTTGCAGCGTCTGCCTGTGCTTGTTACTCCCTGGACAGAGGATTTTCAGGGTTGTCAAAATTCCAACTTCTGCAATGGCTGAAAAAAGAGAAATCAAAGTGAGTCATTGAATGTAATCACAGAGCAATGGTGAGCTGAAGTTATGCTATCAAACAAGCAAGGCAAGACCAAGCTAAAGTAATGGGCCTTAGTGTTGCTCTGACAGCAAGGAAAAAAAGGCACTGGACTGCTCACACATGCTGGAGAACATGCAGAATGTGAAGATATGTGCTATAAGATGGATCTGTGACAATTACATGTGATCATAAGGCAGCACTGGCTTCTTGCTGTCATATCAAGACATCTAAGTGTTTTACGTTTATTTGCTGCCTTTTTAAAAAAATGTCACTACTGGTTAATTTCAAAAAATAAAGCACAATTATCCAGTCCTGACCTGAATATTGTACGCAAAAATACGAGATGAAGGGTTATTACTTGAGGGAATGAGATCCAGAAGGAAAAACTGTGGACCATTGCCAGTAGCTCTTAGAAAAACCAACTTAAAATACAGAGGTTAAAAAGGACCAGCCTACTAGCAATTCAGTCAGGATTTAAGTTACAGTCATGCAAGTTTTGGGCTTAAACTGTCAAGAAAAGACTTGTTAATGCAGGTTAGAGGAAGTGAAATAACAGTGTTGATTGTGTTTCACATCTTTATTTAGACATGTGAGGACAGATCTGTAAAGGTATGTAGGTACCCGAGGAATCTGATAAGGGCCTTTTCTCTGAAAACTCACGAGGACCAAATCCACAGAAATTAATTAGATGCTGACACTCTCTCAAGATTCTTTAATTTTACTAGAGATAGGTGCCTAAATAAGTCCAAGGATCTGGGGCTACGTGTCTATCAGCATTTATGGCCACCTAAACATGTTGTGAAACCTGGCCTCCACTGGATAATTTCTACATTTCTGCATCACCGGATAATTTCTACGTGCACATACCAATTTGCAGACCCAGTTCCTACTCAGATCTCTGGAATTTGCTTTCTGGAAGCAAAGACCTCTGCATCATTCTTTTCTCCATTTGTGAGGTACTGAAGCTAATTTCCCTCTCTGAATAATTTCTCTATCTGCTTTCTCTCATCTCCCTGTACATCTCTGCTATGGGGATGTGAGAGGGAGCAGAGTACAATGCTGGTGGCTGGCAGTGCCTTGCCCACAAAAGAGGACATGTGCTGTTCCTATATCCCAGGCTGAATCATATTCTCAGGAGTAGCAGAGTGTTGCTGAAGGACAATATCTTAGGAGAAGAGGCAGGCAAGGTCCTGGCAGAGCTTGCCTGACACCTGGGCTGGCCCCCAGACCCTTTGTGAAAGAGGGAGACAGAAGAGGCAAGATTTTCTCTACTTCTTCAGGTGCTTCCTTGGTAAAGAAGAACCTGCATCCTAGCATTAAATCCCTGAGAACATTTTCCCTAAAATTGTGAACTAGGAATCACAAAATAAGACAAAGCAATGTGGGGCACTTAATCCAAATGAATAGCACAGTGCTCACCAGTGACAGCTTCAGATGACTTAGCACAAAAAAGGAGGGTTTTTATGTCAACACAATAAAGGATCCTTTCAGTCATATCTCTGTGATTTACACTATCAAAAAACCAACAAAATGCCTCTTGTGCCTTTGATGTGTGCTGTGTTTCTGAGGTTTTCCATGCTCATTAAAAATAAGAAGAAGACAGCCAAATTAAAACCATTATATGCTCCACATTTTGTTTATACGTTTGTCTGTGTGTTTAGGCTTGTATAATTGCAAGTGTATACCACACGTATATGTCTGTGCCTTTCACATACTTGCAGAAAGAACTGTAATTTGCTAAGTGCTACTGAGATGCATGAGTTATTTGCCTTCTAGATATGACCAGCTGGGTAAAAACATGTCAGTAGTCACTAGCTATGAAGCTAGGCCTTCTTAAAATGCTGTAGAAGGAGAACCATAATTTTTTCATACTTATGCTGAGTCTTTGCATCAAGGGCTGGTGTAAACTCTCTCTGGCTTCCAAAAGCTGAACAACTTTGGGTAAAATGAATGATCCATTTGCCCATAGTTCCATCAGACACTGCAGAAGGCCAGTCTAACACATTCTGAACTTTTCATGTCCCTCTCTGCGTATCTTTCACTTTGAAAGTTGATGCTAAGGCTTCTGATGCTCCAGGCAAATCATGAAATATCTGTTTTCCCCACAGGCACCCAGATAACAATAGTCATGGATTGCTTTGTTGATCCTGCTGTTTGGCTGCCTTGGAGATAAAACAGTTTCTGCAGATTCAGAAGTGATTTTGTTCTAAGCTGTGTTTAAACGTGGGAGGTTTTTGGTTGTTGTTTGAGCAGAACAATCAAAAGAGGAATTAGAAGAAAAATTTAAGATAGTTTGAAAACCATTATGTCAACCTACATGGTGACACAATGCCTTAGGAAATTGGAGAGAAGCACCTTGAGAAGCCAGTTGCTCACTCAGTCAAGAAGTCAAGGTCACTTCTTTCCATGCCCTAGCAAGTTTTTTCCATGTAAAAGTTCACCCTGCCTTACTGAATACAGCTGTAGCTTTATTTTGCTGTTTCGCCTCTGCCACTGGACAGTCACTGGCTGCTGGCCAGTAAAGTGCTGGCTGCTCATTCACTGAGGCAGGGTATTTCTTGTCTGTTGTGTTAGACCACTTACTCGGCCAGGTGGCAAGTAAGATGCTTGCAAATTGCAGACTTTACCCCTAACTATTGAAAACACTATTGGAAAAATATTGAGACCTTCTTACTTACCCTATCCCTTTGTCATAGATCCCAGCAGGCATTACAAGCACCCTAAAATCAAGCAGTTCCTAATCTAGCTGAGGACCTTGAGTATAAAAACTAATGTTTTTAAAACTCTTATCTATATCAGCTATCATTGACTAAGGCTGAGAGAAAAGTAGGCAGACAGTTATTTACACTGAAATAACAATTTCTTCCAATATCTGAAAAAAATGCTGACTAAGATATCATCTGACTAATTTCTTACCTGCCAAATACAATATATAAATATATTGTTAAATACAGCTGGATGCAGAACCTGAGATTTATTAAGTTGAAGAACTGAGCTCACTTTGTGGATCTGTGGAAAGCCCTATTCCTCTAATTATGAATCTGCTCACCAGGAGGCAGTTGTTGGCTTTGTCTTACCTGCAAGTCTCAAAACGTGTGAGCTTTTTTTGGTGCATGCTGGTTCAGTACAGCTGGCACACAACAGATGGCACAAGGGAGTCCCTAGTCAGAGGATGCATATGTGTTCATCCCCAAAGTCAAATCCATGCTGTTATAAACCAGGGAGTTGCCAGGCAGAGCCTTTGTACATGTCCACAAGGTACCAAGAGAAACCAGAGTACAGCTCCTGACTAACTTTGCCTTTTTTGCCATGGCCTAAGGGATGCTGTAGTTTAATCAGCTGTGCTAACTCATTAGAGGTTTGCTTTCAATTCTCCCATTGTTCACTGTAGCTAAAGGTATCAAAAGAACGAAGCACTGAGGGACAGCACAGTGGGCAGCTTTTAGCTCTTGGCGATTTTACAACATCTAGGAGCAAACTTCTGCAGGAAGCTGAAGGGTGAGAATTAAATTTGGAACATACCTTGCAGAAAAGGTAATTTGACTTGCTTGCAAAGAAGTACCTAAATAGAGGCATTTCCCGTTCAAAAAGACCCAAAGACATTGAAAACTTAAAATTTACACAGAAACCCAGGTGACTGCATGTAACCAGGAAGCAGGTGCTAGTTTTAAGCAAACCTCAGGGCTTGTTTAATTGAGGCACATCTGGTCTTTAAAAGTCAGCCCAGGTGTTTGCATTTTAATTGCACAAATCTATCCTGCTGCCCATGTTATACCCTGGAAAAGTCAGAAGTCAACTCTGAGATAGCTGTGCTATTAATACAGGTGTTGCTAATTGATCACATGTTGGTCATGAAATAACAAGTTTAGAACTACAGAATCACTTCTGTTTACTCTTGGGGTTCTTTGTCATATTTACTGTCAGGAAGATATTGCTGTTAATTAATTTTCTATGGTTTTATGAGTTCCTTTGACTTTACAGTGTATCAATATCTGCTGTGATCATAATTTCCTTCCAAAGCTTGGCAAAATGAGTGTCATTGATTTTTAGAGATGTTGTGAATGTTCTTTGGCTGTGTTTTGATCACCTCATGGACTAACCTGAAAAATATGAGAGAAGAAGAAAAACATCTTTGAATGCAACATTTTTTGATAGCATGTTGGGAAATCATAGAAGTGAAGAGTTATGATTTATTAGCTGAAGATTATTAAACAGTCTTAAAAATAATGAAATACAGATACATTAAATAAAATATAGTGATGAGCAGCAAAGCTGATAATGGAACTAAAATGGCTTAGACTATGAAAAAAATTTTCACTAAACCTATCTGAACCATTACCAGGTATTTGGGAAGGAAAAGTGTCTGTCTGGAGAATCATTTGGACTAGAACAAATCAGGTATTAGAATACAGGAACCAAAAAAATTGAAGGCTAGAAATAAAAGGAAATGTTGGTAGCTGTTTTATTCAGATTGATAGCTGCATGCTGCCAAAGACTCTAACCTAAGAATCTAGGAAAATATTGAAAAACCCCAACTAGTTTATGGATTAAAAAAAACCCACAACAGCAAGGTATGGATTTTTTGTGGATGTTTTTAGTAAGGTGACTAGGGAGTGAGGAGTTTTAAATGTTAAATATCAATGTTAGGCTGCACTTTGTGAGTTTTAAATGGGGTTTTTATTTTTGCTTTCCAGATTTGTTTGTTGGGGGGGGGAAGGCAGGGGAATTATATGGTCTTTTTTTCTTTAAGTTTCAGCTCCTGAGCTGGCATTCTGATTGCAGCATATTTCTCACAGTATCCTGTGCAGGTGGCATACTTGGAATAGAGCCGATTTAATAAGTGAGGGATTTAAGTCAGATTTAGTTGAGATAAAAATAAGGATAAATTAAGTTAGGTATATTTCCTTCCTGTCTTTATCTATGGAACAGTTCACTACAGCAAAAATAATGGAGGATTTAGACATTTTTAGATGAGAGTAAAGCATCCAAGAAATAGAACCATAAGTAAGGAGGGAATATATGTTTTAAAAAATATACTTTTAAAACATTTATTCTCTTTTCAAACCTGTCCTCTCTGCTCAGAAGGAAAGCCAGGTGAAGGAAAGGTTTCCTGTTGAATTTAGAGACGGCAGAAACATCCTAGAATAGTAAAAAATGCTCCTCACTTGAGTGTAAATTGCTAAATGAATGAAACTAAGAAAGAGTATTACAAAATCAGATGATGTTTGAAGACAAACACATTTTATGGCTGGGAGAAGACAGGAGGATGAGGAGCTATGCTGATATGAGAAGTTTCATGCTTCTGGAGAATGCCTGACAGGCGTAGAGCAAAAAAAAGGAATGCTTTAGCCATGGGGACCTCATTGTGAGGTTTTGAAAGCATGGCAGGCTTTTTGAAAAGGATAGAAGCTGAAGTTGGAATAAAATTTAGAACAAATTTAGGTTATTCAGCACAGTTATCATGCCAGTGACAAATGTGGGAACCGAGCAAGCACAAATACAATGGAAGGTATTTAAATTTGGATGGGTCTGAAAACAAAAGCTTGATGAGGTTCATAAATGTCAAATGAACAGATGGAGCTGAGAATGAAACCAGCAGGGAGATAAGGCAGACATTGCTGTGTGCAGGGGTGGAAAACAGGAAACTCCAGTTGGTGGGTTACAGGGTGAGGATGAGGGATGAGGGATTGCCAAGATAAGAGCTGAGACAATGGCGGATACGGATGGTCCTCAGGCTGCAAGGAAGAGCAAAGGTCAGCATAATCAATTATGGGAAGAAAGACCCCTGTTGCAAATGCTGGGACGAGACAGAGGGGTCAGGAGTGGGGTATGCACAGGATCTGACTCAGAGCCAGGGCGCAGGTGAGTTTCCCTGCAAATCCCTTTGGTGGTTTGTGTGTCCTTGCACCCCCAGGTCTTGTCATTAGCCTGGGGAGGTCCATATGTCCCTGACAGGATGCTCCTGCCTTACACACAGCTGTTGCTGTGGGGTAGATTTATACATGGCCATGCTGCTGGAGCTCATGGAAAGTAAGACTTGCTTGGCTGTGCTTGCATTCAGGGTCTTGTGCAACACAGCTGTGTCCTGCTTCCCAGGGCCACCTAGTGCCAGAAGCTGGACAATAAACAAATTTACATATTTTTGTCCTGGTGAAATGAGTTACTTCTTGGTTTTTTCTTTTTTTTTCTTTTGTTTTTTTAATAAGAAAATGAAAGAAAAAGAAAAAAACCCAAGAAGTAGAACATCATTTCCTTTCAGGCCATGTGCTCCCCAGCACCATGCTCTCTGTGAGGATCACTTCAAATTCAGCTTTAGATTTTTGCTGTCTACCATAAAAATTTAGCCGAATGATTGTATATGCAGTGCAATGAGCTGCTGGTATAGAATCCTCCCAAGCAAATTACCTCTTCACTGTAAGGCTGAGCTACCTCATAATGCTAATGAACAGTCTGGTCTACCATGATGATGCTTTCCAGTAATTTCTGCACAACAGAAGCATGCTACAGGCACAGATGACTATAAGGGGTGGACACATGTAATTTCCCTCCATGTAGATTGCAGCAGGTTTCAATGGGATCTTCAGAGGCTCTCAAGCTGTTTAACCACTTTGACGTATGCTGAGTTCCAGCAAAATTGTTTGCTGTCTTTGGATATTTTTAGGAAAGAGTACTTAATTCTCAGGCAACCTGTAAATTTTACTGCTATACTTTCTGTGTCTTGGAGAATAGGATATGATCTTATGTGCCTCAAAATGCAGCAGGGAAAAAATTAGATACCATGCTGACTAATGCTGTTCCTTCATACAGTTACAATACTAAGGTATGGCACTCAAACAATTTATTTTACTTTCTTTTCCCTTTTTTTTTAACATGAAATTGCAATTCTGACAAAGTACCTTTCTTTTAAATCACAAACACAAAGTAGAGGAAAGTAAGACAAAAATGTAAAATGTGCTTAATAACTCCAAACACTTTTGTGTTTGACTACTTCTGATACATGCATGTTTCTTTTAAGAAGTAGTGTATTAAGGCTTCTGTGACATTCTAGAATAATCATTGTATATTGTGAAGAAAAAATGCAATATAAAATGTTCTATAAGAGTTAAGATTTTTTTGCAACCAGATAAAAGCACGTGCAGATGAAGGCTGCTCTGGAGTTTCTATTTCACTATAAATGGTTCTAGTCCAATATTTCACACTTCTTACACTCATTTAAAACTGAATCAAAATTCAAATTAGGATTAACCACCCATTGAGTTTGGCAAAACAATAGAAGTACTCACTAACTTTTTTCCTACATGTTATTAGCAGAAGGAATTTAAGTTAGAGTTTTATTATGAAAATACAATTTTTAAGTCTTGACTGCCTGCCTTTTTTTCCTTCCTTCTTTCTCAATGACTGAAAGTTTTCATGCACTGCTGTCGCCCAGGGTAATCTTTATTCAATAAATATTTTAAATAATGAATAAAAGACATACTGATGTGCAAATGGAGAAGTCACACAGCAGGACAAATAAATTGGTTTGGTTTGCTGAACTGGAGTCTAGTATTAGGCAAGAAAAAAAGCAATTTCTCTTCTATCAATCTTTCACCTTTAATCACTCATTTAAAACACTTAAAATTGGACAAAGGCAACAATTGTACACAGGCATTTAAAATATTTTTCTTCACATTTAAGAGGACTTTTTCCTTCATTTATTTTTAATGGTTGTAGCAAAGGAATAAAGAAAAGATTAAAGTTTGAATTATCAAACAGAGAATTTAATGGACTGAAATAATAGTGATTTTTATTCCAGCCAAAGTTTCAGATGTTAATGTGTTAATGGATGGCTGAATCTTGGATGCTTCAACCAACATTAAATGCTACTACATAAAATTACTATTATTAAGCTTCAGAAGGCATATCCAAAAGTGGAATTCAGCCAGGTTAATCAGTCTTCTTACATGGGTATCTGCACATACAATATTAATAACGAGATTACAGAGGTAATTGCTCATATATGTAAATATCTTCAATAGAGTTTGGTGCTGTAGCTGCAAAATCATGTAACATTGCCTGAAAATGTTATGCGGTGGTCTGACAAACTGCTTTATTCAAGCAATATTCAATCTATATTTATATTCAATAAAATCCCAATTGGTTTTTAATAAAGCAAGAATTTTACCTTTGAGATAAGTGCAGTATATTTTTCCCCCAAACTGCAAGAAAACCATGGCAGTACTCTGTGCTACTGAACTGTTTATCTTAATCAGGGAGGTTAAGAAGAGAGCATTGATGAGTGTGTTGCCTGCCTGAAGTGTGATTTAAGACCTCATCAGAGACTGCATGGATGTGTGAATACAGACCAAGCAGTAACTCAGTACTAAGACATGAGACTCCTTCAAGAATGAGTGTTGTGCCATCATAAGGAATAGGGCCAACATTCCTCTCCAGTATTCATGAGCATTTCACATAAATTTGTTTTCAGCTTTATCTTGCTTTCAGTTTTTGCTCCTTGCTCATGTATTGCCTCAGATTATTGCAGGAAGCTACACATTTGAAGTGAATATCTCCAGGTAACCAAAAAGACTGAACTTGCAAATGTGAAATCTTTTCTGTGATGGTGGAACACAGATGGAATTAGCGTATTCAACAGTGACTGTGTGGCATAACATGGAGGCTTTAGATGCAAGAATGAACAGTAGATATTCCTATTAAAATATGTTTCTTCATCAAAGTGTGAGAATTGCTTTGAGCAGTATCACAATATGATATAATAGTTAGTGTTGGAAGGGACCTCTGGAGATCATCTAGTCCCACTGCCACAGGAGATTCACCTAAAGCAGTGCAGTTTGATGGCCACTGGCAGGGGTACTGATGGCCAGGTGAGATGTTCCTTTCCATTACCCATCTAAAGCTAAGCTAGACGTTAGCAAACTTACAGCACAACTTGCAAGGCAGGTGAAAGTGGGTCATGACTGTGAATGGGATCTGGGGTCTTGCTGGAAACCATTCAGACACATAGGCACAAGGCCACTTGGCAAGCTGTGGTTTTCCACCATCCAGCAGTACATTTAAACAGAGAATTTGGAGGATGAGTTGAGCTACCTTTAATATTCTCCAGTGCAATTCCTAGACATCTGACGAAAGCTGAACGGGACAATCTGAACTTCACATTGCTAAAGTTACAGAGGTCCAACTAGTTGTTTTCAGGTGAAGTGCAAAGCAAGAGTTACTCACAGTAACAACTTGAGAAAAACTTTCCCAGAAAGGTATATGATTGCAGGAATTTCATGAATGGCTAAAGTAACAAATTTGTCAAATTGATGTTTTTATGTAAAATATTTGCTTGTTTCTATTTAGGATTATAAAGCTGGTTAGTCCTACACTTGCCTTCCAAGCTCACATTGTATTGCGGACCTATAAACAGACTGAAAATGGCCAGCTAGTTAGAGAGACAGATGGAGCACAGGGCTTTTTTTCTTCCTTCACTTTTTTGGGGTTTTTTTGTTTTTTGGGTTTTTTGGGTTTTTTTTGTTTTGTTTGTTAAGAAAATGGGTATCCAAATTAAGTGTTCAAATTACCATGACCAACTCATGTATGCTATTTGCATGACTTGCTAAGGCTTTTGCACATTTCAGGAAATTCATTTGCCTTTCGAAATGGAGGCTTCAGTGTTCAAATACAGTGCTTACCCTTCAACTCAGTAGGTGCTTGATGGAGCTGAACAGCTGCACCAGCTTGAAAAGAGTTACTATTGTGCATCGCACACTATGGTCCTGAAAGCAAGAATTGACTGCTGCCAACCCACATGGCTCTTCACATTCATTGCTGGTAAGTACCCTCCAATTGAGAAAGTGATGCTGCCGAGCATTTTCCTCTGGCTAGCTTTCCCCCATGGTGGTGTACCTCTATGGGCAAACCTTTTCTCCTGCAGTTACCGTCCTGGAGCTAGGAGGATTGTAAGGGATGGTGTTATGGATGATGCAGATGGAAGACAAAGTGCTGGTCTTTGATACAGTCATTAACTCCGTGCTTCTTCTCTGGCTGTAATCCCTTGATGACACCCCTGTTTAGGCAGCATTAAATACTCACTCTTTAGTGCACGCAGCCCATCAAGAAAGAGAAGGACATTGTATTGCAGTGGCTGACTCATTTTGAGTGCCAAGTGCAATAGTGCTCATCACAAAAAAATGATGTTATATTCAAGCTCACTCCATGTCGTCTTCCCGACATGCCCTTTAAAGCATTGTATTCTAACTAGGCAGGAGGCTCATATCTGATGGTTACCAATGCTGGCTTCTTACTCTGCCGGCTGGCAGGTGCAGGTAGTCCTGTGGAGGCAGCACAATCAACCCCTGTGGAGGAAAGAGTCCTTCACATCACTCAGTGGCAATCTCTCCTGCCAATTAAGGAGATTTGTGGATGAAATCCAAGGGGAATTGCAACCCATTTGCCTTGGCTGGGAGAATGAAGGCTCTGGTCTGTGCAGGCGGGGCTGCAGGCAGGGACAAAAGGAAAGAGCTGTTTGCAAACAGCTCCCTTTTGGGAGAAATAGATGAACTGGAGGCTATTTTAAGCTTAAAATAAAAGTGGAACTTTTGAAAGGACAAGGAGAAATTTTTAACCCTTCATCACTTGCTACACTAGCAGGCACTTGGAGCAGAGCACAGCACAGCATTTTTAAATGCTCATGTATCCATTATGGTGTGTAAGTGAAACAAGACTGAGAAGTTGTGCACTGTTTATTCACTTTTGGTCAAAATGAAATTATTTTGACATTCACATTATGAACACAAGTCTGGAACAAAATACAACACCAAGACAGGTGGATAAAGAGCAAAATGAATGTCTTCAGTGGCCATAGGAAGTAAAGGGGAACCCCAAAATACCTAAGTCAACCACTATACATTCCACAGTCAGCCAGAGCCAAGTGAGATATCGTGTAGAGATTTTAAGTGTGTGCATGGAATATCATCTGGAAAAGGCATCAATATTTGATGGTCTTACCCCCAAAAAGGTAGGATTTGTGCTTTTTGGAGGTAGTATCTTCACATCAGCTCTTCTGCTTCTTAGTGGTAGATGTGCTGCGCTATGCTTCTTCTCAAGTAACATCTGGGTTTAAATGAAAACCCACTAGACAGAGAAGAAAGACTATCTCTGTATTATTCAGGAAACTTATCCCTCCTTCTTTCCAGAGCTTGGGTTAGTCAGAGCAGTGAGGCTGTTTTGTAGTGCTGCTCTCTGATAGATCAATAATTATTACTGCTCTGTGTTTTACAGAAGGTGAGTTTTGAGATGGTGAACTCAAGACAGCCCCACAAAAACAAGTATGACAATTTTTGCATTAACTGATTTTTTTCACTTTAAAATACTGTAGGTATAGTTCAGTTGTCATTGGACCCATGCCTTCCCTTATGCAATCCTGCCTCTCACAGCTAGCAAAAATCAGTGAAAATAATTTGTCCATAGTAAAATTGTCCTTAATCAACACGAAGATGTTCTGTTGCTCAGTGGCAACATTTCTTTCTATCTGTGAATGAAGGAGTAAAGGATATAACCTGTTAATACTTCTGTAGGCTTAATACTGAAATAACATCTCAGCTTGTTCTCTAAACAGGTCTATCTCATTATATTGAATTTTAAAGTTGAAGAAAAAATACTTCATAGAAACTGAGATATATGGAACATGCATTAAATACAAAAAAACCCCCATTGAAATAATTTTGCAGTTTTGTGTCTTCCAGAGAGGAATTCTGCCTTTGCCATACCTACAAAAGGGGTCTCCCCTTATAGTGATTTCCACCCATTCAGCTATTGTAATGTGACCTCAGAAATCCTTCGGTTTTTATGGTGAGGGGTGGTAGGATAAAAATAAAATTCCAAAGAGTTAATCATACTTGTATATTTCTATCATACTTGTATATCTCTGTTGGCACCAGACACTGGCAGAATTATGTCTAGTGTTATGTTTCTACAGTAGCATCTCTTAGCTTCCAAGAGAAATACAGCTTGTATATCTGCAGTCAAGAAACAGGATGTCCTGACAGAGGACCTCTAGAAGCTCTCTGCACTGCTCGAGGATGTGCTTGTGCACAGGCAAACTGCATTGTGAACATGGCATGGAATCAGCTCCTCAGACATTCCTAACAGTGGTCTTTATGTGCTCTTTGCTGCCCTCTTCCTCTACACTTCCATCCTCAAGTACAAAATGACTGGAGGATTGTTTTTTTCTTCATTGAGGTGCAGTGTTAATTACAGGATTATCCTGACCACTCCAGGACATGTAGGCAGCTGGTCTCACTGCTGTGTGTGGGTAATAAACACCATGCACATTTCCTGTTTCCTGATCTCACACTGAGTGTATTTATAAGTATGTAGATTTCATGGTTGATTTCAACATTTATCATTGTTTACCAGATCATTTCCGTCTTTCCTTCTCTCCAAAGAACATTCCTTCCTGTATTGTATCAAAGTAAAGTACATTTCTGGGTGGTGAACATTTGTTTCCGGACAGGTAACACCCAGCAGAAGCAGATAACTCCATAGAGTTGATGTTTCAGCATGCAGATATGTTTGCAGAGCCACTAAATCCCAACACACCTCCTGCACATCCTACTAATGCTGGCAAAAACCACAAGTCTTTGCCAGCTGGTATGGATCAAACTTTTTCACTGTTCCTTTTACTTTGAGCTACATATCGTATGGCAGTTGGTGGTGTGCTTAAATGTAAAGAAAGAACAGAGATGAATCCAGACAGTGAAGTTACATCTAATCTTTCATCTTTGCCTTTGCACTGCATTTCCAGAGATTCATCTAGTCTTATTTCATGTCTGGCATAAATGTGACAGTTCTTCATTGCACATAGGATAATGCCTATGGCACTAACAGATGCACATAAGTTTTGTTTTATTGGAAGCTTTATTGTTATAATGTCTGAATATTATGTTTTGTTCTTTTTTGGGATATGTTTTTGCATGCTCTTCAAGCTTGGGACACTTATTTTTTATCTTGTCTTAGGCAATTCCTTGCATTTACTAGATGTTTGTTTTTCAAAATAAACCCCTGTTTCTGTATAAAAATCTTAGTTTTGGCAGAAGATGACATTTTGGTGACAGTATTCACTGAAGTCTCCTTTTTCCCCAGTAAACTATTCTAGCATGGAGGGGAGCCAGATCTACATACATCCACCTCTCTGTATTGACCTACTCCTGGAGGTACAGCTTTCAAAAAGAATTCAGTACTCATACCTTGCACAGTCTTGTTTTGGATCCAGCTTGGATATTTTATTTAACAGTTTTTTGCTTATCTCGGAAATCTGAGAAAAGTCCATTTCATAAAGGTCACTGATGTAACTTTTATGCAATACTGCATTCTCATTTCATGATTTAAACTGTTTACCTCCACACAAAGGACTTCATTTTGTCAAAACTTTCCTTAACATCCAGACAACCTGCCTCTTCCTACTCTTACCACAAAAATACTTTCCTTAATTTTCTGTCTAAAAATACAAAAGTATTACCAAGTTTTAGTGTCAATTTTTCATGTAGTGATGCAGGGGTTTTATGTCATGGTGATTATTAAATTTCATAAGCCAAATGATAAAATCCCTTCTGAAAATTATTTTAAAGTTAAAACCAACAAACATGCATCTGGAGCAAAGAAAACATACTCTTGCTAGAGGGGGATTGGGCTACGGTATATTTAGATGAACTGGACATGCACAGGTTGTGGGACCTCACAAGAAGGACTTGTGAGGGCTGAGAGAGCTGGCCCAGGTCACTGTGAAATAACTCTTGGTTGTCTCTGCAAGGTCATTGTGATCACAAAAGATCCCTAATGACTGGAAGGAAGCAAATAACACTGCTGTCTTCAAGAAGGGCGAGAAGCAGCATCTGGGGAACCACTGTTTAGCCTCACCTTAATCCCTGGGAAGACTGCGGACTAAATAATTCTGAAAATTATTTCAAAACATATTGAGGACAAGCAGGGTATTTGAAGAAATCAATATGAATATACAAAATGAAATCATGTCTGACCATTTTTGTAGTCTTCTACAAAGATAAAAAGGGCTTTATGGGTGGGGGGAGGTAAAGAGTAGGTGCTATTAAGCTTGATTTAACAAGGTTTTTGCCACTGTAGAGAATACTGACAAAGCTGATGAGGTTTAGTCTAGATAAATGCAGTGAGGTGGATTGAAAGCTGTCAAAATCTCTTTACTAGATTTTGTGAAAGAGATGTGAAAGCAGCACAAATTCCAGCTGGAGGATGATCGCTACTGGCTTACTCCAGGAGTCAGTAGTAGGTGCAACAGTGTTTAACACCTGCTTTAATGACCATAATGATAGGACTGAAGCCACAAAACCAGGAGCAGTGGCTATTTATATCAGCTGTCCTGGCTGCCATTCAGAGGGACCTGGACACACTGGAGAAGTGGGATGCCAGGAACTCCACGAATTTAAATGAATGGAAAGAAGAATCCATGTCTGGTAAAGAATAATTCCATTCACCAACAAAGACTGGGAGCCAACCTACCTCTTCAGCTTTGCAGAACAGGCACAGGGAGTCCTGGTAGACACTGATCTGACCAGGAGTCAGATGTGGTGGGTACAAACTGAACTGAAATGCAGTAAATACTGCTTAAATATATGTAAGAAAAGCTTTTTTGTATTTGTAATGACAATGAGAGTCGAACACTAACACAGAGCCCATAGAGACTGCAGAGTCTTCTCCTTTGGAGATAATCAAACCCAATTGGACATATCCCAGACAATATGCTGTAGCTCTTTCTGTTCTAAGCAGAGGTAGGTCTGGGAAAGCTCTAGAGGTGCTGCCCAACCTCAGCCACAGTGTAGTTCCATGATTCTTCTAGTGGAAGGTGCCCCTGACCATGTCACAGGAGTTGGAACTAGGTGACCTTTAAGGTCCCTTCTAACCCAAATCATTCTGTGATCCTATGATTCTGTGACTGAGACAATTAAATCAAATCAAAAATAAGTTTTCTTTATGTTTCTAATAAATAAAAGAAAATGAAGCTTAAGAGCTGGAGTAGATGTGTGGAAAAAAATTACACAAGAGATTGCATTCTTTTTGGAAGTTGTTTCTGACCAAGTTAATTTCAGTGAGAGTAGCAGCAGTGCGTAAATTTTAAGAGCAACTCGAAAAGCTGTTATTTTGGTATTACGTTTGTGAAAAATGTTTCCTTGCTTGGAAAGTACTTCTTAAGGCTTTTAAGTTCTGAATTTGAGACCAAAGATAAGGTACCACATGCAAAACAGAAGAGTTACTGTATGCCCTTTCAGTGACTCTTCCCAAAATGATCACTGAACATATTTAAGAACTAGATTATATGATTCTGGTAGATTACTTCTTGGTTAATGCCAGAAACTGATAGTCTCCAAGAAGGTGAAATTCTCCCCAAAGCATAGTGAAATTAATGCTGCCAAAACAGGGTTGAATACTTTCCAAGAGGGTTTCCAAATAAAACTCTTCCATTACTCACTTGGATGCCAATAAACAGGTCAAATTTAAACTTTGGAACTTTAAATACAGTGAAATCCAAGAGCTCATTTGCTACATTTTCATGAGCAGGGTTTTTCTTTTTCTATCTTTGTTTTAGCCATTAGAGGACATTTTCTATATTAAGAAATAAGTTGCTTGTCTTGGCTTTACTGAAGTTATCAACATTTTTGTTATCTTACATAGAACAAAAGAAATTAGAAAAAAGAAGTACTAAGATTAATTGGCTTGTCAATTAAACTGGTGAAAATAAAGGATCATAATTTTGATCTATACTATTGTAACAAGATATGACACATTTTTCATTCGGAAATTTATTGTGAATGCCTAGAAATCTAGTTCTGTGTAGATACATTGTTTTCAATAAGTAATCTCTAGAAGGGCATTTTAATTGTAAATACAGTGAGACTTTGAAGACAAAACAGTGGAAGGTAGAAGTGGAGAGATTGAACGGATCTGCTTTCAGAAAGGGAATTGAAATGGGTCAAAGGTCTTCACAGAAAAGAAGAATTCTGTAAAATCTCAAAATGCTTTGAAGAAAATGCTAATGAAAGACTGAGAAAAATGTCTAACCACTATTTAAAAGCATAAAAAATAAAATAGAATCAAAAAAGCCCAGATGTTTGGAACAGAAAAGTAGGATGAAGCAGAATGTCCTTAACAAAACTAACTGTAAACACAAATAAAAAAAATTAAAATGAATAGCTAAAGGAAAGACAAGGGAATAAAAAGCAAAACACCAAGGCTTAAGCTTTTTATAGCATACATACAGTCTGCTATTGATTTACAAAATGAGCACCCTGAAAAATTTCTGTTCTTTGGATTCCTCCAGCGCAGTGAACCTGCTAGAGAAATCTGAGATCCACATCTGTTCTGTGACCTTAAACATACAAAATTTTATAAAATTTTCCTTCTACCCATTATATTCTTCTTATATGCTGTGGATGGACTGTGATTTTAGCTACACCTGAACAGGGACGAAAACATCCTGATCTATCTCTACTCTTTCTTGACCCCTATCCTTAGAAAGTGCTATCATATCTTTTTGAAGGGCTCAGGTGAATTCTTATAAGGAAGTTTGCTGACTCACTTTAACTTCATTATGAAAGAAAACTCTGTTTTGTAGGAGGGGAAAAAAGGGTAAGTAGGCAAAAGTGTGAAGAAACATACTTCATGCTATGTGGGAAAAACTTTTTGGGTCAGCAGGGAGCATTCCCCAACAGTATCAATCCCACTACATGGAGTCAACCACACACTCTGCCACTTCCATACCTCTACACCTATGCCTGCTTTAGCATGCCACTGCTCTCCTTTCTGCTAGCCAGGCTCTGATCCAGAAATCCTCATACTGATAAAAGAGAAGGATCAATCCTTTCTGTTCCTGGACCAGCTCCCACCATTTACTTTCTCCAAAACTCACGTGGAAGCCTGCCCCTTGCTGCCCAGTTAGGCATTTTCAAAAGGACATCACATTCCCAGTCTGTGGTAAGAATCCTGATGCCAGCAACACTACAAATTATTAATGAAGGCATCTGGAGGGCAAAGAAGCATGGCTGTAGGAGGAGGAAATGGGAGCGGCCTCAGAAGCAGAGTACATACAGAGCAGGCAGAGTGTGGGAGATATGGTTAGCTGTGGGAGGAAGCCCAGGGAGAGGAATTTTGTATGCTCACCATACCTTGCTTTACTAAGTTCAGTGCTGTCATTTGTTGCAAGTATTTTTTTATCTGTTTGTTGCGACAATTTTCTGCTGCTTTATATGCATGTTTTGATTACAGCTGATGGGACATGCACCAGTGTGCTAAAATCCCTGTAGGATTTCTCATTTATTGGTTACAGCTGGCTATGGATTCACAGGTAAATACAAAGCAGTTTTTGAAATAAAACTTCTGTTTTGTTATGACTTTTTTTCAGTATAGCTCTTCTCCAAATAACTGAACCTGGTATTTCAAAATATACCAGTGGACTGATTTACTTTTTACATAAAGATTTTTCTGACTTTCCTACCACTGATATTCTCCATCTTGGCTGTGTCTAAATGTTCATGTCTGTCAATGCTTACGGGGTTATATATAACTTGTGCCTATGGAAGTCTGTGGAATATGGAAGTAGCTTCTCAGACTTTTCTTTATCATCCACTCTGCTTTGTGAATTTCTCTTCACAGCCCCAGGCCAAGAGAGTTAAAAACAAACACAAAAAATGTGTCTGCTCCCTGCATTGCTCATGTAAAAAACTGAAGTCATTAAACTGAAATAAAATTATTTTTATTATTATTGCTGTCAAAGACAAATTCTAACTATAGTACAGCTTTATAGAAAGATCATTCAGCTATGCCATAAATTTCCACATACAGACAAGCATTGAAAATGGAAAGCCAAGATATAAAAAGAGCTATCCTTGCAAACCCTTTGTGTTGCTCTAGCATCTGTTCTAGGCATGCCAGCCAGCGGGGACCTCTAGAGGCTGCTCATGGCTTCATCCTCCTGTGCGTTGGCATCCATCACACAGGAGATGCATCTAAATACTCCACCATCTGTGGGACAGCCATTTGCTCCCATGGTGCATACATGAAAGTCCCACAGCTTTCCCATTCTGGACCATATGCTGCTCTCATTTATATCCCATGGATTTGGAACTGAGGCATAATGTAAATGGGAAAGCCTAGTTATCAGGATCTGCTGTTTAATTTATGCAAAACTGGGGCATTGTCATTCTACAAATCATATGGTACACATTTTAGGAATCCATCATTTACATAAAGATGGGGGTGCCCTCAAAAGTAGTATGTGTATGAAGCCACACATCTGAATCACTGAATTCACACCCAGATTTCTATTACTACCTCAACTCCAGGCTCTGTGATGTTCGTTTCTCACTTTTAAGTTAGATCGTTACAGACACAAAGACAAAATTTGCATCTGGGCTAGGTTTCCAAATGCCTTCAATATTTAGTTGCATCTGTAGTTTTCAGTCAGTTGCTCTATATTTTAAAAAAGCCTTTTTCCTCAAAATTATATGAAGACTCTTCTTTCTGTCTTTTAAAACTATGTTTTATTCATGTTTTTGTGAATTAAAATATTGAAATGGCTCTACTATGGACATGAACTATGTAATCTGTGTTTCAAGTCAAATGATGTAATTTTTTTTTTTTTTTTGGTTTTGTTTTCTTTTGTTTTCTTTATTTATTTGCCTAATGGGTCTGGTAAACATGAGAAGTCAAACTCATCTTATTGCTTCTCTCAATGCACACTCATACGCAATTCTATTACTTTCATGATGCATACTTTCAGTATGTTTAATTCCAAGTACTTTGAAGTGTTGTGAGCCTTTTGTTGATGGCAAGCTGTTGGGACCATAGCACTGCAGTCCCGAGGGCACCCCCATGTAGTGTGAGAGAAAACTGAACTTTGACCAAGCTAACCTTGCTCACTCTTGTATGTTACAATCTTTATTTGTTAGGCACCTGGTAGTGTCTAGAAAAGAAACAAAAACAGGAGGCTTCAACAGGGTAAGTTCCTCATTGAATTTACGACCAATTTGCATGTCCTTGCTCTTTTCTCAGATGACATAGCTTTTCTTCTATTGCCCTAACTGAAGGCTAGTGCAAAATTCACCATATTAGAATCATAAATCATCATAAGGGACTTACAAAGATCATCAATGTCCAACTCCTGGTCTTACAAAGGACCATCCCAAGAATCAGACCATGCATCTGAAAATGCTGTCCAAACTCTTCTTGAATTCTCTTTGCCATGACTGCTTCCCTGGGGAGCCTGTTCCAGTGCCCAACCATCCTCTGCATGAAGAACCTATTCCTGATATCTGACCTAAACCTCCCCTGACACAACTTCAGATCATTTCCTCAGGTCCTGCCACTGGTCACCACAGAGAAGAGATCAGTGCCTGTCCCTCCTCTTCCCCTCTTGAGGAAGTTGTAGACTGCAGTGAGGTCTGTCCTTCTTCTCCAGTCTGAACAGACCGAGCGACCCCAGCTGCCACTTCTGCAGCTGCCTGTCAAAACCCTTCATCATCTTCATCCCCTTCCTTTGAACACTCTCTAGTAGTTTAATGTCTTTCTCATATGGTGGCACCCAAAACTGCCCCCAGCATTTGAGGTGAGGCTGCCCCAGTGCAGAGCAGGGCAGGACAATCCCCTCCCTTGCCTGGCTGGCAATGTTGTGCCTGATGATCCCCAGGACACACTTGGCCCTCCTGGCTGCCAGGGCATTGCTGACTCAGATTCAGCTTGACATTAACCAGTGACCCAGGGTCCCTTTCCACAGGGCTGCTCTCCAGCATCTCATTCCCCAGTTTGTCCATACATCCAGGGCTGCCCCATCCCAGGTGCAGAATCCAGCACTCTCCCTTGTAAATGGTACGTTGTTGGTGATTGCCCAGCCCTGTGATTTATCAAGGTCTCACTACGGGACCTCTCAGCTTTTTAGAGAGTCAAACAACTCCTGCCCACTTAGTGTCATCAGCAAACTTAGTAACTTTTCAAGTCCTGCATCCAAATAATATTTGAAGATGTTGAGGAGCCAAGGGTCCCTCCTGGGCCAAGGATGGAGCCCTGTGGAACCCCACTAGTGACAGGTCCTCAGGATGATGTCACCTCATTCTCTGTAACCCCTTGTGACTGACACACGAGCCAGTTGCTCACCCATTGCACGACGCATTTATTGCATTGTGCACTGTATAGTTTTTTTTTCCAGGAGGATTTTGTGAGAGACAGTATTGAAAGTTTTACTGAAATCTAAAAAGATTACATCAGCTGGCTCCCTTGATTAACTAGGTAGGTTGCCTTGTCATAAAAGGAAATCAGGTTTGATAAGCAGGACATTCTTATCATGAAACCATGATCGATGCCTGCGCTGTCCTTCAGGTGTTTTTCAATATCCTGCAGAATAGTCTTCTCCACAATTTTACCAGGCACTGAAGTGAGACCAACAGGCCCGTAGTTTCCATGGTCATCCTTCTTGCCCTTCTTGAAAACTGGGACCTTAGCCAGCTTCCAGTCAACTGGGATCTCTCCAGAGTCCAAGTGTGATCAAAAATCATTGAGAGAAACCTTGCAATGATACCAGACAGAACTTTCAGTATTCTCAGATTAATCCCATCAGGCTCCATGGACTTAGAGGCATCCAGCTGGAGTAGCAGATCTTGCACAGTTCCAGTGTCTATTGTGTGTTTATCGTTTTTGCAGTCATGCTCCTCCAGCTCAGGGCACTAGGACCCCCTTAGTCCATCTTCACTGTTGAAGACCTAGGCAAATAAAGCTTGTGGTCTAGGAGTTTAGTGCCTAGATCCTTTATGGATTTGAATTCCAGTGCCTTCCTCGTGGTACTGAGCAGGTATTGCCTCTGCCACTGTATCACTGAGGCAAATCATTGAAAAACCACTGGTGGCACTGGAGGGCACATTTATGTCTCCTGCTATGAAGGGCTTTATTAGGACCAGGCTACTTTTCATGTCCCGTTTGAGGGTTTCTCTGATGACCCTCAGTAAATGAAGTGGTCTAGCAGTCTTCAAAAGGGGAAAAAATGTGAAGAACTGCCACCTTCCTTATGCTACTACTTAGTTCACCCTTCCTTTACTTTTTGCAACACCATCAAGCAATATGGAGGGTAGAGTAACACAGAGCTGCCCACTCCAACTTAGCTTATCCTTTGAGTAAGCTAGCAGTGTTGCATATCTCATTAAGTTAGGTCAAGTATTCATTGCAAAGCTATCGAAATTGAAGAACCTTGCTATCTTATGGCAGTGAAGAATTACTATGATGGGCTGCAATTGGTGCTTGCCGAGCTCCTGAAAAGAAGTAAGCAGAATGAAGGAGGCTTTAGCCAAGTTGCCTATGTTGTTAAAGTGATGTCACAACCTATTGTGATATTGAGCTACAGCAGATTTTCTTGATACCCATCAGCAGCTGAGCAGGCACTTCAAAGGCTGTGGTTTAAGCTCAGCTCACCTGTGTCTGGAAAGATGCCCCTCTATGGACCATGCTCAGGACCACTATCTTTGGATCAGAGGGGATGAGTGAAGAAAAGCAGCCATTTCAGCAGTGAGCGAGGAGACATGTGACAGAGATCCTAGATGGGTATGGTTCCGTCATGGATTTTATGATTTCCTTACTGAGATGAATTTTCATACCTAGTGGTGAAGCCAAGCCACCAAAGCGTTACTAAAGCCACCAAAGGTTACAAAAGATCTTGCACATTTAATAGCATGAAGATCTTACTCTTATGGTGCAAGCAATGCAAAATGAATACTAATCCAGGAAATATTAGCAAAGTTGGAATGGCTATGCAGCCTGGCAACTCAAGACAGGCAGCCTCCTATCAGTTTTTAAAGGTATTTTAAGTATGAGTAAAAAGTCATAGTGCTTAATTAAATACAGTCTTCCCTCCCAGAAAGTCTGTACTTGTCATGTTATATTGTGTGAAACTTATCTTCTGCCTAAGGTTATAAATCTGCATCTTTCTTTTCAACTCTGGTACTGAGGCGACCAAACTTTTCCTTGAATTTTGTCAAAATAACACTAATTGTAGATGTTTAGCTCTTCAGAGAGCAACAAATCGAAAGTATTTGTTCTCTTTCACAGGGACAAACCCTTCTCATGTATTATCTATTGCTGCGTGATTGATAGAAGTACTGGAGAAATGGGTGAAAGGCTTTGAAGTTCTGTGTTACATTCCATTTGCTTTCATGAGTCTGTTGATTTTAAGAGGTTAGTCCATCCCTTTGTACATAATATTCTTTATCTTTGATCCTAACTTCATTTCCCAGGCTGTGTATTAACTACAGTCTCCTGGGTGCCTGATTTCATCTCTCTTCTTTCTTGTTCATATATCTCATCAGAGAACTTAGTGTCACTGAGGCATACTCATCCCAAGCTCTGTAACCATTCTCCTGTACTGCATAATATGTACTTTATAGCTCTTAATGTCAGCTGTCTGGTAATGATCAGCAACGTGAGACTGATTACTGGCTTTCAGGAGAACTGTGGATATTGTAAATAATACACTCTGATGAGTTTGATGAAGAGATGTTAAATTTGCTATGATTCATGAAGCCAAGAAGGATGTTAGTCAAGAATAGACCTGTTCCTGATTATCCTGGCGTCTTTACAGAACAGTGTGCATTTCTCAAACAATTCACAAAATATTCCATCTCATTACAGGAAACTGATATTTGTATACAGGCAAGACACAGATAACAGAAGTCAGAGGGAGAAGACAGGAGCATGTGGCTTGATGAAATTTTTCCATTTCAACTTACTCTGTTTAGCATTCCACCTTGAGGGTTCTCACAAGAGTTGCTAAAAACCCAAAGAAGTAGAACAATTTACCCATAATGACTTTTTTTAACTTGATAGTAGTTTGTACTAGTTTCTTTAACAATTTAACTGTTATTTAACACTTTTGCTTCTCTCTGCTTCTCCTTCTTGTGTTTCAGGTAAACATCTCAACTGATTTCATTCTGCCATGGACTTTGGGTTTTGTGTTTCCCTGTCAAAAGTTAATGACATCACTAACATCTAAATGATCATGGACAATCTAATTTTCTGTTCTGCTACAAGTGTCATGACTAGCATCAGCTATTGCATGAAAAAATAAAGAATCACAGTCTCGGCATAGGAAAACTTAAAATAAGGAAGAACAGAATTGTGAGCTATTTTACCTTTTAATGTGATTCCAAACCTACCACTTCAGGATATAAGGTCCCACAAACTTAACTGCCTATATAACCACCATGCAGTTCACCCACCTCTGGACTCTACTTGGAAAGATCAGAGAAAGCTACAGTTAATCTTTGATAAATTTCAGCTATTCCTTTGGATGGATAATCCTAGGTTCTGGTTGAAAAAGTCAAGTCCCAATCCCTATTTCTGTTAATGTTATGTATTAATGTACATTCAATTGGTTTTGGGGAAAAAAGGAAAATTAGAGTTGCTGTTCAGGAAGTAAAGATTTCTAGAAAATATATTTGACATTTTTTGAACAGAAGCTCCCTTCAAGCTTCTGAAGCTATAAATGAAACAGTGAAAGAAAAACAGGCTCAGTATTTTCCAAAACCATCACACTCAGTGTTTCACGATATAACTTTCATCAGTATACTTTCACTTGTCTGCAGTAGTGAATATGAAGAATATACTCTCCTATATTATAGCTGAGTTCAATGGTTGTACTGACATCTACTGGTATAATAATATTTTTAACTATTATGTGTGATATTTGAGGTAAAAAGTCACAAGTCACATAAAAAGTTTGCATACCACAAGTTGTGGTACAAGAAAATATAATTTTGTTCAAGTACTTATTTTCCTTCCGTTTTTTCCACCCTTAAAACAACTAACTATGCAATTGTCTTCACATCTTGCTAAAAATGGAATGTATTTTAAGAATCTATATTTTCATTGGAATGAAATATACCATTCATGTATATATTTAAGATGTGTATATTTGTAATGAAATATATCACACGATTTGACTATTTGGACTGGTATTTTGGTTGATTGGTATACGAACCAATTTGGCTGGGGTTTTTTTAGCACTCCCTAGTCATGCATTTAAAGGGAATAGGGTTGTTACAAGATAATTTGGTACTAAAGAAATGTCATTGCAATGATGTAACAGGTATGCAACGCAAATTTAACAGTAGGCATGGGTTTTCTGAGTCAGGTTTAAATAGCACTAGTATTGTATCAGAACTGCTCTATAATGACTCCGACAGTAGACACATCCTGCACCACAGTGTCTGCATCAGCACAGAAAAACAACCAACTCTTTCCTGCCATCACCCCTGACTGAAGTTATTTTGACTCTTCTTGGATGAGTTTTTAATTTATAGCTGCCCAAGCACATAATGAAATGGAATGGAACCCTATTAAAAATGAACATGCTAAAAAGCTGATAGGCAGGGAACAAGTACACATGAACATTCACAAATCATGTCCTTAAACCGCAGAAAGACAAACAAAACAGAACTTAAAAATGTAATAAAATTTCCAAGGGAATGTGTCCTCAGCCATTTAAGACACAAAAGAGAGTATGTCAGTCTATTTTTTAAACATCAGTCTGCCACTTTACAATAGATAGCTTTTGCTATATTTTAGATGTTTTCTCCCTTAAAATATGGGGGAAAAAAGATGTGTTAGGGTACTGCCTTTTATATAGAGTTTCATTCATAGATTTCAAGCAGCATTTTAAAAAGATCTAGCGTGAGGAATGCCCTCTCTGATTTTAATTGAGTCCTCTGACTGCATACCAAATTTTTTTGTCTTTACAAGAGGAGGAAGACACGCTGGGTACTGTGCCAGTTCGGGATGGAGAAAAAAGACTAAAGAATAAGTTTCTCTAAGATTTAAGAAGAAAATTATATGCTTTGTCTTTCTAAGGTCCTTTGAAACAATGAGCGGAATAGCTCACTTAATAATGAAGTTGCAGGGTTTGTATGGCAGCTGTTGCTTGATTTCTGTCTATGCTTATCATAAAGTCTGCATGCATAAACACTGACATAACAGATTACAGGACTATGCCAAGTTTTTGGGAAGAGCAACACTTGGTAGTGTTGACCTATGGTTTACCTGCAGTCACACAGGAAATACAGTTTCACACATTTCTCAAACATGCTTCTATTTTTTATCTCATGTTTTGGAGCTTATCAAAAGTGTAAGAAATCAGGAAATTTGAGATGGAGGTACAGTAGTCTTGATAAGTGTTTAAATTATTTTTTTTGGAGGTGAAAATACTGACAGATGTCACAGAATCAGAGAATTAACTAGGTTGGAAAAGACATTTGATATCAAGTCCAACATATGACCTAACACAACCTTATCAACCAAACCATGCCACAAAGTGACACATGCAGTCTTTTTTTAAACACCTCCAGGGATGGTGACTGCCACCTACTTGGGCAGACCAATCACTATTTCTGTGAAGAATTTTTTTAATAAAGTCCAGTCTAAACTTCCCCTGGTGCAGCTTAAGGCTGTGTCCTCTTGTACTGCCACTGGTTGCCTGGGAGAAGAGACCAACCCTCATCTGGCTACAACCTCCTTACAGGCAGCTGTAGAGAATGATGAGGTCTCCCATGAGCCTCATTTTCTCCAGGCTAAACAACCCCAGCTCCCTCAGCTGCTCCTCATAGGACATGTGCTCCAGACCCTTCACCAGCCTTGTCACCCTTCTCCAGATGCATTTGAGCATATCCATATCTGTCCTAAGTTGTGCAGTTGATTATCAGTAGCTTTAAACATAAGGATATTTTGAATGTGAGAAGACCTCGTATTATTCTAATTTAAGCATCATAACTACTTTCAATAAATCCATGTATGTTTCAGTCATTATAAGGATATGCAGCTCACTGAGTATGCCCAGAGAAAGTGCTGACCAATAACCACGTTAAATGCTTATCTGTATGAAGTGCAGCTTTCTAAAACTGCAACAAATTACAGGCAAGCTGGCCTGATCTAAACATCTTGATAAGGCATGCTCTCATTGTAGCATTAGAACAAGGCATTAGGAATATAAACCAATTTATATTACAGTTATTATTTTTTAAGTGTTTAAAAGTGTTTTTGAAAAGATATTTAAAAGACTAATTTGTTCTTCCTATAGATAGTAACAATATGAAAGTCAGCCTTTAGTTGGAGCCATCCAACTAAGTATTTCACACATATTAGTTGAAAACACAGTTCTTTTGCAGTGTTAATTTATGAGAACTGCATTCATTTTAGAATTTTCAATTCAAAATAATCCTTACATATCATTTAATAATTTCTTAGGCTGTGGTAATGTAAAAATGAAACCAATATTCAGGGCTTCAAATAGTGAATTTATTTAAGGTATTATGGAAATAATGCAGTAACCAGAAAGCCTAAATAGTTGAAAATGAGACTTCAGTACTCCTAAACAGACCTAGAGCTTACCTTTTATTTTCCAGCTGTAAGAATACTGACATAAAGCTTGGTCTTTTCACTAGGAGATGAAAGTGAGAATAGTGGTAAGTTGTTACAGATGCTTTTAGAAACTTTTCATATAATTAGATATAGCATTTAAATGACTAATTTTTCAATCACAAGCCTTATATATTGGAAAATTTTGCCACCTGTGGCCAAACTTACCATGCACTGTATGACAGCAGACTTGATAACCACTTTTGAAGGACTTTTCAGTAATAAAAGCAAGGGTTCCAGCACGAACCTGTCAAATGCCTGGTGCTGTGAAGGTAATCTTAGGCAAGACAGCCCTACTTCTGTAATCTGGTGTGTCAGAATTTAGATCTGTTAGAATAGATCTAGAAGAGGGCCACAAAATTGATCAAAGGGCTGGAACATCTTTCCTCTGAAGAAAGGCAGAGTGAATTGTGATTGTGCATCCTGGCAAAGAGAAGGCTCTAGGTGCAGCCCTCCAATACTAAAAGTAGAGTTGACAGGAAAGATAGAAAGAGACTTTTTAACAGGGCCTGTTGTGAAAAGACAGTTTAAAACTGAAAGAGGTTAAGTCTTGGTTGAGCATAAAGAACAAATTATTTATGAGGATGATAAGACACTAGAACAAGCTGTCTAGAGAAGTTGTGACTTTCAGTTTCGTTTCATGTCTCTAGTACTTGCAGTGGAAGAGACAATAAAATTTGTTTTCCACTTTCCTTTTTTATCCCATTTTCTGCTCTATAGTGTGTCCCTCTTTCCCTGTAAGCAAAGGTTGAAGTAACTATTACAGCATCTATTGTGGAAAAATGTTGCACCAGTCAACTAATTGGTACAGCTACAATTTCAACAATTTTCATTACAAACATTGGCGGTAATTTACAGTATTGTAAAACAGTGATGTGAATTTTTCATTCCTTGCAGTGTAAATTTCATAGTTACGTGTGTTTACATGATGCAACCACATGGGTATCAGGAGCAGGACAATTACATTAGCACAATGTCTACCTGGGCTACAATGCACCATTGCCCAGAGCTAATTAGCTGAGTCATAGAATAATAAAATATCTGGAGTTGGGAGGGACCCACAAGGATCATAAAGTTCAACTTTTAGCCCTGCACAGGACATTCCCAAGAGCCACAACATATTCCTGAAAGCATTGTCCAAAAGATTCTTGAACTCTGGCATACTTGATTTGCACTAATATGTATCTAGTGTTTCTGATACCTCAGTCACCTTTGAATACCTGAAGCCAGGGTCTTTGTCTCTGCAGAGCAGTGCATCTTGACATGCCAGCATATCTGAAGTGCTAACTGGAGCCATCTCTATGGAGATGAACTCTGCAGAGAAAATACTAGGGACCTGAATTCTTTCCTGCTCTATGGATTTTTCATAGGTTCAGCAAGTTGCAGTAATGGATACTTGATAACATTTATATGCCTCTCTTCATCTAACTCTTAAAATCTTTTAAGTTTCTCTTGGGTGTCCATGCGTTTTCTTTTTAAAATTTTTGAATAGAAATTAAGAAACACTCCTGTGAGCCATCCGCCAAATTAATTTGAAGTAGAAATCTGGTTGGTTTTTTTTTTCATTATTCTTTCAAGCCTCCATGCCAGAAGTCTATCAGATTTACTATTTCACTCATTGGGGAAATGCTTAATGAGTTTAAACAGAGGTTCAAATTTCCTTAATTTTTAGGGTTTACATTTCCCCCCACCCCTCAATTTTAGCAAGTGTCTTCAGTGCCCCTGGATTAAAAGGCACTTTTGTTCCCACAGGAAATTTGATTTCTTAAATCTCTCATCCAGGTTGGAAAATCACTTATGCTTTGCCACTCTTGTAAGGAAAGTACTCTTACAAGCAAGGCGTGCCTGCCGCTGCTGTACTTGGTACATGTGCCACAATCAGACTGCTGATGCTTACAGCTTAATGAAAGCCCGAGACAGCTGAAAGTCAGAAGGCAATACTGATATTTTTTCTCAAAACTGTTTGTAACTGGTTATAAAAATACTGGTTTAGAATAAAATTGGAGAGGCAAAGTAAGTCTTATCACACTATTCAGAAGATAAATTTTCCTGTTAAATAACTTCAAGGATTTTCTTTACAATTCATACAAAAAATCAAATAAATATGTTAAAGATGCTGTTTTTCTAACTAATAACAGATCATTCTGAGTTGGATGAGACTCACAAGGATCACCAAGTCCACTCATAAGTGAATGGCCCCTACAGGGATCAAGCCCACAACCTCAGTGGTATTAGCACCATACGCTATCCAACTGAGCTAATCTCATGTTCCCAAAATTGAGAGCACAAAATGAAGTAAGACACAATTTGGATTTTCCTGAGACAAAAACATGGCAATGAATGTAGAGCTGGATCCACAGAAAATATGATTAATCCAGTTTCTTGCAATTTCACAAATACTTTAGATGCATATGACCTTGCTATGGCTTTCAATGCCTTCATGGAAAAACCGAGGCATAGGAAGAGACCATTTGTTGTCTTAGAAAATTATGCTGGCCCTAAAGATGCCTTAGCAAGGAATAACATAGACAAGGATATTCAAATCTTTCTCCCTTGCTGAACTGAGTAATTTCCTATTACTTCAGGTTTATAGATCAAAAAATTTTGTGGCTATATAATACCTGAAACAAAGGCTTTTCCTTTTTGTGGAGTTGAGACACCCACATATACACAAAACAATTTCATGAGCAGACCCTCTAGCTGGAGTGTAGCAGACTCAGATGAATTTTAATTCCTGACCTTGCTGGGACTGGGGGTTTTCTTGATCAAGGTCTCTGCTATGATATTCCTTGAGGGAGTTAAGTAAAAGACTGTTGGGTTTAGATGTCAATAATGCCATGTATGAGGAGAAAGGGATGAAACAGGCTTGGTGTCAGATGGATGGACTCTGCCCTGCAGCAGCGCGGTATCACGATTCACAAACGGCCACCCCACGCTGCAATGTGGAGGGGGCCGCTCGTGCCCAGAACACGCTAGGCAGACACGTGGCTGTAGCAGGCAGTGGAGCTGCGGGGGACGCGAGACTCCGTGAAGGTGTGGCGATGGAAGAAATGCAGAATCACCATCTGAAGTTTCCAGGGATTTATTAAGGTCCACAGTTGAGGGTCAGAGGAGGGTGGAGAAGAGCAGAGAGGCGGGGCAGGGCTCGGGGTGCTGGAAAGCCAAGATGGTGAACACTGAGTTCCGCCTTCTCAGCAGGTTATCAGGAGAGGGAACAGAGGCATGGTTACTCAGAAGAACCAACCAGGGCAAGCCAGAGGGGAGGAGCCAGGGAGGAGAAATGGGTAAACCAATAAGATTACAGCATGGGATGGTACCAGTTCCTGCTAGGGAGAAGTCTCTAGAACAGCATAAGCACACTACAGCACTGCCCAATTCAGGATAATTGAGGATAGGATAAGAGCTAGGATAATGTAGATTATTTTTGCAAGAAATGTAAGTTTAGATCCCTTCCAAGAGGGATCTCAATTCATTTGCCTGCGTGCCAAATTCTTTCTCAACCATGAAGACATACGATTCCCTTCAGTCCTTGTGGTACCAGCACAGGAAGGGATCTTCTAACAGGGAAGTTTGGGTACGGTCTCCAAAATCAAATAGAAAAACACCTGGTTTATGAATTCTAGCAGGACTTACCTGAGGATAAACCAAAAATATATTAGGAAACAAAAATGGAGTAATCTGGGTAAATTCAATGTCCCAAACATAATGCTGCTGGCTCTGAAGGTCTGAAGACCCAGGCAACAGACTTGGATGGGGCTGGGTGCTGGGTGTAGCAATACTGGTAGCCTTCTGTAGGTACTTACACAGATCTGGAGAAAGGCTTTTGAACCTCTCCAGATTGAACTGATTCCATAAGAATGGTTTCTCTCTAACTTTTCTGAGGATAGTTTCAATACCCAGGTCTACCATTTATATCAGTACTGTGGATGGACAGTGGCATTATAAGAAAATGCACCTGCAGAAGACATCTCCAGTGAGGGTGACCTTGCAGGCACAGATGTCTGAAAACCCCAGAAATGTTCCTGTAGTGAAGTCCGTGTGAGTTGTCATGCATTAGATTCCAGAGCAGAAGAACACATACAGTGACCTGGAGGAGGGAGGGAGAGAGGCTGACTCTAGTCTCATGAGTGTGATGATGCACTCTGCATTGCAGGGCAGGAGGTTATATACAAACTAGTGTGTCTAAGTGTGTGTACAGCTGGTTCATGCAGAGAGCAGTCCTAAAAACTACAAGTTTTTTTCTCCTGATGCTGGCTTCCCTTCTGTTTCTCTTGTCAAATCTTTCCTTTTGAAAAACATACAAGTGGGATGGAGAGCTGTAGAAACATTTCTCTTGATGTCTGAAGTAGCTCCTTTCTGCTGTTAAAGTAGCATTTACAAACCAGACGTGCATTGTGCATTCTTCACGTTCAAGAAAGTCTGTGTATGCTAAAGCAATACTAGATTACAAGATAGAATAGGTTCAATACTTCTTTTTTCTTTACCTTCATATGTTTCTGTAGTTGTCTGGGCATTTCTAGCTCTGATTTTCAAAGTTCAAGTGCCCAAATAATAGTGACATGAAAGAGAAGAGCATGACAGTGAAAGAGTGATTTTTGCTTGGTTGTTTACATTACTGTTATTATTCATTCCTCCTACATACAAATTAGATTCAAAGTTCAAATATTATTAAGAGTAGCTTTAAAATTCATCACTTTGCAGCTGTTAAATCCATTTCCTCTTGGTTTGTCCCCTTGGCAACAAAAATTAAAGGACAACCATATAATGAAAAAAAATTGCAGCTTGTCTGAGCTTGTCTTTGCATAACACATTTGGTGATTCTGACTGAATGTAGACTAAATGTTGCCTCAAGTGATAAAACTGGAGGGAGTTTATTACAGCCTTCAGACCTCGTCCTGTGCTCTGCACACTGTATGAATCCTTAAGAGGCTGGAGAAAGCAAAAAAAAATTATACTTAGCCAGTGACAGTGGTTACACCATCTAGCTAGAAAACAATTTTTTGCATACAAGATTGTCAGTACTGACAGGTAATCATTTAACTCTTGAAAATGAGGGATTCAGCTTACTACTGTTGGGTGGTTTAGACTGAGTATAGATTCTTATTTTTACTTATAATACAAGCTTCTACTGACCAAATTTTTTTTTTTTGCCCATCCGAAGGCAAATTTTCTCATTTAATTTTGAAGTCTTTAAGAGCTCTTTTTGAAAACACTATGAGAAGAAAGCTTTATCTGTAAGAAAAGCAGCTGGCCTAAACCAAAGTGGATTTTAACAGAAAAAGAGCATTTACTGAATTAGCATGCTGTTTGAACAGAGCTTTTTTAATTTTGAAGTTGGACTAAATTTATATTTGCTTCATTTGCTAAAGTAATTTTAACTTAGTGTTAAATTCCTATTTAAGAACAAACTAAACTGAAACTTTCATTTGTCACATACTTGTATAAATGAGCTTATTGCAGAAGTGTCAACCTTTTCACATCTTCTGGTCAGCTGAAAGCTCTTTTCTCTCTGTTTTTTCATTTTTGTCTTTGTACTTTCTGTGTGGCCAGTAGAAATTGTAAACTCCTTTACAGCACCTGAGGAAGGAAATGAACAGCGGAAGCAAAGACCTTCAAAGAATCAAAGGAAATTGTAAGGGCTACATCAGTGAACCTGATGAGACTCTAAAAACTTGGCCGGTTACAGACATTCTCACTCACATCTGGGCCAACAGACTGTAGCACAATGCATCAGAAGTTTCCCTCTTACATCAAAATGGCTGAATAGGAGATATTCTCAATAACAGAAAGGTTTCTTCCACTCTTGTTTTTACAGGTGATAATCTTGCTAGACAAAGTAGCGCTGGTATAGAAGAACAGGTATAACAGCTAAAAAAGCTTTTTTTCCTGGATGGCTTCTTCATAAGAGCAGAGTGGTCTTTGGAGTTGTCTGCAGCCATCCTCAAATGACTGGGCTGCTGTGAATGAGCAATACACAGTTTCCAAATTCACAGGCAGATGGATATATTCTTTGCATGTTTGGATTTTTGACTCCCTCTACTGATACCAACACCATGCTGGCAATTCCTAGTCTGTAATAATCACATTTTCAATGCAGCAAAGTACTAATGGTACTAACGGCAGTTAATAATAGTGGTAATACTAATAGCTTTAGTCCAAACCCAAAATTCACCTACATCATGAATAAGATGAATGGACAAAGATGTACATTTCTGCCTCTTTTCTACACATAAATCAAAACTGAGAAAGAACATGCAAAGCCATGTGGAATCAGCTCCTTTAGAAAAGCAATAGAGCAGGGTTGTTTGCACAGTCTCTCTGTACACTCAATGACTTGGCAAAACTATCTGTAAAACTTCATTGCCCTCTCAAAGAGACTACAGCTCTAATACTGGTCCATGACTGGGACACTGTAGTGAGATGATACCATTTTGATGGTCCAATAGGTAGGGAACTATTTATGCAAAATGTGTAATATCATTAATGTTTTTGGGAGCAAAAGGCCTAAGTGCAAATTCAGAGACCTACTTTTTCCTATGATTTTAACTCTGAAAATCACTAAAAGAAAACATTTCTCCAATTTCACAGCTTGGATGAGAAGCAGAGACGTGAAGATAACATGTATTCTTTAATGTAATCTGCATTGTTCACTTAACAGGGCAAGAGATCAGATACACTGACAGCTAAACAGCGCATACAGAGGCAAATACTACTTGGACAGTGATAAACTGCAGAGCCATACAACAAATAGTTCAATACATATTTCTGTACTTTAGTTTTGCCAGTTCAACTGTACATAAACTCCTGAACTAGTCAGGTCAAGTTCCTTCCATGTCATGCAGGACCTACCAATTTTTCTAACACCAGAATTGCTAATGTGATATTGCCTTGTCTTTTCGAATACTGGAACAACTGTTGCGTTGACAAGTACACCAGATCACGTTACTCTGGACTACGTCCTTTGAGGGACCTCTCAGAAAAGCTTTTTAAATTAGGTTGTCTGAGAGTAGATCTGTCAAATATGGGGCAATTTTTGGCAAAATACAACATTTGGAAAAAAAAAAAAAGCCATAATCTGATGAAACCAGACACTCCCTGTAGGTATTATGTATCTGAAAAATTTATGATAAGGTTAATATGCTTTGTCACTTATTTGGCTTCACTTCTCTACTCTGGGCAAAGCCTGTGGCTTTAAACAATCCTGTTTGCATGTAAATAAGTGCCCTTTTAATTTGTCATAATTTCAAGTATTTTGTTTTGTAGTTATAAATAATTAACATACTTTTATGATTTTTTTACTCTGTTTTACCTTATGGGGCATACTTTCCCTTCTACACACATGTGTAACCTCCAATAGCAATAATAACAATTATGAAGTATGTCCCCAGGGAAGACAATTTCCTGAAGAACCTTTAAAATTTAAATCTATGCACCATTCTTGCCAACACGCATGCTTCAGTAAGTGAAACTAATATTTGCCACTTGCCAGCATAATAATCCAAAAACTATAAATTTCAAACATGAAAGTTAAGAGTAAGTTCCAATTTTAATTCTGTATAACAACATGCATGGTACTACCTCCAGTAACAGAAGTAACTGCATAGTTACGCCATCTGACTTTTGAAGTGTAACTTTTACATTGAGAAGATGTAAGAGAAGAGTGTTATATTTAATACTGTATGCTTCTGCTTGTATTAGTTTTATTCTACTCTAAAGCGCTCAATGAAAAAAGATGGTGATCCATCCTTATTTGGATAAGGACAAAATGCATAACTACATACTTAATATATTTAGATTAGCAGCTATAGCAATTAGGATCATAGTCATCTTTGATCTGAGATTGGTTCTACAGCTTGATTCCACTTAATGCAATGGATTACTCTCAGTTGACACAAGTTGAATTACTCTCAGTTGAATCAAGGAATGAAATTTGATCTATAATAAATTATTACCATTCTCTAAAAAGGAAGATGGTAATTAGTGGGTTTTTAACTTAAAATCTGAGCAAATGTTGTGATGAAAATATAATACTATGTCTCTGTATACATATATACATATGAATATACATTAAGAAAATGATGCTGTAATACTGAAGAGTAAGGCTATAAAACCAAAAATGTATCCAATTTTTTAACAAGGCAGTACTTATAAAAATGTTTATTAATATCTTTTCATGTTATTCTAAATTCATGGATGGAATTTTTCAAGCAATTGTAATTGTTATTACAATTTTATTTGTAAATAAAAAATACATAAATATTCCTGAGTCCTTCCTCACAGGATTCTCCATGTCCGAAAAATAGATATTCTATCCATTCTGCAGTGGGGCGTGCAATAACAATGCCCATACCAAAACATGATACACACAGTGATGAAATGAAACAATTACTGTTGTGAACACTTTTTTTTGTTAGGGAATAAATAGGTCTGTGCCATAAATGGCATAAAATGTGTTACTTAGGCAATATCTTCTCGCAGCGAAGTCAGTACTTATGACTCAGATACAACAGAATCAGACTCTCATTTCATTGGCTAGATCCTGTTCCCATTACTATTTAAAAGACTGCATCCCCAACAGCAGCCTGATGAATGATTTAATGCACACATAGCCTTGTTTCTGGTGCCCCTGTTATTTTTCAAAAGACTTTTTTTCTGAGTTTACTTCTCCTTCATGTTTTCTAATAAATCTAAGCAGTAGATCATTAATATTAATATTTTATTTATTTAAGTAAAGCAGCAAGGGAGACATCTCATCCAATATTGATGCTTTGACCATGAGTATATTATAAATTGGCATGAGAAAAGAAATATATCAGGATCTTAATACTAGAGAACGTGAAAAGAGGGTTTCTTTAGACTCCCTTAATCTCCTCCTTAAGAATCCTTTCTGATGGAATATTTTATTACAGATTTTGCAGTCATAATGGTCTTTTGAAGAAAACTTACAATTTAAGAAACTGCTTGCAATTTTTATTTTAAATCACTTATATAAATTTGATAGACACATCCAGTATTTAGCCTTGAAATACAAATTAGATTCACTTTTCTCACATTTTAAGGATCTCTTAAGATTACACAACACCAATGGCCACGCTCCTTACACTAACAAAGCCATGACATAAAACATCATGTGTCACTGTCCGTGATGTAACCCACACTGCAGAACTCATTAATACTTTGTCACCTTCGTTTTCTAGGAAAGGGCTGGAGAGGTCCTACTTTATAACAAAAGGAAGAATGACGTAGCAGGGTCCAGGAGGGCTGCACAAACCAGCTCCCCCCGGACCGGGGTCCCTGGTCCGCATAATTCCACCGGATCTGGGGCGGGCGGCCACCAGCGTCCCGCGGGCTGGTGTGAGTCTCTTAGCCACAGAAATTCAGCAGGAAATGAAGTAAGATGAAGAAACGAACTGGAACTCCATCTCTGTTCTGCCAGGGAGGTTTATTTGGGGTAAGGGGAAGAGGGTTACAGGGAAAGGAGAAGGGGAGGGAAGCAGGGACGGGGTAGGGTCTGCCAGCACAGAGATGGAAGACCACTCTCTGAGGCAGACACTGGCTTATAAGGAAAAGGAAAGGGGCGGGGGCTGGCTCTCTAAGAGCCAGTCCCAGGAGGAGGAAGGGAAGATTGGCAAATGGGTACACATCAATAGGTTTTCAGGTACAGCATGATGCATACTTCAAAATGAACCAATAGCATACGGGGGGGTAATTAGAATAAGGGGGCAATTACTTCATTTGTTAGTTTTCTTATTGGGGAATTTTAGATAGGTGTGCTAATTGGTGAGGTCCATAAAATTGTATACGCATTGTACCCGAGGGCTTTTTCATCGTGGTTCCACCTTTGATGATGGTGCACTTAGGATCATATTAAACCAAGGTAATACCCTTTTCCCTATACTGCGGTGTCTGCGTCTCATTTTTACCAGCATTTTAGGCATCAGTACCAGATATATCCAGAAGCCCAGTGGTGTACTCCAAACCGTAACAATGTGCTTTGCTATTTGCTAGAACTGTGCCTGCATGGACCTTCATCAATCATTAGCTACTGCACACAAGAGCTCATTAGGTTACTAGATGCAAATTCCCCCTACAGTTTTATATTTATTGTGTGTACAGTTGTATGTTTACTGAGAGGGCATGGTTTGTGTGTACAGCTATGTTAGCGTAATTATATCCATGTAAATATTTTTAATACAGGCAAGGCCTAAGGTAGCACAAAGTTCTAAACTTCAGTAACTATCATCTACTTAATATATACTCCAAGGACTTGATAATAATATAATTTGAAATAATTTAACGTACTATGTATTTCTATTTGAGAGTAGACTCTGCAAAAAAACTTTCTGAAAGGTATATCCCATACAAAGACAAATTGTACCAGGGAGAATTATTACACAAGTGAAGCTGTTGTACTTTAGGAGTGCTGTTGCACCTAATTTTGACCTGCTTTTTCTCCAAATAAACTTGATAGAATATATTTTATTTCAGTTGTATGCCATGGTTAAAGCCTGAGCAACAAGAAAAAATAACAATAGCTGTCTCATTTTGTACTTCTCTAATCAACTACGGCTTATTCAATGATACATGGAAACAAACTGTAACTTATTTTTAAGATTTTATTCTGGATTTAATAAAGGCTCATGTAACACAGAAAGTTGGTGCGACAGTTACACAGCATTCAAAGTCCTAGCTATAGTAGAGCCTCTCTGTTTGATTAAAAAAGCAACATGTTTACCAGGTTATGCCAGACTGAGCAATGGAACCTGTCAATAAAATCTTGAAAATTACTTTTCTCGATTAAGAAGTGAAAGTACTGTTATTAAAAAGGTGTGGTTGCATTCATATTTTAGAATTCAGCAGAGGAAAAGGCAGCTAATAATTTGGAGGTCTTCAATCCACCAGCTGTAATAAGATCAAGCAAGAGAAATACTGTTTGGTGATTCAACTTTTTTTCAGAATTTAATTTTCCAAATTAAAAAACCCCAAAAAACTAAATCGTACAAGGTACAAAGACGTGTGTTTCTTAAAGTTTACATGTTAAGTGTTCTGCTAATTAAAGTGTTTGTACTGGGATTGCATTCACTGCCCAAAAGTAGATAGGGCAGTATTCCATTCTATCTTCATAACATTAAGTTTCTTTAAAATGTTTGTGTGGCCAAAAAAAAAAAAAAAAAAAAAAAAAAATCCCAAACTACTATCACTTGATTATGATGACACTTAGGGTTAAAATCTATTTGGGAAAAGAACCAAACCAAGCCAGAAGACAAGCAGATAAAAAGCACATGGAGGCTCTGCAAAGCCAGAGTCAACACGCCTAGTGGAACAGCCCGGGTCCATCTCCTCTTGCAAGGGGCTTACCTCAGTTGAGCTGCCTGGGAGCATCAACACCAAAAAATTATCACCTTTGAAGAAAAAGGGGAAACCATGACCCTGATAACCTTTTCTAGGAGAAGCAAAGTTAAAAAACAGCAAAATAATCTTACCTTTAGTTGAGTTTATGTTTTGGAGTGTTTTTGTGGTCACTGCAAACATCTCTGCAGTATGTGCTTTAATCTTAGCACATGTATGTGAAAGACACAGCATCCTACTTGTAGTTAACACACTAACCAGCTGCTGCGTCGAGGGAAAAGTAATCCCTTCATTAACTCCGTGACCTTATAAATTATTTTGTCTAACTTCATCATGTGTTCTTTGTTATCTTGTGGGTTTTTTTTTTTTTTTTCCTTTTTGTTAAATATTTCGGAACATTTTCCTCCGTTCCAGACCAGGCTCATCTCGTAGCAGCAGAAGAGGTACCGGAGGCTGGGCTGGCAGCAAGCGGGTCCAGGCCCGGCCGCAGGCGCCTCCGCACCACCGCAGAGAGGCAAGGGCCAGCCTGCCGCCGCCTTCACTTCACGGGCGAGCCGGTGAGGTTAACCAGGGCAGCCCGGCTCCTCGCTATCATCCCGGCAAGGTATGCGCTGCGGCAGCCGCGGGGAGACAAACTTTGCGGGAAGGGCCGCGCCGCGACAGGCCGGGAGGGCGGGAGGGAGGGAGCCGGGCACCCCGGAGCGTGCCCCGCTATTCCCTGGATACCCCCGCCCACCGTGGCTGCGTTCGGCGGCCCAGCCCCGCGGTGAGACCCGCGGGCGGGGGTGCTGCGGCGGGCCGGGGGGCGGCGGGGCAGGATTAGGTTTCAGGCCGCCGGGGCGTGCCCGAGCGCGCTGCCCCCGCGGCGCGGCTCGCTCGGCGCCGCTACTCGGGGCGGGAAGGGCGGAGAGTGGGGCCGGGCGGCGGGGCCCGCCGAGGCGCTGGGGTAAGCGGGGCGCCGGGGAGCGGGACGAGTCCGCCCGCGTCGTCCTGCGGGGATGCGGGCCGGGGAGGGCGGGGAGAGCCCGTCGCGTCGGTGGAGTTCGAGCGGCCTTTTAAAACGCGTTTGTCTCTCGAAGTTTTATTTATTTTGTTCATTTGATCCCACGAGTTTTGCCGGGTGGGGCTTGGAGGAGGAGAGAGGCCGTGGAGCCGCGGGCGGGGGCGCTGAGCCTGTTGCTGTGTCCCGGCACATCCCCCTAGCTGCCCCCCGGCCGGCAGCGGGAGCAGCTCCGGGGGCCGGGCTGGGCCGGGGCTCCGGCCTGCGGCGGGCGGGCGGTCCGCGGGCTCGGGCGGCCTGGCGGGGCGTCATCCTCACGTAAACAAAAGCTGAACCTCCTCTGACATCTGCAGGGAGCCCTGCTGCCGGTTCACGCGCTCCGTTTTTATCCCCCGCGGGTGTTCCGTGACGGGCGGCGGTCTGCTCATCTGCCGCCGCTGCCACAGAGCTTGCAGGCGGCCGCGGCCCTCGGCCGGCGCTTGGGGGCGGCGGCGTTGACACTCGCTCGGAGCCAGAGCCGGACCGGAGGCCCGGCGACCCTGGCGGGGTCCTGTGGGTCCAGGCGGGGCGGCGGCCGCGGCTCCTCGGGACTGGTACCTGTTGCTGTGCTGGTGTCGGCGCGTCCCGCAGGTCCGACCCCGCCGTAGCGCTCCGGCACCTCCCCGGTGCGCGATTGAACCTAGCGGGTTTGGCGGGGTGGAAGCGGAGGGCGAGGGGCCGCCCGCAGCTGTGCCTTTTGATGAGTCTGGGTGTGCATAGCAAAGCCATGGTTCGTTTCTCGTGCGGTGTCCCGCCTTGCTACCAGCACCTCCCTGTGTTGCTGGAACGGGTAGTAGGAAGAACGAAAAAAACCCCAAAAATTCACGAAGCCGACCGTTTGAACTCTTCATACAGCATTTGACAGATTTGATTTGCCATTTGGCTGAAAAATGTTGCGGTTTTATTTTTGTTTCCTTTTCCCTTTATTTTGCTTTTATAAACACTGCCTGGTCTAGGTATATTTTTGCATCTTAACACGCACTGGTTTTTTTTTACTATAATCGGTTCGATAGAAAACGTCCTTGCTGGCTTTGGTGCCAGAAAGCGTGTCAGGAGTCTGTCGCTGTAGCAGAGCAGTGATTTGCTGAAATCAAGTGGAACAGTCTGATTTCTGCAGTTGCGGAAGTTCTATTGTGTGATGTTCTGTGGTTTCCTTATCTCCACTGCATTTTCCAAGATAACAGCAACTCCTTGGTAGGGAAGAATCTAAACTGGAAAAGGAGGAACTGGTAAAACAGTTTTTGGGAGTGTTACTTGATGCTTCTGTGGAAATTGAAAGTAATTATAACAATAGAAGAAGAGAATGCAGATTGGAAAATATGTATGGCCATACCAACCTTAACAAGCAACATTTTTTCAGATAGAGAACATCAAATTTTTCTTTTATATTTACCCATTTTTAGTTTTGCATATTTTTAATCTCTCCTGTCTTGCTACACAGTAACATGCATGTAACATTTTCTGATTAGCTGTGGTATTTGTAATGGTTTCCTTAGTTCTTTGAAGAAGCTTTTCACTAGGAACTGGATACATTCTGCCCTCTTCACATAAAAGGCCACTAGGAAAGTTAGATCAGTATCAGCGCTACGGAAAGAGAACTGCACTACTTACATACTAATGGATGATCTTTTTATTCCACCTGGCCCTGTGTCTGTGAATTCTTCAGAGGGGAATGCTGTATAGGTTCTCAGTCACACAGATAGCTGTAGATGGTTCTGTTTTAACAAGTAGCACTTTACTCACTGTATTGGGAACCATTTTAAAAACTTTTTAATGTCTGCTTCATTTTTCACATAAAATTTAAAATTCTGTTAACTGCATCCAGAACATTTTCTAATTGTCTTTGTATTTGAGCATCCCAGTGAAGCAGTTTTGGCCAATGCTATGCCATCGTGGCAGGATACTGTATCATTATTGATAAAGACAGTTTAGTTTCACCGCTGGCGTTTCCAACAAGTCAGTACAAAAATGTGCTACTTTTGCCTAGGCAGTGTTGAAGTATTTCTTTCATAGGCTTTCATTGCATCTGAGACCCCTTGCACGGTGGTCTTGTTACACAGTATTATGATTTTCTGTATAAGTCACTTGTTATTGTTACAATACACAAAGAGAAATTGGTGTTTTCAGTTTGTGGGGAAAATGATGACTCTTTGTTGATGCTTACTGGCAGCTGTTCAGAGATGCTTTGCATTTATTCATTTATGTATGCTGTTGTCACCTCTCTGAAGAATCCAGTATACATTGAGGTGCAACTGCTGTAAAAATTATGCTTCATCAGATTTAATTTAATTTAATGAATATGGTAATCAATTGCCTGTGCTTGAAAACATAGAGGAAATATTAACCATGCCTTTATTCCATTAATTCAGTATATGTAGTGTCCCATGTATTCTGTATATCCTAAAATGTTGCTTTTCAGTTTCTGAAGCTAATGTAGAAGGATTCCAGTTGATCTTAGTTTAACATATTTACTGAAAAAATACTTTGTTACGAAAGATGATCTGTTTGTTTCATTAACAAAAACCCCAAATCAAACCCCTCCAGAAACACCCTACTATGTTGTTTTTGCAGTGCTCTTTAAAAATCACTTTTGCATACAGTATACCACACACATTTATCAGTAGGTGAAAGCATTGTGGATAGTTTTAGCCCATTTAGCAGTTGCAGTTATTAGATGCAATTCAGTTAACATGGATATTATATATTATTTTGATTTAGGACTTCTTACAGTATTACCGAACGTTATTAGTTATACACAGTGAACAGATTGCCAGTTCATGGAAAAGCATTTTAAGTTTCCCTAATACATTAATGTGATGTGTACAGAAGGTTAAAAATAGTTGCATGTTCAAAATTCTCTTTTCATATTTGATTTAAAGTACGTGATGCTGTTCAGCTCTCAGAGAACTTTTCTTCAGCGTACAGAGCCACTACATCTCTGTGTGTTTTTGATGCATTCAACGTTTTGCTAAATTTTAAGAGGCTAGTAATGTCTTTCCAAACTGCTTAGAGTCTTAATATAGGCTGTGCAATATACTGCCTTTTTATTTCTGCTTTGAATGTCTCAGAAAAATTTGCATTAGCATAGCTTTTAAATGTAAATGTCAGGCATCTCTTGCTTGCTTGTTACTTTCCAGGTAGTCAGTGGAAATCTGCTTTGTTCTGTGTGGAACAATGCACATTAATTTTGCTTGTATTAAATCCTTAATTTGAATCGGTTCTGTCTTTTGTCATTCAGAAGCTCTCAGTCTAGGGTCTCTTGGCTGATGTAAACAAGTGCTTGATGTTGATTTGGCAAGCTTGCATCCTGTCAACAAAATGGTAGGCTAGCCTTTTTTCCCCTTCTTTCTTCCTTTGTTTTTGTTTATTTTGTTTATTCTCTTCTCCCTGTTGGTCATTGGTTTCTTGCATTTATTTTCATACCCTTTTTGTACTTAAGAAAGTGCTGCACGCAACAGCAAAATTGCATTTGTGACAGTGGAAAGAGATGTAGGAAAATACACATAGAAAAGCATGAGATCTTTCAATGTACTGTGAATAGTTTGCACTGCCTTAATTTTGAAAAGACTACTCCTGGGGAGTCTGAGGATCCACCTTAGCTCTCTTCCTGGGGTTAGTAGCCAGCATTCGGGCAATAGCTGGTAAAAAAGGAAGAGCTCTTAGAGTCTGCAGGCAAAGCAGAAAGTTTAGCAGTAATTAGTATCTCCCACTTCCTATGTGGTTTGGTTTCCATTCCTGCACCATGTAGTGCTAATACAATATGCCTTATTTGAGTGATAGCCAGAAAACTGGGGAGGAAGATGACATGCGATAAAAATGAAATACTAAAGGGTATCTCTAGCCCAGACAAATCCAGGCCCAAGTGTTAGATTAGAAGTTTCGAAACACTCTTTTTAGCAGCTATAAAATGCGTGTTGTGGTTACCTTGCTGCTTAATTGAAATAGATTTAATTTTAATCTCATGCATCTCCTTGCCAAAGTTTGGGCCTAGAGATCACTGTTAAGATAGGCATTTCCTCTTTATCCTCAGAGCACTTCAGGTAATGCAGGAGCTATGGAGCAAAGCCTATTACTGTGTTTTCTATCTTTGGCATTGCATGTTTGCTAATCCAGTGCTGTGAACATTAGTTTCCAAGGTATTATCTGAAATGGCTTTGTGAAATAGTAGATGGAGTATCCATCAATGAAACAGAGTAGGTTTCCTTGTAGAAACTAAGAGATCAGGTGTGAAAGAACGATCAGTTGAAATGGGCCATCTTTCTATTTTCATGAATCTTTTGTCTGTTTAGCTAAATATCTTCTGTTGTTGCAGTGAAAAGAAGGTGATCCAATAAATTTCAATTTTTTCTTTTTTTAATTCTGCCACCTGTGTATTTTAGTGTTTCAGAAGTGGACAAAAATAAACCAGAGTTGCAACATGCCAACTGTTTTCTGGTAACCAACATTATCATGGAAGGGTAGCATAAAGAGCGCCGAAATGTGTGATTAACACGTTTTTGTTCATTAGCGTGGGAAGAATCAAATTTCAGAAGTGCAGGCTTGGAAGGGATCATCTTTAATTTTCGTTTATTCTTAGAGAGAATATGGCATGTTTGTCACCACATACCTGTCTAAAGTTCCTTGCATTTTCTATTCTACTGTTATAAAACAGAATGAAAAAGAGGTTTGGGGGTTTTTATTTTTTTTTCTTTTCTTTTTGGTTTGTTTGGCTTTTTGTTTTTTGTTTAAGTCACAGCTTTCAGCTACCTGTGTCTTTACAACTTGAAAGTAAATCTAACTTGCTATTTTCTTGGCAGTATTTCTTCAATTTGCCTATAAAAGTCTATGTTCTTACTACTGTGAAGAGATTAATGAACTTGAACACTGAAATACAAAAATAGTTAAATCTGCTTTGAGCTAAGCTAGTAAGCTCTTTGAGGTGTGAACAGTGTTGTACCATGCATAGAAGGGCTGGTTTTGGCTTCAGGTTCCTGTGATACAGACTGCCAGGGAATTGTAAAATGAGAAAATCAGAACTAAACTTCCCACTGTGCATCTAGAAATCTATGATTCCATTTAAAAATATTCACTGTAGCAGAGTTAGGCCTTTCAGCAAGTAATTATGCATGCCACTCTACTTCTCACTAGCACATTATTGCTAAAACACCTAGAGGCAAGGTGATTTAAAGGCCAGGGTGTCCTGTAGTGGGTGGTGGTGTTTATGGATATGTCTCTGTGGCGCGTTTTGGACAGATGCGTGGCTGCTTCTCCGGTACTTCCACTATGTTAATGTGCCACTAAGCTGGTGCTGACAGATCCCACTTGTTAGCGTGGATGTGGCACAGCATGAGCAGTCATGTGGCTTTTTGCTATTTCAGAGTGCAGGCAGAGCAAACAGGGGTCATCTTGGCCTGCAACATGTAGAAGCAAATGCTGATATGCCTCAATGCCTTGAGTTCGCCTCAGAGAACGTGTCTGAGGGAGAAAATTCTGATGACAGTTTTGGTCTTGCTCACACTTACTGCTGCAGTCAACAAAAGCATTAAGCTGGCCAGCTGGGGAGGGATTCTCTGCTAGTATAAGCACAAATAAGGAGAATTAGACAGAGAGTTCAAAATGGATTTGCTGATGCTAGCATGACACTGGAGCACTATTCACTCCTCTCTTTAAAGCATGAGCTAAATAGAAAGTATGTAATGACTGTCTTAGCAGAGCTAAGGACTTCATTTCATTGCAAATTAGCATGATCTCAACCTATAGATGTGTTTAGGACTTGTGTCGGCTTTTAGAATCTTCTACTCTAAGTTATTAGAGTTCATATCTTCAGGATTGCATGAACACAGTGGTCACCTTGTGTGCTGTCACTTGTAAAACTTGCCTTTCACAGCACAAGAAGAATGAGATTTTAGGCAAATTGAGTCTTAAAGCAATATCCAGCTACTCCAAAAAGTAGGGACATTTTACAGTTCCATCTCTTCTTGAGGTTCTTGCAGAGTTAAAGTAGAACAGTAACCCTGTGTTTTTCCCGAGTAGTTTTATCTGTTGAACATACAATGTTATGTGCTTGTGCATATAGTGCTGTGATAAATGAAATTACTAAAACTTGCTCCATATCTAATTTTTTGCACAGTTCTCTGGTTCTGTCCACTATATAGCCCCAAGAGTAGATACCAAGAAAGAACTGGAACAGTGAAACAAGACAGAATTGCTTTGATTGGCATTACCACTGAGGAAAACATCTACAAACATGACATAAATGCCTCTATTTCTAAATAGGGGTTCTGAATAGAAGTAATAGTAGTTTTTTAATCTAGACACAAAAGCTATGGATGATAAAGTTTTGGGGAAGTCAGTGTCCTTCAAAATGGTTAAATAATCTCATCCAGCCCTTCCCACGTACAATAGACGTCATTTTGTCCTATTTTGTAGAGTGACAAGGTGAAAATACAGGATATTTTGGTTGTTTTTCAGATCTGGTAATCACATGTTGGGATTTTCCTCGCCAAGTGAGAAAACAAATTCATAAAGGCTTATTTTGATTTAAAGGCATAATTTGGATCATGTAGTAAGATTACTTTGTCAAAGTTTAAGGGGTTTGAGTATTGTACATTGTCCTAAAAAGGATGACCAGTGATTGTGTATCAGTGTATTGTCAAATTCAAATTCAATCTTCAGAGCGGTTGTGGACTCCCCATTCCTGTAAGGGGGCTGGATGGGGCTCTGAGTAACTTGGTCTAGTGGAAAGTTCTCTACCAATGGCAGCAGGGTTGGAACTAGTTAATCTTCAAGGTCTTTTCCAACACAAGCCGTTCTATGATTCTGTGACTAAAACTGATAAGAAGCTTCAGGCATATTGAAACTAGGGAAGTTATATTGATGGAACTTGAAACCATTTCAAACCCATTTGGTCTTCCTTTTCTGCACAAAATGCAAATAGTATAGGCTTGAGAAAATGATCAAGTTCTATAACTAATGATTGATCCTGTGAGGCTGTCTTACCAAGCCATCGGTCAACATCATTCCTTTTCCTCTTTTTATCCAAAGTTTCAAGAAAAGGTCACTTTTCCTGAGTGCTTAGAGATCAGAGCTCTGCATGTTTTTATGGTCTCCAGATTCAAGTAGGGATGCCCAAATGAAGTGTTTTCCTACTATAAAGAAAACAAAAGCCCCATTGTGAAAGGTAAGATCAACAGTTCATACACCTGCAATGATATTTTAACTCCTCACTTCTCTTCAGCTATCCATCTCCATCAAATGTGTTCTGTCACTGCAAATTCCTAAGCAATTGCAATTTTTAAAAAAAGTCCCTAATAACCCCGAAAAGCAACAAAAACATAAGCAAAGGGATTTCAGAATTTCTTCCTCTCAGTGTAGAATTTCCTTCCTGGAAACCCATGCTGGCAAAAACTGCCATCATCCACATCTGAATCGCAATTCCAATAGGTATTAATAGTGGAGGCTCTAGTGTGAGAGTCTTGCAAGCCCATAGCCTTGTGATTTATGTGACTTTTCTTTCAAAGGTGACTGTAAAAAATGTGCTGTGGCTCATGCACCTGAAATTGTCAACACAGAGTTTGAAAATGGATCCCGCAGGGAATGTCTTTTGTGAGTCACTGAAAAGGAAAGCAATGAAACGGTGTAAAATATCAGTGGCGGCTATGATTCATAGTATCTGATTAAAGCAGCGCAGGACATGTTGTGCAAGAGTATGCAGACAGCAGCTTTGATATGGAAATGCAAAAATACTACAAAGTATATTCCTAAAGCAATTTTCAGGAAGGTTTTGAGCACCAAAATGAGTCAGAATATGGTCACCTTTGAGGTTGTGTTAATTATCTGTGGAGATATGTTTTTTGTGGATTGTTATTTTGCTGTTTCTTGTTTTCAAAAGACAAGCTTTCTTCTTTCCCTTCAGAGCTTAGTATTTCTGTAAATGTGACCTTTTTTCCTTTCTGTTATTTTTCAGGGAAATATTTGTTGTCTCTTTTCAGGATTGAAATAGAAGCCAAGAAGCAGAAAACATGTTGGAAACAATAGGTAATTTTTTTCATATATTTTTCAGTATTTTTGTGGCCCAATCAAATGTGTGTGATAAATTGGGATATGAGAGTGCACTGCTGAGAGAAGTTTTGAAAAAGTTGTCTACTGTGCTTAGAAATGCAAGTTGTGTTTGGGATTTTGTATTTGAAAAGGAAAGTTGTACAATCATCTGTTTTCTGTGTTTAATTTTTAGCCTGTTGTCTTGATTTCATTGTTTTAATCTTTTCTTGAATTAAAAGTTTGCATGTAAAAGACAAATGTTTTCTATTATGACTATTTATGTCACCATTTATTTACAATGGTCCGTAGCCACAGTTTCTGTAACTGAATTTTAATGAAGGCTCTTTAATTTTTGTAACCCAGGTCTTGATGGACAAAAATACAATTTTTGTTGCCATCTGTTTTTGCTCCATGTCTTGATTTCCTGCTTCATTAGACATATTTGGGCTGGGATTTTTGTTCAAAACTGAGCCATCCAAGTTCTCTGTAGTTTGAACAGTAAAGAGCGTTATATTTAAACCTCTTACCTTGTTTCTAGACTGCTGTTTCTAGACTTCTACTGACTAGGAATGCTTGTTGCTACAGATACACATCAGGCCCTCCAGGCCATGGAGCGCTTACAGGCAAAACTTCGGGATCGAGGTGACGTTGCAAATGAGGAGAAACTGAGCTTATTAAAATCAGTGCTGCAGAGTCCTCTCTTTAATCAAATTCTGAACCTTCAGACTTCTGTTCAACAGCTGAGAGATCAGGTAGGAAAAGCAGTCTTGCACTTGCAAGGGAAACTTTCTAAGGTTATGCAAAGATAAAGATGTGTGTGTTTCTGCCTGTTGAACAGTGAAATAGCTTAAATTAAACATCAGATCCAAAGGTTCGGGGACATACCCCATTGACTTTTCTGGGCTTTGTTGAAGCCGTCTTTTGTGTATGTGATTTTTATGTTATGCTCATTACTTAAAATATGGGGGGTAGGGAAATGGTGATATGAGGTGCAGGATTATCATAAAACTTTCTCTGCCCTTCAAAAGGAGCATGTTTTCTGTGAGGTCTTAGGGCTTTTTTCCTGGGAGCCTTTTATTTCTCTTTTGTGTCTTACACTGCTAAAATGAGGATGTAGAGGGAATCTGTGGAATGGTTGACTTCAGAAGGACATGACGATCTATTTTGTACTTGGTATGGGAATAAAAGATCAAAGAGAAGCCAGAGCTCCTGCCTCCTTTTTGCTTGCTCAGGGTGTTAAGTATTAATTTTCTGCATATTTTCAATGAGGTTGAGAAAAGGGTGAGCAACTTACCTAAATTGATTTTATTTGTTGCTATAATTTTCTTGTCAGCAGGATAAGAATTTGAAGAATATAGAAAGTAGTTCAGTAACTGAATTAGGTCTAAACTATGTAATCTGGCTTTGCAAATAGCTGGTCCTGTTGACTCCTGCAAGATGGGCAGCTCCATCTGGTATGCAGAATTGCTGAAGTGGGAGGAAGTAAACTCTGCACAATGGGTGTTATCATCAGTGTGGAGCCACATCTGCTCTCTGACCGGACTGTGGTGGTGAGGATTCCTCAAAATCCTCACAGTACTTAGGCTGTGTGGCAGAAGAGTGCAACGTGGCCCTTTATTGCTTCTTGTGGATCATCTTGATGCTATTTTGCACAGACAAGAAATAAATTAGAATGGTGTCTATGCTGTATTCATCACCATGATTTTCAGATTTTGCCTGTTTAGTATTTAGAGACTTGATGACATAGGGGTCATTTAAAAAAAACCTAGGGAAAAAAACCCTGTCCTGAGGGTTTGTTTGCTCTACTATTTGAAAATGAGAATTTAACCTGACATCCATAAATTGTGTGAATTGTGTGGTGAAGACCCTGGGAACATGTAGTGAGAAATAAAAGTGTGCCTGAAACATTAATGAAAGTTTGGTGAAATGACAAATTAAGTTTTTGCTTCTGGACAGCAGTTGTGAAATGAAAGGATGGTTGTCTTTTTAAATACACTTGCCTAAATTAGAAAATGAAGCAGCTGATACTAGAATGGGTAGTTTAAGACATGTATTTTTTAAAACATGAATAATGACTTCTCCTTCTGTCCTGACTCTGCAGGTTTTTCTGTGAGGTATCTTCAGTGATCTGTTCATGTTGCATGGCACATATCCTATCTAGTTGACAGGAGAGCTGTTTGAATGGGAATTCTCTTTTCTTTATGTGTGCTTATATGAACACTTATGCATGTAAATACATGTTTCCAGCATTCCTAGATTTGTGTCAGCTCTTTATCCTGTATTTGCTCTGTAGAATTTCTTCCCCACAATATAACATGAGATTGTCTGGTTTTATTTTGTGTTATTTAATTATTTTAAAAGTGTACTCAAACATGACAAATAATAAAAGCATGAAATAGGCAGTCATGTTAAAAAAATTGTATTTCTTGCTATTTTAAAAGTTCACTTTTGATGACACCCTTCCAGGACACCCTTTTTACAACTGGCAGGGTACTGTGCTCTTGAAATTCTTAAGCTACAGGTTGATGAAAACTGCAAGGCATGTGAATAATGACTAGGCTTTTTTGGCGAAGCTGTGCCAGACTGAGGAAGGAGACAAGCTGTGTCCCAAGCACTTGTAGTTAGAGCTGTGTTTGAGACAGGATGACAAATGGTGCTGAGTTGTGCAATTACAAGATGTTGCAGCCTCTACCCACTCCAGACTAAGATTGCTATTTTTTTAATGTTTAATGATGAGCTGCAATGGCAGTTGAATGGGGGTTTGACTCTTCTCAATGTGAAGTGTGGCAGTCTGTTTAACTGCTTCTATGTTTTTAATGAGTTTTTAAAGACCTACAAGACTACTGCAAAATTCTCAGGAGGAGGTCATCTTTTCGGAAAGTATAGATTGAAAGAGGGAATGGGAGCAGAGAAGCCAGAATGGCAGTGTACTTTCCAAGTCAAATGGATTCCTTGCGAGCATCCCAGCAGAAGTAGTTCAATCAGTGAGATTTCGTTGTGGGCCTCTCGGGGTGATAAAAAATTTAAGAGTAAGGATATATTCCTGGCCTGAGGCACTAAGTCTGGAAGGCGTAGAGATGATAGTGAAAGTCCTGCCCTCTGTTTATGCAGTGTGTGGACTGAGTGGTATGTTGCTTTATCTTGAAGCACGCTGCTGAAGTCAGCAAATCTGATGCCTTGGTTTTTATTGGTAGGTGCTTTAAAGTTGTGGATTTTTTTTTTTTTTAAAATGAGCAAGCAGGATTTGTTTGCACTGCAAAACTGTCATTGTGAAGTTAACTGAAGTGGAAAAGTCTAGGCACAACAAAGGTGGTGTTTTTTTTAATTACTGTTCTGACTTCACAAGTTACTTGAGCTGGGGAGCACTGAAGGAACTAATTTTTTTCCCTGTCTCTTTCTGTCCTTGTTCTTCAGTGAATGCTTGTTTTCTCATGTTGAAGAGCAGTCTCGTTGTTTAAAGATAAGGAAGAGCCAGAGAAGAAGAGTAGAGATTGCGGTGTTTTAAACATTTCAAAAATATTTTATTATATTTTCTTCATGAAATGTTGTGAAGAAAATACTCAGACCATGCTAGCATCCCTCTCCTGCTTCTCTTCCTTTCTTTTTGTCTCTCACTTGTTCATCTCCTCCTCCTGACCTCCTCCTGCCTCCTTTCCACTCAGAACTCTGCCAGAACAAAATATTCCTCGGATGGTTGGGCTGCATTCCTCAGGGAGTTTTTTTTGTTTGTTTCTTTGTTTGTTTGTGTCTTTGTTGGGTTTTTTGATTTTTTTTTTCCTTACTTGTGAGTTTGACTATAGATTTTCCCGTGCAGTGGTAGTGGTGGATAGTGGTGGGTAGAGGATTTAGGGAAGAAGTGGGAAACTGTCTTTTCATATTGCCTGTGAACACTCACTTAACGCTGTACTTTGCACAGTTAGAGATGTTTAGTTCATGTTTTGAACCACTTTTGGCAACAATCCTGTTTGCTCTATGTTTTTAAATGAAGTGGACATAAGAAATGCTAATTTGGGATTTGCTTCATTTGCCCTGAGGGTGGAGTCATAAAAGGTGGAGCCAGCAGAGTGGTGCTGGTGCCAGTTCCTGTTCCTGGGAGCATGGGGGCTTTCTCTGGTTTCGGGCTCGTGCAGTCTCAGGCTTGTGCTTCATGTGTGATGGCTGTTGCAGCTGGCCTTTTTGCTACCCAGGACTCTTGCAGTCAGTCTTGTGCTTCTTGGGGTGTCCCAGGACCACTGCTCACTGGCTGAAACACAGAAATACTGAAAGTTTGTTTTTGTCTAAGTTGAGACCTGGCAATGTTGAAGACATTGCTTTAAGTGCTGATACACTGCTGACATGACTTGTGTCGTTGCTTTTTTGTTAAGAAAGTGATTTGAGCTATTGCATGTAAGCACTGCTTGATTGTTTTAGTGTCTGTCTGTGTGACTAAAACATAAATTTTGTCATACTCAGTGGTATTTATGAATTTTTCTTTTTATCTTATGCAAATTATGTCCACGCTGGAGGTGTTTCATACCACAAGGAGAAAGTCAAATCAAGGAAAAATAGCATAAGCCAGTTTATAAAACAGCAGTATTATTTCACACAGTAGTTATACAATCACAGTGCTATAAAGCTAATTGTTAATGGAATTATGGTGATTGTATTGCTGCAAAGTAGTGCAATTTATAAGTTGTGAAAAATACTTAATTTTAAAATTTGCACTTACGGTTTATTGCTCCTTCTGGAATGACCTATACTTCTGTGGTTAGCAAGACTGTATAGCAGCTCTTCTCTACTTTTTCATGCTATAAGCCTGAATTTCAGGAGGGACAAAAAAGAGAGTGGTCATCACATTTCTCCTCGTAATTCATCTGGGAATTCTGAACTTCTGCCTTAAGTACTACTATAAATGTCATTATGAATGTTTTAGTAGTTTTTAAAGTGTAACCATGTCTGTTTCAGAAGAGGAGGTGTGAAATACGAGCTTTCTGCACACACACGCACCCAACTTTACTCTGTTAACAGTTTAAAATTTCTTCTCGGACTTTCAGAGCTGAGATGACATTTTATGTGAGGTTGGCTTCACGTGCTAAGCACATCCTCCATTGAACACGTGGCTGTTTATAAACGGTGTGATGAAAATGAGATATTGCTGTCAGTTGCTCCTGATGTGACTGTGTTCAATACTTTGTTGTAGCAGTGCTGTTGTACTGAAATTTTCTCCTCTACTGAGGAGAAGCTTTTAAGATTCTAGTTAAGCTAGTGTGAATTGGAGGGATATTTTTTTTCCTTTTTGTGATATATATAGTACGCAACACTTCTTTTCAGTGGTATTTTAACCATCATGCAAGTAAAAATAATCCAGTGTTTTCAGAATAATGGAGATGTTACTTAGTTATGTGTCTTAGAAAAACATGAACAACTTCCATCTTTTGCTTTGAAAGGCAGAAGGAATGAGAGAAGTCAGTCAATTCTTGTATGTCTGCAGTGATGTCCCAGCTCATAAAAGCACAGAGAAAGGATGAAATTTCAAGCAGAGAAGATGGTCGCTATATTGTCAGTTTGAACAGGAGTTGGTCAATGAAAGCATACAACATAAAACTAAAAAAGTTAATCAGCCTGTAACTACTTCTATTTTCAGCATGAGGATGCACAAGTTCTCTACCAGTGAGAAAACCATTCCTAATTCCCTAAAGACATTGTCATATCTTTTTTGAAAAACTCCTTCAGACTTTAGTAGAGAAACATATGGTGATCCTGGGTAGATGTTGAGGTGGAAGTTAAAGTGCCCATCGTGGCTACTCTGCTCTTAGGACATCACAAACGGTGCAGTGAGATGTGTAAAGCAATCAATCCACTGTTCAGTAGCACTAGGAGAACATATTCAAATCACAGTACAAGATTGCCCTCATGAATAGAATTACATGCTTTATCTGAATTCAGAATGCTTTTTGTACCACTCAATGTGTCATACTCTATAACCTTTTATTTTTTATGTGTGGTTCCATTTTTTTCTTTGGTGATTATGCATACAGACAGTCTTTTATTGTGTACTCGAGAAAAACAGTATCATAATGTAAACACTATTTATATCATTCATACTATTCTAAAGCTGTCCTAATTTTAATTACTGTGGTTTGACTTTGATTTTGTGCATGATTTTTCCAGGGCAACTTGTTCCCTATACATTTGTGTGTAAAGATGTGCTCTAGATACAGGAAAGACATAGGCTTTTTATCCAGAGACAGATTTCACAAACTGGGATTGTCTCTGTGTTAGCAATCTGCACACTATGTGGTAACATGGAATAAATTTAAAGCAGCGGACCCTCAGCAACAGTCAGTTTCTGTGACATAAAATTCTGTTTCTGTCCTTTTTTGCATGCATGGCTTGCTCTTTATAAAGTAGGTGGTGTTCTGGGTTTCTGTACATTGTCTCAAATTTTGCTTTTAGCATTATTATAGAATTTTCCTTATTTTCACTTTTTTTTGTCTTAGAAAATGACTGCACACTCTATTTAAAGTGGGGAATTCACACACTTATAAAACACAATTGGGTTTTATAAGACTGTCAGTAATACCAGTGACTCTTCCCCTTCTTCCACCCTGAAAGATGAAATATCAGGAAGCTTCTACCACATTAAAAGGCCCTCAAGACGTAATATTGCTGTTAGAATGGCGCTAAATGAAATTGAAGCCATTTCATGTCTTTTTCTCTAGGTGTAATCATAATGGTTGAAGTCATTACCATGCTCAGCTGCTAAGCTTGGTCCACTTATTTTAATGTTTCAAAAGCTGCATTAAAGTAGTTTAGTGAGCTCTCACTAATTGACATTAGGTAAAATAGGTAGGTTTTACTCATATTTGCACTGTTCTTTGCTTAGGATAACTTTGCTGGCTTTGCCTGAGCGGTTGATATGTTCTCTAGGGACTGCTTTAACCAAGAGTGCTCTGAGTATTGTAACCTTCAGCAGAACGGGTAACTCAGTGCTATTTTCTGCAACAAGCACTGCAATTTAGGAATTAACTTCAATCTCTGACCTGACATTTGGGATATCAGACCCATATACTATGGCCTTTGGGTGCACGTGAAAGGTAGTTTGGATTTGCATCTCATTTACTCTTAGGCTGCTTTATATTTCTGTAGAAATGTAAAAATATTTTTAATAGGACCAGTTAAGAATGGTTAATTGCAGTGATGTTAGATAAGATTGATAAGATTAATAATTTCACCTATCACAATTTTTGTGGAAAGAAGCATAACAGCAGGGTCTGTAAGAAGGTTTGAAGGTTGAGGAGAACAGGAATTAAAGCACATAATTGACTAAATTGAAGCATACAGTTTTATACCTTGAAATGGACAATATTATGAAGGTGGAAGTGAATTACCTTATTATATGGCCTCATGTGTGTAAGAAACACAAGTATGTCATAGCCTTTACTAGAATCTATTCATATAATGTAGGGGGAAGTCTTGTATTACTGAAGGGTAGACTTTGATTATGTCTCTGGGTTGTTACATGTAATGAACTGTGAAACAAAGATTGTCTACGTGTGCCTTACAGGCTTACCGGCACGAATCTATGTGGTTAAAGAAAGTGCATATGTGCACATTTTAGGTGTTACGATTTGTTTGAAACATATCCCAAGTGATTTCTCACAAATACGGACAAAGAACATAGTCATTGTGATATAAAAATCACTGGGTTCCAGACATCCAAATTTTCTTCTTTACAGTTTTTATGTCAGAGCAGGCTTACAAATGCTATTAAGAAGTTTTCTTTCCAATGCTGCCTTGTGGTAGTTTTTCTTTAAGTTCAGGGCCTTCCCAGGCAGGTAAGCTGTTCAATGAATTACATTTGTTTTGCTGCGTTTTCCTAAAACACCCAGGTGAGATGAAATTGCATGACGTTGAACAATATTGACCTTGTAATGACTGACCTGTTGGAGGACTGATAAGATAAACCTAATAGAAGTAACTTGCTTGAACAGTTGGGACTGGTGCAGAACATTTTAGAACATACCTACTGTTTTGAAATTTTTATTGATACTTGAAGTTTAAAATATGACTTCAAGGAAGGGAAAACTTAGCTTTCTCTATAGTGGTGCAGAGTGCTAGAAAATATGCATTGTAGAACTGTGAAAAGTGTTTGAAATTGCAATATTGTGGTTAGTGTGCCAGGCACGTATCAAGCAAATTTATCTGGTGTAAAGCAGTACCAATTGACAGTCAACAGGCAAGTGGGACAACAGACAAATGAGGGTTTCTGCTTCAGCTGAGTGTGTTGGTTTTGCTTGGTCTGGTTTTTGGTAGTGGGAGGGGGGCCACAAAGATGGCTCCTGCGTGTCCTGTGTGAAGGTTCTGAAAGTTTTCACCATGTCCAGCAGAGCCAATCTCTGGTGGCACTGAAGATGGACATGCTGCTGGCCAAGTCTGCGCCAATTAGAGATGTTGGTTACACCTCTGTGATAACATATTTAAGAAGAAGTCAAAACAATGTGGGCATGCACTTCTTGTTAGCTAGAGGAGGAGGGAGGAGGAGTGCTGCTGTTCCTGTGATTTGGACTCATGCCGGAAAAGTTCGCAGAGAACTGTCTCCTGTGGGATGGACCCATGGCTATGCAGAGGATGAATCCTCTCCCTGAGCAGCGGATGAAGATCTTGGTGATGAACTGACCAAACCCCCATACCCTGTCCCCCTGTGCTGCTGGTGGGAAGGAGGGAGGGGAGTGAATGGAGAAACTGTGTCTTTAGAGCTTATTTTTACTTCTCATTATCTTCCTCTGACTCTGTTAGGTTAATAAATCACTTGCCCTCAATGCATCTTTCTTCCGGTTCCTTGACTCATGACCCCTGTGTGTGTGTTAACTTTTGTTTCCGTCTCCTCTGCTCAGCTGTGGCAGGGGAGAGCGGAGAGAGCGGATGTCATAGGTACCTGTCATTTGGCCAGGGCCAAACCGTGACACAAACCACGAGCTTTATATCACCAGCAGCCATTCCTTAGGTTAGATATCACAGATCTGCTTGAAAAGAGGTAATAGCTGTGCAATATGGAGAATTTTCTTTCTTTCCTGTTCTAAGAGAAGTGTGTTATAAAATCTGTCTGTGTAAAGGTATGATTGTGACTTTCAGGTCAGGCTGGTGGTTTTAGACTTTTTCAGTAGTCTTGTATTTAATTCTAGCTCATGCAGATATTGTGGTAAATAGGGATACTGAAATGCTGACAAGTGAAATTTGTTCTCTATGTAGCTGGGAGATTTATTTATTTTTTTCATCAATATACACGTGCCTTTTTTTTCTTGTTAAGTAACTGATAAATTTGTTTGGGTTTTTTTTTTCTTATATACTGATACTGTAGAAAAAGTTTGTTCATAATTGTTTACCTCTAACACTGATGGAATACTTCTGATGATACTATGCTGATGGGAACAAATGAATTTTAGACAGAATATGGAAAATTATAGGTTGTTCTCATCAATTTCTTTTGTGTTTTATGCTTGTCGTTCACAACTTTACGTTGACTATAAATATTGAAGATAATTTTTCTTCTGAAAATGTCTGTTTAAAATTGCAAATTGGAATTTCAAGTATTTTAATAATCAGTTGGCTTATGATGATGTTTTTACCTAACGAGAAGGTTTCTTCTATGTCTCTAAATCTGTGTTACCATCAATCTTTTACAGGTAAATATTACATCTTCCATACATGCCAGTAGTGAATTCCCTCAGCTTCTCCATCATGGTGTGAACGTGGGGTCCTTGCCACTTAATGAGTCATATTTGTTGGCTCAGCAGAATGGCAGCCCAGCTAATGTGCTAGAGGCATCAATGAGATCCATTACTCCTCAGATTAATGGGAAGTTCTCGAGTGATGACTTTGAGCAGCTGATCAGAAACATGTCCCAGGTAACCCTGTCCTAGAATAACCAGAAAATATGGATTACTGATTATCTGAAGATTAAGATACGTGTCTGTTTGTTTAAAAGGAGTTACTACACAAACCAGATATATAAAATAAAAGTAACCTTTTAATTTGAGAAACAGTTGGTAAATGAGAAAACAGTTGAAAAACTAGCCCTGACATTGTCACTCGTGAGCTACTGTCCTTAGGTGACCAGTGTGTGTATCACAGATCAGCCTGCCATTGTTTTTCCATGCTCATTGTAGAACTGCTGCTCTGTGCGTGAGGGAGATACTTTGTCAGAGCATGCTCTTGTATAAATAATTAATGAAAGGTAGTTCTATGACTTTCTCAGAAATAAAATGGAAAAATTTGACCTTGCTGTGCATTGTTCTGTAATCTTACTACTTCCTAGAAGTAGGCAGAAGTGATGCGTGAGTCCCTTCAGTGGCTAGAGCTGGGAATGCCCAAGCATATATTCTAGGATTTATGTATTTAATCTGTAATAGAAGGGGATAGGAGAAGTCTGATGGTGTTCAGGAGACCCTTTTGCATAGTCCAACTTTTTTCATCTTTCTGAAATTCATCCTCTTTTTCTGGTTTTGCTTGAAAGTTGTCCTGTACCCTCTAAAATAGAGGTGTATCCTACTTGAGTGACTACTAAACCAAAACTCTGTATATTTATGCTTTTTTCCCTGGTTTCCTCTTCTGGGCTGTAATAATATTTATTTCTCAAATATTTTCCATGTGATTGCAAGAAATCAGAAATTAACAACTATGTTTCAGTTATTAGCTTGTGTAGTCTTACCCAGCTGTAGCTGTCAATTTAGAAATTAGTTTCCAAGTTGTTTACCACATTCATTATTACTACTTTTCAACATTTTTAAGCTTTCTTCATTTTTAACCTTTTAACATTTGTACCCTTTTTCTTTACTTCTGCTGAACAGGGTCGTCTTGTTGAGACAATTGACCTTATTAAACCTCTAAGTGGTGGTCTGGGCTTCAGTGTTGTGGGTCTCAAGAGTGAAAACAGGGGAGAACTAGGAATATTTGTACAAGAAATCCAGGAGGGAAGTGTGGCACATAGGTAAGATTACTACTGAATATTTTACTCTACCAAGTGTTAATGTGACACTGCAGTTCAGTTGTGTTACTGCTGTCACTTTTGTGGTACGAAGGGCGTGTTCCTCTCATATTCTGAGCATCATCGCACATGTAAAATTACTTGCCGCTATAATTTATGTAATGTTGGAACAGAGCAATGTATGAACTGTTCTCAATCTATAAAAACTACAGATGTCATTACTTCGGGGTTTTTAAATAGGGGAAAAAGGGGAACCTGCTGTTCTGTTTCATGTCTTTTAAAGCCGAAAACATATTTTGCAGTCCTTGAATGTACTGAAGAAAAATTTGATGCAAAAAAGTCAGCTGTATCTGACAGTGTTACTTGTTAGGTAGAGTCCTGCTGAACAGGTGTGAAACCCAGATTTAAAGTCAAGCCGGCCTTGACCTGAAGTCAGAGGTATTCGCAGAGATAATCAGCTGATGTTACAGAAGCTCAGTAATAATAATAGCTTGCTGAAAGTATGCTTTAGACTTAAACTTGGATTCCACAAGTAATGTTGGGAGAAATGAATTTCTGCTGTAAAAACAGCCCAAGGGAGCACACAAACTCAGTGGCAAATGGCAATAATACTGCTTCACTGCAGACTGTTGTGGTGTTTCACTGATCAGGATCTTGGCCTGAGCTGCTTTGTGGTGCAGTCTGTACATTGTATGGGGAGGCTGCCGTGTTGGTGCTTTTTCTCACCATGCTTTAGGGAGAAATTTTCAGATTATCTGTGATCTGAGCACTTTTAAGTTTAACAAGAACATGGGCAAGAGAGACAAAAACGTGGTCTACAGAGTTAATTGTAGTTAATCAGTTACAAAACGTGGCATGCTCTTGCGTCTCTACAATGTTTTTTAATCTGCTTAAATTCCACTTTCTTTTTTCTCTTTGGTTTGGTTTTGGTTTAGGTGGATTTTTTGTTGTTGTTTGTTGGTTGGTTTGTTTCCATACCATTCAAAAGGTATTTGCTTTTACTTCACTTATTGCTTGGAGGTGAGACCGATCTTTACAGAATCAGGCCCTGCCTGATTCACTGTTAAGAAAAGGAATATTTAACAACTGTTATAGGGCTTATAAATCAAAAAGGGTCTGGCAATAATAAATCTTTAAGAGCACTCTGAGAAAGAGTTCAAATTCACAAGTGAAATACTATGGGTTGAAGCTAAAGAGTCCTTTTCCTGAATGTTCTACCTGGGTTTCTACAGTGTAAGTGCTCACAAAAGCTGGTGTAATAGTGTTCCTTGTTTTCCTTGCCGCCCTTTGTTTTCATAGCATTGCCACTTTGGGATGCAAAGAAGAGGTGGAGGAAGGAGACGATAATTCATCTGTGTAGGCTTCATACACTTCCTTTGGAGTAGGTCTGGGGAAGGACTTAGTATGCAATTCTACAGTGATGCTTTCTTTGTCAGAAAGTGAAGAAGTTTTATTAATTTGTTAAGGGCTTTCCCCCTTGTATAAAAGGGACGTATTTTACCATTTTTGTTCTGTTTCTTTTCTTTGCCCTTCTTTTTCTCTTTTACTCTTTTCCTTTCTTCTCTTCTTGTTTTTCAGCAAAACAAAATTTGTTTCTGTAACATATTGATGAAAGTGTGTTCCTCTCCATGGTTTGATGAATATTCAGGATGAGTGCACTGAATAAAGTGGGGCATTTCGTCTGTAAAGCAAGTGGCTTAAAGTCAAGGAAAAACATAAGTTCCCAGGCTGTGGTTGGGAGTGACTGTGATTAATATGCTTAGTCTCGCATGGGGGTACAGGGAGAAGAAAGCTGGCTAGGGGGTAGTAGCCAGGGGAGAGTGGCAGTGGGATTAGCTTCAAAGGGAGCGATCACCAGGGTGCTGCATCAGCTCCTTTTAGCAAAACTGCAGGGCGGGATTAAAAACATGGGGGAATAGAGACCAGGTTATTAAAAATACTGGAAAATTGTCAAAATATTGAATTTCTGTGGCAATGCTTCCTCGATTTTTCTTGTTTGCTTATTTTGTCATCCCCCTTTTCTGTTTACACCTATGTGACAGAGATGGAAAGCTGAAGGAAGCAGATCAAATCCTTGCTATTAATGGACAAGCCCTTGATCAGACAATTACACATCAACAGGCTATCAGCATTCTGCAGAAAGCAAAAGATAATGTCCAGCTAGTTGTGGCCAGAGGCACTTTTCCTCAGCTTATGAGTCCTGTAGTTTCTCGGTCTCCATCTGCTGCTAGCACAGTTTCAGCCCATTCCAACCCGGTGAGTATACCCCAAACATCTGTATATTCAGTTCTGGGTGTGCATGCACTTACTGCAAATAGTACTTTGAGTCATTTTTTGTAACTTGCATTACATTCCTTCACAGTTCTTAAGGTTTTTCTTCTATTTATCTTTGTTGTACCTTTTCCCTACAAAGAGTAGAAAATATTCAAGCTTGCTGGGGGAAGAATCTTCATCTTGTATGTATTCCTTCCTCCCATCTGCCATATTATCTGTGTCCACCAGTGCAAATACAGCATGTTTACCTTACTTGATGAAGCTTTATTTTGAGATTGCAAGTAAACAGGATCGTTTTTCTTTGCCTTCTGCTTGAGCAAACAATTTTTAAGGCATTGTAATCTGATCTGCACCACCAGCTGGATGGGGGCTTTTGTGTTTGTTTCTCTGTTGTCTGTTAGCATGGAGGCTCCAGTAGTTACAAGATACATTTTAGGATCCCCCAAAAACCAATTGTGCTGCAATTCCTTTCTTTTGAGAGCTTTTGCACACCTGTTGTAGACAACACAGTTCTGAAACATAGTGATATTATCTGTATTTCCTCTTACCTTACTCATATAATGGCTTGTCCTGGGATGAAACAGCCTATATTCAGTTCCTGTAGGTTTTTCTGTTCAGTCATCTGTGGCCCTTCTTTAAGGGAGTCAATTAACAGAAGTATAGAGAGCAATCAGTCTGGAAAAAGGATCTGTTCCAGTGGGTTTTTTGTTTTTTTTTTTTTTTTTGATCATTAGCATAAATTCTTTAGTGAAGGAGAGTAAGAATTATTCTTTTTATCTGTGTGCAAGAGTACAGCTGACTGACCTAACCTTTCCTGCCAGCACATAGGAGAGTTCTGCTCTCTTCCAGTACTGCTATAACACACTTCTTTCTCGATGTGATTGCCTCTGTATTTGCTGAACAGCTTGCCTTGCTTGAAAAGATGTTCCTTTCAAACATGCCACAGCTTTTTTGTTTTTTTTAGCAAGAACACCATGAGCTTCCAGCTGTCCCTTCATGTAGTGCCCCATGTGAGCGAGCTAGCATTTGTCTTTATTTCAGAGCAGTTTTGCTCTTGTCAGAACACAAAGTCTGCCATTAGAACTACTTCAGTCTAGTACTATTGTCATCCAACAACCCAGAAGTCTTTGTTCGTTATGTGGCGTAATTCTGCTTATACCTACCTCAAAATACGTGGCTGTGCTTTCAGCCTTAAAAACGCTGAATTGGGATTTTACTTTCACCTGTGCTTTGCTATAATGGCTGATGTGAACACGCACTTACCTGAAGATTTTAATTTCCAGTCCTGTGAGGTTTCCTAGCAGCAGTGTTTACTGACTGCAAAGGGGGATGAAGGTGGGCAACCCTGGGTTGCTGCTTAAATTCATTCAAGAAGTTCTTTAAAAGTGTGACCCATTACCCAACTCTGGTTTGTACCAGAGAAGTTCCATCTGTTACAGAATTAGTAACTTACTGATTAAATATTATGTAATATTACACCTAATAGCAATTTAAAAAAAGTTATTACATGTCCATCCTTCTCCAACCTTCTGTTAGCAGAAACATACTCAAGAAATAGGAGAAAATAGTTTGAAAATTCTAATACATATATTAACAGTTTGACTTGATAATCTTAAAAGTTTTTCCAAACCTGAACAATTCTATGATTCTGTGTTTTTAATAATTTGCAAACTTCTGTTTATTCCTTTTAGGTTCACTGGCAGCATGTGGAGACCATAGAGTTGGTGAATGATGGCTCAGGTCTGGGATTTGGGATAGTGGGAGGAAAGTCAACTGGAGTGATTGTTAAAACCATCCTCCCAGGAGGGGTGGCTGATCAGGTAAATTCAACCTACCTTCCTGTTACTCTTCAGTAAGGTGTGAAGTTACTCTTTATTTTTATGATCAGACCAAATAGTGGTGGCTTTTATCCAAATAAATGTAAAAAATGGAACAGTAAGTAATGAAATTTTCCCTCAGCAAAGATGTGTTTAGTGCAGGAATCTCTGCATTTGAATGTTAAAGCTGGATTAGGCTCTAAATCACATTTTCAAATCTGTAGTATTATATATGTTTTGTGCACATGCATTTAGAGTTTTAATTCTTTCATGAGTGTACTGATTGTAATCAGGGGTCAAGGGACTTCCAAAGATTGACTTGCTGTGCCCTAACAGCTAAGAACATCTGCTTCTCTCTGCTGAGTTTACTGAATCTTGAAGCAGGTATGTGGCTTCATGTGTCTTCTTCAAGACACAGGCTCTGCTCTTGCGTGATGGGCTCATGTGAATTGAATTTGGTTATCACAGCTCATTTACAAGGGTGCTCATTGGACAGGTACCTAGGGCTGCATTAATGATGGTCAAGGATTGAAGAGGCACAGAGACTTGTCAGTCTTCCAACAATAACAGTGGTGGCCTGATAACAAGGCCTGGAAATTCATGGACAGCATTTCACTGTAGCTCTCCTTCCCCTGAACAGGTAGATAGGTTCCTTTTACAAACCTGTCTCATTATGGCCTAAATGCTTGTGAAGTATTTTATTAATTAAAGGCAAGTGAGTAGGAGAGTAAACCAGTGTAAAGCAATATAGATTGCTGGATCACAGTAAGAGAGAAATTAATTTTATTTTGAAGTCATGGTTAATCCTGTTAGTACTACGACTGGTTTTTTGGTAAAAGTGGAAAGCTGAATGTACGTTTGTATGCTGTCCTTTGGAAGAGTGATTGAAAATGAAACCCAAAATTCTGCAATCTACATGCAGTTGTTAAGTACTGGTAGGAATAACCACAGCTAAGCACATTTTTTTTTTTTTTGCTGTGGTTGGATGACTTCTTGAAAAAGGATCTCCTGGATATTTCTGGGGAAATTCCTAGTAAAATTAGTGTGTTGTTATGCAACCTTCTTTTCTTAGTCTTGTCAGGATATTGACTTCGCACCCAAAAGAAGTCACTTGACTCATAGGTCTTAAAAGTGACTAAAGCTATGTAGTCTTTATATAATTATATCGTACGTGGGAGAAATTATGTTTTTCATCATTATTTTTCCTTCAGCATGGGAGATTGTGTAGTGGAGATCATATCTTGAAAATTGGTGATACAGACCTAGCTGGCATGAGCAGCGAGCAGGTGGCACAAGTTCTAAGGCAGTGTGGAAACAGAGTGAAACTGGTAATTGCAAGAGGTCCTGTTGAGGAGCCACCTCTACCAGCAGTTCCTCCAGGTACACCAGTACCCACCTCCACACCAGAGAAACAGGTAAGCAACAGTGAACACATGTAACCCAGAGCAAACTTCCTTTCTTTTTAACTGCTATTTGAATGTCTTTGGTGTTTATGTTCTCAAAAGCCAGGATTTTCTTTCCCAGTAGTGCTATTCTCATCTGACAGTTTGGAGAGTTTTAATGTCTGCAGACAAAGAGTCTGCAGTGCAAGGAACTGTATTCTTGAAGACTTTGGGATTAAGGTTTAGGACTTCCATAAGCGTAATCTGATTAACAACTTGCTTTGGGTTGCTTGTAAGGGTATGTTGTTATGTTGGGACAACTGAAGCCACACAGTCTATTCTTTCAGATTAGTTGACTATTGAGCAAAAGGGCCTGCCTGCCCTTTTTCTTCTCATAATTTCATCTGTTCTTTCTCATCAGAACTTTCCTCCCTGTGCCAACCAGTACACAGAGGCCAATTCTTTCCTACATCACCTGGCATTGCTCATTTTCTAGATGTTTTCTAAAAAAAAGTCAGCCAGCTGCTAGCTTTACTCCACTCCTGATGATTGTACTCTGTATCATTAGTCCTCTACAACTGTCAGCCACTTAAAAAATACTGTAAATATTATCACGATTTGTCAGCTCAAAACCTCTACAAAGTAGATAATTTGCGTGTTTTTCACAAAGTCTAGTTCCATGGGAGTCAGAAACAGTAGTTTTGCCACATATGGCTATGACCAGATATATTTAAATGTGAATATGTGATGGTAATTATAGAGAGAAGAAAAAGTTTGTTGTTTTTGAGCCTACCCTTAGATAGAATTTTTTTGTTTACTTTTTCCTTTTGTTTTTCTAGACAGTTTCTTCCCAGTTGTGATGTAGATTTGAGACAAGTCACCTCAGAAGAAAAAAAGTCCTTGCAATTTATGCATGATTGTTACGCAACAATTTATGATGGTGATACCATCATTTTGTCACTATGCATTGTAGTGGTATCTGTGAAAACCTATCATATATTCATCCCCTCTTTGTGGCTATAAGGAAAAGAAAGTTAATCCTAACATGATTAGGATGCTCTTCTGAGCATTGAAGAGGAGAGATAAACTGGTACCTTTGTGTCTTTACAGCACTCAGAGATGTAAAACCTGTCTGCATTTTAGATAAAGGGATTGATATTTAGCCCCAGTATTACTTGTCTGAAAAGCATCTCCCAAAAGCTGAATTTGATAATTTTAATCTCTGTATAGTTCTTTAGTATTTGCCTTTTTGAGGTTGTATGATGCAATGTTAAAAGATGTATCTGCAGCTGCGGGATGTGTATGATTTCTAGTACTGAGGAAATAGCTCAAAGCCTCAAAGGGGCACAATTTGAGATTTTTGCCACCTTCTTCTCCATTTCCATACTTCTCAGTACCTCTTTCCTGGCACACCTCCTGGCAGGAGGAAGGCTATTTTTAAACTGCTTCTGCCTACCCAGAGTCACATTCTTAGAATGAGCACAATGTTAACATTCATGCAAGATTCATTTATTGAGGTCTGGAGTGAAGATGATGATGCAAACTGCTTGGTTTTTTAGTTTCTTCCTATCAAATGTGGTGTGGGTGGAGTCTTCATGATGCTATTAAAACTATTATTGAGACCAGAATAGCTTTGTGGAATGACACTTCTTGTCATGTTACCTGTGGATGTCTACCCTGTAAAAATTCATGAGGCTATAGGAGTTAGACCGTTTTTTCAGTGGCATTACCTGTGGCCAAAATAATCCTGTATTTTCAAACAGAGACAGTTAATGTAGTAGAAATTTATTTTTGTTGTGTTTAATCTTGGTTTCTGGTGGAGTTGCTTTGATAAAGAGCTCAAGTCACATTCTCTTTTGGCAAGTAGCATCTAGCTCTCATAAAGTCTCTTTTGGCACATACATACTTATCTAGTTAAACTGGGTTTAGTGAGTATCTGCCTGGTTGCCATATTGGCATTTTAAAAAATATTAGCTGCTATTCGGCATGCACAAAAGTCTTGGTGGATTTTTACTTTATAAAATCCGATTTTAAATATATGCATAAATATTGATGCCCATATAAAACCAATGAAATTAAAGCCTTGTATATGTTATCATATAGTGATATGGAAATGGCTAGTAACTGTTCTAGACAGCTGACAGATGAAAAATTTTAAAAATCATTAAAAATTTGAAAATAGTTTTTATAAGCTGATTTTTTCTCTTAATAAAAACCTACTATTGTTAAAATAGGAATTTAATATGTATACCACTTTCATTAACAACAAGTAATTAATTAACGCCATAATTCATTGTTATTGAAGTTCAGAGAGTTATGGCAGGTATTAGTGGAGACTGTAATTATTTAGATAGCTAGAAGTATATTTGTTACTTGCTAAAACACAATTTTTAAGCCTTTCAAATGCCAGAAATATAATTGTCTCATTAGTGATAGCTTTTAGTATATTTTAAACTTGATATGTTTAAAAAATATAGCTATAGGTAATGAAAAGAAATTTAAACAAATAGAATACAAAATAAAATTTCTATTTGTCTTGTTCTTCTTAATAACCCAGCAGTCTAAAGCTAGTTCTGAGGAGGTCCCAGAAAGCCAGCAAGCTACGTATTCAAATATGTAACTTACTGTACAAGAGATTCATTGTTCAATTAGTACAAATTTCACCAGTCATTTTAGTCATTAAATAACTGTTTGATAGGTTAGAAGTAATATCCCAGAACAGTGCGAACCTGGGGAGAACATGCATTGTTTTAGTATGAGGAATGTTACCAGTTTCTTGTTTCTCTGATGTACAGCAAGTAAGAGCATAAGCAAATTTCATACTTTTTTTTTTTTTGTGTTTGTATTTAATTTTACATATTACTGACATTAAAGGATATGGTGAATCTTCAGAGGAAAAAAAGCTTCCTTTCTAATTACACTTTTCTTTTTAGGAAGATGCTTCTGTTGATAGCTGTGAAGACGGGGAGAAATTCAATGTTGAACTTACTAAAAACAACCAGGGTTTAGGAATAACTATTGCTGGTTACATTGGAGACAAGACATCAGGTAATTGTTAATTCCTGTACTTTACTATGCAGTCTATTGCATATTATGGTGTGTGTGCATCAAAGACTTCATTTTGGTGAAGCATCTCTTAACCCTGGACCATCTAAAATCTGCTTGAAGTTTGTAAAGGAAAAAGAATTTTTTCCTTTTGTAATAAAGATGTTCAGAATAAAAGCAATCAGAATTATTGTAAAATCCCATCTCAGTATTTTTAAATCAGTTTTTATCTTCACTTTTAGCTAAAGCTTGTGCTTACGTGTTTTTGACAAGCAATTGTAGAATAGGTTGAGCCCAGTCTGTAAGAAGTAACCTTCCTACAAGACAGCATATTAGCATTCTGAGTAGTTTTAAGAGATATTGGTATAAATTTTTAAACAATATGTATAATGGTGCTGGCAGATCAGGAATTCTTTACTGGCTTCGGGATATAATAAATGTTTCTTCACCTGTGGGTTGTGGCACTATAATAAGTAACAAACAATAAATAAGTTTATTTAAATAAATAAATGCAGAAATGTTCATGTATGGTTGTTTATTTTTACTGTGTGATTTCCACTACATTTTTCAGAAAATTGATCTAGAGCTGTGTTAGGCCTCACTAGGGGACATATGGCAAATTCAGCATTGCTAGGAAAGGATGTTTTTTGAATATGTCATAAAACTTCTCAAAGGGCTGTTGGTTTGACTTGTACCACATGTGTATTGTTAGAAAAATGTATGGATAAGTACATTCCATCTTATTAGCAGTTTATTGCTACAGTTTGTTGGATTAGAAAAACTTCCACAGGACCAGATAGTCACAGTTTGTACAAGTTCACTGTTTCACAGCTACCAGTAGAATCTTCAAAAGATAAACTAAGATGTAGAATGTGGTAAATCTGAGAGCATGTTTTAGCTGATTTAGTATTTGGTAATCTCCAGTCTTCAGTTTGAAAGTACTGTGCTGCATGCAACTGTGTTAGAGAATATTCTTGTTTTGAAACTAACTAGATAACTCAATTTTCTGACTTAACAGTTACAGAACAAATTCGCTGTCAGAGAAACAGCAATAAAACTACTGGCTACCAAATTCCATGGCTGAATTTTTTGTGACTGACAAATAACTTGTCATGTTCTCATAAAGCTGTTACAGGATAGAATGTTTGGAAGTTAGTAGGACCGGCCATATAATTACACACAAAACATGGGCAAACAGCTGATTAAAAAACCCAAGATGCACCCCGCCCAAACCCCCCCCAAAAAAAGAGACTTGTCAATGATGTGACTTGAATATATAGGTAATCTTATTTTTTCTAAGTTGAATTGAGTCATTAGCCCTCCTTCCTTACGACTTTCGTTGTATTGAGGGCTGGAAAAAGTTAGCTTGAGGTCTGCAAAGGCTCTGACAGCTTTTAAAGTGTATTTTGTAGTGGATTATCTTCACATCAAGTATATTCCTTTAGCAGAATGGGAACATTTATTGAGAGAAAGTAGATGCTGTTAAGAGTTTTCATACCAGTATTACAGTCCTGTAGCTGTCAGACCTGATTTCATGCCAGTGTATGCTGTTATTTTTCCTGATTCCATGTAAGTTGCGCAAAATGTGCATGTAGGAGCTCCATAGATTTTCATTTTATTAAGCTGTTAAAGTTGTTTCAAAGGCAAGTGTGTTTTTTTTCTGAAATGTTTTCTTTTAGTAGAGTGTCCCTTCTGTAGATGTTTTCTATATATTACTTTTCCTTCTCATTAAAAAGTAGAAACTAGTTAGTAACTAAAGGCTTTATGTTTTAATGGTGGGTTTTTTGTTTCATTTTGTTGTTTTGTTGGGGTTTTTTAAAACTTTGTGTCCTTTTTATCAAATACTGATAACTGTAGTTAAAAGCTGGTTGAAACGTAAGTTTTAGTCCTGTTTGCTTACAATTTCCTCAATTTGGCTATCCAAGTATACATTTTCTTAAGCAGTTATTAAGTACATAGAAAATTCGGAAATTACCAGATTAGTGTACTCAAGCTGAATTTTCTCTACAAATCTGGCAAAAGTCAGAGATACGTTTTTTGTCAATGTTGGTTTCAAATTTAGATTAAAGTCAGTTAGAATAATTCTTGTTTTGCAGGAGGAGTTGTGAATCTGACATTGTAAGATTTTGAATTAATTCTGCTCCAATGCAAAGAGCATTAATTTGGTTCGTTCTTTAAGAAAATAATAATACGTATGCTTTTCTTAAATCACTGCTTTCTTTATTATTCTTTTATTATTTTACTAAGAGATTGTGTTTTCTTTTTTCTTCTCCTTGCTTTGACTAGTGCCTTTAGTTGCATTATTTAAATTGGTTTTTAATAAATTAGTTACCTTAATTTTCGCTATTTCTTTGTCTCAGAACCTTCTGGTATCTTTGTGAAAAGCATTACAAAAGGCAGTGCTGTTGAACATGATGGCAGAATCCATGTGGGAGATCAAATTATAGTTGTAAGTAAACACAGGAAGAAGTGAGATCACTTGTCTGCAAAACTCTGCTTCTTTAAATTATAAAGAAATGCTCATATAGTACTTGTTTAAAATACTTAGGATCAGAGTTGAAATGTTGAGTCCTTTTTTGACAGAGTATCTCATCACATGCTTTCTGATTATGCTACCTGCATGTAACTTACGTTTCTTTTAAAAAATCTGTTTTGTATGTGAACATATATCATTACCTAATATATTCACCTGATCAGTAGAAGCTTAGTAAATAGGAAATTTCAAAGTTTGATTCAAATTGAACAACTATATTCAAAAATTTTTAAAAGTGTGCATATAAAGTTCTAGGTGTTCAGAGAAAGAAGAACATATTTTCATCCGTAAACTGTTGGTTTTGTGGTGGAAATCAGGTCTTAAATGCTGAGTTCATATTTGTGCCTCTCATAGATCTGTCGTAGCATTTGTGTGAAGACAGCACTTAGAGCAGGTTATAGTCTCTCTCCAAAAGTTCCTGCATATTTGTTTGTGGAAGTATATATGTTTTTTGTAATGATTTGCATGCTCAGTACAGATGGCTAAAATTGATTATTCCAAAGTTTGTTTCCTTCTTCTACTGCAGATGGAGAAGGACAAAATTACTTGAGTGATCTCAGACACAGAAGAATAATAAACATTTTTAAAATATGATTTGTGTAAGTGTAGAGAAAAAATTAAATAACCCCAGCTGATTTTTAGTTACTTTATAATTAGAAGAGCACCAAGGGTAGAAGAATTTCAGAGAAGGACAACAAATGAGTAAGGGTCCAGGTGGATTCATTTTTTGTGTAGGAGAAATTAAAGTAATGAATTATGTGTGCTGTGTAGATAGGCAGAAAGAAATACAGGAGTCAAGGAACATAGTATTGTAAGAAGTATTTCAGAAATTTAAGGCTCTGTGGGGTAGATGTAGAAATAATAGGATATTACAGAGTTCTCAGGGAGAAGAAGAATTAAATGTGGTGGGTGCTAAGGATAATGGGATAGAATTGAGAAATGCCAACATTTTGAATTTCAGAAAAAACCCCGAGTTTATGAGATAGTCAAATAGTTTTAAACAGGGAAGGCCAAAATTTTGCTCTTTAAAATAAAATTATGAACTGGCAATAACATCTGGTTGGTTGTGACAGTGTTTTATTTGGGAATTGGACTTGAGGGTGTTCATTAGTAGACTCTCTGTATCTAATAAATGGCCTCAGATTGACTGCATTCTGTAGGTCTTTCTACCACAGTGGATCGATGTGTCTCTCCTTACTCTTCTCTCTCCAGAACTCCTAGCCATGGCTATGTTGGTTTATTCACCCAGTATTTTCTCCATGGAGGTAGGGGTGGCTGAAGTGGTTGAGCAGACAGGCTGCACAATATGCCCTGCACAGCACATGCTGTATCCTTTCCCACCTTGCAGAGCAGATCTGCCTGGCTGCACCATGGTGGGCACTCCTCCCCTGTTCGCTGTGGTGCTGGTTGTCACCTAGCTGTGGGTTACTCCAGTGGAAGTGCTTAGCATATCCAATTACATTGTCATACAGGTTTTATTCTTGCCCCTCCACTTGCTTTTTGCTTAGGCTAACAGATGCTGAGAGCTCACTGCATTATTTTGCCCTGAGCTTTTTCTTACTGGGTGAACTGAAAAGCTGCTTAATCCTGCAGGTGGATGGAACAAATCTTCAGGGTTTTACTAACCAGCAAGCAGTTGATGTTTTGCGGCACACAGGACAAACGGTTCAGCTTACTTTGATCAGAAGAGGTCTTAAGCAGGAAAATCGTATTCCACCACAGGAAGACTTCAGTGCTCCTGTTGAAAAGGACCTACTATTCCAAACAGTTGATAGTACCACAGCTAAAGGTAATTAAAACTGGCTTTGCTGTAAAGTTAGCTTGAAACATTTTTCTTCTCAATTGCAGACTGGAAATAAAATGGGCCAGATTTATTCTGGGTAACTGTTACTGATAGCAGAGCTGCTGTGCGGAGCTGCTGTACGTGAGGGTGGAATTTTGTCCACTGGTTTGATTAATCTTTTAGACTCAGGGGTATTATTTGTTACATTTTCAAAGAGAGTGTTGTAAGTTCTGTCCTGCATTGCACTGAATTCTATCCTGCATCTGGCTGAATTGCTCCAAGACTTCAACCTCCAATTCTTTAATGTTAAGAAGGCAGCAAATGTTTCATTTGTGCTTAAGAACGAGAGCTGCATTCAAAAGCAAGCAGAGAAAGATCCTCCTCAATGAGCATAATCAATCTCACCTCTTTTCAATCTTGCGTGTTACAATCTACAGGTATGAGAGGCGTAGCCTGTATCTAGAGGCTGATAGGGTATTGACAATGCATGTGTAAAATGTTCAGAAGCCAAAGATCATTATTAATTTTGCTTCTGATGACATGAGATTCGTGAAGCTTTATCTTATATATTTCGCACCTACTGGAGTGTATGTGCCAGATTTTGAAAGTCACTGTGTTTGAACACAGGATATCTTCACAGGGGCTGGGAGCACAAAACAGCTATTGTGGTCTCAAATAATCACTAGAGGCCTAATCCCCACCTCACACAAGATTTTCAAAGACCCAGTAGCATGTTATCTGTATGTCATCCTCTCACTTCCACCTTCAACAAGAAGTATAGCTGAAATGTTCAGAATGCTGTTTATCCAACAAGATTTCTGACAGGAAGCAACGTACATACTAGAACTTTGCGCTGGGAGAGGTTTTCTACGTATAAAAAGTGTGTCAAGTATGCATGTCTCCAAGTCTGTAACATTTTTGTTTTCAGTATCAACTTTCTGAATTGCTCAAGGGAAAAAGAGGAAGGAAAAAAGAAAGAAATTCATACAAGAGTGCTAAAGAATGTTATATTTAGATATGTTTTCATTCAGTCATAGAAATGCAGGTGCTGATAGTCGTGCTGGGTTTTTTTGTTGGTTTTTTTTTTTCCCTGAAAATTCGCTGGAGAAGGCAAAACATTAACAGACGACCACTACTTCAAAATGGTATTATTTCTGGGACCTCATGCCAGATTCCATTTGCCAGATGTGGGTACTCTGTAGTCCCGTAGAAGAACGAATTGATGCTCCAAAGCATATCTATGAGCTTGACGAGTATTACAACATATAAAATAGCTAAATAGCTGAAAAGATTTCTTCTTTTTTTCAGACAACAGTGAAGCAGAACAAGAATCCCCATCACTTCCATGCAGTGCCAGTGTGGTAAATATTGGAGATGACATGAAACAACAGGAAACAGGTTCTCAATGTTCAATATTTTATTCTCTGAAAATGCACTTCTGTGTGCTTACACAAAGATCAGGTGTTTTTGTTTTGTATGTCTTTCCATCTTCTGTATGCTCTGTAGCTGAAGTAGAGCTAGAAAGTCAAAGTAGTCATACATTTAATCAAGTACCCATGATCATAAGTGCTGTAGGAACATGGCTACTGTAAGTATCTGAAAGTAATTTTATGCCAAATATTTCACATGAAACAGTGTGCTTTGGCTACTGGCTCAGCCCTCTGTTAGTCTACTTAGTCTAGTCTACTCCGGTTTAGTCTAGGACAAAACTTTTTCCTTCCATTTCTGTTATCCTTACAATTGTCTGCAGCTGCTCAGCTACAGTTCCTGGACTTCTACATCTTCTGATGAATTTCGTTTTCACAGATTCTTGAGCTTGCATTTATTTCCATTGATGTTCTCTGATAACATTTGAAATTCAGTCAATTTTGCTGCATTGATATTCTCCGAATTCTCCCATACTCTTCGTAGAAATTCTTACTTTCTGATGAGTGTTATTTTTCCACTGGAGCTCCTAGAATACTGTTCTGTGTTTCAGAAGTCCTGTGTGATGATACATTTTTCAGATTCAGACATAGCTTGATGTGTTTTGTAACATTTTTTTGCTTCCAGAGCAAGAGGGATAACTGAAAAAGTTCTGCAATATGTGTCTTTTCATAACTCATGCATTCCCATTTACTTGGATAGCTGAAGGAATTTCTTTTTAGTGTCTTCAGCTAGTGCTGTGTCTTGGCTTTGGGGAAAGTATTGTGCTATTTAAATGCCATGCAACATCTGGCTTTATATTTAGCAATGTTTCAGAGCAATGACTAGACATAAAACACTGTCTGAGGCTCTTAGTTATTTTATATTCTTACTATAATCAGTGGGATTCGAGAACTTTGTAATGAATATTATTGTCTTTGCCTGTGATGAGCATTCAGATCTGAAGAGTTTATTTTGATATTTATTGTAGACAAAGCCCAGACCATGGACCTTGAATATGTAGGGTCCTGTTAAACCTGCTGGGTTTGCTGGCTGTTGTATCTAAATACTGCTTTCTTTTCTTTCTGCCGTAGAGCCTAGACAATGTGAAAGAGGGGAAAATGAACAGAAAGAAAGCGTTTCTGCAGTTTTCAAACCTGCAGATAATCTTTCAATCAAATTAAGAATTACCACAGTTTGCTACCTAGCCTGTCACTGTATTTTTTCCCCATCCTTCCTTTTCACATTCATTGCTGTTCTTTAGCTATTAGAATCTTATATCATTGTATGTGTGCATATATGTGAGTCTAGCAAGAGGAAAGAAAAGAAAGAAAAAAAAGGAAAGAAGCAGAGGTTGGACTTGTGTTCTGCCATTGACCTCTAGGGCTTACAGTTTAAGAAAAGTCTTTCACAATTGTGCTTATGGTTTTGAAAGTAAAAACATCTCTGTGTTTTTGGACATTCTCTGTAAAATGCAGTGTCTGTCCCAAAGCACCAGTATGCAGTTTACATTTTTAAGTATTTTTGCCATCACACTGAATCAGTCTGATCAGCCCAACAGTCTGATTTAACACATGCCCTGGGCATGCATGCAACCTTTTAATTTCTTTTGTGCTTATTATCTTGAAAAATTGCAAAAACTTGGCTCAGCTCTGAGGCTGGTGTAAATATGTATCCTTTCTTCCCAGACACATACACTGAACTATTTGATTGAACTTTGTCTTTCAAAATACACGGTTAGTTTTGCATGGTTGGAATTTTAATACAGTTTTGTGAGGTTTCCCTCTGGTAAACCCAAGACACTGGTGAGAACCCAAAACTCTTCTCTCTGGTGAGACTGAACATGCCAAGCTTTTAGTCATATTTAGGAGAGTTCTGACATCATGGGAATGATTGTGTTATTTTGCATGTTCCATATACTTTATCAGCTATAAGAATAGACTAGTTTTTTTTTATTCTTTGTCACAGTAATCTTAAATATAAATTTTAGATTTCCAGCTAACTTCTGCGGAAGAAGCAGCTATAAAGATAAAATGGCAGAGGATTATGGGTCCGAATTACGAAATAGTGGTAGGTAAATTTTGTTTACTGTTGTTAAAGGCCCTTTTATCTGTCCATCTATTATGTTGACAACATATAGGTAGAAATATGTTTGTATTGTATTTGTTCTTTGATACAGAAAAATTACACGTATGCTCCTTAGTATGTTGAGGTTTTTTTAATTATAAATTTTGAATGTAAATACATATTGTTCTGTATTTTATCAAAACCATAACAGCCCATGACTATTGTTTCACCAATTTCCTGGCTTCAAGAGGATAAGTGTGTATTGGAGAAAAAAACAGTATTTAACAGGAACTTCAAGGCTCCCTTTATTAGCTAGAACTTGAAACTTCATTTCCATTCTGCATACTGAATAAATGGGAATGTAGTGAAATTACTTTAAATGTAATGATGTAAATAATGCATAGAACATAGACCGTAGGTGCAGTTGCAAAGTGGTATCTGAGTTTAGGAGATACTGCAAAATTGCATGCTATAGATGTAGTATCTGCAGAATTAGATATTATTAGATACATTGTTGTCATAAGTAGTTCCCATTTTTATATTACGAAGTGGCATGTGATCAAAGAATCAGTTTTTACCTGACTGTCCCTATTGCACATGACAATACTTCTGTTTTCTCACTTCTGGAATTTTGACTTCGTCGTATGTAAATTGAAATGGAAAGTGACACATCTGGCTGTAAATGTGACAAATGTAACTATTTCTTCCTCTTATTTTAGGTGACTGTGGTTAACAAATTTAGTGAAAGCAGTGGGCTAGGGGTAAGCCTTGAAGCTACAGTGGGTCATCATTTCATCAGGTCTATCTTACCTGAAGGGCCTGTTGGACTAAGCGGCAAGCTGTTCAGTGGAGATGAACTGCTGGAAGTAAGAAAAAGTACTACTTTATCTTAGTTGCATTGAGTAAGGTTTTTGAACAGTAAATTTCTTCTCATAGGTTATAGCCATGGGAGCGTAGCATATCTAACTTCATGCCAGTTAGTGGTTGAGTAGTCACTTTGTATGTACTTACATATATTTATGTGAATACATATGCTTACATACATTTCTCAGCCGGTAGCTGATGTTTCAGATACAGTCCAAGGTCTCTGCCATGGTTTAAGCTCAGTTGGAATGTGAATACCATGCAGCCACTTGCTCACCCACCCCACTTGCCCCCACCCTGGTGGGATGGGGTGGAGAAACAAAAGTAAAACCTGTAAGTTGAGATAATGTCAGTTTAGTAATTGAAACAAAGTAAAGTATAATAATAATAGTAAATAATGATAGTAAAAAGGAAGAAAAACCCCTCAAGTGATGCACAGTGCAACTGTTCACCACCTGCTGATCCATGCCAGACCCTGTCCCCAAGCCTTCATCAGCTCACCTTCCAGTTAAGTCCCCAGTTTATATACTGGGGGCATGATGTGATGCTCTGGGATGTAGAATATTCTTTGGCCAGTTGAGGTCACTTATCCCAGCTGTGTTCCCTCACAGCTTTTTTTCTTTTTTTGTACCTCCTCACTGGCAGAGCATGAGCAATCAACAAGTCCTTGATTTAAGGAAAAACACAACTTAGCAGCAACCAAAACACCAGTGTGTTATCAACATTGTTCTCGTACTGAATTCAAAACACAGCACTGTGCAGCTACTGAGCATCAATTAACTCCATCCCAGCTGAAACCAAGACAAGTCACCAAAAAAGAATATGTAGCAAAAGCATTAAGATGGAATAGGATTATCCTACACAGCGAAGGGACTAAACATCTAATTACTTTTCTGAATTATCTTCTCAGAATTATGATGTGAATTTGGTTTACATGAATGCAAGACACATGAAGATGCAAGGTATCTGGTGTTTGTAGGGTGATGTCATGCAATTGATAAGGCTATACATTCAGTTCATTATGTACCTTGGTAGTGAGCACCAAAATGAGTAGAAATTAAGTGTTGACAGTGTCTTAGCATGGGGATTTTTGTTTAATGAGGTGATTTTGGGTTCGCTTGGGTTTTCTTACTCATTTTTGTTTATTGTACTTATAAATACTCTAGTTCTAACCAGTGTGCATTCTTTGTTTATTGAGGTGAATGACATCTCTTTGCTTGGAGAAAACCACAAAGATGTGGTCAGTATCTTGAAAGAGCTGCCTATTAAGGTGACAATGGTTTGCTGTCGTCCGGTAGCTCTGCCCGTCACTCAACCAGAAATACTAGAGAGTCTAAGCCTGTCTGAGGTTCAACTCACAGAGAAGGTATTTTGTCTTTAACCAATCACTGAAAATGACAGTTTTCTTGAGGAAAAAACAGGTTAAGTTCTTCTACAAAATTAGAAAGATGTTTTAATATTTTTGGAATTGGAGCCAGACAAACACGAAATGGCAAATAATGTTTATCAATAACTTTTTAGGCCACCAGAAGATATGAATCCTGGGTGGTCATAAGCAAAAATATTCTGGAATGTGGGCCTGTCTCTCTAAGTACTGTACTTCATGTTCTGTAAGTGAGATATATGGGTATGGCAGGCTGAACTCTGTGTTCTTTAGAACCTGAGTATATTTAATCTAGTTTTGAACTTGGCTTTCTGGGTTTGCGTTGTGTAGAATTGTGTCTGCATTCACTGACTGATACTTCTGTCACTCATAAGGGCTCAGCTCTGGGCAGCCCAATGAACTAAACATGTAGGAATGGCCTAGGGTGTAGTATACAAAGCAATAGCATTTGTATGTAAAGAGAAACAGTTAACTGACTTCTGAGCAAGGCACCAAATTCAGCTTATAGTTTCTAAACTTTTCTATGAAATGAAGTGAAGAAGAGACCAAAGAACAGTGTGTGTATATACATATGTGTATGTTTTTACTTTTATTAAGTATTCTGACTAGTGTCAGTGTTATTACATTTAATGAAGGTATATTTTAGACATACCATTTAATAACATATATTTCCTGTATATTTGAAAGCATATACAAATAAAGTTCTTTGAAGCTTTTCATTTGACAGAAATTCCATTTTGTAAATATTTTTCTGGTGAGAAGTTTCATATACTTGCAGCATAGTAATTTTAAAGGCTATTTGAATTCTGTGCTAGGTTTATCACAGTTCATTAAATCTGCTGAGTATGTGCACTTCCTGCGTGTTTAGAGACCCATCACTTAGTTTTTATCTTGTTTTTTGTAAGCAGAGTTTTGTGTCTATAGATTCACAAGTGTTTACATTTTATTGGTGAATATTTACTATTTTTGTCAGGGTCATGTAGAGCTTGGATTCATTGGCTCCTCAGACACAGAGGGAACAGCTTTGGAAACAGCTGATGAGGGTCAGAGTATGGAAGAAGTGCAAAGCTCATCTTTGGCGATGTGGGAAACAGAAGTACAGCACATTGAGCTGGAGAAAGGGAGTATGGGGCTTGGATTTAGCATATTGGACTATCAGGTAACTTCTGTACTTCTTTGAATAGAGGACAAAATACTTTGTATTTGGATTTTGCTGTGTGTTATGTACATTTGAATGGAAACCAAGCAATAGGGTAGAACTAATCACTGCTGGTAAGGACTGCAGTAATTATATTACATATTCCTCTTATTGTATAAGGCAGCGGGTTCTAATGGTGATGGTAATACTGGTCTAGAAAAACAGATAATCCATTATATTCTAGGGTTTTCAGAAAGTGATGTTATAGTGACTCAGGGACAATGAACGATGCAAGGCATTTAGCCATGTATTTTGCACCTGCAGTGAGGTGTTTAGGGCTGGATCCAATAAAGGACTTAAATGCTTAAAGCAGGATTTACTAAAATCCAGAACTGTAATTCTGAAATCCCGTGCTTAGCTGCTGTCTGTCCAGGACACGCTTAAACACCCCCATTCATTTTGTGTTTGACTTCAGAATTCCTGGATATCTGAACTATGTTTCTTGGTTGTGTCCCAAGGAACAGCTCAGTGCCTATCTCTTGCCTTTACTTGGTCAGGATCCCAGAACAAATATTCCTCCTGCTCCCAGTTTTCCTGTGGATAATTTTTAATTGAACGTCAAGTAGTTTCTGCCTGTGGTCATCTTTTACTGAGATGTTTTGAGGTGCTGTGGGATCAGGTCCTTTTCCACGACTCTGCTGGATCTTGTCTGTAGGAGTATGTGCGTTTGCATCTGGAGATCACTTTCAGGTGGAAATTACGGCCACCATGGCACTCCTTAGAATTAATCTATGCCTTAGATTTTCTGTTTGCACAGTGACAAGGTGAAGAGCAGTGTAGTGTAATAATGTGAAGGATAAAGGCATTGTCAAATGTCTGTTTTATGAAACAGTGACTACTCTTTCAGGTGTTGCTCACGATGCTCTGCAGTGAGACATCACATATGAGCCTGAATATTTGAAGTCCAAGTCAGCACACAATAAAACACATTTTTGCTTCAGCCTCGTCTGAGCACACTAGTATTTGACGCTATTTTTCTCTGTAAAAATCAATATGTTGGAGAACAGTCACTTAAAAACAAGTTTTCTTTTTAAAAACAAGCACCACTTTGTTTTGGCTTGTCAGAGTCCTGTATGTTCCTCTCTCATGTGTCTAATTAGGCATACATTAGAAGTGTTTTCTCAGTTGACCAAGATCATGAAGTCTAAGATGGTTATTGAAAATAAGCCCTTTGTTTGACTAGGCTGCATGTGTTACATTTGGCCCAGTCAACACTGCCCACCTGTGTCCTCAAACCTCTGAGTGTAAAGGAAGATGGAGTTTGCAACACTGTCATTGCAGTAGGAAGTATTTGAATTTCTGATGTGTATGGACAGCACTCTGCAATTTAGTAGTATTTTGTACTGGAGATACATGATGGGACATCACCTAGAAAGGAGCAATATTTTTTACATTTAAGACGTAAAAATAAGTGGAGGTCTAAATGCATAGACAGTATGGACAGGAGGGTTTGCTCCTACTGAAGGTTCATCTGGAGGAGAGCAGCAACTTCTTAATAACCCAACTCTGTTGAGTTAGTAAAAGCTCATGAAAAAAAGCACCTCTCAAGATATAAAAGAGTAAATAAAATTAAATCTTTTTCTTCCTTTTATTTAATTAGGATCCTGTTGACCCAGCAAACACTGTAATTGTGATTCGCTCATTAGTTCCTGGGGGTGTGGCTGAGCAAGATGGCAGACTTCTTCCTGGAGATCGGCTTATGTTTGTCAACGATGTCAACTTGGAAAATGGCAGCCTGGAGGAAGCAGTGCAAGCACTGAAAGGAGCCCCAACAGGAACAGTTAAAATAGGAGTTGCCAAACCATTGCCTGTAAGGATTTGGGAATTCAGTGTGTACTTTTCATGTCACTCTGGCTGGTACATGCTGATCCTGTACAGCACACATGTTGTGTGTTTTGGGGTACAGCTGAGTGGCCCAACTATTGCCTTGCATGTAGGAGTGGCCAAGGTAGTAAGTACATGGCTGGTGCAGTGATTGCAGGAGCTAGCACACCTGTCTTTCAGCTGAGAAAACAGCAAAGCACCTTGCACCCAGCAGTCTTTCATGGCTGAAAGTTGCCAGGCCTAACATTGTACACTTAACAAGGTTCTCTGAATGTGTGAGATAGTGACATAGAGTTGTTGTTTTATGATTTGCCTGGAATTTACCAATTCCTTTGTTTTGCAAGGTATAGTGTTGTTACACCCTATTGTTATGCTCAGGAAGGTTGTCTGATTTATTCTGGGTGGTGCATGGGAGGAACAGCAAAATTTTCAAGAGGTTCAGTAACAAACTTTTACTTGCAAACGTTAGAACATTAAGGTAGAATAAGGTACTTGGCAAATTTTAAAATGTAGACATTTTGATTTAAAATGCAACAATATAAAAGTATAAAAATAACACTTTAGAAAATGTATAACAGAAAAGAAAGAAAAAGAAAGGATAAGGGTGGAAAGGTATGTGGTCACCACCCATGGATCCAACAAGGAGACTTGATGGTTGCAATTTTTTTTGCCCCTTGTTCGAAGTGCTGGTCACAGTCTTGATCCATGGGGCATGGGGGAAATGCATGAAACATGAAGTTCAGTGAGTTAATACGCACTTACGCTAGGTGAGAACGCCCAGGTACCTCCCCTGGGGTGGAGAGTTTTATACTGTCTCGTGTTACATCGTGGATCATGAGGCATTTCTGGAGCCTTTGATGGTTTATTGCACCTAAGATGTTACTGCTTTGTCTCAGGTCAGTGTAGTTGAGCCAATTATAGCCCATGAGAAGGCATCACTACCTTCAGGCTACATGTGAGTGTCCCGGTACTTCTCCAGAAAGGAGTTTTCACACCTACGCCACTTGTGCAAGGACATGTGCATGATAAGAAGCACTGTCCCACCTCACAGGATTTGCTTTTTGCCAGCCAATTCCCTTACCTGGCTCAAAACCCAGCTCGTAGCCTCCGTGGGTGGGTGCGCACCCCCTCTCTGGCTGGGCAGTTGCTTTGTGCATGGTCAGCAAAGCACCTGCTGCTTCTGCAAATGTTTGACTCATTGACCATTAACATTCCAGTCTCTCACAAGTATATATACAGTCTTTGGATTTATACTCCACACTTTATATAATAGTGTGTAGTCTTCACTTTGTGTATACCTAACTGGTCATTTTGGGCTTGGTTTTAGAAGATAGTCTGTAACAATTCAAAAAAGGAGGTTGAAGAAGACCTGTGGTAACTGAGACAGTGTATTGCTAAGAATGCTAGTGAACTAGCATCCTTGATGGGTTCAGTTCAAATTAGTGGAATGGCAGTAGTTCATACATACAAGGAAGATACCTTTCACTATATTACTAAGCCCAAGTGCATTTTTAGGGGTTCATTTTTGCTCTTCATGAATTGATAATCTTGTAATTCTTGTAGATATCAAATTTTCATTCTTAGTAGTTCTTTGTGGAGGGAGTGGGAGGGAATGGTTGTTTAAGTTCCAAGAAACTTTGCTTTTAACAGACAGTATGTTTTAACTTGCTCTGTTAAATTAATTTTTTTAATTGGAGACTCCATATTAATTGCAATCAAAAATTTCATACTCTAGAAGATGTCACTCTAAAATAGAAAAAGCATGGTGTTTTTTTTCTGTTCCCAAAAGTTGTAAACATACAGCATTTGCAGTTCAATATTTCATGTATTATGATTGCCGAATGATTAAACATTGCAAATAATCACTGCTTTTTTTGCAGTACTGGAAAAGTGCACCTACTATCAAATTATGGTGGAAAAAGCTATTGGTTTATAGTCAGAATTATGTTTTGTCCTCTGGAGGCTGTTCCACCTGACAGATACAGTCATAAAACATAGTGAGTGGATGAAACCTTCCTGCCTGCAAACAAGATTTCTCTGTGGCTAGCAAGATTATAAAGACCTCTACTGTTAAGCTCTTTCTCTGTTGGCAGCTGAGGTGGCAGTTTTAGTATCTCTTTATTAAGAGCAGAAATTAAAAATGAGCTTAGACTAAATTGTGGGCCCTGTGATATACCTGGACAGGCCTTTTTTGTTACTTGGGGTTACAAAATGTGGTGTGAAGCTGAATCAATTCAGATAAATTTGGAAAAAAATATTGTCTCTTTACGTACCCAATACTGTGACTGTGATTGAAATGAACTCTGTGCTGCATTTGGAATCCGTTTGCCTTTCTAAACAGCCCCTTGCCCCCCTCGAAGAACACACTCTGCTCCTCCTGTGTCCAGGCCACTCAACCGACTCAGAGCTTCGTTCTTTCTGCAGCTTTCACCCGAGGAGGGCTATGTCTCTGCTAAGGAAGATTGCTTTTTCTACACTGCCCAGTCACTTGAGGAAGAGGGGCCAGCTGATGCAGCCCTCTTCCATGCTGAGCTGGCTCTGGTTAGTGGCCCAACTTACCACAGATTTCTTCAGTCTTTGCATTTTGTAGTGAAAGGAGTTGCCTTGTCACTGTCCATGCTTATTTTTTAGTGTTTGCTGTCTCCACGTTACTCATCCACCATAGGTTGGATGGATCCTGACATTGTAGAAACTGGCGTCTAGAGACTTCAGCTTTTTGCATGAGTTGTGAATCTGGCCTGTGATATGTTAATTGCTGGGGAAAAAGTTTATTTTGTTGATGTTTTCAAAAGTGCACGGCTATCCACTTGTCTTTGCATGCACAGAGCATCCCTTTGGAAATCTCACCTTGTGTAGAGATATGTTCATGTGCATATTTTTCTATGTATCATATAATATATCACCTCTCTACTTTGGAAAGTTTTTGATATTTCCTTTTTGCATGTAATCCACCCTTACAGGGAACTTTGTCTGTCTTTGAAAGCTGAAAATACTTCCTCCTAATAATATTCATCAGCCTTCAGCATCAGTCAGTGATTATGAGATTTGCAAGGTCAAAAGGTGTTCACTTGTACAAACAATGCGGCTTACCTGAGCATTCAGAGCCTTACATAGCCCAGAAGTTACCAATAAGAACTCAGATTAAAAAGACACAGGAAATAGGGCACTACAAAAAAGCAGAAAATCCCCCAACCCCTCCTCCTGTGGACAACCCAAAATACACATGTATCTGTATGTGTTCCAAGTGTGTATTTTCATGGCTATTTGTACATATCTGGGTCTGATGTTGAATTTATTCGGCCCTCATTTTTTGAGGGCTTGAGTGGAGAAACAGCTTCTAATAAACACCAGAACTTAGTGCATTAGAGAAAAACTCAAAACGAAACAAAAACCTGGAATGGATTCTGTCGAAGTGAAAATCTCTTCATTACTGCTTCCAGTAGGTTTGCTGTTTTTTCACATTTGCAGATGACAAGGTGGCTTAATAACTTGCCTTTAAACAAAACTGCTTGTTTCTAATTCTGCAGTTTGTTACCTTTAGTAGTTAGGTAGTACTATTTGTCTTGCTCCATTCCTTGAGAAGAAGCATGTGTTTTATATTCTAAATAACCTTTAATTAAAGATGTGTTGAAATGATCAGATTAAAACTATCTAAAAAATTTTGACTTCCATCTGTGGTTCATATTAAAAAAATCAAACTTGTGAAAAAAAGCAATGAAAATACATGACATAGTAATAAAGTTGTCAATCAACTTTGTCAGTTGTCAAATGTGCAAAATAGGGAACTAAATGTGCAGTCACCCAGCTGAAGATATGTTTTTGGAGAACGCGTATGAGATGCTGTTTTTCGTGGACAGATCTGTACACAAATTCTGCAGATCTCTCCTGAATTTTCACAATACTTTTGTTAGGGCATAGCATTGGTAAGATGAGTATGCATTTTCCAGAAGATAAGCTGAGAATAAGTTACAGCAAAGAAGCAGTTTGGATTAGCTTTTAAGTCTTCAGGCTTGAAATAAAAAAAAAAAAAAAATCCTTTTTGCCTAGAAAAGGACTCAATATGTTGAATCACTGCAGATTGTTGCTATTGCTATAATGAATTGATAATATGATTAACCACAGGGGATGAAAAACAAGTTAGGTTCCACCTCTGCAGATGGTTGCACTCATCTGCTTTGTACAAGTTTATGGTATGGGCATGGCTCTAAACCCAGTGAAAATTTTTGTTAGCGTACAGTAAGTTCTTGTGCTCTGACAGGGGAGATGACATTATAGTCGAAGTGTAATATATGAAGCCCCATAAATTAGGTTCTTTAGGGCCTAATTTTATTCTACCATTTGAAAGAATATGAGTTTTGGAAAAAATTACGTTTTATTTAAAAAAAAAAAAAAGGCAAAAATAGTACCCATTTCAAGGTCTGAAACTATTTTAAAAATTTTATTTCTCATGTAAGAGCAATAGAAATGCAGGAATGTCCATAGTAATCTTGTTGTCAAAAGCAAAATAATTTTAAATCTATTAAAAAATAATGTAATGAATTTTTCATATAAATGTACTGTAAAGCAGTGCAGTTTCCTCATGATTGTTTTTAAAAGCATATAAAAATCACTGAGGCTAAGAAGTTGAGTCACGGGAACATTCCTGACACATGGCACCAAATGAAGCTCATTATTTTTTCCATGCTAATTTTTGTGAAAGAAAATTGGAAAGAAAAAAGAAGCCCTAAAGAAATCAAAATATTGACACCAAGGACTACAGCAGAATTCTCCCAGTGCTTTGTACTTCTGTTAATAGGCATGAGCTTCCCTCAGACCCACAACTTACTTTAGTTCAGACTCTCTCTTTACTTCAGATACTCGGTAACCTTTGACAGCGTAGTAACAGATTGTTACTGGAAGCAGAAAATTTTCCTTCTGCGCTGTGCAAATGTAATTTCAATGTAAAACTTGGAATGAGAAAAAGTATCAGTCAGTATGCAGTGGCTAGTATGCATGTGTTTGGGGCTTACGTGGTGTGATGGCAACAGCCTGGCTGATTGAATTGCTTTTGTTGTTAGGTGGACTCTGGCGAGGCAGATCTAGCGGATGAGTCCACCTTTGAATCACAGTATTCTCTAGAGAGAGACGTCTTCCAGGATTCAGTGACAGCTCTGCATGACAGCGCCTGTAGCGGTGAGGTGAACAACAGCTTCTGTCTTCCATTGTCAGCTCCAAAGGTAAAAAGCAGGATGGTTTTATTGAAGACAAACTTTGATTGTAAGCGTGAGCAGGCTGTATTGTTAGATATAAAGGTTTTGTGTCTTCCTGGTACAAAATGCTCTCTTTGTTGGAAACTTAAAATTTTGTTTAGAGTAGTGCTGATGTCTTGCAGATATCTTTGTTGAAGAGAGAGGCAGATAGAAGGTGCAGAGCTTGCATTTTTGCTAGATAAATCAGATTTAGCCAGATGAAGTATGGTGAGATGTTTCTAGTATTAAAGGTGGGATGAGCAGACTGCTAGAAAAATACAATTGTCATCCAAAACTTAGAAAAGAGTGGTAACATAAAATGACTCTGTTCAATGGTATTTTAGTATGAAAAGCAAGAGCACATTTTCATCCTAAGTTTTGCTTTTATGCTTCATAATTAATACATTGCTGTGGTTTTGAGTGAAAATTTTTTAATTAGGCTGTAATTAAAAGTAAATCTGTATATATCAAAACTCTGCTAGCAATTTTTATTTAAAGCAATAAATGAAGATTTATTTAAGAGTATTAAGATTAGTAACTTTTTTGATTCTTGGTCACATACCCGTAATGACCTGATTGTGTTTTGTTTCTCTTCATGGTTTTCCATGTTCTTTTTTCTTTTCAATCTCTAGATTTATTTCACTAACCCAGAGCTTTCCAGTTCCATTTGCCTAGCAATCATCTTTGAAAGCCACTGGGTTTGCAGTGTGTGGTCTTTAAGAGTAGCTGTTGCTTTTTCTGCCACAGTTTTCTGCAGTTTCTGATCTGCAGTAACTCCCATTAGCCTTTCTGGGATATCTTTAGCCCTTATAAGGTGCTGGTTGGAAAGCTACATTCATCTTCTAATTGTTTCTCCTAATCCACAAAGAGCACATCTCTGCTGTGCCAGTGGGACAGATTGCATTGTTTAACTCTGTAATTGTTACTTAAATGGATTATGCGTTTTACATGCTTAGGAGCATTTTGTGAGACAGAGATAGAGCACTAATTGCTGCTATGAAAAATGCAGAGGTATTTCAGTTATTTCTGGCTGCAGGGCAGTTGGCAGGTTCTAAGTCACTTTGGTGTCATATTTAAAATAGTTGATGAAAAGCATACTTAAAGTAATGAAGATGCTCTAATGAGGCCACGTTGCTATAGTTACAAATTTGTGAAAATGTGTTTTTCTTAAAAAATTACAGCAATGACTTTTCTTTAAGTGAAACAAAAAGTGAGCATATGCTGTAACTCTTAATATGTACATGTGGCATATGAAATAAATGTTAAGTATGATCTGATGCTTGTTTTCACTGATCTGGAAATGGATATAAAACAGACTTAAAAGTAGATGTCCCAGCTGTATTTGAAACTGTATAAAATAATTTAAACAGATTATAGTACTCTTGTTCTGTTTTCAAAAGGTAGGAAATTATGTCATTGATTATATCATGCAGATTAGTTGTATTTAGGCGTCACTCAATTATCTTCTCAGCTGTTACTTAAACCAATTATTTACTGATAAACCTTTTTTGATTCTTGTCTGGGGACAGAACAAGCATGTATGTACTTCATGAAAGCTGACAAAAACCAATTTTGAGGCTCTTGAGACCAAATGTTTCAAAATGTCCCCAAATCCTCAGAAGCAAGTTTCCCCAACTTTTTGGAAAGGTAATAGAACAATTAATAGGACCAGTGGATAACAACTAAGACAGATAGAGGTAGTTGTTTTTGACAACTTTTATTGCATTTCAGAGAAAAGTCCCTAATATTGATACAGAGCCCCTAAGTCCAGCTTCTATGTCCTTTGTATATCTTTTTGATACCTAATGGCCTACATGTTTTTAAAATAACTTACTTTAAAAGCTCTGCTAGAGCATATTTGAACATTTTTTCTAGAAAGTTGTGATTATTGAAATCCCTTGAAACATTTCAAAGGCAGGGCCTTAGAATCTTGAAAGTCTAAGCAAATGTGTAGAGAACTTAATCCTAGTACTGCAGCCATAATTGATAGATTTGCAGTAAGTACTAACTGGTAAGCTTCTGTAATTGCATTATTGTATTTCAATGTTGCCACGCTTCAATCCCCCATGTTCACTTTTTGCTGAGGTTTGACCAAGTTTTTACTTGTCACTCTTTATGAGGAAGAGAAATCTAAATATGTTTCTGATTAGGTAAATGGATGATTAGATGGCATTCTTATTGTCTGAGCTGATTGCAATTCCTCTTTACTTGCTAAGTGTGCTGAAAGTAAAGACATTGGTCTTGTGAAGTTCATTTACCTGAGAAAAACAACTAGATGCTTGAATTTTAAAAACTTACTGGAGTTACGTCTAGTTTGGGAATGTGTAAGGGAATGTTACTTTTCTGAACTTAGTAGAAAGTTATTGAAGAGTACCAAGTTAGAATTTGGCCTTCAACAGTAATTTACTTTTACTGATTTTTGGTATTATAAAGCAGAAAAAATTGTCTAAGAAATCAAGTTCACTTTACAGTCGAATGAATGTGTGTAGGGAACTGCAGGTGTGGTTGATCTTACTGATCTTACAGCAGTATGTTTAAATTCTATGAGATTAGTTTTTGTTTAAGATTTTAGCATGAAATGTGCTTTTGAATGATACTACAAATGGATGGTGATTGTTCACTGTCTCCTGTGTTGAACAGTCTGTTGGAGAGGAATGCCTAAATGCTGCAGCTGATTTCCATGTATCTGAGAAGAATTTGTACAACATGGATCTGAATCAGAGACTCAGAGATGAAAAGTCTGTAGTGGACAGTAGCCTGGAAACTGCAAGTGATTTTACTAAAACAGATGTTCTGACTCTGGATGTGTTGGATATCAACCAAAATGAAAGTGAAAATACAGCAACATGGACTGGATCTCAGACAGCATCAGAAATTGCACTAAATACAAACCTTGCTACTACCACACAGGTTGATCCCAATGAAGAAGTAAATTTATTTGCTTTTTTTTTTTTTTAATAGTAATTTAAAAAACGTACAGAAAGCCTGCAATTAAGCCAAAGAATTTTCTGCAGAAATTGTCAATGGCCAACAGCCACATATCATTTTCTGTTTATTAATGTACATCAGATGTGTTAGCTCACATCAAAACTTTGGGATTTAGACCTTTCCAAAACAGGACATAATTTATGGCATCAAAATAGTATTTTCTCAGAGGCTGGCAGTACAGGGATGTATGCAAGTCTTCTCAGACCTCACATCATTAGATACTGCTGGACCATGGTGCACCCACTGGGCAGGACAATGGGGTTTTCTTAGCCCCTGTTAACCTTCACAGGAGCAGGAGTGCAAGTAGGAGCTGGAATCAGGCCTAGAAAGCTGAGGGGGAGTAGTGTGAATGTCTTGCATCATGGGGTTGCTGCAACCCTGTGCAGTTCAGATCACAAACTGGCCTGTGATTGCTACAGTGTACAAACATAATGTTACTTCATATGACAGTCACTGTGACATGGCATTTCTTATTTATTCTGTTCAGTGGTTTATTGAGAAGTATTTAAAAGAGCTGCAATTTCTTACAAGATCTGTTGCTTTAGTACTGGCAGATTGTCAGACATCTGTAGTGAATGAATCTGAAGCCATTGAATTCATCCTACTAATTTTGATATCCCTAAATTAAAAGCATACTTTGTGATAGATACATTGCCTGAATGAAAACAGAAATCATGATGTTGGTTTGGTCTTTGATGACCTGGCTTTTCCAATGTCTGTATAAGGAATCTGACTTAATTATGTGCATGGCATTTGTGTAAGGTAAGATTAGTTGAGATCAGTATGACCAGTCATATTTTTATCTTGGTAATCTGAACTGATGTAATTTTCATTTGTGTTAGGATCAATTACTTTTAATGGAAAAGAGATGCCCAGTATCTTTGGAGGGAAGTTCCACACCCCCAGATTCAGTCAAAAACATTTATGAGAAGACTATCACTATTGCAAAAGGCAATTCAAGCCTAGGTAAGTTACCTAACATTTTTTGTTACCTTTTCAGGAACATGGCTTTTGGTTTCCCTTGTGTGTTCCCTGTTTTATTAGTAAAAATGGAGTATTTTCCATTTATTGGGGACAGGATATTCATTCTTGGCTGCTCTTGCCCTGTTTTACTGTGATATGGCACTGGATCCATTTGCTGTCACTGTGAACGCAGAAGTGAGATTGAGAAAAGTCTCACTGAGAATTTATTTTCCCATTAAGGAGTGTAGTCTTTCCTAAACATTAACAGAACAATTTTAATGCATTGTTTTTCAATGTCTGTACTAATACGGTGGCAAAACAAGTATAACCAAGGAATGCTGTAGAGCAACACGATGGTCAAAGAGCTGAGATGAGACTTTCAAATATTTGTAAGCACAGAATGATCTTGCTTCCTGAGGATGGTCAAGTGGGTCTAAACAAGTTATTTGTTTCCTTGCCTCAAATTTGTACTTGTATCCAAAGTGCCTCAAATGATTTCTGAAAATCATATCATTGATAAATTTAATAGGTAATGTTTTTGGCTCAATGATACTATCATTTTGTAGTGAAGTTCAAAGTTTCTAGATACCTCCAATCGACGACTTCCAGAGCATACTGACTGGAGACACATTTTGAAGTGAGCACATACAACAGATGAAAATGCTCTTTTGTTGTCCTGTCCTGCTCTCTGGTGTGGCCCTGAGCAGTGTGAGGGGGAGAACAGGAACAGAACCCTCCCAGAGCCCATGCAGGGAAGACTTTGTTGTTGAGAGGCAGTGATGTATCCCTCCCATTCATGGCTGGCATGTTCATTTGGTTTGGTAGGTTCCTGGTGCTGTTTCTTCCGGTCAACTGCACATCCTTGAAGACTCTATGGGATTAGTAGGGCAGGACTTTGTGTGGGTGCTGGCTATTAGCAGTAACTCATCAAATGCTTTAAAATGGGCTGTACACATAACTGAATGTTTATGAACAGTCCCCAGTCAGAACTTCCTTGCTGTGCTGTCAGTTTTTTTACAGCTGTGATGCTGTATTTCGTTGGGCATCTCAACCCGGAATAAACTGCCTTCTGATGGCTAGATGCTCAGACTGCTGCATATCACCTTCATGAAACAGCCATCCTTCAAAATGGATCTGATTTAAAATCAGGGTCTCCAAAATAGAAAGATTTAGGAAAGGCTGATGTAGGTCTAAGGTTTTTCTTTCATTGGTACAAGGTGCTTGATTAAGGACTGCCTTTACTAACCTTGTTGCCCAGCTGTGTAAAGTGCAGGTCACTGCATTTTGAGGCATCTTGATTTTGTAAAAAAACTTTTCTTTGCGATAAACTCTTAATTCAATGGAGTAGGTTTTCATTTATGTCTATGAGTATTTTAAGTGCAGTGAACATACAAAGCAAATTTCATGTCAAGTGTAATACAGCATGAAAATACAAACTTGGGGCAGGGTGCATATTGGCAGACATATATGTGTGAAAAATAAGACTGGTCTTGAAATGTACAAAATATGTGAATATTTCTTTCTTCTGGCTTTTGACTATAGCATTTTTCTTCCAGTCTGGGAAGCAGCCTGGGCACAGTGGCCAGTTTAGACATGGAGTTACACTGCTTTTATATTTCATTTTTAAAAAAGGAGCTAAATGGAGAGCTATGAATGATGTTGAAAGCTGCAGCTGCATCAATTAAATAATTGAGAGTTGAGAACTAGCGCTTCTTTTTTCTTTTTAAATGGTGTCACTGATAGTTTGCAGCAGCTCTTCAAAGCCAGCCACAAGCTGGAGCTCTAAAATTTTGGCTCTGACTTTTAAAAGATAAGAAGGGAGCACCCAAATGCAGAAGAACTGAAATGCCATTGTCCTGTGCAAACACTTTGGCAACTTTACAGTGACCTTTTCATGTTTAACCTGAAACTGTAGGTGTCCAAACAGTGACATCAGCCTTTCAGATCTGTAATGATAATGTCAGCATAGAAAGGGCACCCGTTGTATGTGTGATGTTTTTCTAAAATGCTATTATACTTCCCTCAGTAATGTTTGTTACTGTCTTAACCACACAGCAAGGTTAGCTTTAGAATTTCAAACCACATTTCAGAAAAATAAAAAGTTTTTCATTAAGCTGTATTAAGATTGTGGCAGTCCACTGGGTGGACTTCAAGGATTCCGGCCTTCATCTGCCTTTCCACTGCCTTGGTGAAGAACAGTTTTTCCTGAAACTGTTGCCAGGGTTTGCTTCATGAGTGCCAGCTGCCCTGAAAATAACAGTGACAGCTCCTGTGTAAGAACAGTCACAAAGACACATGAAGCCCAGCATAAATCAGTCCCACTGGGTTCCCCATGGGAGAGGAGGGGCAAGGGCATATGTCTCATTTTCCATTAGTGAAAAGAAAGCAGAGTTAAAGGGTATATAAATACCGAGAAGTATTCTGCTGTGCCACAGATAGGATACTGTTTTAAGTCAGATATTGGACTGTATACATTAGCAATATGCAGACTTCCGCAAAAGTCAGGATGCTCTTTTGGGTCTAAGCTGTGGCCCACTTAGGAAAGCTGGAAGTTAGCCATCCTCTCAGGTGGATCTGATTCAGGTTTTCTGTTGAAAATAAGTGTGTATCTGTATTCAGCCTATTAATTACCTGTTTAATAATTTCACCTTCTTTCCAAAGAGGGGTGTCATAAACAAAAGTGAAATGTGTATAAACTCAGTGAACCATCAGAAGAGAGATGAATTTGACTGTTTTTTGAGCAATTTCATTACCTTTCTTATTTTTTGCTTAAATTTTTCACTGTCTTAATTTTTTTGTTTTGAGCTGAGTCTGTGAAATGACAGCAAGGTATAGTTACTGTGATTGTGATTTGTAACTGCTGTCTCCAAGGGGGGAGAGTAAGAGCAACATTTGTAGGCTTGGTGATATTGGCAGGTCTGCTGACTGACCTTTTACCTTCCCTGTTCCCCATGTTACATTTCTTTATCTTGGCACCCAGACCTGTGGCTAGAAGGCATTAACTGTCTCATGTATTTTCACTATAGGAATGACAGTAAGTTCCAATAAAGATGGTTTGGGAATGATAGTTCGCAGTGTTATCCATGGAGGCTCAATAAGTCGTGATGGACGGATTGGTGTGGGAGACTGCATCCTGTCCATTAATGAAGAGTCAGCCACTAACTTAACCAATGCAGAAGCCCGTGCTATGCTGAGACGGCATTCTCTCATTGGACCAGATATAAAGTAGGTAAAGCTAGATGATGAATTATGGTTGGAAAAAGCTAATAATCAAAATTTGTTTATGCAAGTATTTTGTTATTACACGTGAGTTATTACACATTTTGTTACAAAAATTCTGTTATTACACATGGGTTTACCTTTAAGTTGCCACTTCAGATGAATAGTTCAGCTTCAGATTACATTTCCATGGATTTCAAAGATGAAATCACTTGTGTGTGAGGCTTCAGATGTTCTTAGAAATTACTGTCTTGAGTATCATCATTACTGCCATGCCTAGTTTTATTGGAAGAATGGGATTAATCAGAATTTTGCATTCACAGTATGACTCTCCTAAAGAAAGTAACGATTTTCTCAAGGTGTTTGTGGTTCTTGAAGGTGGACAGTCTTGGCCATTGCCCAAGGGATTTAATTCGACTTTTTTTTACAGGTTTTGGTTGCCAGACAGGATGTATGGAATATGATGTTAATGAAGAAAAGTAATGCTTAAAACATTACAGTACTGTGTGACAAACAGTAGAAACACTCTGTTTTGTGTAGTCGCTTCCAATTTTTTATTAGTACATATGAAAGAGGTGATGCTCTTGTGCATAACTATCTGCTTTTGGGAGTAGTACTTTTAAACTTCCAGTAATTAATACAAGTTTAGAGAAATCCAGTTGACAAAAAAGTTTCTTCTTCCCAAGTTCATACAATTTACAGAATTTTAACTCTGCCTTAAGGTACAGTTCTTTCTAGTTGTTGTAGTTGTGGAATTAACTTTACCCGCAAGTACCATCCAAAAATGAGGTTGTTCCTGAAGTTGTGGATGGAGCTGTAGACACACTAATGCTGTGTTTACAGCTTCAAAACCTAGTGGCTGTTTTCTCTGTTTAACCTGTGGTAACATTGATTGGGTCAGATATACAAATGGCATTAATGGAGGTTGTAATAGGAGCCTCTACTTATTTGAGAGGCCTTTAAAGAATCAGTCCAGTCCCAGTGTGGTTACAGGTAACTGTGTTTAGAACTCAGTTCAGAGTGGACAGCAGGCATTCCATACTTTCCCAGAAGTATTCTAGCTTGGAAGAGACCTAGTATTTTAGCAAGAGGTGGGCAAAGTAGCTTCACTATGGGTGGTAGGTTTACTTGCCTGCCCCATAGCTGTCATGCGTTTAAGATTATGATTTAATGTAAGCCTGTTTAAATCAAGGGATGTGCTCATATAATAAATTACATTGTTGTGAATACTGTTAGGAATATAGGTGAGCCATTGTTAAAGTGTGATGTTGGCTATTACTGTTGGCTTCCAAACTACGACTCCAGCTGTCATGATTGAAGTCGGCTGTATGTGCATATGCATGTGTGTGTAGATCTGCTTAAAGACACAAATGCTGAAGCACCATTCTTCTATGAGGAGTCTTTTTTTAGTGCTGTAGTTACATGATCAAATGCAGGCATGTTCATTATTGATGCATATCCTTTTACGGCTGCTGTATTTCATGCTGTGTGACTACAAGTTTTGTTTTGTAGTCTTACTCTTTTGCAGATCTTTCAGAAATACTAAAATCTTGCCTTAGATGTGGATATTCAGATTTTCCAGAGAAAAATGCATCCCATTTCTGAAGGATACTGCAGAAGAGGGGCAGTTGTTATTGATATTCTTACACAAGATTTTTGTGTTTTCTTTTGTATTTACGTTCTTTGTTGCATTCGTATGATAAGGTTTTAAAGCGGAGCCATCTTCTCCACTTCAGAAACGTAAAGACCAAATCCTTTGGTAGCTTCTAAAGGAGTCTTGCAAGAAAAATGACAGTATTTTTGGGACAATATAGTTTTGCTATAAAACTATCCAGCATAATCAAACTTTTCTTTAATTTTTAACTTGCGGTAGAAGTACAGGATCCCAGAAAAATATTGTGACACAAACATGTGGGTAACGTCCCAAATTAAGAATTTGGAGATGAGGAGCTTTATCTTAAGATAGCTCTTCATGTTTGCTGAGAAGAATACACACCACTCTCCCCCCCTTATTTGTCAATTCAGAGCTAATGTGGTGCATCACCTTGGAGCATTTGTGATTTAAGGGCCAGGATTTCAAAGATTTAAGTTGAATCTTTTTGTTGTCTTCCTTGGAAGGCAAGGGTATGCTAGCAGCTCAGACGTGACCATCTAGGCATCATTCCTCTTAGTCCTTACTACAAAACTTGCACCTTAACTTTTAGACTGAGCTTTTTTAGGGTAGCAGGGTGCCCCTGAAAAGGGATTAAGCAGAAGCATTTTACTTCCAAAGCTGTATTACAGTAACAAACAGTATTAGCAGAGAAAGCACAAAGCTGTTCTTACTGGCCACATAAAGGCATTGTTTAATTCTGTTAAAGGAAATTTAATTTTGAATAGTTCAAGAACCAGTCATCTGAGTTTCAGAGTTGGGTATTTAATATTTTTCCCCCTTTGTGTATGGAAAACCAGATGTGTGGCCTTACAAGAATGCATTCTGTTTCACTTCTCATTCTACCTTGCCAGGAGCTCTTGTATTCAGAGAGCCAGTTCTTTGTAATAATAGCCAGTTTTTTGTGCTCATCAGCAGATGCTTGTAGCATCTGTTAGATAATTATAAAGCTGAATTACAGTTCACCTGACTAAAATGGGGGGATGAATTCCTGATAAACAAATAAGAGAGATTGCAATTCCATGCTTCTTAATAATCCCTGCTGTAGACAATAATAAAGAACAGATGTTTTCTGGGTTAGATATAGATGAAGTGGAGGTGGAACAGGACAAAACAAGGAAAAGGAAGATAAAAAAACAGCTCTCACTTTCACATACATAAATATGCCTCCTGCATTCAGCATGAGACATTGATATTTATTAACATCATTGTAAAAAGATGCTGCATCATATGCTTCACATTCTAGATCTTCTCCAGCACCTGCTGATGATCAGGCCCTCTGTTATGTGTGAGTATTGGCAATTCAGAAACTCATTATGGCTCTGTGTTGCAACTTGTCTGTAAAATCATTCCATGCTTTTATGACATCAATAGTAATGTCAGGGATATATCCAGATATAGGTACATATTCTCTTTCTCCTTATGTATGTTTGTGTGTGCATGCACATGTGGCTGCACATGTGGATTTGTGTATATATTTTTTTAATTAAAAAAGATATGACTTTGTGTATAATTGTATTATATATATAATTGTATTATATATTTACATGGCTTTAAACTTGAAGATTGGAACATACTTTCTAAGTCTGGAATGAAAATACCTGTATTCTAAAAAAATTATTGCTAATATTTTTAAATTTCATCTACGACAGCCACCTGAGATGTACTCAGAGCACGTGTGCATGTTGTGTGTGTGTGTACAAGGTTCAATTCTAGAATTGGCATGAGTACAGTGTACTGATATCTGGATTAATCTCAGTGTCATATTTTCTGTGGCACTTACATTTTACTTCCTTCATGTATGAAAAGGTTCAAATTGAACCTTAAATGTTAATTACAGTAATTTGTCCTGAGCATTTTCCATACTTCGTAATTTGATATGTTGGTCTTTCAAGGTTTTGTGTGGCTGTTCAGTCAAGCATGTGATAAATGTTCCTCTGTACTGCATGCAGTGTTGTGTTTACAAGATACTTTCATGTGTAAAACCATTGGTGTTTCCATTGTCACTGCTTTAGTTGCTAGTGTGTATCTCTGGGGATAGGCAATGTGGTGATAGCTCTCAAGAAAGAAAACCAGAACACTTTTCTTTCAAGCTGTACAGCTATGAAAGAGAGGAAGATGGTTAAACCATACGTATACTTTCCTTTGAAATTGTTGAACTTTAATTTCTTTTGCAGAGAAGAAATACAACACGGAAGTGCAGCAGTCATTGACTTGTTTTCTGTGTCTTCATCTCTGTTTTCTGGCCCTTGTTTCTCTTACTGTCTTCCCTGTAACCATCTTAAGGCAATTACCAGTCTGCTTTGCAGATGAATTATTCAGTTGCCTTGGTGGGGTTTTATTTCCATTTTGCAGTATGAGGTTCAAGAGAGTTGGTCAGAGGAGACAAATACACTTCTTATTCTGGGCCTCTCACCATCCCAGTCACAGGGAGCTGTTCTGGATGATGCTGAATGTCTTCAGACCTCACTCTAACCTCTGACTGAGCTCCAGTAGCAATCCAGCAAGCGATGGATTTGGTACCTGTGAGGTGTCTGCCCATGAGCGCTAAACAGGGAAAAAACTTCTGTAAATCTAAGGTCTTTAATACAATGTGACCTTGCCAAGTGTAACAGAAGGCAGAAGCAGGTTGAACGGCCTCATAGCTAAGACTGCTTTTAGTATACATATTTCCTAAAAATTTAGTTTACAGTAGAGAGAGGTTTTTAGGTGTAGGTTTTCTTTTCAATAATAACATGCCTAACAGAGAAAGTAGGAGGGCAGTCACATCAGTGATACAGGTAGTAAAAGCAGCTAGGGAAACCTTTGCAGTTAACTGGACTTTGGAAATCATGAGCAAGATACGAAGGTGACCTCCATGTAGAATCTAACTTTTCAGGTATTTGATCCATGTAATTTGGTTTTCTTTTGTATGTTCTTTTTTTGCAATATGCAAGTGTTCTGGTTTATATTTGTGAAACAGCTGAAGTATCACAGAAATCTAGTTTAGATAAGAATGAACAGTTAAAAACATACAGAATGTTCCTTTGAGTGCTTTAACTTAAACTCTTAGAACTGTAGTTAAGCACTAGAATAGAAATAACGTATTTTTCCAAAGCACTAAAATGTAGCAGCTCCCACTGAGATTGTTTAAATTTTATTCCATCTGTGGAAATCAATTAGGTAGTTCAATTGCTCATTTTTAGATACATTTTTTTAAAATGGTAAAGCAAACCTCTTTTCTTAGTTCCTGCGCTGTACACAGAAAGGGGAGGCTAAGGCAGCTTTTGGGAGATGTTTCTAAAGAGCATTTAAAACTCTTTGAGAGCATCCTTTGAGTCATACCTTTTTAATGTTCCAGCACAATGTCAGTTATTTAATCCTATAATGAAAAACAATAGTTTCCCAGAAGTTGGAGTGCATATGATTTGCCTCCCCCTTAGCTGATGTCCAGTGCTGATGTAGAAGGGTAAGGACTGCTACTACCCTTGGACCTTGGCACCCTGCATAATTGTTTGCCTCATGCTCCTTGCCAAAAAGGACTAGATGAGAGTTGATAGATACTGGACAATGTACTGTCAGGTCACACACTGCTGTATACTTTCAGGCTGGATCTGGGCTAAGCTCTTTCCTTTGTAGGAGTGTGCTATTCTCCTTTACACACTTTGGTCAATAGCTTCCAGCTTCAGTTTAGCATAGAGGAGACTGTCCAAGCCTTCTTCTAGCCAGTACAGACCTTTTTTGCAGTTCTGGTTTATTTACTGCATCTTTCTGTCAAGAGAACACTACACTTCCTATTTATGAATGAAGAATGTAACTGAAAGAATGTTACATTTTCTTAGGTTGAAATGTAACTTGCAGATTTTACAGCTTTTGTAGAAGCAGGGTATTCTTATGGGCCTACTGGGTGAAGCTGCTGCATCAGCATTTGACCCATGAGAGTTTTGTGAGCATAATACTAGTACTTTGCTGTAGTTCAACACACTTGGAGTTGGGGGTGGCTGAGAAATAGTAGTCATGATTCTTGAAAATTCTTTTCTCTCTTGCTTCTTGCTGTTTCACTTTTTGGTCCTCGCAGAATAGCTGCTGCATGTCTTTAGGATTTCCCAGTGCTAGAATGCCCTCAGGAAAGGTAGATAAGAGTTAGTAACCTCATGCTGAGGCTTTGTTTCTCTATTGTATGTTAACTTCTCAGTGCTCCAAAACGAAAATAAGTTGTGTCAAGTGGAGTAACATTTGTGTGTTTGAAAAAAAGGCTGATGCAGAACAGGGAAGGAAGGAATAAAGCTGGTAAAGATTTTGGAGTGGATATGGATTTAGATAATATGTTTTTAGAAATTTCCATTAAAAGAACTAGGAAGTTCTTTCTGTTCAACACCCTAGGCACCTCTGTAACGACCCTTTTTTCACTTTCCTGGATACGTTAGATGTGAGAGGAGGTAGGGAACATGCTTAGACACATAACAGATGACGAATAAAGGTGGTCCTTACAACAATTTTTGATAGAGTGTTTTAGACTAACATGATTAGTCGTATAAAAGTTTATTTTCATTGTCTTTTGATGCTTGACATATTCAGCAGAAAATTACTGAGAGTGGGAATCAGTGGCAATCAGGGTGTGACAGGACATCAATCAGGAATGATGGACAGGAGACGGCTCCAGGTGAAAGTCTCAAATCTGAAAGAATCTCTTCTCTGCAGCTTACACTGTCTTCTGAAGTGCTCAAGTCCTTTTCTTCTTTTTTAGCCCTTTCTCTTCTGTGTGGTAATATGTTATTTTTTCTTTCAAGAATGTGATGTGTGTCAAGACAGTTTTTTTTCTGCCCTTTTTCCATCAGTCTTACTTCTTGGTATACTAGAATCTGATAGCTAAGCTGCTTAATGAACAACGTAGGTTTTTCAGAAGACAAAGCATCATTAAAGGAGGGCTAACTAAGTAGCCCTGTTTATATCATGGTACATACCATGGCATCGTTTTGCCTCCCAGGTGGAAGATTTTTAAGAAATACTCCTCAAGCCTTAATCCTTTTTCCCCTCATTGTTTCACTCTCTCCAGTCTATTGGGTCATTTCTGTTTCTGGCATTCAAACGTCGAGTGGAGTGTGCACATCATTTGTCTGGTGAAACATGATTGTCTGATTGTCCCAAACTGGTTGCAAGTGCGTGAAGGGCTGGAGCAAGGAGTTGAGCAGGGGATTGCTCCCTGTGGCATAGGTGGTGTGCAGTAACACATTTGTATGTCCAAATGCATGAAGTATTCTTCACTAAAAGGATAGAAACCCAAAATAAATACAAAATCACCCAGGAAAGCACAAAACCTCCTACAGGCCAGCTTTCAGAATCATTTTCAGTAGTCATTGAGGGTGGTAATGGTGCTTCAAACCACACAGATTCTTCATGTTTGTCTTTGCATGAGGAATCTCTGTTTTGAATGAAGCTGGATTGTCTCTTGTTACATTCTTGTCACTGTTCAAGCACCACATACTTTAATTACAAAAAATTATGACCTGTTCATCTACCTAATTTGACTATAAATGGGTACTTGTTGCAAAGCACAAAGGATTTGTATAAGTGCCTATTTCCAACATACCAGCATTGTGGCTTTAAAGTCACTGAAATAGTCTCGAGTGGCTTCTTCATACCCCTATCTCACACCCACCAAAGGGAGGACCAGCATTCCTCGTGCTAGTTTAATCATGTCCCGTTTTATTGCAGTATTACATATGTGCCAGCAGAAAATTTAGACGAGTACAGGGCTGGTTTGGGACAACAGACAGAGGGAGCTGTGCCACTTGAACTTTTTCCGTCACATATTGTCAGGTGAGTCAAAAGGCTTACAGTTTTCTCCCAGATACCTCTAGAATGTAACTCTTTCCATATACTTTGCACATTTTGGGAAGATAAGTTTTATTTTGAAAGAGATGAAAGATGAATGATTTTCTTCAAGACCAATAGGCATTACAATAAAAGCTGTTAAGAATACAGTTTTTGCTTTGACTAGAAAATTTTTAAACATTTTTACAAGGTTGTTTGATCTGTGCAAAAAAGAAATTGAATTCTGTCTCATCCTAAATTTCTCTTAAATATTATGCAATTGGATTTATGGATTATCACAAATACTCAAGTGCTTCCAGCATAAAACTTCGGAATTGATAGTCTTTCCAGAACATTACTGGAAGGAATGTATTACACCATTATTTTCCTTGAGTTTCAAAAATTCATTGCAGTACAGTCCAAAATTTTGAGCTGATTAATAATTGATTTTTTTGAAATTCATCTCTAAAAGCAGTAAGTTTTGTTGAGTGTTGCTGCTGTAATTGCTTCCATTTTAAAAACAGTAAATTAGCTTTAGCTTTGATATGGTTCTAGTTCCAAATTTCAGTCTTTTATTCTGTGTTGTGAATAGAAACTTCATTGCAGAAAGGAAGTGGACAGGGAATCCCTGAACACCATGCATATTCTAACAGACATCAGAAAAGAAGTTCCTTACATGAATCTGGTATACAAATTCTAATGCTGGCAGGGTGACCCAATATATGAAATTTTTCAGAAAAATCTAGTGATTATGTGTATTCTTTAGAAATAAATCACATGTTCCTGTTTATCATCAGGGAACTCCCAGAGCTTCCAGAACGTGAAGAGGGGGGAGGGGGAAGAAAGTGAACTTCAAAATGCAGCCTTCAGTAACTGGAACCAGCCACGAAAGTAAGTGCAGATCTAGTTGCACATGATAAAATATTACCTGAAATTCAAAAATTTTGAAACATATTTTAAGAGGAGTAAAAAACCAACAGAATTGCTGCACTTATTTATGTTGTGCATTGTAGTAATAATGGTTGACTTTTATTGCCTTTGGGCTAAATCCCTGCAATATAGCAGTGTCTTGATTGTTACAGTAATTTATACTTACTTATCCCAAGGTGATTTCCAGGGATCCAGTAAGAAAAGATGAAGAGAAGGCTTCAAAGTTTTTATTAGAACTCCAAATAAAGTGACCAACGCTAGACTCAAGTACAGTATTTCTGAGCAATCCAGTAGGTAGCTTCCACTGAAAGACAAAACCCTGCAAGGAAGAGTTATTTCAGAATGTTTTAAAATAATTGTGCAAATTCAGGTGTCTTCAGTGTGCAGCACTGTAATAATCACAACAGATTTTAATTTATTTTGGTCCTTTATTTTTGTCACAAAAGGGTTGAACTCTGGAGAGAGCCTAGCAAGTCATTGGGGATAAGCATTGTTGGTGGACGAGGGATGGGGAGCCGCCTGAGTAATGGAGAAGTGATGAGAGGGATCTTTATCAAGCACATCCTGGAAGACAGCCCAGCTGGCAAAAATGGAACACTGAAAACTGGAGATCGGATTGTAGAGGTACCATCTGAATGCCTTTTCTGCAATTCCCCCAGCATCTCAGGAGTTGCTGAGATGGATGTGTGGTTCTGGGCTGACAGCTGTGCAATTGCTCCAGCTTATACCACTTGAGCCACACAGACTGTAGTACTATCTGCTGATGTTTGTGTGCAGACAGCGGTGTGTTAAGTCCAATATACAACCTGAAACATAGATGACTGACTGTGTGAGCAGAGGTCTACAAAGCTAGCAGTTTGACCTGCCTGTTCTAAAACCAGCATGTGTAGGAAGAAGCTTAACTTTGGTGAAACTAAAGGATTTCACCTTTGCATATTGGATAGCAATAGAAACAGCCAGAGCAAATCATGCAAATAAATGCCATGCTTATTTCCCTCTTAAATCTTAATTGATTCACATCATTCTTGTGCATCCTGTGCAAGAGTTAAAGGAGGCACAATTTTTTTCCCTCCTGCCATGAAGAAGTCTGGATTTGGTACTTGAGATACCGAGAACATCATGCCTGTGTATGAGTGCAATGTAGCCAGTGGTGTTTCAGGGAGGGATTTATCTTCACTTCTCTTCTACTTATCCAGTCCTGTGTCCATGCAGCCACTTCTGCTTTCTCACTTAAAGGTATTGAAGAGCGAACATATTGAAGGGAATAGATCTTGCATGGGATGTCTGTCAGTGTCAGACATTGCCTTTTCTCCAGTGTCAGGCTATTAGAAACTGCCTTCACTTAACCCTGCTGGATGTCCTTAGCTGACTGTGCAGTGGTGTAAGAAGCACAAGTAGAGTGATGGAGATGGTGATTCTGGCTCAGACTGGGCTTGCTTTACACAGTGGTACTGAAACTGCAGTTTGTTGTTTGTTATAATATCCATATCAAGGATCTTGAAATAATACTTTAGTATAGGTAGCACTTTCTACAGCAGGATGGAACAATTTCCAGTGTATATAAGAAGTTGGCAGGCAGAATTTTGCTTTATGGCCACAAAACTAAAAACATACATTTCATATGAATAACTGGATTTTTATGAATGCAATTGTTTCTGACAGTGATGTTTGCAGAGCTGGAATGGGTGAGTGAAATCAAAATGTTGTGTTAATGTGACTGGTTTTGAATGGACTATTTCAGTTTCTCAAGTTGTGGTATATGTATATGTAAGCTTTTATCTCTGTAGAACATACAATTTTTCTGACATGGGAAGTTGAAGAGCATTATTGTTGTTGTTCAGTTCCTCACAGGTTCAGAATTTCAGATTGTTTTTGTGCTCTCTTATTAGTATTGGATAGTTAAGTTTAAGCTAGAGTTAGACAATTAAAACTGTGTAGGGGTAATCCTCATCATATAACTTTGTGTGCTAGAATTGCCACTAACAAATAACCTTTCTGTGTTAGCTTCTAGCTTTTATTGTGGTCATTGTGAGAATACTTCACTGATGCTAACCTCACCTTAACATTCTTTGTACCTGGATAACAGGACAAATTTTACACACCCATATATATACAGATGTGAAGAAAAGTGACCAGGCACAAATCTGTCCTCAGCCATCCTTTGTAAATGGCATCTTCTAGAAGATAGAATGCTTTTCAGCTCTGACCTAAAAATTTAATTTCTGAAGAAAGTGTCTAGTAGCTAAAATTGCTTTAAAAAAAACCAAAAATACAACAAACATTAAAAAAAAGCAAAACAAAACAAAAAAAAGATGCACTATACTGCCATAATACCCCATCGTGAAAGACTCTAGAGCATCTAAAAGTTTAATTTTGTAAATCATGGGTAACAGTTTTTACTTGAGATGGGATTTGCAGGAAGCAGTATTTGGCAGACAATACTACTTTATTCAGATTATCGTATTTCTTCTGATACATTGCCTGTGGGAATAATTGCCTGGACTAAACATGTTGAAAAACCTGTTTTTGAAACAGAGGAATGAGAGAATATTTATTTAATGTCCTTTCAGTGCTCTTGGAAATGTCAAATCTGTGTGTGAGGGTCCTCAGGCCAAGTCAATAGAAAGGTTTCCACTAGAAACAGAGGTTTGGGCTTAGATTTTAGTCAGTTTCCTAACCAAAACCCAAAACTGACCCATGATTCTTGTAGCTTCTTGCAATGTTAAGATGAGGCCTTCCAATTACAGGTGGATGGAATTGACCTCAGAGATGCCAGCCATGAACAAGCTGTGGAAGCCATACGGAAGGCAGGCAATCCTGTAGTCTTTATGGTACAGAGCATTATAAGCAGACCAAGGGTAAGCATCAAGAATGTGAAAAGAGATGTAATACATAGTAATAGATGAAACAAATGTTCAAGACGGTGGTGTTTGGGAATGGGATATTTAATCCTGAAAGTGCCATCTCAGCTATTTTAGGAACAAAAATTTGATTTAAGTATTATTTCCATTTAGAATGAAATCGATTTGGATTTGGAATTACCCTCCAGCACGCCGTCCTCAAACTATTTTGAAAAGCCTCAAGAAAGATAATTTGTTGGGGGGCAGAGTAGGAGTCTAACTAAAACCAACTCTTAGAGATTGACAGCGTGTCTGAGGAGCGCATGCAGAAATACAGCACCTGTTAAAAAAGACGTTAATGAAAGGACCTAGAAGTACACGGAAGTTTTCTGTCACTAAGCTGCATGGACATTGCAGACAAAAGCTACCGAGCTTTAATATAAGTCGCTTGTATCACTAGAAACTAAACTTCCTCATTGTAGAGTCTGTGTAAGCTGCATGTTTATTTACTAGTTGTCTCATAACTCTTGTTCCCCAGCCAGAGTCTCTTTATAGCCCTCCTTCAGCTTCTGCTCCCTGTGGGCAGAAAACTACTAACCCATTTTATCGTCACTCATCTAAGGTAAAGTTGCATGAAAAAGCTCTGTTGACTGTTGATTATTGATACTCAAGCTACTAAAGTAAGGCTTTTGCATTTGCTGTGATGTGGACAGAATGGCCACTACTGAATTTAGGATGGGAGTGATGACATTACTTTATCACAACTTTCATTTAGAGAATGCGGCTTTGCTGTTTTTTTATTGTAGCTCATTTTCAAATTGAGCTTGTTGGTTATTTCTTGACTGTACTAACAAACTCTTGTTTCTCTGTAACCAGAAACATTGCAAATGCTCTTACTGTACCCATACGTTATGTTGTGATCTTCATAAATGGCATTATATTTATTATTTTCATCTTTTGAAACTTATATTTGTACTTATAATAAGGTCTTATAAGAGAATTTCCTGCTTTCATTCATGTCTAGTCACCAAAGTTAAGTTCCAACAAACTATAAATTCAGGCAATTATAGATGCATATGCATGTATACAAAGTGTTCAGTTAAAGTTATTATTAGATATGAAATATGCTTAGATTAAGCCTTCTGTTTTGCAAAATAAACAGTGAGTGTGTTACCACAGGAGTTAAATCAAATTATGAGAATTAATCTGTGGTTTTCAAAATAAAACTAAACCTACTGTATTATTAAAAACAATTGTGTTCATCCGAACCCAGAAATCCACAATTTTTTCAATTAATTAATGTGTAAGGGTTTCCCACATGCTGAGATGTTTAGACAAAATTGTACAAATATCACAGTACATAAATGCTGCGCAGTTCTGCACTTGATGTACTTTGTGGTCTAGAGCAGGTGTGAGGATCGGTGTTTTTCCTCTATGCTGACAGAAACACAGGGCAAACACAGTTTTGCCCATGTTCGTATATCTGTCGCAAAGTGCCGAAAGTGAACCATTTAGTTGTTTGGTTAGCCCAAACAACTAAATAATTATGTTTTGCTTCATAGAGTGAAAAGGGTTCATCTAAATTCTTTTTTGCTTAGTGTCTGTTATGCTTTCCTTTTAGAACCCTTCCTTGCCTTTCCCACAGAACAGTGTTTTCTGTAGGCCAGCTGTCTTCAGCAGCACTAACCCATTTGCTGATTCTTCTCAGTTCAACACTGCTAAGGTTGGATGATGACACACTCTGCTTTTCACTCACCAAACATCCTATGTGTGCTTCTTTCCCATTACCATCCTGCATTTAAATTCTTTTACACCAGTTTGGGTTAAATGCTATGCTGATGAGCTGGAGAATTCTATAGAAGAGAATTTAAAAGACACAGACACGCATATACATAGAAAAGTTACGGAGAAGTTAAAAAATACCAGCACCGTTATTCACAACCTCTAAATCCGATCTACCAAAGGAGTAGGTTTTTAGTTGTTAAGATCAGTCCCTGTGGTATATGTTAAAGTACCCACTGAGTCTAACTCTCTCATCAGTGTAATGTGTTTTGCTGCTATGTACTTCTTTTGGTTTTTTGTGGCTATGACTTTACAGCTTTGATATCTCTTTCTCTTTTTTTTTTTTTGCATGATAAAAAAAAAACAACGCCAGCTTCTTTTTATGATGCTTCATGAAATACTTTCCCTCTGCCTCTTGAAAATTCTTTCAGTGCACCATGAAAAGGATGATGACGTCTTTAAAAAAAAATTTTTTTAAAATTTTTTTGGCGGCTATTGCTTACTTACTGCATGTTGTGCACAATGGAAACAGAGTTGACCTCTAACAGAATAACAAAAAAAAAAAATTAATCCTAACGTGCATGCATTTCTTATTTAAAATTTCTAGCTGGTTTTACATCTTGGAAATGATTGTGACCTTTGTCTATTTTCCCATGTTGTCAAATATATCGAATGTGCAGCAAACACTTATGATATGATGTGTGGTGGATAATTGCATGTGTGTTTTGAAATCTCTTTTTGTGTTTGTTACAGTTCTGAAGAAAGGGAGTAGACATGTAGTATAAATGATGTCTTATATTTTCTATATTTTCAAAACTATTTCTGAAAAACATTGCATGTATTTTAAAAGAAAACCTGATGATTCTGCAGATTCTGCATAATTAGTTTTTAAGCATTGATATAAGAATGGCCTTTTGTCATCTCTGTCCTTTTCTGAACTCAGGTTCCTGTATAGTGAGAGACTTTGAATCAGGGTCCTTAGTAACCCCCTAAATACTTCTGTTTGTTTATAAATGGAGTTAATAAAGTTGCTACAATTAGTAAAATGAATCCATAATTGAAAATGAGTTATTGGTTAATAGTATTGTGTATTGCCAAAGGTGCTGTAACATGTGGATTGCTGTTTTCTGTTACTGTAGGAGGTATCGAATCCAGTTAGGGTTACCTTCCGTTGTTCCCCAACTAACCCTTTTGCTCCCACACCATTCAAGGTTTGTCTTAATTCCCATCAGTTGGACCTACTGTATATGTGCTGTACGTTTGTACATGCCTTGTGATACTTTCTGGAGTACTGCTTCTTCCTCTGCCTGTGCCTCCATTTTTTCAAGTTCCAGACTTGCTGCCGTTTTCAATATTTGCTTGGCTACGATCAGAGTGACCCTGGCAGCGGAAAGCGTTCAGCGGGTGTTGGATGCTTTGCATTTGAAATGAAATACTATGGTGTCACACACTGAAAGTATTTCATGAGTTAAAGCCTTTTAGGTTTTTGTGTGTTGCCCGATTCAGGGAGCAAAAGTCTTATGTGTATGTAAACAGTGGGTACCAGCTTCTACTTCTGACTGTTCTAGAGTGTCAGGCTGAGTTCTGAAGGCAGGACGTATTCCCCTCCACCCAAATGGCATTGCAGCACAATTTTTACCCTCCTACAAAGGAGCCTTGCTTTCACTTCAGCATTTCCTTAAACATCAGAAATGTTCAGATTATGTTATGTTGTTACGTGTGTACAAAGGTACAAAAAGAAGCATTTTTTTGTCAATCATGCTGCAGTTAGTGGCTGCAGTTAGTAAGTGCTTGCCTGTCAGGATTTAGCCATACATCCACATGTTACACATCTTCCAGAGGTCCCTGACATCAGTATTTCTTTTTTCGGTCATCTTTTCTTTAATTTTGCTGATCTTGGACATTGTCACTTACAAAGAGTACCTCTAATATGGTAATTTTGGTTTTAAAATACAGAGGCTGAAGTTTGCTGATCTGGTTTGATCTCACACTTGTATTGGATTTGAGTTGCAAGAGTGTGGTAGTTGGGGAGGCTATGGGATAACTTTTGCCATATTTTTCTCCCATCCAGCTGAAGAAGGGAGTGATACAGCAGATTCAGTGGGCACTTGGCCTCCAGGCCGGGTCAACCCAACACAACACTGTATTTCCTCACTTTTTCAGGATATTATTTAGTTTTAGTAAACCTCTAGGAAGAACTCTGAAAAAAAAGAGCGTTTCTAAAACTACTCTCCCTTTTGCCTCCCTTTAATGTGGGCGTCTATTACCAATTTTTCTTTTTGATGTACACATGAATTTTTGATAGTGAAAAACCACTTTGAATGTTACTAGGTAGTATTTCTACCCTTCTCTGATCCTGATGGGTGATAATGTCTTTGCTAGAATTTTGTTGCTTCAGTTTAGAGATGATAGGTATTGAGGATGACATTGTCTTTGATTTGAAGCATGGAGCAATATGACTAATGATACAAGAAGTCATATAACACATATGCATTTTTGCTAAAAATTCTTGGTGTGAGTGTCACATTAAAACTTCCCACACTTTAGACATTTAGGACTTCTTAGTTAAGTTCCTAGAACAAGTTCCTAAATGAAAGGAAACTCTTCAAGCAGAAGCAGAATGAGAGAACTGAAATAGGGCATTTGCTATTTCTTTTTATCTTTGGAGTTACAGAGTGAAGATAAGTTATTTTCATTTAGACATGGGATCTTAAATTTCAAAATGACAAAATTAGTAACTTCCTAGGTTTCTTGACACTTTCAATTTTAAGAGCAATGAAGTCTTCCAAGGTGTATGTTGTTATTAATTTCACTGTTGCCTCTGATGACAAAATTACCTGAGTGTTTTTGGCACCTAAAGACACCATCTGAGATAATCTGTTCAGACTTGCTGAGGGAGGTAGTGAAAACTGAAATGATGAGAACAGGGCTGTGAAGCTAGGGCAACATAGTTGAACATCTGAGTGTTGGAAAAATACTTGGTTTTCATGTAAAATTTTTGTTGTTTACTTCAGTAGCTGATCTGTGAAGTATCATAGTCTCTTGGGCATGCATAAGCTTCAGAATTGTGATACTCAGACAAAAATTCCTTGCTTACTTATTCACTCTAAGCAAGGCAAAATTACACAAATTTCACATAGTGAAATCCTTGATCAGAGTCCATATTCCTCAAGGAAACTGTCTTTAATGGAAGCTTGCAAGATTTAACCATTAGATTCCAGTAGTCATGTGTTTATACTTCTTAAATGTCTGTGAATATGAATAGAGCACATCAAGACCAAAAGTATTTGTCTCTTGTGATTTAATCTGTGTCCGCCTTCGTTTGAGCTCCTCTGTGCAGCCTATAGGAAACTAGAAAATGAGACTGAAAAAGTCCAGTCACTATGGATTTCTTCGGTTATCATCTGTTTAATTTTGTTTTTTAACTGTCCTTTCAGTTAATATGCCAGTTATATTTTTTTCTTAGAGGTATTTTTGAAAGCGCACAGTTTTTTGTTTCCTTTCTATTTCCTTGTATTTGGCTTCTAAAGCATATGGTGGGAAGAAATTATGTGTGATCACTTTTAAAAATAAAATTAGGCATAATTCTTTTACAAATCTGGCATTAAAACAGAAGCACTTCATAAGAGGCTTTTTCTGAAATATGAAGAGGCACATAAAACTTTACTGAATTGGGCTTTTACTGTGAGTTGTTTGCTTCCAAATATATTTTGGAGTGATTTTATCTCTTACCTTGCCTGGTGTTTGTTTCTGTCGTTGATCTCTTTCCGCCTTTCTGTGTATTGTTATTAATTTAGAGTTTCAGCTGCTTGGTATTTAAACTTTGAAGCTGTAGTCATTACCTTTTTGACATTTTTATATACTAGTTTTCCCTACAGAGAGTCTGCATCTTCTTAGCCACTGCATTTTTCTTATTCTCCACAGGCATTTGGTCAGTCTGATGTAGAACCAGAAAAGACTTCGCTTTGTAACTTGCCTCTGCCCCCTCCTTCAGCATTTTCAGGAGTGAGTTGCGATGTTACACAGTCATCTTCTATCAGAGTCCCAGAAGATGTGGAGAAGGAGGATGAGTTTGGTTACAGCTGGAGTAAGTTTTTCATTTGGGGTAATATTTGAAATACTCTGTGTTAAAATAGCACTGTATATGACATGGGGGTTAGGGCATCCAGTTTGAACTGCTTCTTTATCATGTGCCTCATGGTTTGAGTGTTAAGCATTGCTGTTTTAGCTGTGCTTGGTCAGATGCACATGGTAAAATATAAAACTCATTTCCTTTTCTTCTTGAAGAATTTCGTTGTACTCCAGCTAACTGATGGCAGTGATTGCTGTGATAGTTTCTGTTACCTGAAGGTGTTACTGGAGAGAAGATTATTTCTTTTGTGTATGAAAAGTCTGTTTTTAACAAAAAGTATAATATTTTCTGAAGTTATAAGGAAAACAAAAAACTAGAAATATTATTATAAATCACCTAAGGCTTAGCTTAAAAGAAGGTGTAGTTTACACTGAAAATTTCATCATCCATTTTGGGCTTCTATCAGATACTGCCCACTGAGCACTGATCTTGTGGTGACTTCACTAGGTGACTTGTGAAACTTTCTAATATAAATACAAACTCTGCTGCCCACACTTTTACATTTAGAAAAGATCGTGCAGCGCTATGGAAATCTGCCAGGGGAGCTACACATGATTGAGCTGGAAAAAGGAAGGACAGGTCTGGGACTTAGTCTTGCTGGTAACAAAGACCGATCCAGGATGAGTGTCTTTATAGTGGGAATTGATCCAAATGGAGCAGCTGGAAAAGATGGCAGGTTACAGATTGCAGATGAGTTGCTAGAGGTGAGTTTTTGCAATTTATACTGAAACTCGAACGTACTGACTTCATATACCAGATTCTTGCTAAAATATGTATGTTTCTCAGTGAACCTTGAAATTCAAATTTATCCAAGTTCATATCAGTATGCTATCAGATTTTTCTTCTGATGTATGCCAAGTAGTTGCCACATTTTTTCCTCTGGTTGTAGTAGAGCTTGGTGCTAATAACGCCAAGTTGTGGGTTAGATCCCTGTACATGCCATTCACTCAAGAGTTGGACCTGATGATCATTGTGGGTCCCTTCCAATTCAGAAGATTCTGAGATTCTAAATAAAGTTGAATAAATAAGTGGGATGACAGCAGTTTCTGAGTTACAGAGGCCTGTGGAAGGGCAGTGAATTGCAGACCCTGAAAAATACTGAAGTCCTCTAGTCCATCCATCTGTGGAGTGCTCCAGACTTTCTAATTATTTCTGTGTTTACTAGAAATGTGATAATAGTAGAATATTTTTTTATTGTGTAACAAAGAATGTGGAAATTAAATCGGGGAAATAGGAGCAGATCTATTTGTATTATGGACTTCTAACTCATGACGTGTTTGGGTGCTGTTTTCTAGTGGAGTCGAGTGACTGAACCACTAAATATGCAATTAACATTTCCAATACATATGTGAGCATAAACTGTATTGCTATATTACCACAGCCCAGTTGACGATACTTGCAGGTGCATTCCCTACTATAGCTTTTCCCATTGGTTCTGGCAGCAGTAGGTAACATTACCCTCACAAAAATGCTTTGTGTAACTTCAAAGCTGTATGTGGAGGTGTTTGAGGATGTACTGGGGAAATGGTACAGAGAGGGAATGGTTGAATCTGAACAAAGCCTGAGGTAGGCATTGAGAGAGTTAACTATATAGGCCAGAAGTTACAAGCTAGAAAAGAAATTCAGAGATTTGTGGCACTGTGGACCCAGTCTCATGGAAGGAACTTCGTTGCAGACTCCAGTGTTGTGAGACAGTTCTCTTGAAAACATCTGTTTTTAAAGTCCTGGTGTTGAAGAGGCAGAATATTTTGAAAACACATTGTAACATATCTGTCTGAAACTGCAGTCATGTGATTGTCTTGCTTACTGTAAACTTGCAGATTAATGCTGAGAAATTGCCTCAGTCTCTTCAGAGAGGAGATGTCTGAGGTTACTTCCTGTATTCCCAAGTACCTTTCCATCAGCTGTTGAGGGTCATGTCCCATCCCCCCATATGGCAGTGTGACCATGTATTTTTCACAAGCCTGTGGCAAACACTCCAGGGAGTGCTACATTTGGATTGTCAGCTTCAGTGTGAATGACAGGGTCATTCCTGTATCCCTGTGACCGTGCCTGGTGGACACACCCTGCATAGAAGCTGGTTGCTGTTAGGCTCAGCCCTCAGTTCAGTGTCTTGCATCTGTTGCTCACTGTTTGCTGTGTCTCTGCTTCTGTTGGTGCTACCTGTGTTCATTGTATTACTTTTCCTTTGTGTAGGTCCAAATTGCCGTTTTTCAATTATTCCTCTCTTCTTCAGTGGACTTCTGTGCCGTGATTTTCAATTTTCAAGAAAAAATGCAACTAATCAAATTTGAGTAAATAATAGCCTTAGTCTGCAAGTTCACACTGATAGCTCCTGTCCTATCAAATTGTAGGTGCTTCAAGGTGTTACAGTAAGTCTGCTCTGCCAAATGGAAAGAAAGATTGCCAGGTCACATCTTCAGATAATAAGTGTGGAATCATAGAATGGCTTGGGTTGGAAGGGACTTTAAGGATCATCTATTTCCAAATCTCCCTCAGTGGGCTGGATTGCTAATCACCAGATCAAGTTTTTCAGGTACCATTCAGTCTGGCCTTGAACACTTCCAGGGATGGAGCATCCACAGCTTCTCTGGGCAACCTGTTCCAGTGCCTCTCTATCCTGGGGATAAAAAGGTTTTTCCTGACATCTAAACCAAAACTTCCCTCTTTAAGTTTAAAACCATTGCCCCTTGTCATATCCATATCACTCCATGTAAAATGTTACTCTTCCTCTTTCTTGTAAGCCACCTTTAGGTACTGGAAGACTGCAATGAGGGCTCCCCAGAGCTTTCTCTTCTCCAGGCTAATCAACCACAACTCTCTCACCCAGTTTTCACAGGAGAGGTGCCCCAGCCCTCTGGTTGTCTTTGTGGCCCTCCTGTGGAGCTGCTCTGACAGATCCATATCTTTATTGTCCTGAAAATGCCACAGCTGGATGCAGTATTTGAGGTAGTGTCTCACGCAGGCAGAGTACAGGGGGAGAATCCCCTCCCTTGACCTTTTGGTTACACCACTTTGGATGCAGCCCAGGATGTCATTGGCCTTCTGGGCTGTAATGGTGCACTGTTGGCTCATGTCCAGATTTTCATTCACAAGAATCCCAAAGTCATTCTCTATAGGGCTGGTCTCAATGACTTCTGTTCCCAGTCTGTACTTTTCTCTTGGATTGCCCCAGGCCAGGTGCAGGACCTTGTAATTGGACTTTTTACATCTCATGAGATTCCCACGGGCCCACTTGACAAGTCTGTCCAGGTGCCTCCACATGGCATCCCATCCTTATTGTTGTGTCAACCACAGCACTCATCTTCCTGTCATCTGAAAATCTTCTGAGTGTGCACTCAATCCCTTCATCTATTTAATTGATAAAGGTACTAAAGAGCACTGGTCCCAAGACAGAGTCCTAACTTGTCACCAGCCTCCACCTGGACACAGAGCCATTGATCACAACTCTGTGGCTGCCTCCACCCAGCCAGTTCCTTATCCACCAAATAGCCCACCCTTCAAATCTGTCACCCTCTAATTTGAAGATAAGGACATTGTGTGTGACTTGTCAAAAGCCTTACAGAGGCTTAAGTAGGTATCATTGGTTGGTCTTCCCTTCCCAGCCATTGCTATCACTCTCTTAGAGAAGGACACCAGATTGGTCAGGCATATTTTACTCTTTGTGAAGCTGTGCTGGCTGTCTCAGATCACCTCCTTGTCTTTTATGTGCATTAACATTGCTTCCATGAGGATCTGCTCTACGATGTTCCTAGGTACAGAGATGGGGCTCGATGATCTATGGTTGCCTAGACCTTCCTTTCTCCACTTCTAAGAAATGAGAGTGATGTTTTCCTTTTTCCAGTCCCTGGGGACTTCATCTGACCTCCATAACTTCTGAAGTATGATGGAGAATGAAGAATTCTGAAGTATGAAGTTGCCTTGGCAACTACATCAACCAGTTCCCTCAGGACCCTGGGGTACAGATCATCAAGCCCCATTGACTTGTGTCTATTCAGTTTCATCAAGAGGTGTCAAATTTGCCTTTTGTTTACAGTGGGAGAGACTTTGATTTCTCCGACCCCCGCCTAGAGGTTCAGCAGCTTGAGAGATGTGGGCTGCCAGACTGCCATTGAAGGCTGAGGTGAAGAACTTTTGAGTTCCTCACACTTCTCCATATCCACTCTGCCACCAGCTGTCCCTTCTCATTTGTCAGGGAAGTACAGTCTCCTTGGCCATTCTTTTATAACCCCTTACAGAACCCCTTCTGATAGCTCTTCGCATACCTTGCCAAAGCCCCTTGCATTTTTGCCTTATCTTTCCTTGTCCCATCCCTACACATCTGAGCCATATCCCTGTATTCTTCCCAGGTCATCTGTCCCTAGTACTGTGCATTTTCTTCTTACTCCTCAGTTTGAGGAGCAGATCCTTGTTGAGCCATGCTGGTTTCCAGCCTGCCTTGCTTGATTTCTTAAACATGGTGATGGAGCATCCTCAGAAATCTGACAGCTCTGGTGAGTTCCTCTATCCCTAAGGACAGTTTCTGAGGGAATCTCATCCACTAATTCTTTAAGCATCTGGAAGTTCGTTATCCTAAAGATCAGGGTTGATTCTGACTCTGCTCTTTTTCAAGCTCACATTCCTTGAAATCAGTGATTTAACCAGGACATGGTTGCTACAGCCCAGGCTGCCTCCAGGCTTAATCTCTCTAGTGAGCTCATCCACACTGGTGAGCACCAGGTCCAGTAATACTGCTTCCCTGGTTGCTTTGTCCAATACCTGGACCAGGAAATTGTTCTCAGTGCACTCCAGGGTCTCCTGGATGGTTTGCAGTCAGCTGTACCACTTACCCAGCAGACATGCAGGTGGTTGAAATCTCCCATCAGGACGAGAGCCTGCGAGTGCAATGATTTCTGTATCTGAAGCAAGAAGTCTTGTCAAAAGGCTTGCCCTGATCAGGCGGCCTGTGGCGAACCCCAGCCACAGCAAGGTGGATGCTGTCCTTCATTTTTACCCACAGGCTCTTGAGCTGTTCGTGGCCAATTCTCAGAGGCAACTCTTCACAATCTATCAGTTCCTTAGCACGGAGCACAACACATCTGTCCCTCCTTCCCTCTCTCTTCTGAGAAGCTTGTAGTCCTTGACTGAAGTGTTCCAGTTGTGTGATCCATCCCACCATATTTCTATGACAGCAACTCGATTATAGGTTTTGAATTGCACCATGGTGTCCAGTTCCTCTTGCTTGTTACCTTTGCTGCCCACACTGATGTACAGACACTTCAGCTGGGTTAGCAACCTCTTCCCCTGTTGAGAGGAATCCTCCTTAGTTCATTTGGGATAATATGCAAGTGTTTTTCTGCATTTCCCTAAAGTGTTGGTGTTTTCTGGTTCCTCTCTAACACAGAGAAGAATATCCCCTTCCCCCTTCCTCACCAGATCTAGTTTAAAACTCTGCTAGTTTTAAATGTGCCAGTGTTCAGACTTCTGTGTGTGAAGTGCCTGGCTCAGGGATTTGAAATGCCTGAGATTCAATAAGTAGCAGTTTCATTGCACGATATAAGCAGTTAATTTATTTGTTATGATTAGAATTTCCCATGGCCCTTCTTAATCATGTCATCAGGCATGAAGTGATCAGTGGCAAGTGAAAATAGATGATGTGCCAAGTCAACCCAATGTAACTCAGAGAATGACATTTTTAGCACTGTGACAGTGTCTGAAGTCAAGCTATAGCGAACAATTTTACTGCAAGAAGGGAGTGAAAGCAGGACATAAAATACTCTCTTATTTTAATACAGTTGCTGTTTAATCAGTGATATGGATTTTCTTAAGGCTTAAAAATTAGCTTGTGTATAAAGCATTAAAATATTTTATGAAATAATTGCTGACTTTCCTTGTCCAGATAAATGGCCAAATTCTTTATGGAAGGACTCATCAGAATGCTTCCTCAATAATCAAATGTGCACCATCTAAAGTAAAAGTAATCTTTATCAGGTAGGTTCTGGTTAAAGGTTTGGGTAAAAAGGTTTATTTTTTAATGTGGTCAAGTTTCATGCAGTGTTTTCTATTTTTAATTTTAGTAACATAGATGTGCTTTTGAACACAATCTTATTAGTTTTTGAATATGTCTTGGAGTTTTCTGTTTTGATATTTGTATTATGAGTGCCTGAAATAAAGTAAAATAAAGAACCAGTCTTCAATTTGTCCTAAGAAATATGGGGCTATTACCTTCTTACTACATTCTTCAACTGAATATATTGCAGAAATAAAGATGCAGTAAATCAGATGGCTGTTTGCCCTGCAAAGTCAGTAGAGGCTTCACAGTGTACTTCAGGGACGCTTCAACATCAAGAGGTAAATATTTGTTTTTCTTATTTGACCAAAATACTAACATCATTCTTGATGTTAGAGGAGGATCCTGTCTGCTGAGGAAATCCAGTAAAAGAGAAAGAGACCCAACAGAAAAATGAGTGACGTTTTAGTAAAGTTGCTAAATTTAGTACAGCTGTGCTCAATTTTGTTTTATTTTTGCTGCTTCTATACTATGAAATAAGTCTAACATTCCCATCAATAAGGTTTTAGAAGTTTAAATGAATCTAGAAAATGAGCAGACTCGCTTTAAATGTTTGTGTGCTACTTTGTTTTGATGCAAAATGTTGGATATAGTTTCTTATACTTACATTTCCTTTTTCTCTTAGATTGATAGCAATGTTGTGAACTCGAGTGCATTTTCTAACTTGAGTTCATGTAAAAACATTCAATATGTGGAACTTCCTAAGGTATGTACTGAAAACCAAATTTGTATCAGTCACATTTTTATTTAGTAGCCATTCATTTTTGTTATGCTGTCCATCTTATGGTAAACAAACTGTCTCTTAGTTACTAGAAGTCAGAAAAAGGATTTCTAGAGATCTCTTCCTGCTTGTGAGTGGACCCCAAGTATTTCTCACAGAATGATTGTTTTTGATTTGCCAATTGCTTTGTGTCTCTGGAAGAAGTGTTCTCTTGTTCTATTTTCAGAACTTTTGATAGCCATGTACTGGTGGTTCCTTAGGTAAAATCAGTTCCCTAATTGTTCAAAGTAACAACCAAATCACAATTTACCTTGTAAGTTTCAAAGGAGTGGGTTTGAATTTATGAGTGTTTCAGATTTATCTTGGTTGTCAGTGTACTGTTGGCTGGCAGAATCTATTCCAGGAATAGATTCATTTAATACAAAAATATTGATGCGTTGTGAAACCCCAAACTTTTGATATGTCAGCAGGCTTCACTAGTCTTTAGTGAATGTATTCTAACATTTTGATATCACAGTACTTAACCATTTGCATTTTTCTGTTTTCTCCAGGATCAAGGGGGCTTTGGAATTGCCATAAGTGAAGAAGACACAACTAATGGAGTAGTTATTAAAAGCTTAACAGATCATGGTGCAGCTGCAAAGGTGTGAAAACATTTAAAATCTGATTTGGGAATGAAGAATGTTTTTTGGAGTGGCATTCATACTTCATATTTTTTATTCTATGTTTTTCCAGGATGGACGTATCAAAGTTGGTGATCAGATTCTGGCTGTGGATGATGAAATTGTTGTGGGATATCCTGTAGAAAAGGTGCTTCTGAAGTGTCAGGAATGTTGCAGAAAGCACACTGCTTAATGTAGGAGGTGATTGTGTCTTAGACTAGTGAGGCTCTCATGACTATACTCTTACTTAATTTTCAAAGCTGGCTGAAAAACCAGAGATCTACAGGCCCTTCCTGGATAAGGAAACTACTGCAAAATAAGCTAAAGCCTAAATTTACAGCTCAACTCTTATTTTATGTGAATGCACCACATGAATCCTCCTATCTCTGTGCTTCAAAAGTGATTTTATTTTCCTCATGGTTCAGACGTGATGGCTGAGAGACACTTAGTAGTGCAATAAAAGCTTTGAACTATTGCTCAGTAATGATTCTGCATAGCTAGTCCACATTAAGCATATTAGAGCCAGTAAAATTAATACGTGTAAATTTACGTGAGTGAGTTGTATCAGTGGTAAATCAAGTCGTGATATGTGCTTATCCATGGGAACAGTCTGTAGTAACAGCCTCATTATATTCCAAGCATAGTATTTCAGCCCTTTGGAGAAAAATATCTCCATTCCTAAATATCAAGATTTATTTCTAGCTTCTAGCTCTGCAAACTCAGGGGTTTGCAGAGCTGGGTTCTGTAGTAAATCAAGGAGGCCTTTTTCTAGCACTTGCCTTGCTACCAAGAAAAGTGATTCTTTAGGCATGAGTAGATTACTTTCTGTTTGTTAAAGGGCAATTAGGAGAGCATCAATCTTACTCTTTGATGTATTCCTATCTCTGAGGCAGTAAATAACTAGGAGATAATGAAGTTGCCTGTAAGGAGGTAGGGGTAGGTAAGCATTTGAAGAACACAAATTAAGTAATTTCTGAAAATAGCTCTACTGAAATATAAAATCTTGAGGACTTGGTGCCTCTTCTGTAAGATGGCAATTGATTTTGAAGGGTTTTCAGTATCTCTTTGAACTAGATTTGCGTTAAACTCTGGTGTCCTTCTCTCTCATATTTCAGGTAATATTTTCTGAATTTTTTCCAGAATGACAGTAGCATATCTCTTATATTCAGTCAATTTTGGCATTGACTTCTGTGAGATCAGATTTGGGCTCCACCCAGAATTAAAAGGCAATACTTCTGTTTTTCCAATAATTACTATAAATATAGTATTTGGTCTACGGAAGCCATTGAAAGACTGCCGCATTCTCATCTGGTATAGTTTGGCAAAGTTTAACGGAAAAATATTTCTTAGAAAGAACATCAATATTTTCCTTTGTTCCGTACCAAAAAACCTGCAGGATTGTGACCAGCAGCTCCAGTTTGCGGAACAGTTATTCTGCTTTATTTTTGGTTTTTCAACTTAACAATACAGTTACCCTTTTCATAGGCTTTTCTCTTTATCATTCAGTTTATTAGTCTCCTGAAGACATCCAAATCTATGGTGAGGCTTACAATCAACTCAGTAGAGACAGAAAACCTGACTACAGCATCAGTCCCTTCCAGCATTGTACCAGCAGAGAAGAGGAATATGCAACCACCAGCAGCTATCCCTGCTTCCAGCTCACCAGAACCAGAAGCAGTCAAAAGTAATGTTTTCCTTGTGTGTCTGTTTTCACTGGGGTTGTAACATGAAAACAAGGACCCAGCTTGAAAGTTTTTTCTTGCAAGCACTCAGCTGTCTTCTGAGTTACTTTTTCTAATGTTTCCAGATTATATATTCGTATAAAAAAAGCGTTGTGCCACCATACTGAAGACTTACCTCTTACCTTCCTGTTGCAGAGACAGGAGGATAAAAGGATTTTTGCCTCCATCTCAAACGTGCAGCAGGTGCCTCCATCATAGTTGTGTAGAACCAAGTGATATGCCTTCCTTTAAATGAGGGAGAAAAGTCATGCAATTTTTCCTAGAAAAGGGGTGGTTGAGACTCTCTTGCCATTTATGAGTATCCATGTTTGACTCTTCTCCTTTAGAGTGGAGAGTCAAGATGTTTCTGATGGATGATGGTTATTGTTGAAGCAACACAGTTCTGAGAAGTTAATTACAGCTCGAGTAGTATGCACATCATGTAAATGTTTAAATTAAATTCTATCTAAATAGAATATGTTGTGTACAGTATCTCCTTTGGCTGCCCAGGCTATGATCCAGGTATTTGATGGCATAAAAACAGGACACCTGCAAATAAAACTACAGTATAGTACTTGTCTGAGGAGGAGGAAGAATTGGCAGCATGGTTCTCTGTAGGTCAGCTGTTCAGCTCTTGCTGTACAGTGGTCAGTGAACTCTGAAAAATGCTGTTTTAAAGTCAGTTTTCTAATACTGAATCCCGTTGCTGTAACCAGGATGCTTCATTGTTGTTTCAGACACAAGCAGGTCTTCAACTCCAGCCATGTTAACCTCTGACCCAGCTACTTGTCCAATCATTCCTGGATGTGAAACAACCATTGATATCTCCAAAGGGCGGACTGGTCTTGGTCTGAGCATTGTTGGAGGAGCAGACACTTTGCTGGTTAGTTGGAAAAATATGTGTGTTACTCAAGTGAAATAAAGTAATGAAATTAAAATGCCTGATAGAAGAGAATTTTTGTCATTTTTTTCTATAACATTTATAGAAAGACATGAAACAAAAATAAGAAAAAAGCCCTTTCTAAAATTAAAAGTATAAATTAGCTTCTTAAATATTTTGGTAATTTGTTCATCATGCATCTGACTTTTATTCCATTCAACTTGTCATTGATGAATTATAGTAGTAATTTGCAGTTGCATTTGGTTGAAAATGGGGCCTGTTCTTTCAACATGCAATTTCTATTGTTGTTGTTGACAGGGAGCAATCATTATCCATGAAGTATATGAAGAAGGAGCAGCATCTAAAGATGGAAGACTGTGGGCTGGTGATCAGATACTAGAGGTGTGGTGATTTCTTTGGTTGCTTTTGTTTTCATTGCTGCCTAGGTCTGTTGTATCTGCCTGCTAGAAGGTACTGCACAATTTACCATTGTATGCTTTCATTGCAGGTGAATGGTATTGACCTCAGGAATGCCACACATGATGAGGCCATAAATGTCCTCAGACAGACTCCCCAAAAAGTTCGCCTGACTGTGTACAGAGATGAAGCCCAGTACAAGGAGGAAGACATGTATGATGTGCTGAATATAGAGCTCCAGAAGAAGCCTGGCAAAGGCCTTGGGCTGAGTATTGTTGGGAAGAGGTATGTAAAGTACCTGGAGACTCAGTGTCTGGAATTGGCTGGTCGTGTTTCTTTTGTGGTCTGGTGCTCAGATCCTGTGTGCTTGAAGGCCATACATCTCATTTTTGTGCCTAAGCTAACCAGCCTTTCTTAGAGGAACTAAGCCAGTGTTACTTAACAGAAGAATGAGACAATGTTTATTGTGTTACAAATAGCAAATGATAAAAGTGACCATCAGACAATACTGTAATGCAAAATCCTTGTGTGTGTTTACAGAAATGACACAGGTGTGTTTGTGTCAGACATCGTCAAAGGAGGAATAGCAGATACAGATGGGAGATTGATGCAAGGAGACCAGATATTGACAGTGAATGGAGAAGATGTCCGAAATGCTAACCAGGAGGCTGTTGCAGCTTTGCTAAAGGTATTGGGAAATGAGAAAATGGATAAGAGTGAAAAACTGAGATCTAGAGTTTTTGAAAGCTTTAACTTTATTCAGACTGAGTTCAGATTGCTACTAGAGGTCAAAGAGATGGGTTGTGGATCCAAATTACAGCTTTCTGATACCTAGAGCATTCAGATTTTGATACCTTACCTGATAGAACTGGGAGTAGTGGTGGTGCAGAAAGCCATATGTTTAAAGGGCTTATAGAAGACCTTTATAGAATACCATTATGTAGAAAAACCAAAAACTTAACACTGAATTTTCTCCAGTAAACTCATAACTGGTTAACTGTCACACATTTTCAGAAAGATATACAGAACTGACTTTAAATGATGGAAAATTTAGCAGCGTAGTTGTGCCAAAAGTGATTACTTTCTTAGTTTGTTTACAAGGGTCTGTAGTGATAGGACAAGAGGGAAGATTTTAAACTAAAAGAGTAAGTTTAGTTTAGTTGTTAGGCAGAAATTCTTTAATGTGAGGTGGTGAGGCACTGGAATAGGTTACCCAAAGAAGCTGTGGATGCCCCGTTCCTTGAAGCATTCAAGGCCAGGTTGGATGGGGCTCTGAGTAACCTGGCCTAGCGCATGATGTTAATCCTTTTTGTTACTGTATATGTCTTTGTGCCACCTTACATCTATTAAATACTACAATGTATTTTTCAGTTACGAAGCATTTGGTATAAGAAATGGCTTTGTCAGAGTTTACTGAAGTAAACTTCTGTCTGCAGCTCTTGGAACCAGAGTTTCTATTCTCAATAATTTTTTTGTTTGTGATGCAGTTCCCCTATTTCCAAATCAGAATGAAGTCAGATATACAACATTTCCTGTAGTCTGGCAGGATGTCCAGCTGGTCAGCCAGCTTGTCTGTTTTTCAGTTCAGAGTTTTGAGATGTGCTGCATGGTATGGATTCCATTGAGTCAGCATTTCCATGGAAAACTGTTTCACTGGAAAAATATTAACGGACACTGATTATAGCTGTGTCTTGGATACATAGGCACATGGTCATGCTTCTTAACATTCACATTCCATGGTATATTTTTCCAGATCTTGAATAGTTTCTTAAGATTTTGGATTTACTGGGGAGGAGAGGTCCTGGGGGAAAGCAGTGGTCAGAAAGCAGGAGATAGTAGGACTTCTGTATTTTTAGCATGTGTCCATTAAGGAGAATATCAGAACTGGGTCTGTGTTGTGACAGTGAACTTGTTGGTATACTCTTCTTTGGTAATAGTACTTTTCCATTCTTACATGATAGTTTTTTATTTTATTTAAGAACACAGCATTTCGTCTTCGTATGGTGTCCCTTTATGTCTGTTTTGAATAAAAATGCCATTTCAGGTGGGAAGTTTCTTTCATTATGACAAGCATTTTGGAGTATCTAAGTGAAGATGTTTAGTTCCCACTTACCATTTGTATATTCAAGTTTTACATACTTCATCCTGCTCAGTAGGATGTTAATCCTGCTCAGTAGAAATTAATTGTCATATCCCTGAGAAATTAGGCTTTTAAAACACCTTAGATTATTATTCGAAATTGTTCTGTTGGCATAGTAGAAGTGGAATAAAGCATGGTCACTAACATGCAGGCAGTCATGCTTTCCTGTTCAGGTATCCATTCTGTTTTCATTCATGAGAGTAGGATCTAGGAGTGAATTGTCTTGAACTGCCTAAAATGTATTTTGCCAGAAAATTATTTATAGTCTTTGGAAAATTCCAGTGTATTTTAAGTAGAATGAGATTAATAGAATGTGTCATCAGTCTGAGCGTTCTGCCTGTTTTTGCAGTGTTTCTTTTGAAGTATTCCGTAAAGTAGGTGAAAAGACTATCAGCTTTTCCTCTCACTAGACTTAATGAATCTATCAAATGGAAGAATTTAGGAACAGAGAAAAGGATGAAATAAAACTAAATGGGAATTGATTTATTCACAAGTTCTGTTGGAAAGTATTACCTCCTACTTTCACACATTATAATTTTAAAATCTCATTTGTGGGTTTGCATATTTGTGAGGATGTGGTAATTTTAGGTACGTACTTCCTCAATTTTCCATTTTGAATAAGAGTTGTCCATATGGTTTAATATGAATAAATCCATACATGCAGAAAAGAATGGTTTTGCCTGAGCTTTCCTGAAGTCTTTTCCAGGACATAGAGAAGTCAACATTATTTATAAAATAGAAAGTGATTTAGTAATAAATCTTTTTTAGTGTCATAGCAACAGGATATGAGGTATTGAAACCTTGTTTGAATGGATATGTCTGGTTGGTTTTGATACATTGGCCTATTACTGTGAATTTTTCTGACAAATGCATGAATCTCTCTTAGGATAATAAAGTTAAAACATGATAAATAAAGGCAACCTCATGCATTATTAAATTCTTTGAATACAGAGGTTTACACTGACAACTTTCCAGCAAAAGAAAAAATAAAAAACAAAACAGCAACACAACTTTGAAATTTCTGTATTTGAATACATTGCAGATCGATGTCATGACACTACTTGTATTCTGTTGAAAGTCTTCTTTTCTGAGCCTTGTTTGTGATAATAACTTTTCTGTTTTTTTCAAAATAATGTCTTGATTTTTAAATATTTAATTTCAGGGTGAATTTTCTCCTGAGACATACATTTTATGCAGACATGTGAATACTCAATAGTGTAGTTAAAATATTAAAGAGTAGTGAAAGGACTTTCCAATATGGAGTCAGTCCATATCACCCAGCTTCTTGCTGGGAGTCAGATGCAAAATGTTCACTTAAACTACTGATAGATGTTTAGGAAACTTCCCTAAATTTCTTTAGTCATGTTGGTGTCTATCCAGAGTAAATGGATAATTTCAAAAGTGAGAGAGATGAGTAACTTCCAGTTTAATTACCATGTTCTCAGTCATATCAAGAGAATAATGATTTAGACTTCAAGGTGGTTGTACTGTTTTTAGATTTTATTGTGAAAATGGTATGTTGACATTGCAGTTCAGAAGCTACTCCTTATTAAATGCAATGTAATAGAAATAGACTTCTTGTTTGATTTACGTTTCTGCAGTGCAATACTGATTAATCCAAAAAAAGTACCCTGCTCAGTATTGAGTATCATGATGTACTTTGTGTGTCTCTGGTCCTGCCATGAACTCTCTGCGCAGTGTTCATTTCAGTGTTGCTAGTCCATCATTCTTCCCTCTGTCCATGGTTTTTTTCTTCTTCCACTTTCTAAAAAGCCACTTAAATATTGTATGTTTCAGTCCTGTAGGCAGAAGAGATGTGTTAAAAATGACTGGTTCTTTAGTGTTCCTTAGGTACAGTAAGACTAGAGGTTGGAAGAATAAAAGCTGGGCCATTTCACTCTGAGAGGAGAACATCCCAGAGCAGCCAGGTATGTAACTCTAAAACTGGATACTTTGGGAAAAATAATGTTAAATAATGAAAACAAATGAAAAGATTGGTTTTATGATGACAGTTATTTTTGACATACCTGATCCAAGATGAAGAAATTTTGCAGCTTTTCGGTAGCCATTTTTTATGTTCACTTTAGCAGACTGTGTCTATTATAAACAGGATCCAGCCAAAAATGTAATCCAGAAATGGCTTCGCTCCAGGCTGCAGTCAGTGAACTAGTCTCACTAGGAACCATGTTGTTCCTTTACTTGCCCTGAAAGTATAGTGAAAATCTTTCTGGAAATTGTGCAGGTGAAGCTGAGTGGAGAGCGTAATCTTAGTTGTAGCTGATGCTACAACTAAGTAAGTTACATAAGCTTCAGCATGTGTAAACATTTGAGAGCTCACATGAGGATGTACTGAGATCTGTCTTCTGTATTCTGTCCTTACTATGGTATTTGTGGCTAACTTCCATTAGAAGATCTCTGTAAGGCAATAGAAGGTTGAGATACCAGGGTCTAGTTGGACCCTCGGAACTTTGCATGGGGTTGTAGACATGCAATCACTGTTGGTCTAATGATGTCTCCAAAAAGAGCCCTCCAGAGTCACCAAAAAATATGCGGAGTTCTCTGACTCAGTTTTAACTGGGCACTGAAAAAATAAAATACTGCTGAAAATTCTCTGAATACAGTGACTTAGAGTTTTACTTTTATTAGCTGGGTCAGTGAAGCTCTTCTCTAATCCTACTCTAACATTGTGTGTAGGTCAGTGAAGGAAGTGGCAGTCTCTCATCATTCAGTTTCCCAGTTTCTGGTTCCAGTGCACCTGAGGTCTTTGAAAGTGGCCTGAAGAAGAATACCAGTAAGTTGGAGGGATTTTTGGTGCTTTCAGTATTTTATACATGTGAACTGGTAGCTGAGATCTTTCTCTTGAAATAACTATGTGATGGAGGCCTTAAAGTGATTCCTTAGTTAGTAAAATGCTGTGGGAGTGGTTGCTGCTCAGTACATCATATATACGTTGTAATAGCTTCTTATGAAAGAAAATGGCAACTTGTTATATCAGCGGATTAGATATTGACAATCTAAGTCAATACTGAGTCATACTTTTCTATTTAATCTAGATATATTGTCAGACAAGCTGTCTTATTTGTAGAAATCCAGATACATGTGGAATAACTGCCTCATGCTTAACTTTAGAACAAAGTTATTTTTTATCAAATTATTGCTAGACAATAGTAGTTTTTTTCTATTTTATTTAGCATGCTTTGCATTTTTTTCCCAAAAGTTATTTAAATAGAAAGAATAATTGATTCTTTCACCTATTCTAGAAGTATTTAAATCCAACTAATGTAATGACAGCCACTTACAAATGTCATTAAAATATATGTAACAAACAAGCAGAAAGTTAGAATCATCATGGTGATTTAGATAACTTTATTGGAAAAGTTTTCTAGGAATCCTAGTTTAACTTTTTTTTAATATATTTTAATTCATTTGACAGCAGCTTCTGAAATACAGGGACTAAGAACAGTTGAAATAAAAAAGGTAAGTTGTAGCATGCAGTGGCGTATATCAGGAATAGGTTTTGTAGATGTCAATATGTGTCTTTACAGAATGGAGGCAGTCTAGGCCTATTCATTGTTTTGGGAAAGGAACAGAAAATTAATTTGTGTATCTTCTCAGGTCAGGACTGTACAATATCCACTGTGTATATTTTTGTGTGTATAAAAAAGTGTGACTTAGCTATCATGTTTTGTGAGCTGTATTGAAAGCAAAAGAAGAGCTAGTGGGACACAATCTTATTGTTAGCAGATTGAGTTAAATGCAGACTATTACAGTAGAGTCAGGGGAATTGTACCAAAGTTGAAAGGCAATTTTTTGGTATTTGATACTTTTCTTCGCACATATTTTTAATGAGTAGGCTCTTGCGTGACAGATGCCAAGTTTTCAAATGTGAAATTCAGTCACCTTCATTATACATGTGAGCTTAGTCACAGACTGCTTCTTGTTTTCCAAAGTGTTTTTATTTATTTGACTTTACTTGGCATCTGGTTCACTTGATTACCTGAATTGTTTTCCCCCATTCTCTTTTTACAGTAAAATCTGCAATAGCAGTTTTTACAGTGAAGTATTTGGGCTTGGTGCAGTGGTAAACAGCTGGTTTTGTTCTTCAACATTTGGGCACTAGGGGGAGCATAAAGATTAATGCTAGTCTTCAGGAGACTCACAGCAGGAGATTCATCGAGACGGTACTAAGGATAGCAATCCCATTTTACCGGTTTTCCTTGCTCAGACCTCTGTGCTGAAATTAAGAGTCAGGTGCTGAATCCTGTAGGCATGTAGTTTGGTTAAGATAGAACATACAACTAAATCAGCAAATTTTCACCTACTGCTGAGAAGAAGAAACATCCATTGTGGTCTGTCTGCTTTCTTGAAGTGATGCAAAGCGTATGAGATTAAAAACTGGCTTTAGACAGGAATTGTGATTTTCATAAAATAGGGGGTTTAGAGATTTTTTGAGGTAAGCCTACAATTCTCTGTGTATGTTTTTCTTTCCAGAAAAATCTAATCTTTTTTTCATTATGATAACAGAGCCCTGCAGATTCACTAGGAGTGAGCATTGCTGGAGGTGTAGGAAGTCCTCTTGGAGATGTTCCTATATTTATTGCCATGATGCACCCAAATGGAGTTGCAGCTCAGACTCAGAAATTAAGAGTAAGTTAATTGTTAAGAAGGCTGTAAAGATTGCATGGGTAATGCACAGTAATTACTCTAGACAGGCAGTAAATCAGCAGTTCAGTGATACAGTTGTAAGTGCTTCTGGCTGTGTCAAGATTCTTGCTGTTTGGATTGATGAAACAGTAACTCAGATTGGTCGCGTGGGAAAGTGTAATTGCTGACGTTTGCTAACTTACAAAAGAAGGTCCTAAATCAGTCTTGGACCTTAGTCAGCTTGTGAAAATGAAAAGCATAGAAAGTGGTTCAGAAGGATGTGTTCTTTAAACGAGTGCCACTGCTGAGTGTGGCCGTCATTCCTGCAAATACAGGCATGCAGGATATTTTATCTCTCATGTTTCCTTTGCATATAATAGAGAGAAGAGAACTTTTTAGGTTCTGAGTTAGAGTGGGAGATTTTATCTGTTACTGTACTTAAATGTGTATTGTGTCCAGTCTGCATCAAACATGGTTGAATTTGACTCAGGTTTCTTGGGAAATGCACAGTGTTATTTCAAGATAAATTCAAACAGAATCTCTGATGATAATTTGCTACTTCAGTCTGTCTGTCCTCAGGTGACATGCAAAATCTTCTTTAAAATGTGTATTTCTAGGGTTTTGGGATCAATTCTGTAAAGCACCATTACTTTTTACACTGAATGTACTAAACTGGTGTAATTTGCTAATTCTGATGTAGAATTGCCTACTTTTGTAATAGGTCATTTTGTAGTTCAAAGACTGTTTGCCTTCAAGAGGAAATTTAGTGTGAATTTTCATTTGTTTCTGTCTTTCTTCCTACCCTAATATCACTGATAAAACATGGCTAAATGTGAATACACAGGCCTGCTGCTCTTGAAAGTGACAAATAAATCTATGTAACTAGGTTAGATTTTCTACATTTTCTTTTGTAGGTTGGGGACAGGATTGTTAGCATCTGTGGAACATCTACTGAGGGCATGACTCATTCCCAAGCTGTTAATATCTTAAAAAATGCTTCAGGCACTATTGAATTGCAGGTAAAAAATCCTCAGTGACATTTTGAATATTTTCTGGATACTGTTTTGCCAGCTGCTAGAATGAATTATTTTAGTGTCAGCATTCTTACTTCACTGGTTTATGACCTCTGTTCCTAGGTTGTAGCTGGAGGAGAAGTGAGTGTCATAACTGGTCAGCAGCAGGATCCACCTACGTCCAGTCTGTCATTTGCAGGACTAACTTCAGCCAGCATTTTTCAGGATGATTTAGGGTCAGTAACTATAGAACGTTCAGCCTCTGTAGCCTGTTACTTCAGGTGGTACTCAACATATAAACCTTAGAAGTTCTAGCAAATAATGAATTACTTGTTTGGCTTAATCATGATTAACGTATTTGGTATACATGGGACCTGTGGACCATAGGTCCTTTCTGCATTTTTCATTGTGCAATTTGCTGTGCTGCAAATTTTTTTGACCCTGTAGAGTTATGATATGATTTGATTTGTTCTACAGCCTCCCTTATTTCACTGAGATTGGGTAGCTGGGTGCACCCCAAAAGTCTCTTTCTACTGTGGCATCTGTGTTTCTGCAGTGTGCCTTCTAGTGCTGGGCAATCAGGAGTATCAGATGTTTCTGGTATACAAGGTATCCTGCTTCTGGTATTCTGCAATGTGCATTATGTAAACAAATTTTGCCTCAAACTTGTCATAAATCTGAGCCATTTTTCTTTTAGGAATGGGGAAAGAGAAAACAGGGTTCTTTAGCCACTCATATCTGCTTTGAAAGGTGGAATTCCAAAATTTCTTGCAGGCAAAGTATATGTGGTGAAATACACCTATAAATGATCTGTATGAACGTGTACATACACATACACATTCATCTATTAGGAGAGAAGCAGTAAAATAGCATAACTATTTTTAACTATTAACTATATAAAATATTTAACTATATTTTAATTATTAACTATAATAAGCATAACTTAATAGCATAAACTATTTGACCTAATTTTAGACATTACAGGATTTTTAAAGTAGATGCTATGGAGTCTTGCGGTACTGGCATTGCCTCTCTACTTCACAAGTAAGCACTGTTGGTGGTACATAGCAGCCATAACTATGTCCTAAGCTGTGTATTTGAAATAGCTACTTTCATATAATAACACAGGCATTAGACAGTTTACAGAGTTTTACATGAACTGAAATAGCCAGTTCTTTATAATGAAAGTATTTGTCGTTATAGCCAAATGGGAAATGTATTTGTTAGCTTAAAAGGAGTAATGTTTTTTGCTGAATATTCTACATGTTAAATCCAAAATTCAGACAGCATACTCTTTTCCCTTTTCTTAGACCTCCTCAGTACAAGACCATTACCCTGGACAGAGGACCAGATGGCCTTGGCTTTAGTATTGTGGGTGGGTATGGCAGTCCCCATGGAGACTTACCCATTTATGTGAAGACAGTGTTTGCAAAGGTAGGTGTAGATTTGTTCAATCAATTAATTTATTAGTTCACTGTAGTTATTATTCTAAATCATGGCCTGGGTTTGCAGTCAAAAGAATGTTACAGTTTCTCACAGCTTTTCCTTTTTAGTGAAAATGATGATCAAAAGGTGCTTGCAGCGTTTGAAGGCTGTAATACTCAAAAGATTGAGAATTTCCAAATACATGTGATTCAGCCTATGGCAGAGTCTTGTCCACCTCTCAAGACTGGAATTGTGCAAATACTTAGAAAAACAGTTCCCTTGCCTTATATTTAAGCTGTGTTTACTTCAGTTAGTAGAGGGCACTGTTTTATTGAATTTAGACTGGACCTTCGGAGAAGTTCAGGTGCTGACCTGGATTTGATAGTTTGGGCTGCTCTAGGAAACAGGAGAGAGTCAGACAAAATGGGAATCAAGAATCCTAAATTTTTATGGTAAATAAAAGCATAAAGCTGTCTTGTACTGACTCAATTTTTTACACCACTTGCTGAAAAGTTCTTCAGGTCTAAAAAATGTTACTGTTACGATAACTGGGGTTTAAATGTTATTCTAGCTGGAAAGACAGGGTTAAGGGAACAAAACAATCATGTATCAACATCTAGATGTGAAACTTAGGGCAGGGCACAGAGCAGCATTAGGAGTCTTTACAACAATTGACTTTATTTGTATCATTGAAAAATCAAAAATGTTGTAGGGGGTTTTCTTTAAGGACTGTGTGTCAGGAGGAGAAAGAAATATATGAGTCTGCAGTTATATTTTTTATCATTTCAGGGTGCAGCAGCAGAAGATGGACGCCTCAAGAGGGGGGATCAAATCATTGCTGTGAATGGGCAGAGTTTAGAAGGGGTCACCCATGAGGAAGCAGTTGCCATTCTGAAAAGGACAAAAGGAGCAGTCACTTTGACTATATTGTCATGAAATGGCTGCCTGAAGGGTTAGGGTCAATAAGACAATATTATTTACTTTCCACATAGTAAATGGAAATGTTTGTGTAGTCTTGCTCTTTCATTCTCACAGGACTGTGTTACAACACTGAAGAAAAGTAACATTTAACCATATTTTCCTATACATTAGAAGTACTTCTCTTCCTGTCAGACCACTGGGATGAGGCTATGTTAACTATGGAAACACACGGATATTTTTTCCTATTAGTAAGTCACCAGGAAAAAGGAAAAGAATTAATAACCACATTTATAACCACACAACAAAACATTTCTCTTTAGGTAAGAGACTTTGGATATTTGAATAACTTCAGAAAAATTATAAATTCACCAAGTCAATAGGGGGGTTGCATGGGTAGCAGTAGTCAGAAAACAGGAATAAGGGCATTGAAGAAAGAATTAATAAAAGATATTTAGGAGATAAGAGGAAAAGTATGTAGTCTGGAGGCAGATAGTTAATAGACTTAGATGGTTCTTTGTAACTAGATGATCTTTAAGGTCCCTTCCAGGTCAAACCATTCTATTATCGTATTATTTCACAATGCTTAAGTAGAAGAAGCTGGGCTACTGACTTGGGTGGGACACTTTGCTTGTCTATTTGTATATGTAAATTTATTAAGACATGGTGTATCCAAAAAAAAAGGAAACTGTGTTTCATTTTGGCTTAGATTTGAGGGTTTGATTATTTGAGGGGATGGTTGTTGATGGTGATGGTTGTTTTGTTGTTTGTTTGTTTTGTTTGTGGGTTTTGTGCTCAGGGCCGAAAAATCCGTTACTAGTGGAAACTATTCCTGGTGAATGAAAATGCCCAGCAACTGCAGTATTAGAACTAGACTTTTATAATAGTAGTATTTTATAGTCTATATGGGTGAAAACAACCTTCCTAATATGAAGTGTCTGTAAGCAAAAGTTGTCCTCTTCCAACAGACAAGTCTACCTACAGGCTCAGTGCAGACGTTTCTGCAAGCTGCTTGAAACAGAGCCTTGAACAAACTGCTCAGAGTAGATCTGCTTAGCTGCCAGCAGATGTTTGGATATTTGTTAGGCCACTGTAGAAGAAGTTGATGTCATGCTGTTGCTGCCATTATCAATAGCAGCAAAGGTAGAATCCTTCTTGAACTGGCGAGGCATAAAAACAGGAGTAATGGGTTGAAGATGGTAAAGACCTGAAAATTCCTCACAGTGGACATGAGTAATAAGACAGCAGTGAAGGTTTGCATCAGTAATGAGCAGAAGAGGTTTGACAGCTTCAACTATTGTTTTGGGGATATTAATTTTAAAGGCACAAATACAAGACAGTGTCTAGTAAGTACAATGCAACCATGGAGCTGTTTTATGATCAGCAGCATGGTCAATAAATTCATCACTTTCTCATCACTGAAACTTTATCTAAAAGCTGCACTCAATGAAACTCTTAGCTGACTGTAACCTGCCTGCCTTTGCCTGCCATGCTCTTAGGAATCTGGCAGATAAAGCATGCTTTTCCCATGATACGTTTTCCTGCTAAAAGATCTAGCTGGGTCTTTTGAGAGAGGAAGATACTAGGCTAACTAGTATGCTATTTAGCAGCAAGGTGCTTTGTGTTAATTAGCAAAAATAAATTTTTAGCAAGAAGGCCACCATATCAGTTACCACTTAAGAGAAATACAAACTGAAAATGCAGGCAATGGTCAGGCCATTATTAGGGGATAATACGAAAGACTAGCATTTGTTTTAGTGGGTCACAAAAGCAGTATTAGTAGTGTCTGTCAAATAGTATTAACAAATTAATAGCCACGTGTAAGTGAATTAACAAGAAAACTCACTCATTTTGTCTGTTTAACTATTCTAGAAGTTATGCTGTGGTAGGCTAAGATGCAGTAAACCAGATGGTACCATTACTGGATGGTGCTGTTATTGAATTGCTTTTATACTTACTCCTTGCATAGAGTGATAAATGCCTACATTAGAGTATGTAAAGTCACTTTAAATAGTATCTATATTTGTAAAAGAAGTAGTGTACAGCTATTTTGTTACTGCTCTTGTGTCACAATGGGGGATATAAATTAATAAATTTCAATCTGTCATGATGAAGTAAAGTTCTGGGTGTGTTGCTGGTTGCTTTGCAATGGCATGCTTATGTTGTTCATTCTGTTGCAAAAGATTAATCCAAGACTATTTAATAGTTAAAAAAAGGCATTACTCTTTATATGAACCTTAAAGCATCTGCAAAAAATTGGCTTTTTTTAAAAAAAGATTTTATCTTCACTTGTGAACTCTTAGCAAACTCATAAAACTATGAAACTGTCTTGCTTTTTTGTAGCAACAGTAATCATTGTTCAGTCTGTTAAAAAAGCATTCCTTCAGGCATGGGATTTGCCATGAGGGACAAAAACAGTGAGCCATGGAGTTTGGGAGTCAGAGCACAGGATCTCCCCCAAGCCTCATGCCAGGAAACTGTTGCATAACCACTGCTTAGTGGCTGCCATGCACTGGACCATGTACTAATAAACTCTGCAGGCTTAGGATGCTTGGCTTTCTTTATCATTTGGTATTCAACAGAACTTTCCAATCACAGCGATTATTCCTGTAAGGTGCTAGGTACTATGGCCCAGTTTTACCAAGTGTTATGGGTTTGGTTACATTTTTTCCATGTGATTGTGTTGACAGGTTTGGAACTGAAGGGTCTGGTATCTTAAAGGCTCCATCCTATTCTCTGATCAGATATCCAGAGATATTTCTTTAAATTTTGCTTAACTCTCAGCTATTCAATGCTGAGTGGTAATCAGAGTGGTATTAATGAAAAGCTCTTTAAGCTTAGAGCGGTATTAATGAAAGGGACTGTCACTTGAAAGCATGGGTCCGGACAAAGGACAGGTGATTCATAGGAATGCACATATTTCATTTCTTGACAGCAGGTATCGTTGGCATGGCTTCTTTTCTGTTCATTCCTCTGTTGGATTTTATTTCTGGGTTAGCTTTATGGAAGTAGCAGTATTGTTAATTCTCAGCTGGGAGAAGGGCTGGAATTTAATAGCTATTGCTGATCCCCTTTCCTTCACTCTCTTCAGCCTTTTTATAAGAAAAAAAAAAGCTGTATGGTCATAGACCTAGATGAAGAAAAAAGTTGTCATCTTTGTTGCTAAGTGTCAAGAAAATGTTTTGCTGACAGAGACTTGCAAGTAATGTGAAAGAGCTTAGTATTTTTAATAGTGTATTGTAAAGAAAGCCTTACCTCATAGTGGAAATGACATTGGAAAGGGGCATTTGTTAGATTCCTACACACACTTTTTCTGCTTTTTATAAACAAATAGCTTGAGGCATCTAAAATACTCCTGTGGAGAGGGCATTTCTATCTTAAGCTTCCACTTGAAGCTATTAAGAATAAAGTTTTCGCTTTCTTTACAAATGTTATTAAAACTGTAAACAGTATTGTCCTTAACATATTCAACATCTGCAGTGTGGATTTTTCTTCTTTTTCAACTGTTCATCATGTGTGTTCCTCAACAGACACATAGATTTAGCACATAGCTGATGTTGCAGGATAATGCATTAACTTGTGAAGTTTTGCCACCTATATTCATGGATATGGTAACAATGACAGGTAAGAAGATCCATTTCAAACACTTGAGAAGAACACACCTAATGGAAGATGATGCCTAAATAGATTGGTTTGTGAAAGTGAGCCAAGCAGGTTTTCCCATACTTTCTCTTCAGACTGCTTTCTAGTCAGTCCATTGTTTTTGATCTTCATATAAGTAGTTTAAATATATCACCTCTTTTATTACATGGAGGGCATGTTTGAATCACATACATAAACAACTTACCTGTTTTCGTAGCTGCAAGTGCTATGTTGGATTTTTTAAGTGCTTGCAGTTGTATGTACAGTTTGTCTGTAGACACACAAGGGAGAGCTTTTTGTGTAAGAGGGGAGGCTTTGAATTTGTTAGCAGTTGTTAGTATTTTCTGCTGTTTCAGCCTTTGGCATTTTATTAACAAAGATTACACTTTGTTAAGTGAATTCAGTTTAATTAAGAGTATACTTTGACTGACCAAGGTAGACATTATACCTAAAAGAGAGTGAATGTTCTTCTTGAGTATTTCTGTGGGATGTGGGATTTTGAGTCTCTCAGCACTGTTCAACAACAGAGTGTCAGTTTGGTGTATTTTCATAGTGTTTTGTTTATGCTCCTTGCTGTCCATAGCCACAGAGGAGGGCATGTTACCAGGACGCAGAGGACTGAGACCATGGGGTACATTTAAAAGATGCATTATCAGATTTACACTACTGCACACCAGTTAAAGAAGCTTCTTCTTTGAGCACCTCACACAGGCAACTTAGTCTGAGACACATGAAAGCTTTTTGCAAGCTGTAACTTTCAAGTACCTCCTCATCACAGGGATGCCAAAGCCACTGTCTCCAGCACTTCGAGGTTTCATATTATTGGGAATTTTACAAAAAGCAGTGGGAGCAGCAACTTGGGTAGCTAGTAGATAATAGATTGTAGTCTCTTGTAGGAGAATGTTTATCTGAAACTGTCAAAAACACATACAGTTTGTTTTGGCTGAAAAACATGTATTCCTTACTCATTGTTTAATGTGATTGCGTCTGTTGAAAGACCAGTATTGCAGTTGAGGGTTTTTTATATATCTGTAGATACATATTTATGTATCTATATATCCATATATTTATATCTATGTCTCTATCAATACATATCAATATATATATATCAATACAATACATATCTATATATATATCAATACATATCAATATATATATATCAATACAATACAATACAATGGTTAAAGCAGCCAATGTTCACTAGAATTCCTGTTGGTAACAGAAACCACTGAGGACAGGTGATAATAAAAGATTGTCATATGGGAAAACCATTAACCTTTGTTACTGTTACCAAGACCCGAAGAAGGGTAAAAGTGCTAGTGTTCATATTTTTGTCTTTTTTTTTCAGGTAAGTTCACACTAACTCTTTTTCCCGGACTTTATATTTTTCCCCAAGTGTGGAGTTCCTCTGAAGGGCAAATAAGGTGTTATGCTTCTGATACTCTTGAGATACCAAAAAAACCGAAAAATCAGTGTTTCAGATACATAATTTTTCTTGGGTTTGATGAATATACACACATATAAGTAGTGAAGGAAAATGTTAATATTAGAATTCCCTTGGAGAATCCAAGCAACTCCAAACCTGTTGTCTGGGCTGGTGACTTCAATTTTGGTAGCTGGGGATTTAAGGAAGACAAGTTACACATTTAGTGTAGTAAATTGGTGTTGTTTCATGGTGATCTTAAACACCAGACAATATCTGCTGCATCTGCAGCTTCTTTTTACATGCATCTAAATAGTAATACTACTTGTATTGCCATGTCCTGGAAAAGTTAGTCTAAAGAGAAGGCCTAGCTCCACCATTTCTCTTGAAAGTCATACCAATTGAAAACTAAGGTCCAGCAGTGTTTTGTGAGAATAGCTGTAGGTTGCTATCTGTTTGAGAATTTATGAGTTTTAGGTCCCAAGCAGATGAAAGCTCAAGTGGCTGTTCTCCGACAGATGTGGCGGTTAGCAGCTTACCTCTGGGTTCAGCAGGCTCCAGAGAGACTCCTTGATGGGACTGATGCATGCTGGCACTTTCAGTCCTGCATGCCAGTGTGTACCACAAACCTCACTTGCAGTCCTGGAAATCAGCTGGCTGGTTGACTGGAGGGGGTTTGGAAAAGATGTAGCCTTGGCATCTTGACTTTAGTTTAAATAACATGCAGAAGACCTGAATTTGTTCTACCTTTATCTCCAGTTCTATTGGGTACTTCCCTTTTCAAGCATATGCGTAAGGAGAAGTACTCCACTCAAATTTGTTGTTCGTGTTGACTCAGAGGTTGTTCTAACCAAATACATATGTTGATTATTTCACAAAAATGTTTGTGAATACAGTATTTTTGGAGAGGTTTTTACAGCCTCTTTCACAACACTGAATGACAGCAGTGATTGCCATTGTGGTTAATTAACAAAGCCTTTGCAATAAGGATAAATCCGGGCAGGAGGGAGAGTTGCTTGAGACAAGGTAGGAATCTTCTGGTCTGAGCTGATTTTCCTATTGTGACTAAGCATACTCTCTTCAATCTGTGCCTTATCTCCCTAGGAAGAATTTGGCTTTTGTTTGTTCAGTGGAAGCTGACCATCAGAATTCTGTGTATATGGTCTTCCCTCTGCAAAAAGGCTTTTTTCCTATTGTGGTTGCTAGAGCTGGAAGAAAAAAATATAACTGGACCTTTGCTTTACGTGCAGATTTATGGAATATTAACAAATGGTATAAATAGCTCATTAACATATTACTGTTTGCTGTCATATGTTCTCTTCTTTCCACTCTAAGTCAGAGTCTCTTCAAAGCTAGTTGTTCTGCCAGCAGCCAAACCATTCTTGTCTGCAGTTCTGCTCCCAATTCTTTGTATTGGGTGTGTGTATTGTGCTGGGGGAGGAAATTATGTGTAAGCAGAGGGTGTCAAAGGCTGTGTGTGTGCTCATGCATGTGTGTGTATGTGTAGATCTGGGAATAATACTATGTAAGTGCTTGCTGTTGGCCTGCACATATTTCATTCCAAGGGGTTTTTTTGGTTATTTTTGGTGTGGAAGAAATTAATATGGGCACTCCAATACTTTTTTTTCTTTTTCTTTTTTTTTTTTTAATGCATATGCTCTCAAAGGATTTTTGAAAAGACAGTAGATATTTGGTCTATTTTAATGTCAGGAAAAACTGCAGCAGAGACATATATTTCTTCTCCATTACACTATGATTCCCAATGAACCTTTTTCTAATGTGAAATGTACATCTTTGCTATTAGCCTGGTAAGTTTAAGAATGGAACACATTCCGGGTTGTGGTTTCAGGACAATGAAGTCCTATTTGAAGGTGAGAAATGTTTGGATCTGGGCTACTGATGCCGTGTTTGGGGGGCTAAGATCACCTTATGAAATATGAATACACTCCAGAGTTCCTCACCGATAGAAGACATTTGTTTAGGCCCATGTGAAAGACCTCACATTCACAGGATTGTTACATAGAGGAACTATACTCAGTTTTACTTTACTGATAGTTTAAATTCATGTACATGTATTATTAACTCACAATTGAGTTTAAACCTTGAATCTGTTGGCCAAGCTAGCAAATCTCTGATCAAGCCAGAAGTGGCAACCTGAATTGGATTGATTTCCTTCTCAGTGTTGAGGAGGAGATGAGCCAAACTGAAATGTTGGGCAGCCAGCATCAAGGATACAAAGGTATTTATTGACACCTGGCAGCCTGTGTACTTTATATTGAAAGATTGTCGCAACTGCCCTAGTATGAGCTTCCAATTCAAAAGTTAATTGAATTAACAGAAGAGGAGAAAGTTAAATTAAGATGTAGCAGAAGAAGGGAAGTACTTACCTCTTCAGGCACAAATAGGCCTGGAGGTGGCTCTGTGAGTATTTCTTTTGTATTACAGAACCAAGACGCAAGGTGTTTGTGCAGTCAGCTGCTGGTTTCAGCTTGGGCACTTAGCCTGGGAGCTTTGGGCACTGAAGCTTTGTGGGAGAGGCTATTTGGCTCTACTACCCAGCCCCACATGCACACCTTGAAGTCTGACTAGCCCTGGTAGAAGGACCTAGATCGGTTGATAGAAGCTGACTTCAGTGTAGCTACATTTACACACATTAATAATTTTCGGTAATAACCACTAGATAGCACTAGAGAATCAAGATAAATTTCAAACAGCATGGGTTGCAGAGAACTCAAACACTACAAAGTAAACAACCACTGGAGCTTGTTGTTGGTGTTCAGCTCAGATCAGCAGCCTAATGGAAATTATTCAATCAGGAGAATGTTATTTTAACTTCTGGTGTATTTTAAATGTCTACACTGATGTATTTCCAAGCAAAAAACCACATAGCAGTAGCTTGAACAGTTACCCTTTTCTGACCCTGTTTTAAATGCTTTTGAACTTTATTGAGAACCACAAGCTTCAACAAAATATGCATTAAATCCAAAATGTTTGATACTGGCCATCACAGAATGAACGTTTTAATATAAAAACATGCCTTTAAAAATATCCATAGGGATATATGCTTTCCAAAAATATGCCTCAAAAAAACCATATCCTTCACAGAACTTATTTCAGAGAGAATGAAAAGTCTGTCACCGTCTGTAAGTTTATCCCTTGCAAAATTATTTGCTATTTTTAGCTTTTCAAGAATAGTTTAAGGTTTAAAAAAAAAAATCTTTAATGATTACCTCTATGAAAAGCCAGGAACTGATCTTTTTAACCTCTGCTATGAAAGCAATAAGGGTACTACTTCTACTTGTTTTCTGATAGCCTTTCAAGAAAGCCCATATGAAGTTTTTTCTAAAGGGTTAGGAAAGGCATAAAGGTTTTAGGAGAAAGACATAGGTTTCTGCCTGCACGTACAGTGCATTTTCATAGGTTTTGCTGTCTTCTTGAAAACTATGTACTTAATACCCATAAGTACTTTTGTTTTGCACATTTATAACCAGGTTTTTTGTGGCAGTCTTGAATATACACAGGTATGCATGGTGCTGTGAGTGCTGTGCAAGGTAAGAACTCGGTGTCTCCTCTAAAAACTGCATTCCTCAATTCAGTTTCAAAGTAATTTGTAGGTGATCACAAATTCTCCTGTTATTTATTAACGGGGGTTTAAAACCCAATGCCACGTCCTACTTTGATAACGTCTTAAGAGTTTTTCACAAGGATCTGAAATTTGAAGTTGGATGGTCTTGAACTCCTGGACCTCTTAAATGCTTGTCTTCAAGGACAGTTTCATAATCAGCTCTGGGTATCTGGCTCTTGTGGCTCGCTTCTGAAGTATGTTAAACAGACTATCAAAATATGCAACTGTGCTGGGGCTTATTTGCTATAGGCATGCTTCATCCTAGGTAAGGGGACATCAAAGACCTCAGTCTTGGCTGTCATTGATAGGAGCTCGCAGGAATTCCCAGTGGATGGGGCTGATGCATGTGTGAATTAATTCAGCCAGTGAATTGTTTCTTGAAGAAATGACAGGTTGTTATCAGGAGATGCATGGGCTGTCTTTGAGGCTTGCTTGCACTTAAAGTACACGTAGAATATCATTACCTACCAGCTTTCTATAAATTCACCTTTTTCCAACACTGTGAGAGGCACATGTTTAAACAAGATAAGAGATTTAATGAAGCAGAAGGCTGATCATCTGTTTCTCCACAATTTAAATGAAGATTTTGCAGCTCTCCTGTTTCCTCCCATGCCAGTCCCTCAACTGCAGCTTGGAGGGCTGAACTTCCTTGGTGATAAGAGTCCATTATGTGAACATGGAGCTGAGTAAGGTTTTCAGTTGCACTTCAGGCTGCTTCAGCCATCCTTTAGTAGTTGACAGCAATTTGCGGTTGCCAGGCCAGTAAAGCAGTTCCCTACAGGACTAGGAGTGAGCTAGTGTTATAGTGCAACTAAAGCAAGATTGGCGACTGACACTGTACTAGAAATCCTTCCAGCCCCTTTTTGGCCGTATGTTTATTTCACATATAAAACCATAGTAAGCATGTTACTTCATTCTCAAATGCAGCAGATTTTGCAGCTAGTTTTGCTCCAAGTGCCAGTGGCAGGGAAGCTGTTACTTTGTAAGTGCTAGGAAAACAAGTTCCAGCAAAACTGATCTTTATCGGATCCCATTGAAAAGGCACATAGTGAATAGTGAAACAGGCCAGTTAAATTTTAATCTGAGTTACATAAAACATTGTTCTTAAAGTGGCACATATTGACGTTGTTCTCACACCCATTAACTTACAGGCAGAAAGTGAAAAGGCCAAGTGACATGTAAAACCTCCATGTGAATCCGTCTCTGTGTGTGTGCATAAGCAACTCCTAGGGTAAGGTACAACCTCAGAAACAGCATCCTGCCTATTGCACTGTTTTATTTTTCCCATGTGGGATGTGGGGATGGAGCTATGTAATTCAACAGCTCTTTTTTAGGGGAGAGTCCTTGTTTCAGAGACCTGCTGTCAATGCACTGAGAATATTTTTCATGTAAGTTTAGAGGAGTAGTGAGGCTGTGCCCAGAAGCCTATGTGTGGCCTGAGCAGGGAAGATCCCCAAATAAAGGAAAAGGGATGAAACACTTGGTCATAAGACAACCTGCATTTAGCTTATTAGAGGTGGTAAAATTTATTTGAATTGCCAATATACAATTCTAACCAGTTATTTTTTAAGGTAAGGTTCTTAGATGCCATTCTTTGTGAAGGAGCTGGAGTTACCACAAGAAAAGTAGTAAGTAAAGGCACACATGCTTCAATAAACCAGACTATGACTCCTGGGAGCTCTAGGATGGCATCAGTGCAGAGTAGGAAAAGTGAGAAGACAAACTGATGCTTTAGTTTTTTGGATCTTTTTCTGATAGTATTTCTAGTATTTCTTATCTGTGTGAAACATGAAGCAAGATTTTTTTCCAAGTGATCTCTGATCTTTAATATATAAAGTATTTATTTTATTTATAAAAGGTTTCTTTTCTAATTAATTTTATTTTAAAATGACATGGAACCTTTTTAGAGAATTGAGAACAGTTTTTCTTGTGTTTTAAAGTTACACTTTAGGGTGTTTTAAGATCTAAGAGCAAATAAGTTATAGTGTGCCGAATTGAGACATCATTTACATACCTGTGATGCCTATTAATCTACATCAGAGGCCTTTCATATTTACTCCTGTGTACCTTGGATGATAAAATGGCCTGAGGCATTTGGTTACCCTTTGGTTTCAAATGCTCTTTCATTAGCATTGGGTATGACTTCATTTAGATGCAAGACTGCTTCTCAAATTACCATGCGGAAACTTTTCCTTGTTTTACTTTTTGTATGGGAATTAAGTCATAATCAAAATCCCAGGAACACTGCTGTAGCTAAAAGTTTAGTCAAGTGGATTGCAATGGCCAGCTGCTGGGTGAAGTAGTAGGGCCAGGTGAGAATGATACATACACATCTGAAGAGACAGCATCTGAAGAGACAGAATGAATACAAAACAACCTCAAGAGCTGGAAGGCCAAACCTAATTTCCTTAACATATTTGCTTCTATCTTTGGGAAGACACACAACCACCTTGTTAACTGTATTTAGTCCTCAATTAACTGTATTTAATCCTCAATACAATGTTAGCTGTGTCTTCAATGCACTGAAGTCTCAAAATGGTGGGTCATTCAGTCCTCATCTGTGAGAAAAGACCAGAGCAGGGGAGAAGAGTTAGAAATAGGGAGATGGTCCTCCATTTTGTCACAAAAGCTGTGCCTTTTATTAAAGCTTGAGTTAGGCTCAATGCGTGACCTGGGAAGGCTAACCACACAATAAAATTGTACGGTTTGTTGAACAAAAACAATTGCTGAACCCACACTTGACACATTTTAATGATTAAACCAGACTTCATCTCCACTGTTGATGTGGTCTTACACTTGCTTGCGCCAAATTTGTGTGGGTAATTGTTTGCTTGTATACACTGGCAAGCATTATTTAATTTTTAAAAAAAGTGCTTGGCAGGGGGAGTTAGAAGCTGGAAAAGACAGAATCCATGTCAAGAACCTGTGTGGCTCCCAAAAAAGCAGAGTGAAATTGAATGCAAGATAGACGGTGTGTGCAAGATGTCAGCAGTGCTATGTGTGGTTTCTGACAACTCAGAAAGCAAGCATTAGCAAAGGTATCTGACTGAATACTGTAGAATCCACACACCACTATGCTATCCTGTCTCAGGAGAGGTGCAGGAAGGCTTTGCCTTTCTACTGCTCTGTAGTCTCCATTCTAGTGTTTACAGGGCATCTGAGTGATGCCCAGCTGAAGAAGGTGTGAGAACCTTCCTGTCTAGGAGTTTCCACTGATAACAAGTAGCTTGGGAAAACTGTGCTCTATCACTTACGTATCAGTGAGGACATCTGCTAAACCATCTCCTTTTGGTTTTCATTAAGAGCAGACTGTCTTCCATGTCTTGCAGGTACACCAGAGATTCAAACTGCTGTATTTTAATCCCTAAAGACTAGTTAAGGTTGAGCAGGTACACCACCAAAGTAAAACAAAAGGAATTGTCTTTTTCAAGGTGTAACTACTGCAAAAAACTGCCATCAGGTTATATTGTTTTCAGAGGAGAGATGAGGTGACCTGAATGCAAGCATCAGACAGTCCAAAAGACATGAAATGTTTAAGGCTAAGCCCAGCTCTGGAGAGAGGTACTGTATGCATTGTATGCTTTATTGGTAGGCTTCTAGGTTAGGTGATGTGGGAAAATCTGAATTTCAGCTGTAATATCTTCCCTCTCTATCCATATAAGTGTTATTTCCTCTCTTGCTTTTTCAAGACCTATAATTACTACTTCAGCAGACAAAAGATGCAACTGGAGTTAAGACAACTACAGTAAGACAACTATAGTAAGCAGCTGTCTTTATGTTAGTGATCAAGTCAAGCTGGGCAGATCTGAATTAGATTTGCAAAGCATAAATTTTCCTTGTAGCTAAATCAACTAAAAGTAACTGACCCCTAATCATCTGTTCAATGAAAGTTTCCAGCAGTTGTACTGTAAACATACCCTGAAACTACTGTTATGGAAAAATAATTGATGAGCAGTCCAAATGCTTTAATAAGGGATAATCAGTCCAGTGGTGACATGAGAGGTTCCTGGCTCTCAAGGGGCCAGAGCAAATGCTGATTTTTCATCTGAACATATATTTTTCAGCTGAACTGTAGTTGTGATGATCTTCCAGCTGCACAGTTAGACCCGTTAAAGATATAAATTCCTTTTCCTTGCCATGGGTACATGTTTGCACATTATTGAAACTATCCTCTATCTCACCTAATGTAATTATTGTTTACTGCTTACAAATTCAGCATCTTAATGCAGCATGAAATGTCAAAAATTATCACTGAAACTGTAGAATCTAGAATCTATAGATTCTGTATCATAGAATCTATATTGTACATACTTTTTGCTTTAGGGAATTGAATGGACAAGGTAATAACCTCTGCATGCCAGAGAAAATGTGTGAGACACTTGTTCCTGTTAAAAGAGAATTACAGCTATGATTGGAGAAACAGGACAGGCCCAGCCCCAAAAGCTGGTGCACTTTTGTTGTCAGCAGAGATCCCCTCCCGGGGTGCTCCATGCTGCATGGTGCAGCAGAGCAAAGGCAGGTCAAATTCCAGCATGTTGCTGGACTCTATGGGGCTGGATCAGGCACACCGGGAGAGGTGAGAAGAAGCACCCACTTGTCATGCGGTTGTCACCTTTCAGCCAGCTCATTCAGAGAGGGCTTGAGGGCAGGGGCTTTGGACTTGGAAGATCTCCATGCAGTGACTGCTGGTATTCTGGAAATGACCAGTGAACTGTAAGTAGAGTCAAAAAGAAAGCTGAGCTTGGTTGCAGATGGTCTTAGTCCCCCAGCCCTACTCCTCTTGCTCTCTCAAATACTGGAGTGACAACAAAACACTTATCATGGACAAGAAAGAGCTTGCCATTTCTTGTGGTTGATGTGCAGAAAGATGCAGGTAGGAGCAGAACCTTTCCATATGTCAGTGACCACTAGAGAATACACATCATAAAATCAGTTCACTCAAAGCTCTGAAACTTTTACCTGTAGTAGTTATCACAGTGCAGTGTTCCCCTGAGAGGTATCTGGGAGATATATATATATATACATGTATATGTATGCAAATATCTGTATTTAAAATCTTCTAAAGTAAGGATTTTATTCAAAGTAACACTTTCTTAACTTAGAAGAGCTCTGGCTCACAGTATTCAAAATATTTTGTTGTCTGAACATCCACTGAGATTATCAAGTGTCTCTGTATGAAAGAAAGGACAAATCAAATATCCACAAGTAGACTGTACAAACAGTTCTCAGATTAATTAGCCACACACATTAGTTAACTGAATTGCTTTATTAGGTTTTACCTCATAAAGGTCACCTAAGCCTCCACTCAGTTCATGAGCCTCAGTCGTTCCCGGGCCCCAAATCTTGAACATTTTCCTCAAGGTGGACATGAAATATTTATCACCCAGGAAGATATTATTTCCCAGCACAGTGAGGAAAAGATACTACTTCCCAGCACAGCCGTTTACCAACAGCACCACTGGAGCACTTACCAGAAGATGTACCAGCTCACAGCTGCCTTAGTGACAAACTGATAGAGTTCTGCTCTATGCAAAGTACTGAAACTTTCTTTGGAGTGGCACCTGTGGAGTATGAGACCATTTATGTTGTTCACCAATTGTATCACTGAATTTAGCAGTGATAATTATGAAGCTATAAAATTTTTTAATGGATTTAAATTATTTAAGCTATTGTAAGATATTCAGTGAAAGCAGCTTTCCCTCCTTAATAGTTAATTAATACTAAATTAATAGTGTACTAATAGTAGCTAGGACTGGAGAGCCAGTAATGCCAGCACCAATATTATTCAGTAAAGGAGTTCAAGTGGGAAAATGTAGGATTTTGTAACAAGATATTGGATCTGATACAGCGTTAATCAGAGAACTTGTATTTGGTCTTGAAACTATTGTCACAAGAGAAACGTTAAAATATAAAAGGAAACCTGAACATTAATGTTTTAAAAATTGATGGTCATATCTGAGGTTCTCAGATAATTTGGGTCAGATGATGACAAACTGAGATGGGATTTGGTTTTGGTGGAGATGGCATAGAAAATGGATCACTGTTACGGGCTAAAAATTTCATTGTAGCTGTTCTCAAGCTTGAGTCCTGTGGCCTTACACTTCATACAAACACACAAATTGGAGTGGTGTGGAGAACTCTAATTATTTGGAAATGTTTCATATGTTACTCTATTAATATGGCCAAACTGTCAGTCCAAGGCCCACCTCCAGTTTGTCAGAATCCGTGTTTTGGAAGGAGGTGGTAGGAAATAACTGCTGGGACACCATTCCTAATATGTCAGCTAAACTTTTCTTTCTGTTGGCTGAGAGCCCTAGGCTTAAACTAGGGTTTTCTATGTAGCCAAGAGAGTTGCCCAAAACCTGATAAGGGCCATCTGAAAGACTGAAATATAATCCTTGTTCTAGGTCCTTCAACTCCAGTATTTGCAACAGCACCTGTTACTCTGCACACACTCAAATGGGAAGTCACGTGCTCAGCAGAATAGACACTGACCACACTCCAACTGATGGCAACACTGGTTTTAAGGAGGGCACTATTTCACCAGGGAAGTCTGTTGCTTAGAAGCAGAAATGGCAAACCTCAGGAAAAGGAAAACAAAACTTCTTTGACTGAGGCACTGCAGAGAAAAAGGAAATTGTGCCAGAATTTTTCCCATACAAGCCCTGAAGATGTAATATGTAGAGCCAGGTAAGCATCAGTCCTCAGATAAGATGCAGTTACAATCGCCATGTGATGGTGACTCAACTATGGTTGCTGAGAACATTAATGATCTATTTAATACAGTATCTGTAATAGGTTAATAATTGAAACTCACAGATCCTACTACAAGGACATGGTGTTCAGTCTTTTATTCATATCAGGATTTTGGCTGCTAACTGGATTTTAACCAGTGGCATAGATTAACTGCACTGGGATTGCTTCTGTTACAAGGGCAATAGTTACATATTCCAGGAAAAAAGAGAAAAGGCAAGTCAGTGAAACAGACTGAGATAAGCCCATGAAATTTTGTTTCAAGTAGAGAACAAAAAGCAACTCTTTTAAAGTAACTCTTTTAAACGTCCAGTGAAATAACGAAATACAGTTTGGTTGGTCAGTATAGATTCATGGATATGCCCAGTGCAGATAAGTAAAGTAACCAGGGGGACTGTGTAATGAATTTCCCTAATAGGCTCAACATGAAGGAAAATTAATTGGTGCTAAAATAATAGGTCATTTGTGTCCAGATGATGATGATGAGTAAAAGATGATGAGTTTTTTTCTAGCCAAGAAGTTACTTGGTGCAGTAGGGAAGCTTACAGACCACGGGTAAAAATATCTTGATCTTTGACCTTGTTTGTTTGAGGTTATATAACTTTTTCCAGACAATTATTTTTCTGCATTGATGAAAACCTATTGAGCTGTTATTTAATGCTTAGCTACTGTACTGTGCTTTTGAAAAGGAGGTCACAAAAGGATTTTCTCTGTCTCTCACTCCCATAAAATGGAATACAACTTTTTGTCCTGAGTGTTTTCTTCTTTCCTCAACTAAAGTTTTTAGTGCTTTGGAAATTTCTAGCTTGAGTCTAAACTAAAGCAGTTGACTTCCTCTGAATCATTGAAAAATACACTTGCCTGTGGCAAATCAGTGATAAATAGGTACAGGTAGACTTGAGCTATGTAAACATAACTGTTCAGACTCATCTAAGGTGCTTTATCTGAGACATCTCCACTGTGGTGGAAGAGTAAATTCAACCGAATATTAATTTTCTGAGTTTGCTTTGGCCAACAAGGTTTTGGTGTGCCTCCCACTTAAAAACCAGAAAGTCCTGTGACAAGGAAGCTACTGATGTGTCCTACTCATTTTCTAAAAGCAGGAATCATCCTGAATTATGTAAATGCATTTATCTGCTTCTAACTACATTTCAGAGCAGAAGTACTGGTAGAAAAAGGAATCATGCCTCTCTCTGATTTCACTGGCATGTGCACTTGATCTGATAATTTTGGTATGTAGGATTTGCACCTTTATTTTATGCAATTCTTAGTTAATATTAAAGCCGCATTGTCACCACAAGCCAAAAAACAGCAGCTGCTGCCTGGGAGTGGGAGCATATAATTCTGAGTGGTGGGCACATTGTCTGTATGACACTGGGTTTAGGTTGTTGTTTGTGCCCAGGCTGCCTTCCCAGTATACATTTATTTAAGAAGAGAACAAATTTTACTGTCAGATTTCCCAGTAATTTCAAAGGTAATGTCTAAATAAAATCCTGAGATTCTGGAAATTTGTGTCCAATTCATGGAATCATTTTAGATTCACTGGACTCTCTTCACATATTTACATTTACACTGGTATGTCTTTCGGGGTTCATTGCTCTTGACTGTAGCAGGTGATTGATTTTATTCTCTCCACTTTTTTAAGTTCCTTTTGAGTTTTGTTATACGAAAAACCACAAAATGCATTAAAAGGGGTAGTGTAGGCATTAAAAAAAGTCAGGAATCAGGAAGCTGAGAGGGTCAAATGGTCAGTAGGAAAAAATTACAGCCACTCCTATCTCTCATCATTTTGACTGTATTATTGCTAGAGAATTGAATTCTCTAAAACAGCTCATTTGAATTTTTAATAGTCTTCATTGACAGGTAAAGTAAATAATACCATTGTATGTATTATTCAAAAAACTTTTGCTTTTTTATCTATGATGTTGATTTTGCTGTTCCTAAAACCTGTGTTCAAGCATTGGAATCATCCTGCTATCTCAGCAAGAAACTTTTTTGTAGTTCAGCCTGGTTTCTGTCAATTCTTATTCTCTTAATAAGGGATTCTTCTGCTGCTCCCAAGTCTTTGACTTCCGCTGAGATAGCAAAGAAAACTGTGGATAGGATTTCTATAAGCAGCGTGTAGGTATGAGTCCACTGACACTCACAAGAAAAGTGATCTGCATTCTGTGTGGAAGTACCAGCTCTGAAAGGGAAGCCCTGTCTCGCAGTAACCCATGCTGTTTAGGTGGGATGCCCTGGCAGATAAGGGTCCAGCTTGGATCCCACCCAGCTGCACAACCCTGTCTCAGAGAAGCGTGAGCACTAAAAGGGTGCAAAAGTGAGCAGAAATAAACTCTGCCAAGAGATAAGAATGATGATATTACAGAGGGAGAGTGGTTGGAAGAGGACCATCAAGTGCCCAAAGATCCAGGAGGGAAAACACCTACATGACAATTGTAAACGCTAAAGAAAGAAAGCAGAGAGGTTAATCTGAGGACTGCTTGTGTCACTAAGTCACCGGCATGAGGATGTGGATGGAGCAGGTGGCAGAGGGCAGAGCAGCAGCAGAGGAGATGGCCTGGGGATCTCCAGGCAGTGGCTCTTCTCCCCCAGTTTGCTGGTGCTTTCCTCGTCATCAAAGAATGTTTAAGTGCCTCATCAGGGTGGCAAGAATATCTGAATCCTCTTGTGTGTGTGTGTGTGATCTGAGAAACATCTGTTTCCTGTCTTTTATTTGTGCTTGTCTTGTCACATTGTACAGGGTCTTTCTTATGGCTAATGGAGCCCAGCTGGACTCACCCAGAAGAAGGTTATTTCAAAGGCAAATTTAAAATTGAATAAAGTGGGACTTTGAGGATTTGTTCTCTTTTTTTTTAGCAATTGTTATTTATTTGCAAAATTTGCAGGATGTGAATGCACCAAATGTCTGAACTGAGTGCTGAAAACACATTGCCTGAAGCAAGCTGGTAACACATGCCTCTAGGGTGGAAATGACAGCAGGCATACTGGGTCAGCAAAAATATGTTAGGCATTGTTATCTCTGACTATGTTAATAGGCCTATTTCTGAATCAGTTAAATGAGAATAACTGCCCTTTTTACTTGAAAACTGTTCTATGAAAATAGGTGCCCTCCCTCTCTTTCTCCCCCTCATTTCTTTTAGGATTTTTGTCTCTTTGGTTATTTAGTTCTTCAGATTTGTCTTCTTCTTCATTAGTACTTCATCAATTATTAACCAAGCCCTCCCCAGCCTCATGTATTTAAAACACCTGGTGTGACTTTAGCAGTCCTTCACTATGTGTTTGAAACCTGGTGATTTACAGCTATAAATGATAAGTTTTAATTTCTTTCCATGCTGCTTTTCTTTTCCATCACTTGATTTGTAACAGTTGTCTAACAGTGCTTTTATCTGTGACAAACATATTACACTCAATGGCTTGGGACTTTAAACTGTTGCACCAAGAAAGGTTTCATGTTTGGATTTAATGAGTAGGAAGTCACAGATTAATTCTGGTATGGCTTCTTGGAATTCAGCGTGGCCTATTCATAATGCTGTGTGTAGCCTCTTCTTCATTCTTTCAGCCCAAGGAAGAAGAAAACAAGGTCTTGGTCTTGGGTTTAGATTCTGGAAGTTAAGGAGTAACTCAGTGAGACAGCTTTTAATTTGGACCCATAGTCTGTTCATTTAAATGCTCAGCTCCAGATCTTTCAGTTTTGACTGGAATGGGCTGGCCATTCTGAGAAGCTGCATCCCACTGCTGTGGGCAAATGCAGTGCTGGTGACATGGTGTGTCCCGAAGCACAGCTCCAATGAAGGCTGTGACTCAGGGGTGCTGCCTTCAGCAGCATGCTTACACTCTCAAAGCAGTACCCCTGCAACTAATGTGTGATGGGTACTGCTCACAAATTTTTCCCCAGGTTCCCTTACAGACATAGCGTTTTTTTCCCAGGAAACACAGAGGTACTGCGAGTTAAAGCAGTGCTTAAATTCTCGAGGATGAATTTCCACTGGGTGACCATTTCAATGACGCTGCTTCTCTTCAAGGCTGACAGCATTATCCAGCAGCCTGCATTATGCAACGCTTGCTCACATGACTGTCAAAGGTTAATTGCCATGGTGCTTGTTCATTCTAGTGTAGGTTGAATACATTTTTCAAGCAATCAGCGTGGTTTGCCTTCTATATTTGAATTACTGGACTCTCTACACAATCTGTTTCAAAATTCTATTGCATGAAGCTCCTTTTTCCTTTCGTGTCATCAATACAGGTAATTGGTGGAATCAATAAATTCTCCCCAGCCTTCAAATCAATCAAACTGCTGCTCAGCTTCACCAGATATTTCTGGGTAATGAAAAGCATAAAATGTTGATTTAGGCCTGTTTAATGAAATTTCTATATATGTCCACATATACCTATACATTTGCCTCATTCTGATCTAAGTATTTATGTTGTGTCTGATTTTTAAAGAAACAAATGACATCTGAGAGATATGACATGGACATTTTTCTTGTCTTTCGGGCTGGAGGTTTTTTCCAAAAACAAAAAGTTCTCATTTGCCTTTAAATTTTCTGGTAATTTGTACCTATTAATAAATTGCATCTTTCTTTTTTGGCCCAGTCACATATCACAGGTGAGAGTAAGAAAAGACTTTCTTTTTCTTCTTCAAGTGAATTGGGACAACAAAATGAGTGCTGGGATCTGCAAGTTCATAGGTATTCAGAGTTCAGTTGAAGTCCTTTTTCCATGTTTTACTCCCAAATGGTTTGATCACCTCTGCAGCATGGTCATGCTTGCACATGAATGTGCACGTGTTATACAAGACAGTATTTTTCTAGGAATGGGATTTGTTTCCTGCAAGTACTGTTCTTGAATTTTGAAAGAAAGTGACAAAGACAAAGAAGAAAAGTAATTTTTCACACAAAACAAGCACTTTTTGAAGAATCATGCATGTTAGTGGTGACTGTTTTACTTCAGCTTAAGGTCACTACATAAATTATATGTGAAAAATTACTTATGGAAGGTTATGCACACCTGTTTGTCAGTACCACGAAATATTAATTTCAGTGTAACTTCTATTTAACCGAACATATTATTCCCTTCTGAAACTTATTTTAGGATATTCCTTGAGCCTAGGCATACTAATAATTCTTCCGTATCTTTGTTTACAACTGGTTATAATGGTAAACATATTATGTTATCCTTACCAAAAATCCAATGTCAGTGATCCCCATTGAGAACATGAGTTAAACTTCCAGAAAATTCAGGGGACATTGATTTGCTTTTCTACATAAATTAACTTTCATGCTGAGGTTACAGACCATTGATTGGTTTATTTAAACTGAAGTTGTAATGTATAATGCTTTCCTGTTCACTTGATTTTTTATTTTATGTGGACGATTTTTCAGCTGAATCCTATGCATTGAACTGCCTGTTTTCAAAAAATTTGCTAAAATATAAAAATGGCAGTGACCAAGTTTGAATCAGAATACAACATTGGTGATGAAAAAGCTGGTAGGGTGTACTACAGTATAGGCATAAACAAATAAATCTTCCTAAGTGTAAATTACTCTTGCTGCATTGACTAATCCATCGGCTCCAGCATGTCCCAGGAACATTACTATTTTTTAAAATGTATCTATGTTCTTATGAGGAATGTTAAAATCTGGAGTTGTAAATATACTAGTAAATTACAAGCAACAAAGATTTATTGTAAATCCATAGTAGAAGGCTGTCACTGCAAATTATAGACAGCATGTATTTGATATGTGCCTCTTTCACCTTTTCTTTTTGCTGGACACTTCTCTTATGCAATACACCCTACTGAACAAGAGGTGCTGTAAGATACCTGCATATTCAGGTAAGTCTTCCCCCGTCCCTGCAGCCCCTCCCCCTCCACTCACCATCCACCCCACTCATCAGCCCCACCACTCCACACCACCCCACAAAACAAAAAGATGTTGCAGTGAAAATATCTGGGTGGAAAAATTCTGGAGTCTGTTATATAACACATTACCCTAATCCATGTTTCGGGTTGTGCTGATGAGAGCACGACACTCAGGACTTTGGATTCAGAGTGATGTTTCTTCTATTAGGTCAAACACAGCAGTGACTCATTCCAGAATATGTAATATTTCTGTGAAGCTTAGCACTGTGGAAGAAAAATATGCCACGGGTGCTTGGAACATCTCCTAACACACAGCATTTTACAGCACAGTTTGTGGTCTCCTCGTGTTACCCGCAGCATTTGGGAGAGAAACCCAAAGCTCAAGGCAAAAGATGAATTTAGTTCAAACTGCTTTCTCTTCTGGCCTCGGCTGCATCTGGTTCATATATATTATTAGTGCTTGGCAACTGGGTGATGTGAAACCTGACTGATGAGAGCTTATTTGTTATTCTCCTTCTAATTTCACACAGATAATTTGAGTAAATGTAATACCGAAATTCAGGATTCAGATGAGAAGTGATCTTTTCAAGAAAGAAAGCGTATTTGGTTGTTTCCCAGTGCTGATATGGAGCACACTTTGCCCTTCCTTGCTGCTAATCTTATGCTTGAAAAATGTATTTATATTCTCTTGCCAGGCATGGACTGAGAGGTATCTTTTTTGACCTTTCTTTTTCCCTGGGAAAATGCCCAATTATGACACACTGCAGTGTGCATCTTCCTGATCTTGCAGCTGGCCTGAAAAACTGACTGTAGGAAACAGTGCACATGCTTCACTTTGACTTTTAGTGATATCAGTCAGGTGTTGTTAATCCTGGCAAGCTATAAGTGTTTCCCATTCCAACTGTGAGAATACTTCTGGAAACTGGGAATATTCCATGGAAACAGAAAAACTTGAACCTTCTTGCCTTGAACTGGAATTGTATTTCACCAAAAGTGTTTTAAGCCATTTTCCCCCTCATTTTCTAAGTCATTAGAACTCATTATTTGTCGTTCATCAACTCACAATTAGTTAATAGAATTGCATGGGAATTACCAGACTGCACCATGATACTTGTCATGGCACAGCTGATCATTTCACATGCTATTCCAAATAAATATTATTCTCCTGCATTGGATGTAGTGATGACATTTTTGTCAGTGATGATACTCAGTGATTTATCACTAGCCCCTGGTGACAGTGAATGACTGCTTTCTGGAGAATTCCTGCCAGCATCTCCAGGGATTAGGAGTTGATGGCAGATGCTGTTTCTGGCAAGCAGCAGAAGGAATAAGGCAAGAAATTACAAGACCCTTCTGCATGCCCTATATCTGATGATGATACCCTCCAAAAATGTGAAGATTGCTGACAAAACTGTGTTCATGTTACATTTTTATGCTTAATAACTTAGGTTCTATAAAATGCTTTTAAAAATAAAAAGAAAGGGATTTTGAGCATCGTCATTCTGTGGGGAAAAAGTCCTGGGTTTTCACTATTTCCACAAATGGAGTACAAACAAGGCTTTCGTCAATGTGAGGGGAGAGACAAGCTGTTGTATAAAGTTGACCAAAGGAGACAATGGTGCACATTTTTTATTGGAAAAACTGTACCACAGGTACATTTGACCTGCCATGGCAGGCTTGCTTTTTTGTTCTAACTCTTGAGTATGAATTCAGTATGTACTTGGTTTAAGAAGGATGAATATTTGCAAGATAGTGAAGGGAGATTATGAAATAGCTGGTATGGAACATCCTACCCGTATTACCTAATAAGGAGAGATATTTTTGTTTTTTCTCTTTTGTTTCTTATCTTTGTGCCAGCTGTCTAGCTATTGTTTCCTTAGTGTGTGTATCTGGGCAAATCCAGACTGGAGTTTCCATGGTATTGTCATGTAAGAACCTAATCCAGCACATTTTGCATGTGTGAGTAATGCCCATCTGTATTAATAGTCCTGCTGGAAACACTGATGTTACTCATGGGAACAAACCTTCAAAAAAGCAGATCAAGACTCATTCTGGTGAAACTGGAAATGTAGGTAAAAACTCACGGGGATACCAGATTTGCCACTCAATATAAACTGTGAGGTGGTGGGAGGAGCGAGAAATGGTATGAATGCCTTTAACTATCTGGCATTTCTCAAAACATGTTATGACCATTCCTCTGCCATCCTGAAGATAAATTGTCATTTGCCTTAGACCATTTTACTGGAAGGGGCTCAATGTATGCCACTAATTGCAAGTGACAAATCCATAATAAGAGCAGTAATGTTATACCAAACACTCTCCAGAGGAACCCTCTCTTTTGGCTACACCAAAAGACTTTCTAGTCCATGGCCTGGCAGTATTTGGTCTGGTTTTTAATCTGTTCATCCAACATCCTTCCTGGAATTGATGTTATGTGTTCATCTGAAGCAGATGAACAGTTTTCCCTTTATTAAATTTTAGAGGACTGGAGTTGCAGCTTGTTTAGATTGCTACTAATTTGGAAGATTTGCTCTAGTTGCTAGTATGTGGGATTGCAAGCTACAAAAGGGCATGCATGAAAGAAGCCCTTGACAAGGAACTGGCTTGACTTGTTCTTGGCAGAGAAGTCAGCCTGTGTGAAAACTTAACTACCCAGCTAGCGGGTCCTGGGAAGACACTCCCACAGTCTCCCAGAAGAGTGGGAACACAGCTTCCACACTTAGTACCAGGAGCTCATCTCTCTGCAGGGATCTGGCTTTCTCTAGAGCAGCCTCCCGAGACAGTGACACAGTCCCTCTGGCATCTGTTTCAAAGCACAAGAGCCTTTGTGTACGGGCTTATGGAAGAATGCAGAAACCTCTCAGCCAAGAGGTGAGATCACAATGTGTATTTAAAATAACTACAGAAAATGGCCATCTCTAGGGGCAATGGTGTCTTAAATATACTCTTGAGCAGCACAGTGTTGGAATCTCTTGGCTGCAAATGTGCAGTAGCTACTAAATGTCTTAATGCTTGGACACTACTCTATTAATACCGGTTTTAGGCAGCTACTAATTGGTAACATCCACACAGAGGAATACAGTAGTCATGTATAAGAACACACCACTTTGAAAGAGTATTTGCCAGAACTTCTACTGTGCTCTAGATTTGACTGTAACTAAAAACAAGATCTGTAAACCTCTTCAGCTGTTGCAGTTTTTTGCAATGACCTGTTCCATTTAGTTAGTCTGTGCTGGGTCCTGCATGTGCATTGCAACAACCCCAGGCAGCACTACAGGCTTGGGTCAGAGTGACTTGAGAGCTGCTCAGGAGAAAGAGACTTGAGGGTGCTGATTGATAGCCAGCTGGAGGTGAACCCGTTTCCCAGGTGGCCAAGAAAATCAATGGCACCCTGGCCTGTATCAGCAACAGGGTGGCCAGCAGGACTAGGGTAATGACTGTCCCCCTGTACCTGGAACTGGTTAGACTGCAGCTCAAATCCTGTGTTCAGTTTTGGGCCTCTCACAAGAAGATTCTCTGCTTATACATACTAACATATTTTTCTTTGACTTAAACTACCATTGAAGATTCATTGTAGCTTAGTTTGGGGAACAGTAAAAATCTTTTTTATATGGGTGTAAAAGAATGTTAAAAAAATCAAGTTATGACATGAAGTACCACAGTCAAGATATAAGGGGCAAATGGGAAGTAGGTAGAGAAATTTATATGTTCTTTCTTCAGCTGGGGTGGTCATACTGCTTCTCATTGTTCACAGGATAGCCTTCTTTAGGTATGGAAGTGAAATAAGAAAAAACCTTCCAAGTTAATATGACTTTTTTCTTTCTTATGTCTTTCAGAAGTTGTTTCTTAGGACCACCAATGGGGAAAAAGATTGATTGTCAGTATAGAAGTATTTACATAAGGCGTGAAGTTCTGTTTCTTACTAGCTGTAACCTGATGGCTGCACTGAACAGATGAAGCACTTATGTTTCAGACAGTGGGCCAACACTGAGAGATATCTGATATGAGCTTTTTAAACTTTTCATTTGTTGGATACACCACTGATGAGTTCCACACCACTTTTAGTTTCCCTAATAAATTGAAAGCCGTGTGCCAGTTCTACACTTCAGCACGATGAAGAGGGCACTATCCATATTTATAAGCATACATGTTCACCTTGGTGCCCCTTGTGTTCCTCTGCACCTGAGTTTTGTGACATGGCACTGTCATCCTTGCAAACAACAAAGTTAGGTCCTGTTACAGTAAGGACATCTCTAATCACAGAGAAAATTGAGATTAGCCTTGCAAAAAGTCTTCATGGATCAGGTATTGTGATCTCAGAGATTCTCTGAAATAATTCTGTAAGTGCCTTGTCATTGTGGAAGTGGACATAGTCATTCTCTGTCTTAGTCTTCTTCCAAAATGAGTTGAAGAGGTTATGCTGTGCTTTCCTAAACCAGAACATCTCCTAATACTTTCACTTGTCAAGGTACAACTCTCCATGTCCTCTGCTTGGGTGATATCTCCTCTCTGTATGATTCATGTATACATCTTTCAAAAACTTATTCAATGTATTGTCTGATGGAGAAATCTGTCATTTTCACTGTTCCTTTCAGGAGTACAGAATGTCTCATGATAAACACTGTAAAAGGGGGTAAATATCCATGTGGAGAGGGGTAGTGCAGACTCTGCCACTCCCAATGCTCTGCACAGAATACAGAAGTGGAGCACTACTGACTTTTGGTGTTTGCCAGGAGATGTAAGTGGCTGTAAGTGACTGCAGGGGAAAAATGCCCTGAAAGATATACACAATATATCTGTAACACAACTTGCCAGACACTTTTGTTTCAATATGGGCTGGCATAAGCTTGAGAAAATCGAAGTTCTCAACATCAGGAAAGAAAAGGGAAAACAAACCCACAGATTTTTATGCTAAGAGAGGAAGTTGGGAATGTTTATGAGTGAAAAAGTTGGACTTTCAAGGCTGCCTGAATATTAGGGCAGATAAAAGTTTTGAGTAGAAAGCCCCCATTTTATTTTTTCAATACAGCTATTTCTGAAAACAGACACAATTACTTAACGATGTTTAAAATTTTGACTGGATGGATATTTTCCTAGTGTGAGCTATTTTACTCCACTGAACCTTTCCCTCCTGGCTTTCTTATTCACATGGAAATTCATGAAAGAACATGGATCTTAGTCATCCAAGTCTATTCAAGCATCATTATATTAAAATGATCTTTTGGATAATCATATGAAAGTGTTCCTATGGTTAGATATATATACACATATATATATACATATTTATATCTAGATATCTGTAGACAGATCATCTGCATCCGACGATGCAGTCTGGTGTGTCATTTAAATACAACATAAAATGCCTGTGATTTGGGAACATATCCAAAGTAATTCCATGGAAATTAATGCAGAAAATCTAGATTTCTGCTGGGATTACTCAAATGCAAGAAATTTTTCCACATAAAATATTGCAATAGCAGTCCCTTGTAAATTTATTTGATAGATATGAAATTTTGACTAATTCTGACTTGATAATTTTACAAGTTGAAAAAAATGCAGTGATGGTTGGTGAGAGGTTCTGCAGAAAGATTTACCAGCTCCTGTTAGCATAAATGTGGCTTGGTGCGAAGAAGGAAGCATTTTGACAATAAGTAGTGCTCAGGAAGAAACCATTGATATATGGGAAAGCAGACATAGAGATTGTACTGAAAAATAATAATGGTGTAAGAACAGTGGTACATGGGCTTGGTGAATAAATTGGGTAAAGATAAATGTTTGGTTTGAATTTCTCATGAGTTTGTTTGTTTTCTTTTTCTTTTTATTTTGTCTTTCTGTTTGAAGTCCAACAACCTTCTCAGATTCACTACAAAAAGCTTATATTTGAAAAAATGATTTGCAGTTACACAGGTGGAAAGCTTCACTTTGAAACATTGACAAGGAATACTTCCATGGAAAATATAGTGCTTAATACTGTGGTTTGATGGCAGGCCTTACTAACTGTGCGTTGGGTGTTTGTATACTCCATCATAGATAGCAGAATTGATGGTTCTCTTAGTTGCTAAAGCTACCTGGAGGCCTCTGATTTCCCTATTCCAGTGAGCACTAAAGCAAACCCGTCAAAAGAGCAGTGGTCTGTTACATAGACAGGGCTTTAGGACAGCAGCTTGTAAGTCTTTTTAATATATGAGCATTGGGGGTATAATATAATATATTTGTAATGAACATACTTGGATCTTCAAGGGAAAAAAAGCTCTCTGATATCTGTTGATCATGGAGTGTGGGAAGTAATGCTCTGGAGTGGAAGATACATGTGTGGGTCAAGAAAGGATGCAAAAGGATGAAGTGGTTGAAATGCACTACATCTGCCCACAAGTGAAGGAAAAAGAAAGCAATTAATGGGGCAAGGCCCCCACAAAATGGCAAGCAGAAACCCTGCTGGTACATGCTGGCTGTTGATATGCATTGTGCTAGCTCTGACCAGCTACACACACGGACAGGGTGCAGGTGGGATGTTTTTTCTCCCTGCTACTTGTTCTGCCACCAGATCAATGGCATGCCCCTCTCCCTTGTTTCATTTGTTTTCAATTGGGTTTTTTTCTGGAGCTGGTATGAATGCTTTTGAGTACTCCACCGCACTCATTTTCTTTGGTCTGTTTGACACTATAATCTTCTATGAGCTGAGAGACTAGAATGGTTGAAATTTTCCTATTTGTTTTTATAGCTTATTTCCATCTCTCCATAATTTTTTTAAGATGTCTGATAGATAAAGTATGCTTTTAAGGGTGCCTGGCCTGAATTCTAAAAATATTTGGAAAGGATTACTGGACACTAAATGTCTTCATAACCTAAAACATGTTAAAATTATATTTAAATTTATGAGAGTTTAATTTTTTGAAAAGCTATTTCTTAGTTCTCTTTTGCATTACTGCTTAGAAACAGACAATTCAATGGCTGTATTACTGAGAAGATCTGTTGCATCAGATTTTTTAAGTAGCAATTGACACTGAAACAATAAAACGGCAATATTACAGAGATGAGAGGAAAGACGAATGAACAGCTTTCAGGTTTTATTATGTAATTTCAGAAAAGTTCACATATATACCTACTTCCTCAATACCTTTTCCTTTTATGTGCATTTTATGTGCATTTTATGTGCATTTTTTTCACATTAATTGTGCAAAATAGACCTTACTATGCACTTTTTCTCCAAAAATTCTGATAATAGAAGGAGCTTCTTGTACTCTGGGAAAAATAAATAGCACGTGTGGAAGTATGGAGATTTGTGAAGGTCTAAAATGTCTTAATTGGACTTTTTTGCTGAATGAAGAACCTTGTTAGCATGCATGAATCCTCAACTTTTCATGTCCCTTAAATCAGAGATAAAGGTTTAACAAACAAATCCTACCTGTCAGATGTATTCTAACTATCATAAATTTTCTAGTTCCTTCCAGTTCTGTGTTTTTGAATCAGGATGATTTACATATTTTTTTCTGTTTAAATCAGTTTCTCTGAAATAAAATCAGATGTTACTGAGACCTAGTTATTCTTAAAAGTTCTGTAATGACAGCTGTCCCAGAGTAAGGCAAGCATGACATGACAATTCTTCTGAAAGTGCAAACCCACATATAGAGCAACAAAAGCAAATTAATTTTTAAATGGTTTGCCTGCAGTAAAATGACAACATTTAATGTCAGTATGACTTTACTGGACAAATGATAACAGATCACATGACTAGAATTTTTTAAAAGCATCAATGTCAGGCACTGACTGTAAATTCTCAGACAATCAGTCAGGTAGAGAGGCATGTAATGAAAATTTGACTTACACACTGTCTTCATCATAAGGCAAATTTGTTTCAAACTAGGCAGAATTACATCACTGATAATTAATTTGTTAAAAACAACTTTAAAATATAATCAAATAAAGAGAGAAAATAGGGAAATCTCATTTCTTGGAGATATTTACACCAGATGAACCATTTTGATTGCAAGGCAAGCTGGAATAGGACTCCATCTCAGCTTCCTTTTCCCTTGTTATTACATGCCAAAATGCAAACAAATTCCCTGTTGTGCACAGATTTCATCCCCTAGCTACCTGCAGCTGTTGATTGTGACTGTAAGAATCTGAGGCTGCTAGCTGCAGTGATTTGCTTGTTGTGTGGCCACAGTGAGCAGTGGCTGCTCAGGCTCCCATCCCACTCAGAGCGCCCCAGTGATAAGACAGCTGCCAAATAACCTCCTGTGTACTTTGGATAGAAAAAAATCTCAGTCTGAAAGTGTTTCTCCATACCTCTCCATACCTTTGTTTGTCTTGTCACTACAGCAACAGGCAGTTGTATTTTTATGGTTCTATTTTATATAATTTCTTTTCCTGCCGATGACCTTGAGCTTGTAAATTTTTGGTTGCAAACTGGCATAATGGACACACCTCCCTGTTTCACTGAAAATAATTCAGTATTTTCCTGATATTAAAACCCAACAGTTTTATGTGTGTAAAAGGAAAAGTGAAAAAAGAAAAAAAGCCCAGTCTGTCAGAGAAAAGGAGAAAAGAGAAATATGCATGGATTTGCATCTCAGGTCTGCTGACTTTATCTCAGACGACACATTCTTAAAGACATCTCTTGCCAAGAATGAAAAAATAATCCGTTTTTAAAATATTTTTAAGCAGAGCAAATAGCTAATCTTCAGCCTATCCCTTTCCGAAGGTTAGCAGTCTGTTTACAGAAATGATATTTATTTTTAACAAGTTTAGAAGCTCCTCACTGTCCAATGTAATGTGTGTCATTACATTGGGGGTTGTGGTGGTATTACCCTTGCTGATTTATAAAAACTCTATTACTGGAGATCTATGGAAATGAGAGCCCTGTTTTGCTAGAGGCCCTGCTCTGTGTGAAAGCCTTGATGAAAAACAATTCTTTTCAGTTACTGTAGTCAGAATATTTATTTACATATAAAATACAAACATGCAACTGGAATACACTGACAGAAAAATGAGCATTTAAGTGCCAGGCTACAGACTGTAGAATCAAAGCAAAAGGAGACTTAGGTAGATAAACTAAACTAAATTAACAACATCAAAGCTTTCTGCAGGCTGCAGTCAAAAGCTTTGTATGTGAAATAAACACTTGAAATCAATACAAATATCATGCTGCAAGGGTGAAGGCACCATTAGGGCATCTCATTTCTGCTGGCCTTCCCTGACAATGCTCTGCTGTGTGGGTGAAGAGCTATGAAGGAAAAGAGCATGTGCTCCAGCTGGAAGTGAGGGGGCTGGACAAAGAGCAAGGCTGTTTCAGACTAGTGCTTCAGTTGCGCTATTGTATGAAGGACAATACTGCTTTGCACAGGAAAACATGGTGACAATCTCAAAAATTGCCTCCGCATTAGTCTCAAGCAGTTTCTTTTCTAATCTGTACACACTGATTTCTGTAAATGACAACAGTAACCCCTTATTTTCTTCCTTTTTGTAGGCATGCAAATTACATGATAGTGAGGAGGACATAGTCAGGATATTGAGCATCAGTTTTTAGTGTATCAACACAGCAGCATTGAAATACATCCACAATTTCATATGAAAACTGTGCAAATAAACAAGGCATAGTTAGCAGCCCTGGTTGTGGAAGGTTTGACTTTTATATTATAAGCAATTTCACCCCGGTTAAGCAGAGAGTGCATGTCATGGATTAGCTAATTTATTCTATAATTTAATTCCTGTAGCAGTGCCAAGCCAGTAGGAACATATTGCTGGTCTTGCAAATTAAAAAGAAGCTATCCAAGTGACCAGTCTCTCATGCTGATGCAGTGCTGCTGTGGGAAGTTGGGCTAATCTTGGTGATTTAATTCAATGCGTATGTAATTTAAGGTTTTTTTACAAGACAGCTACAGTGTTACTGCCAATGTGTCATGGTTAAATATGGAGCTATGGTTCGGTCTGTATTTCACACTTCATTGCAGCAGCTGTTTCACAAATAGACAACTAGACTAAGGCTGAATAGTGTGTTGCATGTCATAATTTACAGTAATTTTTACATGTTTTTATGGAACTTAGACATAATATTTTCAAGGTTATTGTGGCTTTGTCAACTACTCTTAAAAAAAAAAAAAAATCAGTATTTTTGAGGTAGTTCACAAGAGGTTTACAGCATGGGCTGGGGAGTGCAGTTGTCCTTTCCAGCAAGCCTCTGGACACATAAGAAAGAAAAACACTACTGCTGAGCATTTTGTTCAGAGCATCGACACACTGTGAACACCACACCATGACAAGACCTTGGGAACATCTCCCCATCCTGCACAGGAGAAGAGTGCAAAAGCAGCTCCACAATTTGGAGGGGGTTAATGCCATACCTGCAACACAGTCAGGAGCTCTGCAGAGGGACAATGTAGGAATGCTGTGGCGAAGCAGACTAAACCCACTGTGGCTGCTGTTCTTCAGAGTAAAGACATTTCTCCAGGGAAAGTTTGGTTTAGGGTTTAGTTTACACTTGTGAACATTCACAATCTGTATAAAAATGGGTAAGAATCTTCCTATGAATGGGGTTAATCTTCATGTCAAATGAAGGCAGAATTATTAGCATGTGGTCTCTTGTCTCTTTATAAATGCTAATGTTGTTTTATTGGGAGAAATAGAATGACACGAGAGCATCTTCTCCCTTGTTTTTCCCATAGATTTCCCCAGAGTAAAACCTGGTATTTAGTAAAAATTCAATGTATTTTCCAGACTGCTTAGGCTGTGTGGTGAAGCAAAAGGTTTTCATTTTCTTGAAATATTTGTTCTTTATAACCTTTATCTCCCTTTGCGAGGGCATTGGGGACTGCTTTTAAAATATAATAGAAATGAAGTTTGAAAATAATGATCTCTCACAGCCGTGTGGCATAACCTTTGAATGGAGAGGTGTGTTTGAGAAGAATTGGGGCTGGTATTCAGCACAGGCTGCAGAAGGAGTAGAAAATTTCGACAGGCCCAAAGGCATGGTTAAGTTCTCCCTGAATAGTAAAAATGTAATGTAATATAAAATTCTATTTTCTGCTACTGTCAGCTGGATCCAGGAGCTATACCCTGGATGAATGGATGCATTATCCTGTTACAACTATGAGCAGACTGTTTGTGTCCTGTTTTCTGCATGAAGGGGATTTGTGAAGTACCCTCAGCTTTTTGGCATAATGAAATAGGAACCTGGGGACTTTGATCTTAATTTTTCAAATTTCCACCTTATTGCTTTGGGCTGACAGCCAGTATAGTGACAGCATTTCTACATTGTGTATCCACATTGTGAAGTACTAAGTTACAACCTCCCTCTCCTTCTTTAATTTCTCACTATCTCCAAGCAAGGCACAAACTGTTCCATAACAACTCTTAAATATTGGTCTTTGGCAAAGAAGGAAATACACTCTCTTCAATGACTGAAAAAACATTGAGTCAAAGTGAATCATTCATTCCCCACTGAGTACAAGGCAACATAAACACCTTCACTTTGCACCTAGCCAAACCAGCTTGATAGAATCCTCCCTTCTTCTGTGACTAGAGCAGGACTGTTACCAGCAACACAGCAGCAACAGAATGTGGTGAAATACACTCCAGCAATCTCTTATCTTACCAGCCTTCATTTCACATCCAAATCATGACAAAAGACAGAAAACACAGGAATCCTCTCTGCTTCAGATGCTATAAGTGGAATAATCTTATTTCCCTGTCAGTGATTAGATCACCTATTTAATCTTCCAGGATGCTGCAGAGTCTACTAAAGGTAGCTGTCTCCCTACTGTTGGTGTGGGAACCTATCAGGTTAGGAAGGTTTTCAGTAAAGATGAAAAAATTATTTTAAAGTTTTGGCTATGATGTCTACATGATTAGTGGATGCCAGCACCCATTACTGGCAGCACCAACAGGAGGTTAAGAAGGGTGAGGAATTCAGTGCAGGGTCTAAAAAACAGTTTCTCTTCTCAGGTGCATCTGCCACCAGCCCATGTGTGAGGATTTTTTATTTTCTCTTCCTCCAGACATAAGAACATGACTGACATGAGTAAAGAAGGTATTTCATTAGCAATAGAGATATTCTTTTTCTCTGCCATCAGAACTATGTTACTATACCATCGCTTTGGAGGAACATTTCCCTTTGGGGTAGGAATTGACCAACCATCAGAATTACTGCAAGAGGGAATGGAAAGTTGCTCCTGCCGTCTGAGAAATTGCACAGAAGTTATGCTGTCTCTGCAGTATAGTTTTACACAGTTGAACTAGGTTTGCCTAAGTAGAGTTTTACCCCGTCAGTAGTCACAAAACCATTAGTATCACTGCTTTAAACTCCATTTAAAGCTACTTTGTGTATTTATAAATTATACAGGAATTTTCAGTGGCCATTAAAATGTGTATTTTGATCCTGCCAACAACACATCAGTACATATTCTTCCAAGATGGCTAGTCATTGTGCTCCTGGAGAAGGAAGGAGAAAGGTTGGGGGGGAAAAGAGGGATGTGGGAAGACATGTAGCTACATGGTGCTGAGGATTGGGAAGGGTCAGTGATAATTTTGTGTGTCATGGGGTGGGAAAAGTTTAGGAGCTCTCCTGGGACAGGAAGAAGGACGTGTGGTGGGTTGACTCTGTCCAGATGCCAGGTACCCATCAACATCTCTCTATGAGATGAGCAGGGAAGACAAGATATAAAAAAAAAGTTTATGGGTCAAGATAAGGACTGGGAGACATCACTCCCACTTACTGTCACAGGCAAAACAGACTTGATTGGGAGAAATTAGTTGAATTTATTACCAATCAAATCAGAGCAGGATAATGAGAAATGAAAACTAAGTCTTAAAACACCTTTTCCCCCATCTTTCCCTTCTTCCCAGGTTTTACTCCTGAATTCTCTAACTCCTCCTGAGAGGAGCAGGAGGATAGGGAACGGGAGCTGTGCTTAGCTTACCAGAGGTCTCCAATGTTCCTTTGACCTCAGTGGGATGCCACTCCTGCTGACAGGCTTTGCCTAAACAGGACAGGATTGTCAGAAGTTTTCTGGCAGAAAATTTTCTGACAGGATTGTCAGAAAAAGAAACCAAACTCAAGCAGGATCACCAAGTTGCAGTAGATCTGCACCACCCTCTAGACTTGCTGCTCCTGCCAGTGGTGGGGAGACAGAGATTTCTGTCACTGGAAAAGCCCTCTGTCTTCCAACCTTCTATCAGCTTCCATGACAGACAGCCAGGCTGGGCTGGGGAGGGTAAGATCACTTTGGGCAACTGGGGTTTAAAAAATGGTGTCTTTCTTTCTCTGTCTCACTGCCTGTTTCTGTTCCATGTCAGTAGATAGCAGGGCCAATGCCAGCTCACTTCTCTCACCAAGTTGTTACCAAGATTAATTATCCAGATTTTAAGAAATTTGCAGCCATATCTAAACAGCCGTTGAGCTTTCTCTTGGTCTAGATGACTACTATGCAACAGCCAGGATGTAGGGGGATGTTTGGCTTCAGATACAGTCCTGTGGCTGACCAAGCAAGGTCAGTATGCAACATGCTCAGGGGCACATGCTCTGCTGACAGTGAATCCCCAAGAAGCTACCAGGATTTGTGTGTGACCTGAAATGCTAGATCAGTATTTTATGTTTGTAGCCTTCTATAGCAAGATGAAGAAATTCTGCAAGGATCCAGGTATGTTCACAAGGCTCAGGCATGAGCACTCAACTCTAATACACAGGATGAAGGTGTCCAAATCCAAATGCAGCCACAACAACAACACACTCTTCACATCTCTTCAGCAGCTTCTGGTACTGGTTCACTTGGAAGAGCCTCACTGAAAGTGCAGTGCTGTTGGATTCATAAGAATTTTAATGAAAATGAAAGCTTGTGTTTGACCACATTTCACTTTTTGGTCATCTGGTAGTAAATTAGGTTTAATTCATGTCATCTCATGCATGGTTTAAAAGTCTGTGTTGCCTTCAAGTGATTACTTTCAGCTACCCTTGATCACTCACCTGATTTTGCAGTTGTCTTAAAGTGTCCCAGAGCTGTGCAATGAGCTATGTTTTGCAGATGATCCCTTTGCAAGGACTTATGTTTTTGGTAATTTATGATTTCAAAATCCTGTGCCTGTATCTGGAAACACAGATCTTTGACAGCAAAGTTGGAACTATTAGTGCTTAGATTCCTCCCTACAATGCTGGTGAAGACCAAAAGAACTAGAGCATGCTTTTCAGAAGTGGATGGCGTTTTTCTTCTACTACTCTTACCCTGTAGAAGCTATGTCCTGTTTTTTCTGATTCCAAATTAATCCTTTGAGCACATCTCCTCCACTTAAAGTAAAAGTAACAGAGTTTCACTCCACTATTATCTAAACAGAAAATTGGTCATGGATTTTACCTTATATGACCCGACTTTGGTAAATTTTGACTGTACGATTTCCCTTCATTAGTAAATAGCTACCTGGTATTGTTTTGGAGCTCAAATCCCAGAGAGCATATTTACTTAATAACAGATGATCTATGCAGCAACATATGGGCAGGTCATTAAAAGGGGTTCACATTATCTAATTCAAACTAGTCCACTGTTTGACTTTCCGCACAGAGAATTAAGACTTGGCTCTCAACTCTGCTTCTCTGCTCCCCTGGGAGCTTCAGTTCAAAACCAGGCTAAAACTTTAACTGACCCAAGATGAACCATTTTCAGCAAATTCTGCCTCTCAGCCTACAAAAGTCTGTCCCTTCACAAGTAACCTTGAACCTTGTCTGGCTGCCTGAGGACCACATGGGGGTTTGTTTCCCTTCTGTGGGTTCTGCAGAGCATCCTGTCTGCTTGACCATGGACAAGCCTGCTGACTGCAGAGGCAGGGAGGGAGAGGGGCAGGGGAGGACATGCCTTTGGAGTGCCCGGAGGAGCATGAAAGCTACCTAACCTATGGTGTTGATACACACTGTATCTAGCTTTTCTGGCTTGAGAAAAGAAAGTTTAGGGGAGCCTTTATCATCACATTCCGTATTTAAAGGATGGCTACAAAGAAGATGGAGATTCCCTTTTTACAGGGAATCACACTGAAATGATGAAGAGCAATGGGTATAAGCTGCTTCTGGGGTGATTCCAATTAGACACAAAAGAAAATTTTTTCACAGTGAGAACAATCAACCATTGGAATAATCTCCCTATGGAAATGGTGGATTCCTCAACACTGAACATTTTTAAGATTCACCCAGACAAAATGCTGGGCTGTCTTGTCTGGACCATGCTTTTGCCAAGATAGGTTGGATGAGTTGATCCTTGAGGTCTCTCATACTTACTGCAGGCTGTTCTCAATCCTAGTTGTAGGTGATTTCCTAGTGATGAGATTTATCAACAAACATGGAGTGAAGGAAAAGACTAACACTTTTCTGGAACTGTTATCCTGTTCTGCTAACTTGAAACTCCAGTAAATTGTTTTCCTACCTATAAACAGTGTCACACAAGAACAGCATGTGCAGTTTCTACACATAAATTTCTGAATATCCTGCTATTCAGAAACTGCTTCTCATAGTTTCTTAATGCAGATGGTGATGGACAGTTCCATTTGTCTACAGAGCACCATATTTCCATGAGGGGATTCCTAGGCTATGATTGATACACTGTCATTCCTCTTTAGTATATAGTCTAAATACACCATGCAGTTAACTAAATCTGTGATAGAAGAGCTCCGAATCCAGTACACAGATGGCAAGCTGGTTAGATTCTGGGATGTCCTGGCTGAGAGCTTTCAGAGGTCTATGTTCTCTGTTTTAAATCCAGCAAAAGGACTCCAATGAACTGTTCCTGTATGGCTGGTTTCTGTTTTACCTTTTGAATCATGTTGAAACAACACTGTAAAAACATTGTCTTCAGAATTCTAGGTTATTGTTGCAAGTCTAAACCAAACCCGTGTTTCAGAGATGCCATTTCTAGACAGTGATTTTTTATTTTATCTTTGTAACTTTTTCTGGAGTGCATAAGCAAGAGCCTTCCTCATAGACTTGTTCTCAGCACATTATGTGACATCATAACATGCTATTCTATGAAAATATTTTTTAAAAACATGCTAAGGATTCATGGCTGAACTAGTTCGGTAGATATGTGACTCCAGAAAAGCTGTTCTCCTACAGTCTGTGAAAAAGTTGGTACAGCTTTATTCAAAATACTTGCAGCTTGCTCATTACAGTGTCTCAGCTCCTCAGAGCAGGAATTTATGGCAGGTTGAACAGCCCTAGAAGTGGAGACCAACTTACAGAGCAGTGATGGCTCACCTAAACTGTTCCAGGTTTTCTGTGCATGCATGGACTCCCACAGGTTTGGGCAGAATCCCTCTGCCAATTGACTCAGCCAATTGTGAAATTATCTGCTCCCCATTCAAAGAACCTGTGAGAAGTTCTCCTCTTCATGCAGGAAATAAGAAATTCCAGGCTTACTTCTGGGATTGGGCATAGTTCAGACAAGCCCAGAGTCCACAGCAAAACTCCAAAGTGCAGATGTAGGACAGTTTTACTCTAAAGAGCCAAATTTGGAAGACCAGGGGCTTCGAGTTAGACAAGGGAGGTTCTGTGCATGTACCCTGGACCTATTTAATTTGAATACATATGTATTACAAAACTGAGAAAAACAGTTGGGACACTATTTAGCTTGAACTGACTTCAAATAACTTGTATATGTTTTTAACATACTTTTTCCATGTCTAGAATGCTAAGATGTCAGGAGACTTATTAAACAACAAAGCCAGATGTTTCTCCTGGGCTTGTGGTGGGTGGGATAATTAGACTCAGAGATCAAACAAAGAGACAGATTTTAAAATTTAGACTTTTCATATATTGCCTTATAACAGTGGGTGTCTCCACTAATGGTCCTATGTCTTTTTCATTCTGCTCACAGCAGAATGCTTTTTTTTATTTTGAAGTTAATCAAACTACTATTATAATCTAGGTAAAGTTAAGGTGGTATGCATATTCCTTTAGTTAGCACATGATAAAAGATGACTGCCAAACATTGGAGGTAATCCAACAAACAAGACATTAAATATGCAAGTAGTTGTACTTGTTTCAGAGGGATTAGTTATGTGCCTAAAGAGAGAAGCTGATGTGAATTTATTGCTGGCCTATGGCTACTGTTAGCACAGACCTGAGACTGCAGGAAATGCAGGATGAGTATTTTCAGGCTGACAGTTTTCATTTTGAGTGTTTAAGATGAAGTGGACCTGTTTTAACCTAACTGGCATGGGATAAAGGGTATGAGCAAAGAGAGAGCTAAGTTTACTGGTGCTTTTTGAGGTTTTATTTTGTTTTGTGGGTTTTGGGGTTTTTGTTTGTTTGGTTTTTTTGTTTGTTTGTTTGTTTTTGGGTTTGTTTTTTGGATTTGGGGTTTTTTTTCATCTGGTTTTGGTTTGGTTTTGTTTTTTATTTCCACTTTCTCCATTCATTTCTAAGTGTGAACATCTTATGGTTCACTTACTCTGATGAGACTGGACAAGTTTACACTAAACTACAAACAGTGACTAATGCAACAAACTGAAAGTGTCTGTGTTGTTCAGATTTCTTCCAAATCCCTTAATCATTCTACGTTATGCAATATTCTCATTCTTCCTCCCCCTAAGCACATGAGATAAATTAAATTGTACTGGTCAGCATATGGGTCAATGAAGCAAGCAGTATTTTTCAAGATTTTTTTATTGCATATGTCTAGTCTTTGAAAAAAGGGATAAAAAAGGAATATTGTGTGCACCACTCCAGGGTGAGGAACAAAATGGAGAAGAAAAGGGGAGGGAATATTTTGGCATTCCAAGTTTTTCTGCTCTATTTTTCAAGAATTCCTCTAGTGAATCAGACTAATGCTGAATTTAGAGTTCTGCCACTAATCTTGCATGCAAACTTATCATGTCAATGTTGAGATTTTGGAAATTTTCTGAAGAGAGTTATTTAATTGCTTTAAATCTAACTGTCACTTAAACAAAAATCACAATCTTATTCCAGCTTACTTTTAAAGATATTAGAAAATGAGTTTTAAATGAGTTTTTACAGAAAATGTTTCTGAGAAAGTCACAAGAATGTGAATGAAACCAACCAGAGAGCTCAGGCATCATGTTTTTAGTTATGAAAGATAGATGTCCTCAGTTGTAAAAGTACTCAGTTGGAAAAATAGATTTATTTCTGTTGCTTGGACTTAGTAACTAGGCCCTGTTTAAAATTTTTCTTCTTCATGTTTTTGAGTGAAACACCAAAATTTAGAGCTAATAACTTGCATGACAGAGTGACTTGCTGAGTCAAAGAATGAAAGGCTGTGGATGTTGTCTATCTAGACTTCAGTAAAGTGACTCCCACAACATCCTTCTGGAGAAACTTGCTTCTCCTGCTGTGAATGGGTGAATTCCTTGCTGAGTGAAAAACAGGCTGGATGGCTGTCCCCAAAGGGTAATGGGGAATCTAGTTACATCCAGCTGCCACTAGTGGTGTTCCCCAGGACTCACAAGTGGGGCCAGTTCAGTTTAAGGTATTTATTGATGATCTGGATGAGCAAATTGAGTAAACCCTCTGTAAGCTCACAGACACCAAACAAGCCAGGAATGTTGATCTGCTGGTGGACAGGAAGGTTCTGCAGAAGGATCTGGACAGTCTGGATTGATGGGCTGAGGACAATGATATGAACTTAAACAAGATCAAGTCCCAGGTCCTACCCTTGGGTCACAACAACCCCAGGCAGTGCCACAGGCTGGGGCAGAGTGGCTGGAAAGCTGCCCACAGGAAAAGGACCTGGGGGTGCTGCTGACAGCAGCTGAACATGAGCCAGGGTGTGCCCAGGTGGCCAAGAAGGCCAATGGCATCCTGGCCTGGATCAGCAACAGTGTGGCCAGCAGGACCAGGGCAGGGATTGTCCCCCTGTATTCAGCTCTGGTGGGGCTGCACCTCAAATCCTGTGTTCAGTTTTGGACCCCTCAGTACAAGAATGACATTGCTCTCTACAAGTACCTGAAAGGAGGCTGTAAACATGTGGACATCAGTCTCTTCTGCTGTATTTCAAGTAAAAGGACAATAGAAAACAGCCTCAAGTGGTGCCAGATGTTCAGGTTAGATAGTAATTTTTTTTTAATTTTTTTTTTTTAAATGAAAGAGTGGTTAGGCTTTGGAATAAGTTGCTCAAGGCAGTGGTGAATCACCATGTGTCAAAGTATTCAGGAAACATAGATCTTGTGAATGTGGTTTAGGAGTGATTGTGCTGCTAGGTTGACAGCTGGACCAGAAGATCTGAAGACCTCTTTGAACCTTGATGATTCTGTGATTCTGCCTCTGGAATCTGGAAAGCACGTTGAAGAACCATCTGCAGGGAAAGGTTCACAACTTTTCTCAAGGAAAGAGTGTTACATGGAGTAGCTGCACTTCTGTTCTCCAAAGCAGCCACAATATTCTTTAATTTAATTCCTGTTTCCTATAGGAAAACAGGTGAACTTCAAACACCCTATGGTAAACTGTGATGTAAAAAAAAAAAACCCCACCCTGAATTTCAAATAGCTTAAGGCTAGAAAACAGGCTAAGACTTTAAACTATCCAGGGTACTTAAGGTGGTAAATTAGCAATTGATATTTAAATACTCACCAGCTTTTACAAAATTACTTCAACTAATTCAGTATTTTTCTTGCTTCAATGCAACAATAAGATTCCATGACATTCGTGGTAATTTTTATTTCATGCATTGCTATGAAAACATTCCTCTTTCAAAATGTATCTTGCTGCTCTTGGACACTCCCCTAAAATAGAAACAAAATGAAAACAAGTGATGTGTAAGATATTTTCAGCACTACGTTTATTGTATTCTGGCAGGATTGGCAGCAGAGTAAACCAAGATCCAGCTCAGTACCGTGCTGTGTTTGGTGGGGAAGAAGAGCACTGCTGCAAAGGAAGACAGCACAGTCATGAAGTAGGTTTTCAGCTTTTGTAAATACGTTCTTTGTTCCAGGTAATTATTTTACTGTTTATGTCACTAAAGGTATTTTCTAATATTGATTGATAAGGATTTAATGATTCAGTGGAGAAAATCTTGGTTTAAAACAACAAAAAAAGAGATAGAACTACATTAAGGGTCTTTTTCCTAAGAATTTTAGTGACAACTAAGGCCACTAGCCTTAGCTAAGGCTATTTTTGAGGAAATAATATGCTTATATTTTACACCTAATTCCATTATGTGTTCCCGAAGGAATATGAGGAGGAGCAGAAGGTACAGTAAACCCTGAACTTACTGTCTGTTCTTCACATATTCTCTGTGCAGATGAGGTGCTTTCCCTAGCAATTTTTTTTCATGAGCTGAAATCCAATTTCTAGGCTAAAAAGGCTATCTTTACAGTATAGTTGATCTTATGATAACACAAAAAAATGCAGTTTATGGTTTTATGTGGAAGTCACTATGATGAATTGAAGTATTTGCAGAAGAACATATTTTGACGCTGGAAGCCAAACTTCAGGATATGAGGCTTTATTCCAAATTGGATGAAACCCCAAGGTATTGGCAAGTATAACCATTTAAGAAGCCATCTTTACCACATGCTTTATTTATATTCGTGACTGCATTTTCATGGGATTTTGCTAGTCAGATCACACCTAGTGAAAGATCTGGGGAGACAGCCAGAAATTTAAATAGGCTAAACAGTTGGCCAGGTAAGCTTCACCTTTGGTTTTATTTTTGTGAATTCATATTAACTACACTCATATGGAACTTACTTTAAATTTACGATAGTATAACTCATTGCAGACCTTGGGTCCAAATGCCCAATGTGAATAAACAAAGTGATTCCATTTTAATGGTGAAGGCTTTGGCCCATGTTTGCTGTAGGCAACCAGTGAATATTATACCGCTGTATATCACTTGCTTGCTCCTTTTTCACTTGTTTATTGCAAGCATAGGAGTTTCTATAACTAATTCAATATGTGTATCTTCCACAGAAGTTCCAATGACTGTACATCCCATCGCAGAGGGGACTTTTAAATCCATTGCTGCAGAAGAGGACAGAGAAAATGTTAAAGATTGAGAAAGTTCTGAACTTCCTTGAGACTTGAGTGAGGCCTAGATGGAAAAGTGTAGAGTTATAATACCATTCCCATCTAGAGGCTTAATTGATGTCATGATGATGTCAGAAATGCCTCAGTAATAGTGTTGCTGAGTCTGTTTATGCCTGTGGGGACATAGGCAGAACCACATGAACACCCACCTATACCTGGGATAATACTGAACATTAGGTTTGTGAGCAGGTATCTCACTGTTATTTACTTCTCTGTAAAACAAGGCTATTACATCATTTTTACAAGGAAAATAAAAATGTGTTAGAAAAAATCAGAAGTCCATTTATTGTTGGTGGCCTTACTTAGAGAGTGGAAGTCCTCCATTGCTTTCGACTGTGTGATCCTTCTCTTACCTGCAGTAAGCTGAACTGAGCTCTGACTGTTTTATCTTCCTTTGAGCTCAGCCAATTACTTTTCTTCTCTCTTCTTGGAAAACTGTGAGCCCAGAAGTCTTCTGTCTCTAGATGCCAAGCTGAATTCTACCTGCACATAAAGAGAGAGAATAACACAAATATATGGGGCCAAAACATAAATCATGCCAGCTTGCTCATTTTTCCTCATTAGCTCTCTGAAATGGAAGAAACCTTCTAAATAATGTAGATTTTAACACAGTCATCCAAACTGCTAGGGAAGCTTGGAATGTTTTAATCTTGCCATTTGCCAAAATGAGCCTATGATGTCAAGGGTGATGCTGCCTCAGAAGTACACAATATGCTTTGTCCTTGGATTGCCCTATCAACTCACAAGCTATATCCTGAGAATCAGGTAGCATTAATGTTAGAAATATAGCCATAGAAGATCCTCAAAGTGAGACAATTAGCCAAGAGCATAGCGACATGGCCTGGCAAATACAGCCAGTGACTTATTTTGGTCTGAATGAAAATGTGTGCTCTGCAATGAAGGAATACTGTACGTAGTTTCAGGTTAGAGCATCAATATGCCCTGCAAAGCCTCCTGTCCTCTAAAAAGCTCACCATGTTTGAGCTACGTAGATGCACCTTGCTGGATTTCAAGGTCTCTTAACATACAACCCTGAAGGAAAAAGAGGGTTTTAATTAGAGCTAGTATACATTTTAGTGCAGAAACATTCAGTCGCTTTGAAAGCTTAAAATATGCTTTGTATTTTCAAAGTCAGGAAAACTATCAGGAACTATCCTCCAGTGACTTTTATAATTTTTATACAGTGCACTTTAAGAAGCAAAATGAAGCACCTGGTTCTGTGTTTGCTCTTGTGAGCCTTTCTGTGTGATAACTTCTCTTCAGTTCATGTTCTTCTTTCTCAGTAATACAGTGCTGGCACACTAATGTTCTGAAGGGAGGGAAGACATTCAGCAGGCAGCTCTGGAGTGAAGAGATTGATTACACCCTGATAATGGTATAAATAATTCAGAAGTCGGAAGTAATGAGAACCTGAATACTGATGCTAAGAAAGCATGTGGGAGATACCCTTAAGCGAAACTTATTTCACGCCTTCCTCTCTTACTGACAAAGTAAGCTGAAAACTGTCTTACATAAAATGACCCTCCCACTTCATCAACCTAGAGTTTGCTTTTCATACAAAGAGTGACACAGGGAAGTTTTATTTTTAAGGCCAAAAAATGTGCAGGTCTCATTCTAGACACTGTTGGTGAACCCTTCCAAAAACATGACCTGGGAAGTGACCTAGCTCTCAAATGACATACCTCAAAAAGTACAGGGAAGAAAAGCAAACAGAGCTTGACCAGTACTTCTGTGGAGCTTGATAATTCTGTTGCTACAACTTCTCTTCCACCTAGTCAACGGATTATGGTCAGAGTTACGAGACAGGTCATTGCTGAAGACGCCCATCATTCAATTACTCAAAATCCTTGAAAAATTGCATATTATGAATTTTCAGATCTTAATTTCTAAAAATGTTTTCTGAGTTATGACCGTAGATATTAAAGAGTTACTGGAATGTCTCTCTGTCTGACAGGGATTTCAGGATGGATTTTAGTACCTCCCCACTGTGCCTTTCAGTTTGGCATCTTCATATGTATTCTAAGTACAAAATACACAGTATGAAAACAACAGAGCTGGTTTTTCCTGAAAGATAATTACTCAGATAGTATCCTAGATAACAATTTATGAGTCATTGAAATTATTCCAGACGCCAGTAAATAAAACTCTATTTGTTGTAGAAATGTGGTTAATGGGAGGGAATACTTTTGAATAAAAAATTTATATTCCTCCCAAAAAAATTATATGTTTATTTTTTGAAATAAATCATGGTAATATGTAAAAAAAACCCCACATACAAGTTTTTCACATACACATACAAGTGACAGCAGATGATGGATCAGTTGCAACAGAGAATAGCTTGCAAGTGGGTTGGTAGGACAGAGGAGAGGACATTCCAGTTAGGTTACAAATTGGGCTGATTATCAGAAGATTAGTTTTCATCTGAAATTATGGTTGTTACAGTTGGATTATGGTATATATAATAGGTTCTCTTTTCCACTAGTTTGGTCTGTAATTCATTGGCTGTCAGTATAAAAGCAAAAATCAGCTAAGGGGCACGTTTATGCTGCAAAAGTTTTTGCAAGATCAAATGATCTGTTTGCTGATCTCATGGTCAGCATTTATATTCTAAAGCAGTTCCAATAGTAAAAGACTTCAACAATAAATATTAAGAAGCAGTTAATTCACTAAAAGTAAATCTGAATGTTGGGAAACACTGATGGGTGTTATTAGCATTTTTGTTGTGTGAGGCTGATACTGTTGGGGAGGCATCTCAGTGCTTAAGAAACTGCATCTGAAAACACCAGCATCATATCCTCTGCCATGATTATGGCTTCCCATTGTTTCTAGTGTATGTTTTTATAAGATAGTGATGAAAACAATCTCATGTATTGTAAATTCAACTATTCAAGCTCTTTAAGTGTAAACAAACACGTTCAGGTATGACTAACTGCTTTTCAAGTTATTTTCCATGAGTTTTTTTGTGTTTTGGTATTAGAAGACATTGGCTTAAAATATAGAACTTTCCAATAGCTCAGCAACTTCTGGAAGTGAAGTTTATCTGTATTATATATGTCCACAGTCAGTATTTTGAGAGCATAAGCCTAGATAAGCAAATCACTGCCCTTTCTACAGAGTCATTCAAAAGGCCTCCTCTCTGCATATATTATGACTAGCCACTACTCATAACTTTTGCTTATTGCTTTGCTTCTTGTATTCAAAAGTCCATATACAAGATTTTAATTGTCAAAATGTTTTCCTTGTCTGCAGCTGAAGACTCCTCATGGTATTTGTTTACTTTTTCCTTTTGCTTTTCTCTAAAATATATATGTTTTTAATAATTTTTTTTAAAACTAGACTAATAGACAAAGGACTCTAGAATGTTTTGCCCCAAACTGAAATGCCATAATTTTGGAGGAAATAATTACTGCTGATCTATGCTGGCATAGTGCACAATTATAGGACAGTGTTTCTGCAAAGGCAATGCATTAAAGCACTATACACCTCATAGCTGGTGGAGATTGTCACGTGTTGTTCTATGTGGAAAGAACAAATACTACTGGAAAGGAAAGAAAAAACCACTTTAATAATCACTTAAAAACTTATATCTAGAAAAACTGAATAATTCATGAGGGATCCATTTAGGAAATATTCACCCTTGGCCATAATTTACAAAGCAGCAGATTCCCCAGTGAGTAACAGAACAATAATGGAAGGTTAGACATTACCCTATGGTGTCCCACAGTCTGATCAAAACCACTGACCTGTGCTGAAGTCAAACTAAGACAGGCTTCTGGGCTAGCATCCATAGAGATGCAAAGATTTCTTCCACTTCCATGAGCAAAGTAATTTTGGTATTAGCTGCCATCTCAACCATAAGGTTGAAATTCATAGAGATAAGGTAAATGGCAAGAAGAAAAAGAGGAATCTAATGCAAAATTCCACTGTTTGTGCCAAGAGATGTGGACCCCTGAACCTTGAATCACTGGAAAGGTACCTTAAAAAACTCCTAGTGCTCTAAAAGTCAGAGCTCAATTTTCAAATTAATAAAAAATTCAAACCTTTAACAAATTGTTGGCATGAATATCTGTGTTAAATCCCTTTAAACTTCCTTCAGCTCTGGCTTTGGAGGAAATTTAGCATAAGTTATTCCCTCCATATTGTTTCATACTGGAAGTTCTCCTGAAGAATGTAATTGGCAGCCAAGATGTAAGGGGGTATGAGGATACAGTCTCATTACAGGTATATGAGCATATATATACAGATATATGTAAGAAATACGTAATATATTATGTTCACTGATCTATTTGTCTGTCTGTCTATCTATAACTATCTATCTATCTATCTATCTATCATGTCCTTTAAAAAAGGGCGAAGAACAGTTTGGCTGCTCCAAATAAAATCAACTCTGAAGGAAGATGTAGCTCATTGTCTTCATTTTGTAAGCAGTTCATTTCATGCTGAACTCCAAATTTCCAAAGGAACAGAAATACTATTAATCAGGATATCCTACAACAGATCACCTTCAGCTGTTAAATGAACTGTTGGAAGGAAAAAAAGAAAAGGATATAAACTACCAATGCTTAAATGTTTATTGATCATGCAGAAACTTTCCACTTTGCCTAGAAAATATCTAATAAATAGAGCTCCAAGACAGCTGAAAACCAGTGATTAATGCTAACATTAGCTCTCCTATTTCACCAAGCTGAAATCTATATAAATGGGACCAAACCAAAAAGCAAGGTTGTGTCACTATTGCCAAGGGTTCTAGCATAAATAATATTGCAGAAGATAGAAATACAGAAATATGAGAAATAGAATAACTGTTCATAGAAATATAGAATCATTAAAGTTGAGAAAGACCACCAAGATAATCGAGTCCAGCTATTGCTCCTACAAGCATTCCTACAAACTTTGCATACTTTGGCACTGAATAGAAAACTCTAAGCAAGATAACATCTGTGACCCTGAGGATCCTAAATCCAAAATTCCTTATAAAGGGTTCCGTGATGAAACTGCAAAACTACAGTGCAATGTAGACATCCACCACACTTTCTTACTATACCTAGCAGATCAGTATAAGTAGTTTATACCTGTGATACACATATTTAAACTAGGTTAAATCAAAGGAGTGGATTTCACTTTTTTCTTTCTCCAACACAGAGATAATGGCTATTATGGACAGTGAAATGTGGTCATAAGTATCTTGGTACACAGCAATGTTAATTTTGGTTCCAGATACTTTTTTGTTAAAGAGATGTTAGCAGACTAAATGGCAGTGGAGTGAACAGGAGCACTTGCAAAACTCATTTGAAAGCAAAGGTGGTCAGTTTTGTTTCAAGTGAAGAATAAAAATAACTTAAAAGTAGTTACAGATCAAAATCTGTAGCTAAGACTTCTCTTTAATTGCCAGAAAATGTAGATGACTTTTTTTGCTTCATGGAGCCTTTGTTCCTTCATCTTCACATCTTCCAAGTAAAATCTGTTCCCCAGAGACAATAACATTCTACTGAGCTCTAAATAAAATAGGAAAGATGATAGGAAAGTTTTGAATTTATAGTATTTTATTCCCCAAAAGGAAATAAAAACATATATTCAAAAGAATATTTTCTCCAAATGCACCTTACGTGGTTTTGAGACTCTTCCCTTATATTCTGCTTTGTTTTGGCTCTCAAGAATAACTGTCACAAAGAGTTTTTCATATGACCTACTAATGTCATGCCCTGGCTCTGCATATATGTATGTGACAGTGATAAATGGAAATCAGACAACTGCATTCCTCAAAATTGTGCTCATTGGGATCTTGCATTTGTGTGGCCAGAAAAATAACTCATTTATTTTGCAGTGTTAATTTCTGCAGTCTTATTGCAGAGAGATGAGTGGAGAGAGAAAGTACAAAGTGGCATGTGTGTTACCCAAAGGGTAAAACTGCTTAAATAATGATATAGCCAGATTGAAACCTCTTCTGGTTTGCTTCAAGTTATGGTCATAAGAAATGGTATTAGACAGGGATTTTTCCTCTGTGTTTGTAAATGAAATGCCCTCATGTTAAAAGTAGTAAGATTTTACTAGTTTTCTAGCAATGTTTCCTTATTTTTTCCTTCTTGGATGTCAGAAAATTTTTGAAGGTCATTATGAATTTGGCTGGAAATGTTATTAGCAGAACTTCTAAAATGTATTTGAAACCATTATTCAATTAAATCATGGCCGAGGTAAAAACAAACAGAAACAATGAATCTGGTGATTCTGATGAATAGCTGACCACAGAAAATGTGTGTCTGCTCTGAGAAACAAAAAATATTTCATCAGCCATATTTGTTAAATGTATATGACTGAGAAAGAAAAACAAAACCATTTTGATAGACTCCCTGGGGAAAAAAATAAAAAACCAAAGAACTTTGGTACATATAATAATGACAGCCGTAAATATCAGTATCAAAAGTCAGAAAGAGCAATTATTTATGTCCCCTTATAGGCCAGAAATCTCCTAATTTTAATATAGAACAACTATGTCTACCAAGATTCTTATCTAGCTTCATCTTTTGTTGTATTTTTCAAGGGACTGGTAATTGTACAGAATCTCAGCATCACAGAATACGCTGGGTTGGAAGGGACCCATCAGGTTCATCAAGTCCAGCTCTTGACCCAAAACAGGACAGCCCAAGAGTCACACCATATACCTGAGGCCATTGTCCAAGCACTTCTTGAACTCTGTCAGGCTGGTGCTGTGACCACTTCCCTAGGGTGTCTGTTCCAGTGCCCAAACACCACATGGATGAAAAACCTTTCCTTGCTATCCAGCCTAAACCTCCCCTGACTCAGTTTAATGCTACTTCCTCAAGACCTGTCATTAGTCAAAAGAGTAAAGAGATCAGTACCTGTCTCTCTACATCCCCTATCGAGGATGTTGCAGACTGCTGTGAGGTCTCCCCTCAGTCTCCTCTCCTCCAGGCTGAACAGACCAAGTGACCTCAGCCACTCCTCATATGACTTCCCCTCCAGATCCTTCACCATCCTCCTTCCCCTCCTTTCTATGCTCTCTAATAGTTTAATGTCTTTCTTACATTGTGGCACCCAAAGCTGCCCCCAGCACTCGAGGTGAGGCTGCCCCAGTGCAGAGCAGAGCAGGACAATCCCCTCCCTTGCCCAGCTGGCCATGCTGTGCCTGATGTCCCCCAGGACACACTTGGCCCTCCTGGCTGCCAGGGCTCTGCTGACTCATATTCAACTTTGCATTGACCAGGACCCCCTGGTCCCTTTCCATGGCACTGCTTTCCAGCATCTCATTCCCCAGTCTCTCTGTACATCCAGGGTTGCCCATCCCTGGTGCAGAATCCAGCACTTTCTCCTGTTGAACTTCATATGGTTGGTGATTGCCCAGCCTTCCCACTTTATGAAGGTCTCTCTGCAGGGTCTCTCTGTCCCCCAGGGAGTCAACAGCTCCTCCCAGTGTAATACTATTGCCAAACTTGCTGAGTATCCCTTCCAGTCCTGCATCCAAGCAATTTATGAAGCTGTTGAAGAGCACAGGGCTGAGGATGGAGCCCTGTGGAGCCCCACCAGTGACAGGTTCCCAGGCTGATGTCACCCCATTCCCTGTAACCCCTTGTGCCCAACCCATGAGCCAGTTGCTCACCCATCACATGTTGTGTTTATCCAGCTGTGGGCTGGACATTTTGTCCAGAAGGATCCTGCGAGAGACAGTGAAAATTTTACTGATATCCTAAAAGATTGCAGCTACTGGTTTTCCTAGATCAGCTGGGTGGGTTCCTCTCCTGTAGGAAGAAACCAGATTTGACAAGAGGGACATTTTCCTCCTGAAACTGCACTGTACTGGCTGTAGCCAGTGACTGCATTGTCCTCCATGTGTTTTTCAATACCTCCCAGAATATTTTTTTCTATAACTTTACCCGGCACTACAGTGAGACTGACAGGCCTGTAGTTTCCAGAGTCCTCCTTCTGGCCCTTCTTGAAAATGAGGACAGTGTTCACTGGTTCCCAGTCAGCTGGGACTGCTCTGGATTCCCAATGCACCTTGAAAATCATCAACTGAGGTTTTCCAAAGACAGCAGCCCGGTCCTTCAGAATTCTTGGATGAATTCCATCAGGCCATATAGAATTGTACAGATTACCAAATGCAAAGCACAGGTTGATCTTACCTTATTATGGTGTTTCCAGTATGCTAAGAATTAAAATGATTTACGTATCTGAAGCTCATGGACAAGTTAATAAGGCAATACCTAGCTCTTGAAAGTTACTGAAGTTTCTTTAAACAGAGCAAATATTTTTTCCAGATTTGATACTGTCTGCCTTTTTCCCCAGTGTTGTGTCACCTTGGAGACTGTGGTCAACTGAGGAGAACTGCAGGCATTCCATAGCTGCACTGCAGTAAGTTGTGCTGGTTTTATACAATATGGTCTAGTCATCTACAAAAGAAGAAAATCTCTGAAGAAAAAAGAAATCTATTATGTCAGGCTGCAAGGATCCTGTACACTGTGCTATTTGTTGGTGGAAAGAATTCCAGTGTAATAAAACATAGCTCTGAAGGTTTCACAGTATATTAGCATAAGTTTGGCTTTCACTTATGTACTATAGATATGCATGAGCATGCACAGCATAATTGTAGTTCCCCTATTTATGAAACGGAAGTAAAATATTGCATGTGTCCACTTGTGCCCCTACAGTACTGGCATGGTTTAACCACAGCCTTATGCAGCTGCTTGCTCAGTCCCCCATCAGTGGGATTGGGGAGGGAAGCAGAAGCACAGAAAATACAAAACTCATGGATTGAGATAAAGACAGTTTAATAGGGAAAGCAAAAGCCATGCACAGAAGCAAAGCAAAACAAAGTATTAAGTCACTGTTTCTCATGGGCAGGCAGGTGTTCAGCCATCTCCAGGAGAGCAGGACTGAATTATGCATAATAGTTAATCGGGAAGCCAAATGCCATCACTCCAAATGTTTCTCCTCCACTTTGTCCTTCTTTCCCCATTTTACACACTGAACATGATGTCGTATGGTCTGGAATATCCCTTTGGTCAGTTGAGGTCACCTGTCCCAGCTGTGTCTCTTCCCAAGCTCCCAAGCATCCCCAGCTTCATTGTCAGCATGGAGTACAATAAGCAGAAAAGGCTTTGGCTCTGTGTAAGCCCGATTCAGCAACAAAAATGTCTCTATATTATCAGTCTGTGTTCAGCACAAATCCAAAACACAGCCCTGTACCAGCCACTGTGAAGAAAGTTAACTCTACCCCAGCCAAAACCAGCACAAGTATCTAACATGAGATTCCATCAAAGACCATCTCTTGTTTTGGTTACATATTCCACTTAGCTATCTGCCTGCTGTACATCCTTTCTGCTTTGTTTATAACTTCAGTGATGCATGCTGAACTGGAAAGCTTCAAGAGCCAAAATACAGAACACATAAGAGGTCAACTGTATTTTTGGAAGTCATCAGTGTTTGCAGATTTATTATAATGGAAAACTGTAATGACACAAAATGTTAAAACGAGCTAATCTGTGATGAGCTGGCTGGCAAATAAAACTCTAAATTGTTCCATAAATAAGAAAAATAGTCAAAAGTTTAGGTGAATAATTAAAAAAAAAAAGTGCAGAAATCACTGCAGTTGAAGAAATAGATAGAATAGCTTGTTATATCTCATAATACATTTAACCCGTGTCTCTCTAGCCTTTGCTAACTGGATCCTGATTTCATAGATGGTGATCTTAGTGTGTAAATATCTCTATATCATAATCTATCTTCACTCTTAACAAAAAAATCAGAGGTATCTTCAAAGGATCATGTATTAAGATTGGGGGGTGCAGGTGGGAATGAAGTGTTAAATATCCTAGTATTAGGCCATAAAATCTTGTAGTGCTCATACTGAGTTACAGGGCTTGGATTACATGGTTTGTGAATGGGAAGGGACTCCAGATGAATGGAAAATTTTTCACAGGTTTGGTTTTTTGTTTTGTTTTTTTTAGATCACATAAATCTTTATCCAACATTAATGTTTCTCACTAAAAGGAATGTGTAAGAAAAAATGGAGAGAAATGTCTACATTAAACAGCATAAATTTAATTCCTTTTGTAAGCAAATAATCAAAATTTCTTCCAAGTTTTTTATCATGGAGAAATTTTAGAGTTTGTTCAGGTTTTGTTGCTATCCAGACATTTGTTTCTATGTCTGTACTTTCACTACTGGCTCACATGAAGGCAAAGCATTTTATCCACATCAGTGCTCTTTCGGCACAATAATTGCTGCATCCTAGATTCTGGTTCTGCTACTTTCAATGAATGCCCCATTTTTTTTTTTTAATTGTTAGAAGAAAAGCTCTTTCATAACTGATGCAAAACTCCATTTTTTGCCTTTAGTTTTCCGGCTGTGACAGCTGAATAGTCCTCAGGCACATCGTAATTTTTATCTCTTTAAAGTTGCTTTTATCCTGGTCTCAGTGATTAGTTGTGCCACAGAGCAGTGAACACCATAAAGATGAATTATATATGTAACTATAATTTTAACTATAGTTATTAATATTTCACTTAATGGTGCATAGGAAAGAGTTCCAGAAAACATTTCTGCATGTGAATATTAATAAAAGACTGTTTATTAGTGGATATTTCTTTAGGACATTAGAAAGAATCACACAAGAATTTTGTGTTTTCAAACTGCTGTACAAAGTATGATGTCATCATGGATGGGACTTTTTCAATAAATGTATGTATTAGAGGATTAGATGCTTCCCACATGTCTTCACCTGAGCTCACCCTAAAATCTTTCACTCACCATCTGTCACAAAGAGGATGATTATTGTGGCCTTTCCTGCAGCACAGAGAGCCAGGCTACCCAGGGCAGCTGCCTGACTTATGCTACTGGTGCCTCTCCTGCTTCACACTCTTCAAGCCTGAGCAAACCATCCTACAGCTTTCCATAACCTCATGGTTACTTATAAGTTGTCTGAAGCCATGGCATTCCAGCTCCTCTACCTTGCTATGAAAATCAAAGGCTATTTTATTGTTTCATGAGCTCCAGACAACTCTTTCAGCTCTGTTTTCAGCTTAGTGCAATTACAAAGTTCCCTACTGTGTGTAACCACAGACTGTACTGAATTTTTTAGGCAGACAATCTCAAGTGCCTAAAAAGAAAGTTTCCTTAACCTACTCCTTTATTTCTTTCTAACACTTTCCCCTTTCTCAGACACTGGAGACATTCCCTTCACACATTGAGAATAGCTTCTGAGCCATCCTGAAAGTTTACCTCTCTTTTCCAGGTTTTCAATAATTAGGGAAACTGGAAACCTCTGGTGAATTCTACAATATAAAAAATACTCATAAAATTCAGGCTTCTCCAAAGTCACAGTGATGTGATGGAGAAACCAACTATGTCACATACACTTCATTTGCAGACTGCAAAAACTCCTTTCTATGTGGAAAAGTTTAGATTTTCCTCTCATGTAAACTGAGGTACCTGTAACTTAATCTGCTCAAGAGACATAAATGTGCCAAAGAACTGGAAAAGAAAGGGAAAAAGTGAAAAAGGGAAAGTTAGGATTGATTTATTTCACATCCATCCCTACTGTTGGACTGCTGTTTTGAGAAATCTGGATCAAAACTGTTCTCTTCTCCTCTTATCTGCAAATCTCTTTGACAAACCCATCAGACAGACAATATAAAACTCAGGATGGATAAGCTTCCTCAGCAGTGGCATTTCTGGTATTTCAGTGTTTATATAGAGAGTAGAGTTTCAGTCCATGGGATTCAATAGACAAGAGTACTGAGGCTGTGTGCCTTTCAGACTTTCAGTTTCCCACAGTGAACTCTGTTAGTTATCCAAAACCAATGTATAAAGAAAGAAACAACACATTTATCCTTGTGACACAAGGGGAGGTTTTTTCCGGTTATATTGTTAAGCTGGGAGGCTGGTGCTCCTCCAAACAGCTAAACACAGCAATGCTTTGAAGGAATCCTTAAAGAGACATTTGGTGCAAATTTACATTCCTAGCACTTGTTTAGTCCTTTTGAATATCATTTGCATTGCCACATGTTTTGTGGGATGATGTGGCTGTGGGGCTACTGACAAAGGAGAAACAGGGAGAAATAAATTTTCAAGGAGTGCATGTGAGAGTTCCTTAAAGTCACTGTTTTTGGAAGACTTCATGGTACAGTGACAAGGAGATGGGCTTTTTGGGGCTGCAAAGGGAAGCTTGTCAGGCATAGTGCAAAGGTATATCTGGAAGGAGGCCTTTTATATACATATATTGAAAATCAGTTTCAAAATGAAAGGTAACTTTGGATGCTCTACTCTTTCACTCCAATTATTACTGAGTAAATAAAGGTTATGCCTACCAGGTGCTACGGTACTTAAAGATGTATCTAAGTGGATAGTAACTTTTTTAAAAAAGTGCAGTCTAACTTCACAAAGGTGTCCAAGATTAACTGTGTCTTCATATATTCCTTATTTTCACTGAACTCTCTTAGAAGTGCATATCAAGATAGTCCTCATACTCTGACCGAGCGCCAATAAAAACCTTCAAAAACCTGAATCCATTTTAAACATGTAAACAAATGTACTTGTCTAAAATTTGTTTTCCTTTCCTTCATGTTAGTAAAGGTATCAACTATGTGGTGATGTACTAATGGACCAGCAGTAATCCATTTGGCTTGCCTGTAATGACATGAGCATCTTCTAAGAGAACCTGTAAGTGTCCCATAGTCTTTGCCATTGGCTTTTGAAATCATCGTGACCAAATCTGAATAAATCCAGAGAAATAGAACAGGTTGAAAAACTTTACTATTAATACTAAAATATTTTCATGAAGGAAAACATTTTAATTTGAATTGTGATAAGGAACCCAAAACCTTGTTCAGATCTATATGTACAATAATGAGTTCTGAAAGAAATAACTATTTTAATAGGACCTCATAGGATTTTTTCCTGATTATGTATTTGATTCAGGAGGAAATATTTCAGTTATTTTTGTCTAGAGGCTTCCTGAGCAAGCTGGTATGGGATGTTAGCATATTCAAGAACAAGAAAACAGAATTTCACAGATTACTGAGGTAACAAATGGAATTCTGGAATATTTTAAAGCCAGATGTTTTTTCCAGGGTTTAAAGATAAAGGGCAGTTTACATTCTACAAGCAGTGTATTTATTAAAAGAGATGAAACATACTATGCATATAAGGTAAGGATTCTTGGGAGGACCAGAAAGCAGTAAAACTGTCTGACACACAGTTACTGCTTTGTAGCATTAGTAGTGAGGGCAGTCATTAATTTCCAGTTGATTTGATCAACTTTTTTCTCCTACCGATTCCCTCCAGAATCATGGTTACATTCTTTAGTCCCAACTCTGAATCATCAGATTAAGTTTTATGATATCTAAACCAGCATATGAGGACTGTGTTATCAAGTTCAAGGTGTAACATACTTTTAAATAAATATGCTGTTGATCAATGATTTCAAAACCTTACTGAGTCTGACACTCCCAATAACTAGTGCCTGTTCAGATGACAAAAAACTTGTGAAGTGCCGTACCAGGTTCTGCTACCTCAGAGCTGCAGTAACCTATATTACTTGACGTCCTGCAGAAAATGCAGCTAAATGGTAACAGGGTCTTCTATCCTAAAGGCAGAGACCCATTTTAGTTTGAGAAAAATGGTGGTGACATTTGACAAGTACCAAACTTCACTGGTTACAAAAGTGAAAATCAAATAGAGATACAACTTGTTGCTCATAAATTTGAATTCATAAGACCTTCTTATAAAAGAAAACAGGCATCTTTTGCAGGAAAAAAACAGCTCGGTAGTGCTTCCTGGAGACTGAAGTCACATTTACAAGAAGGATCCCTGAACTGAAGTAGGATTATTTGTCACAGATGAAACATATTCTGTGACTTCTTTTTAAAACACCTGTAATTTGACGCAGCTGCCTTTCTAAAGTACAGGACAAGGTGTTCCTATTCATTCTGTAAGGGAGAATTATGTGGCCACATCTTCATTCTGCCACTGACTCACTTAACTTCTGAGTTTAGTGATATAGAAATCATGATTTAGGAAACTGCAGACAGCAGAAACAGATAAGAAAATGGATTATATTAAAGTGTGATGAATAGAAAAACAACCCTGGCTTGCCTTGAGATGGTTGAATAACTCTTACTTACTTAGAAAGTTTTTCATCATGTTATTACATAATTGTCTTATGTGTTGCATACAGATACAAATAGGAAGGAGAAGAGACTGTGGCTGTTATCATCTAGAGCATCTTGTTAATCTCACTTTTTGGGTTTTTTTTTTTTGATTTCTAGATTTTGACTCAAGGATATACTGTGACTGGAATTTCTAACCTTGTAAAATTCTTTGAATAAGTAGCAATATATTATGCTTTAGTTGTTATGCTTGTACAATAGACCTAGCCTTGCGTAGCCTTAGAAACCCATATCTTATTTGTCTTTTCACAGGGCTGAACAAAGAAACACAGTTTTACAGATGACAGGGGTGACATATGGGGCTTCAAATGTTCAGCCTTCCAGAGGATGATCAAAACATTTTGAGTTTTGTAATGAATTATAAAAAGTAAAGTATAATAAAGAAACATTCCATGTGCTCTAAAAGCAAAGATCAGTGATAAGAGCAATTCCATTCCTGTTTGAAACAGGAAAAATCTTTATTCAGGTTTACTATCGCTCCTAGTTCACAAGGATTTTCTGTTACAGTTCATTGATCTACTCAATCTATTTTTAATTAAAACTACTTGCTAACCTAGGCTTAAGATAATCCCTGAGAATTATAGACACAAACAGATGTATGAACAAGAAGAGAGAAAATAGTTACCGACAGCTACTCATGGAGAACAGATCTGGGCTCTTTCAGGTTACCACGAATGAGTTTTGAAAGTGAGGATTAACGTACAGGTGGGCATTTAAGATTTTGTTTCAAGGTAACCCTGAAGCATGAATGTCCTCAGTTTCTCTCTGGTGTGGATCCAAATAGCCACAGCAAACCACTGCAAGGGAGTGAGGGCGCGTGAGATGCAGCAGGAGAAGGAAAGGAGGGAAGGAGGGAAAGAGGGAAAGTATGTAAAGGAGAGAAGAACACTTACTTAGCAGTGTGTTCTGACTGTTGTATGCTCCCCATTAAATTCCTAAGCATTCTTCCTCAAAGTATAAAGGGTTCTGTTTCTGTTCAGGGCTGCTGCACTCTGCATTGAGACAGATCACAAAAAATTACCACTCTCGTGGGAAATTTAATGAGTTTTTTGAATTATAATGATTTCAGATTTGCTCTGCTTCTTGCAGATACAGCAAGTAAAATATCTGTAATGTACTACCTGGATGTTGTAAACTGAAATGTGTTCAATTATCATTGGACTTTAAAATCATCATGTCTCCTAGGTGTGTACTATAGGGAACACAAAGTAAATTGAACCTCAGATATGACTGTAATGTTGGCCTCATCAGGGATTCTCATGGTGACAGAGACAGGTTAACCTGCACAAATCACTTCAACTCAGAAATTAAAGGATGAAAGACTTAAACTCATACCATTTAATGATACCAGGATCATTTGTTAAGATGGGGATTTGCTCTTGATTTTGAACTGTCATAAATGAAACTACCATGCATATTTGTAAAGATCATCTATAAACTATTCCTGTTGCTGCCAGTAGAATGTAGATGGGGGGTGTGTGTGGAAACTGTTTATGACAGTGTGGCTGCTTTCTTTCTTCTCTTCTAAAACCTATTGTTTGAGAAAGATAACTGATAAATGGTGCAAGAAATGGAGTTGCCTTTGCCCATTTACTAAATGGCTATCAAGGGAAAGTTTTCATAGCAGTAAACAGCTTTTGATTCTCCACTGAGTTAAGATTAAACTCTTCTATAAGATGTCCTCTAAAAATTTCTTCATCTTATCCGAGGTTTGTGGATTAAACTTGGAACAAATTGGAGGCAAAATTTTTGTTGTTCATTGCCAATGTGTTGTCAGGAAACAAAAACATTTGTCTCTATGAAAGCCAAAGGAAATGATAAAATATATAATTATTTATATACTGTTTATTATCTTGCTTTGAATAGGCTTTTTTTTTTTTTTTTAATGGACAGAAAGACAAATAATGACATAAAACCAATTAAAAGAAACAGAGAAAAAGATAACTCTTAAAATGGGAAACAGAACTGCATTGAGTGCCTTCATGTGTGCACTCCAATCTACACTAACCTTGCTTAAAATCATGACTTTCATAAGATTGAAAAGCCCTAGCTGGGACCATGGAATGTAATGCATCTGGTTTGTTTAGCTCCTTCACCAGCCATGAGGATGTCAAGTTTTAATAATTATACTTTGTTAACTGGAGGACAAGCCTCTCTAATGCCATCTGATAAAAAGTTGTGATAGCAGCCTCATGAGACCAGTTACCTGTCAGTCCTTCCTTTCTGCTGTATGCCTGTTTGTACAGAGAGATTTGGTCTGCTGACTGGAATAATTGTGCCTTCAATTGCATGTATCAGAGCAATTTACAAACAGGCATTCATTAATAACAACAAACGAGTAGGGTATTAACTATTTTAGTTTATTATGTTTTAATATCCTTATTACTGATTTGGAATACTAGACCAACACCAAGCACATCTGAAGCCACTGACAAATAGAAATACAGTATTCATTCATTATATATGTTATTCATTCCTTCACTTTCCACCAAGTAATTAAAATTATCTGTGGACTTCAGACCAACACATTTTAACAGGAATTCAATAATTCTTACATGTTTGGAACAGTTTACTGTCTTCTAGTCCAAACTGTTAAAGGAGAAAAGTCTTAAAATACTAAAATAAAAGGATTAGGGACACAAACTTTTAGATAATAAACACTTTATAAAGGAAAAGATTTTTTTTTTTTTTAATATATGCTTTGGCTATGGAACACTGTCTTTTAGAAAATTTTTATGTCTCTTTCAATTAGGTAGTTTTGAAAGCCCATCTGGAAACAAATTATATATAAAAAAAGTTCTATGTAAAATTGATTTATTGAGATTAATTGCCCAAATGGTTTGTGCTTGAGCAAAATGGCCACGTCAGCAGTAGCTAAAGAAAGCTACTAGAAAGTAGCATTTTTGTCTTCCTAATACTCAAGAGAGATACTTTGTGATCTCCAGGCTCTCTACTGATAAACAGGAAACTTCTAACAGGTGATAGAGCAGCTATTCTTGAAACAACAATGAAGGGTTGTTTAACATCAGAAATGTTTTAATTGTGAAGGAAGGACTGATCCTGGAAGCCTCCAGGAAGCCTGGAGGAAGCCACTCAGGAGCCTCAGGCTGTTTAAAAGGTTAAGCCTTAAAAAGAAACTATCCGTTGCTGGGGAAACGAATAGAAGTTTGGGAAGGGAAAAAACCTGGGATACAATGTTGCTGCTCCTAAATCGTGTTTTCCAGAGTTCAGAACAGGTTTTCCACATTTCTCCTACGCTATCTCAGCTCTATGGAGTACAGAAATACAAGCTTGAATGACTACAGAGCTAATTCTCAAATTTGTCTCAAACTCAGGAGAGCAAAGCCCATGAGATATTTAGTACCTACAGTAATCTCATATAGATTGGCCAGTCTCTTCTTCTGGAATGACAGCATGCCTAACAGGAAACATGCGAGAAATAAAGCACTCAGTGTCTGTGTCATACTTTCAGTGTCAGCTTGTAGAACTCAGAAACTGCAATGTGCATGGCAAAAATATGTAGGACTCCTGGCCCGTGGCTTTTTGCCTCCTGAATTATCTCACATCAAAAATAAAGAAATCTCAGCCACAAGCTCCACAATAGGCTAAGTTCTGAAGCATGATCTGAAACTTTCCCAATCCACAAAGGAGAAATTAAGTTCTGAGCAACAGCACAACACTGGTATTTTTGCTCTAAACCCATCATTTCTGTTTGAATTATAGTGTATCTTTTGAAAAGACAGCTTGTATTGATTTAGGAGTTTCAGGTGGCATGGAAATCATTCCACTATTAATACAGTGCTTTATTTTTAGTTGGCATTCACCTCTACCAGCTTACTTCTCTTGATCTCTTTATGCTTTCTTTTCTGCTAAGATACATAAATCTTTCCTATGTAGATACTTCGAAAATGAGATCAAGTCACGGGCTAACCTCCTGTTGGATTATTTGATGGATTGATACCTTAAATCTTCCACAGTAGAAGGATCTTAAATCTCACCCTTCATAGTCCATTATTCAGATTTCAGGCCATCTCTGTAGACCTTTCCCAATTTTATATATTGCTTTTAAATATGTCTGTCTGACACAGTAATAGCCTCACTGATGCTATAAAGAGTAAGAGCATTTTCGTCTGCCTTCTCCTAATATTCTTCAACTGCTTTGTTCTCAGGTTTTATTTGAGACATATTTCTCTACTTTCTTCTTAAATCAAAGTTCACCTTTTTTTAAAAAGAAAGATGAAAATTTTTAGAAAGTATGCCTTTCTTGGATGAAATTTTTCCATTTTTCTTTTCAACTGAGTTTGTCCATTCAACAGAGGCTATACTAATTGTATGGTATGTTTTTAAAATCAGAATATGTGAGCTGAGCCAAAAATGTTCTTGGCCTGACTCCCTGAACAGGGAAGATATCATCCTATTGTGCAGCACTGTTTTAAGTATTAAAAAATATGGTCTTCAGTCGATGGAGGACCACAGTGTTACTCTGCAGCACTTTCCTCTCAAACAGGATATAAATATTTCTGCAACCTCACATTGCTGTTCAAATAAATGTGAAAAACAAAACGCTGCATGCCAGTAAGCGCACCTGATGCAATCTTTCCCTCAAACATCTTTTCTCCCTCAACGCTAAGAGAAACACAGGGCTTTAAAGCACAAAATACTGGGTCTGAAATTTTACACACTGCACTATCTTAGTTGAAACAGCATGGAAAACAGATTGCACCTCCCTTTCCTCTGAAAATGAAAGAAGAAAATCAGCCCAATCTTGCCATACAGGTGGGAAGGGTAGAGGTAAAAGACTGTAACAATGGTTGTATCTGTTGGACAAAAGCCTCTTGTTGTAGATATTGCATAATGCAAGAGGTAGTGCCCCACTGCACACCTAAAACAATCTGAAACAAATACAGGTGTTTTTTTGAGGCCATGAGAAAAAACATAACAATGAGGCAATCAACATGAAATCATAAGAAAAAGTTCTTTTTTAAATTTTTTCTCATAGTGGCTTATACATATGGACTCTTATATCACCAAACAGAAGCTCTGGAGATGGAACTTCTTGTCCAAGATCTGAAAAAAAGTTAGACAGAGCTGGTTTTACAAGCATTCAAGCTTCTGTACCTTTCTATAGGAGCTAGGAGCAGGACTGTAAATTACCTAGATTTAAACCCTTGAGGTAAGACTGCTGCTCTGGGCAATTTGAAAAAGCATCTAAAACATTTTGACAGAAGAATCATTATCCTTAGGTTCTATAGTGAACACCTAAAAACCTGTGACACTACAGCATGGAAACCATTTATCAAGAACAGTCAACAACACAGTGAAATCACAGAAAAATACATCTTAATCTTTCATTGCAGAATTCCTGAACCAATCTCTACGTCTCTCAAGATTTTATGTATGGTGATTGAACATCTCCTACTCTGTCTTATTACAGAATCAAACCCACCAAAGTATGTTTCAATGTTACTTATTTTTAGGTCTAGTCAAACATTTTCTCTTTAATGGTTCTGTTGGAGAACACTTTCTTTGTTAATGGAAATGTTTTTGTTCTGTGAATTCTTGCTGAGGAAAACGCAGGGCTTCATTTGCCTGCTTTCTAAAGTAGGGTACAAAGTCACCTTTTTCCCGGCTATTTTTCAGGCTTGCAGCCCAAAGCAGTGGGGTCTGGCAAATGAGCCAAAAAGGATTCTAGGCATTTGTTGTGATGTTTTTTCTTCTCCACAAGGTTTTCCAGGATTGGTGATTTTTTAAATACTCTGCTTCCACACTGGAATTTTTAATATAGCTCTTGAAAATAAAACATGAGATGATTGGATAAAACATACACAGTAATTTTCTGCTCCACAAGGGACAACACAGCCTTTTCCACTAAACACAAAGGTGTGGAAGGCCTTCCACAATACCTGTATATGCTCTCTATGTACCAAACATATAATGACAACTAACTGCCTATGAGTAATGTCTTTCAAGAAAAGAACTCTTCACTTTCCTGAAGTCCTTTTTGACATGGGATAGGTCTTTATCAATGTCCATGACACCTTGGGTCAAACTCCATGACAGGAGGCTATGAAACATTTCAGAGCATCAGTTTTCACAGGTATGATTTTAACTTTCCAAGGCATTCTCCATTTTGGGGTATTTTTGAGGCTTTTTTTGGCTGTTGTGGGGTTTTTTTGTTTGGTTTGGTTTTGGTTTCTTTTGCTTTGCTTTGTTTTTTTCTTAAAAAGAAAAAAAAATCCCAAACCAACCCCCTAAATCCAATAAAGCTAAACATCAAAACTTTTAAGCACCACCCTAGTTTTTCTTTTGTTGTGAAAACGGTTTGGTATGTTCTAAGTATCTAAAACCTTTGTGGGTATATTTCTCCATCCTATTTTTGATACAGTGCCAAGTAAAATATTAATTCCTCTTCAGCTCATAAACACCATGTCATCAGTCGTCCTTCATTAACAAGAGAGTGAAATCCAAACCTATGCTTGATAAAACTGATGCCTTAAGACTTTTCACATAAAGCTGTCTTAAACATTTTCTCATTCCTCAAGAAACAGCAAGGTAATTATTCATCTACTAAGTCTTTCCAAGCACTTTTATTAAATTCCTTTTGATACTTGCTCAGAACAACTCAGAGAATGGTGATTTTGCATTGCCCCAATCTCCTTTTTCAACAATATTGTGATTAAAAAGCAAATACTTGGAAGCATCCTTGGATTTAGTCTTCTTATGGGCAAATTAAATCTAACATTACTTTTCTTTCTACATACGAACATACAGATTTTATATAATTGGAACAATTCTCTATAATCGAGTTGAAACTTCTTCAATTCTTGCCTTTTACAGGACATCTTTTTCAACTCTATCATTATTTAGTTTTTATGAAGTAATATTTTCCTTTATTTCCAACACTTCAAATTTCTGCAAGGGCTACTTAGGACTAGGACTTAATATGATGGAGTGGTTAGGCTCCAGGCACAACAAACCTAAATTTCCTGTTAGTCATAATTTCAGTCTTTTGTACTATAGTCCTGCCTTTACATTAGGACAGTAATGATGGCAAGTTAATGACACTTGAAATTCTGAGGGTTTTATACACAAAAATAATTGCTACATATAAAGTCCTAAGGTAAAGGCATTGTCATGGGTATTCCTCTAAGTTCCAAAGTAATTTTACTAATCTGAACTCCTGTTTTACCAACTACCCAAGGAACAAAATTGGGCAAGAAAAAGATATCAGCTCATACAGATGTCACTAGGAGATATAGTGAAAATATTAATCAAAAATATATATGTTTTAAATGGCAACATAATTGGTAACAGAGAGCAGTGGAGAAAAGATCCACCTCAATTTTTATCTCGTTTATTTTGTTCACTGATGAATTTAAAGCGATAAGAAATGGAATGTGAGAGATATTTACATATTAGAAGGTTTAACCTGGTAAAAGAAGAACACCAAACCTAGGCACGAAATGAGAAAAGTTAGAAATTTGGTCAGAAAATAAGAAAATTACATCTGATTTTGAAAAGATGCAGAATACTCTAGGGGAAGAATAACCTGAAACAAATATATTTATCAGAAGAGGGATTCAGCCAAAATCCCTCAGGGTGGCACCAGGTAGCAAGTTATAAGGAATCTTGCAAAGGAACACAGCAACAAAATATGCCAGTGTAAGTTTAGTCTGTACATGCAGAGGCACAATGCTGTGGCCTAGGGAGAAGATCACTCTAGTCTGTGCAGCATGAAAGAGACCACAGCACAGACACAGCCTATGGGAACAGGCACCTCTGTGCCAAGGAATTCCAGCACGCTGGAGGGAGTTCACAGAAAGCAACAGAAATAAACATGTGGTTGTAAAGATTATTTTATGAGGAAAGCTCAAATGAAATACCTTGATTTGGCTAAGCAGTTACTAGGAAGGAATATGATTACATTCTTCAAACACTTCAGGGCTGCTATCATCAAGGAAGAAGATAAATAGAATGCATAGAAGATCTGGCTTTACATCTACTTTCAAAATATTTATATGCTTGAAAACAACTTCTGTATTGTCTTCCAGATGAACTCTTTCTTCTTATGTCAAATCTCTCTCAAAAATGGATGTGCCAGTATAAAGGTCAAACTGAAAAAAAAGAAAAATTGTTTAATGTCAAATTAAAAAAAAATATCGAGATTAAAATATTGTTTTAATTTTACCTCCTTTTTAGCTTGGTTTACAGAAAACATTAGGACAAAGGTTAGCTCTTTCATAGGAGATGAGCCCTTCAAATTCTCCTGATTATATGGTACTACTTGGCACAAAACACATATAAAATCTTGATCAAATAGAAGCAGGACTGAAACTCAGATGTGATAGTTCCTAGGGAATTGGTTTAAACTATAAACCATATGACTCAACGGGGAAGTATCTAGAGGCAAAGGAATGGAAATTAGGGCTAGAACGGTTCTGAATCATGATTTTTACATCTTAATGTTAGGCTGAATGATAGGCTTCAAGAAGAAAAGGGATTTCCTTCTTATTCATTTGGAAGATGGGGTTTGGTCCACTTTCTAAGGCTGGAGTGGAAACTTGGAACAGTGCGTTCACAAAAAGTCAAAATTTTAACTTTCTTGCTATCTCAAAAATAATTCTCCTTTCATCACAACCTAAACCACTAACTGAATAAGGTCTGTATTTATAAACAGTTTCAATGTGGCAAAGTTGGCATTTTTCAGCCAAGACTGCTATTAAAAGAAATATGAAATGAAAATGAAAATGAAAAAAGTTCTCTACCTTAGAATTCATTTGGGCTGTAAATATTTCCTATGCACATCTGTTTATCCAACTGATATCCACAGCTTAACTGATGCTCATAAAGTGCAAGTAAATTTTGAATTTGATGGAGTTAAATAATTAATGGAACTGTTCACTCATGTGTGCATTTAATTGATTAATAAAAAGTTAATGGGCATTCTGAACTTAGCTTCACCACTGGGGACTTAGAGCTGGTCAAATTAGTCTTTCTTAGTGGAAAGATCTTCGATCTGGGAATGAGTCAAGCAAGTAGCCAGAATTAAATCAATAGCCAGAGTAATATTGGTAGGACTCTTAATGAACACAATTGAACCAAAATCTTCAAGCTTACTGGGAAGAGCAAGCATTTTGGTCTGCTTTCTTGAATTCAAGGACTTTCTGGTATGCACCTCATTTGGGCATTTACTACACATTTCCAGACACAATTTAAGACTCAAACACAGAATTTAAGACGTCAATAGCTTCCTGCTGAAATGTTGTCAATACTTTCTGCCAAGTAGAAAGCACAGATTGGATGGACATGTAGTTCCTTGGTGCTGCCTGGTGCTTTGGGATGCTGGACCACTTCCTTGTTTACCTAAACATGGATCTATTTGCTGAGCTTCAGACAATACATTTTTAAGCTGATGACTTCTATTTCAGGACAACTTATTCAAGTCAAACTATCAAACTCTCATGGAATTCAAAAGTGGTTATTGTTAAAAGTATTTAAACTGTATTATAATGTTGTAAAGAACATCAATATCCATCTATTTCTGTTAACAGAGGAAGTCAATCAACCATATGAGAGATTCACATTGAAAAATAATTGACTGTAGCTGCATGCTCTTTTGAAAGCACCAGGCTACATACTTCTGTAGAGAAAACATAAATATGAGCCTCACACACAGAAATATCTCCAAAAAGCAACACAAAAATTTCAAGGACACTTTTATGTGAGATGTTTTGACAGGGTTTGATAGTTCTGTTTTCACCTTCATGGGCAAGAAAATAGTGTTTTGTCTATGTACACTGATGCTGCTCATGATTCAGTTCAACATTTATGTGATATGTTGGCCCAAAATACTTGTGTTCTTCCACAACAGTCTGGAAGCTTTGCCCATGTAAACAGCATGGAATCCCCTGCAGCTATTTTACTACATAGCTTTACAGTGTGAAGTGAGTATAAATTGATGTTTTTGTCCGAATGCAATTACAGACATTCCAGCTCTTGTCAGACTAGATCATGCCCTTCTAAACATTTAGACAATTCTGAAAGAATTTATGCCACCTGTATTTTTTGCCACAAAGATATTATCACATTTTGACAACAATAACTGTCCCTGTACTGCTTCTCCCTCTCAGTGAAAGCAACAATTAGATTAGATAATAGGTCCAAGTGTTTTTTCCCATTGCCTAAACAGAAAAAAGCTTTGAAAGTTCAAACACTTGCATGTGTTTATATGCTTATACCCTAAGGATGCAATATACTGTAATCATTCTTTTTTCAACAGCCATTGATTCCTTCTGCACTGGTCAATACTTATTTAATTCCACAGCCTATTATACAGATTTCTTGGTTCTTGCATTCTGTTTGGTATAATCCATTAAATGTGGTCCAGCCAACCATTTGTCTGAATGTCCTTGAGCTTCAGAGTGAACCAAATGATCATTTCCTAAACAATCCTGCATTTCCAAAGAAAAAAATAGGTGCAGATTCTGGTAAGCATGAACCACTTTTATAATTAAAATGTGAGTTATATTAAAGAAAGAAGGCATAAATAGCTGGAAATTTTCTTGCAAGACAGTTTTGAATTTAAAATAAGAAACACACTCAACAGAGCACAATAGAAATGGATTTGATCTGTAAAAGTAGGGATTGGTACGTTGCAAGAAGACTGCTTGTTCTAAGTCTACCAATACCTTCTGGATTTATTCTGTTTATAGCCTCATAATCGAGTTTGATTCTCCCTACCAGGCCTAGGTTATTTAGAGGTCACAGTACACACATGTAAGGAGAAGATAGTAACAAATAGAAAACAGTAAATTACACTGGTCACACTGTGTGGTGCTAATATTTGGTGTACTGTGTGCCCTTTATTCTCACACAAGTCAGTCTTGCAAAATTCCTGGGACAAATTTGGATAAATAAACCCTAACAAGTGTGCTGCCTTTGACAGAAACAGGGTTAGACTTCAATAGTTTTTAAAGGATTCTGTTCATGCTAAGATCTTGTCATATTTTCATTTTACATATGAGCTATTTTTATGCATTTCTGCTCTCTCATCCCTAGAACTACAAAGTCTATGTATTTTCTGCTTATGAGGTCTGTGAGAAAGCATGAAGATAGTTGAGGGGACATTTAACTTCTTCTACTGATTTTAAGATAAAAACAGAATCTCTTTTAGTTAATCCATAACCACCTCCAGAGACACCGTATGAAAAGTCCAATAACATGTCTGAACTCCGTGATGAGAAGACACATATTGTACTTCACAATGATACGCTGTACACTTACACATCCCCAACTAGAAGGATACTTTCTGGTGCATTTACCTCCCTTTTTCTCTGATAGTCTAATGAAAGTTCCTTAGGAGACAACAAAAAAGAAGATGCCTTTGTTGCTTGTTCTTTATCGACAGGCAGCAGCGTAACTCCAACATAAGAGAAGCATCAGAGAAAAGAAAACCCAAACTTTGCCTACAGTCTGAGCTTAGTCACTACAAGCTGACAATTCATGGAGTGAGGATATCAGTAAAAATAGTATAGGGACCCAGGAAAAGTATTCACACAGAACAGAGAGAGAATTACGAACAAATTTACCCTTCATTCTCCTGATCTCAGTCTTCTATATTTGAATAATACATTTATTGTCTTCAGGGAGAAAACTACAGAATGTTAACACAAAATTATGGGAGTACATGCTAGCAGAGTGCAGGATTGATTTTCAGGGAAAGAACTGAGAAGTGCAGTCTTTACTCAGTAAGATCAAAAGGGAAAAGAAAGCCATTTCTAGGGTGGTTGTTTCTGTTCCTCACTCCCCACCTGCCCCCACCCCCCCCCCATAATTTGAAGATATCTGGCAAGTTGACAAAGAATTCAGAAATTTTAGACATCTTAAGCAGGTGTTATGACATACAATAGTACTGATTGAACTATGACTGAATGATTAATATTTTTCCCTAGTCCTGTCACAATGTAAATTTTCCCTTATTTTTGAAACACTGACTGAAATGTTGGCCAAGATTACAACATAACTTAAAACAAGTACTGACATTTAAAAAGAAAAAAACCAGCTCATATTCTGACTAATAAACCACCTACATTTTGACTGAACCCTAGTATGGTCACAATTTCAATTACACCATTATCAGAGAACATTGCTCATTGATACTCTCTGTAAAGATTAAGTAGGAAACAACAGAAATTTGGATTGTCTTCCAGTAATGTGGTGATAACAGAGGCAGTTTAGAGACTGTGAAAACAATGAGCTGTGGATACTAAGTGAAGACCTTTTGGCAAACTTTCATTTGGAGAGATCCAGTGTCTGCACATTTGTCTCTGTGCAGGATAACCAGAAGGAATTAGTTCCTGATTCAGCCGGGCATTTAAGGACATGAATAGTCCCATTGAAATTAATGAGATCACTCACTCACTTGAATTTAACCACATACTTAAGTATCTTTCTGAAATAAATGCCTAATGAATGCCTACACTTGCAGAACAGTTGTAGGAAACTGGTTTGCCAGAGACTGCCTACAAATCAGCTTTGTAATGTTTGTTTGGAAAGTCTGTCAGAACTTTCCCATGAAAAGGTACATTTTTCTACCCCACTGCACTGCCAGGATAGCTAGGGGCAAGTAGGTGAAGCAGATAAAATCATCCTTTGCCTTGTTCGTTAAGAAGATTATGCTGGGGCATAGAGTAAATTCTTCCCACTTTGCCTAGTGTGTCAAGAAAGCCAATTGTTTTGCAGACTAGATTTTCTCATAAGTGTATCTTAATGAGTGAGCTTATTACTGTAGCAAATGCTCCTCTTGGGAAGCTCTTCTAAAATGAAATTAAAGCGCTGATTGATTTGCAAGATTTGAAAAATATTATTCATGTGTTGTTTTCTTTCAGAAAGGCAAAAATACCCCAACAGCATTGTTCCAAAAGTTTGAAAGGACATCCCCTATCACTGAGAAAAATGAGTGTTCTCAGTTGAAAAGAAATTGAAACTAAAGGGGAAGATTATTAGTCTTATCTAAATTCAATTAGTTCAATGAAAAGGAGAAACCAGTGTCCATGCTTTGGCATTATGAAAATTAGAACCTCAAAAAATTAAATGAGTCATTAATTTAAAATTATTTTAAACGAGTTAAAAATGTAAACAGTAACTGCTTAAGATTACTAAACAATGAACCTATACACAGAACAAAAATCCTCCTCATTTCCAAAATGAGGCCAACTGTCCAAGAATTCTACACATAAAACATAAAATACATTGAAAAAACATGAAGATATATACAGTATAAATTGTTTTCCTTACAGGCCGAAAACCACAAGCTTTTAAAGAGAACTATTGCAGCAAACAGTATTTTGTCAAAATGAAAAGGTAATCCTTGATAAAGTTATGTGACTTAGGTACTATGGGCTTTATTCCAAACTGTACTTTGAACTTCCCTCACTATCAAGGAAAAGTGACAAACCTTTGTACTTTATTGCTCCATATAAAAACCATAGAGAACTATTCTTTTTTTTCTTCATTTATTTTTAATTTCTTTGTGGAAAAGGCTAGATTTTTTTACCAGTTATTTTGATATTTTGACACAATAAAGCCCCATTTTGTATACAAGCTGCTATAACATAAGCAGAATACATATGGTTGCTGAATTAAGGAATTGTAAATCTTTAAAGTTTGCCCTCCTCCACCACTTTTTGGCTAATTAAGTCTGTTTACTGTACTGGTTAACACAAATCAGCAGCTAGTAAATCCTGGAGTGCAGTTCTGAGAGTTGAAGGTGGGTTGAGTAATGGCCAGTTCTTCTTCTACCAGGATTCCTTGCCTGAGTGTTAAAAGGTAGAGATTAAGCTTTTTTCCCAGGTTTTTTCCAAGGTGAAAAGGAAAATAGCTTGGGATGAGAGGTAGAATAGACAAGCAAGCTGTAGCATTTTAAGGGGTTAATGAAATTATTCCCTACATGTGTAGAAAAAGCCCATGAAAAGGATCAATGCCTTCTGATTTCCTCACAAGAGTACATATCCCTGACATCTGCAGGGGAGATAGAGTGGACAAATGAGATGCAGTTGTTTTGTCTTTCATGATTTATATGGCTTTGCGATTTTGGTTGCTAACCACCCTTTGGAGCCTAGATGACACCAGTATCTTTTGACTTTGGCTGCGTTATAATCCTTTCTCCCCTCTCACTCCAACTCCTAATCTTTCTCACTAAACAGTTCTCTTCAATACAATACAAATGCCAACTTGTAAGTTTTGCGTAAAATAACCTGGTGCTGATGGAAACGTGTGTTCCTTTTCCAGGCCTGGTTGTGAGAAAACCCAGCAAAGCAAGCTGTGGGGTTTTTATCTGAGAACATGGCTTCTGTTCAATAACATGTCAAGTTTCTCAAAATTGTCTGACTGAAGCCCTTTATTATCACACAGTGGTGAAATTATTTGCCTGAAGGGGAAACAGAGCATTAATAAATTGAATGAATTGCACATTGTTCATGACAGACCCTAATGGTACAGTCTTCAGTGTACTGTACATTCCAGATACAACCTCAGGTCCTACTGATTAATATTCATCAGTATAAAACCGTATGACTCAGCTTGGGATTTGTAGCACAAACCAGCCAGGATGCCTTACTGAAAGCATTTCCCAGGCTAGATCATACGCCACCTAGTCTTAAAACATGTCAATATATTATGTTTACCTTGTCAGTGGTTCATTAGCCTGATGTCATGGCAAACTGGCAATTCCAGCTTTAAATAGTCATGTCATAATGTCAAGATTAACATCCACTTGGAAATGTGGAGAAAACCAAACTTGTTTCTTTTATTGCCCTAATTGTCAGGGTAAAGAATCTGAAAAAGTGGATGTTGCCTTGTAAAGTTCTATACTATTTTCCAGCTCTTTGAGAAAAAGACATAGTAACTTTGTCTTTCTAAATGATTCTAACAACTTTAAGAAATAACAACAAATTCTTAAAAGTCTTGCTAGAATTTTGTTGGCCCAAATGAAAAAGGTAAGGGGAAAAAAACCCTTTATAGTTTACTGTATCCCAGATTTTTTACATTTTGAAGAGAACTACAAAAATCAAAGAATTCATGTTGTGCAGAAATGTAAGGAAACATTGGTCCAGGGCTGACTTCCTCAGTAAACTGCTTCAAGCTGTTTTCTACCATGGAAATTCAAATGCATACTAAAATATTACAGGCATGCTTATTTAAATGTACAGGAATGCCAGCATTTTAACAGAAAGTCCAACTCCAGGCATGGTGCTTCAGATTAGCACTATGCAGTGAATGTCTTGATGGTTCTAACTGCCAAACTTGAAAGCACAAACATGAAAAGGGAAAGTATTTGATTTCCTAAACCCTAGATCAGCCCAAATATACAGTGGAAAAAACCACCCAAACAACCAAACCCCACCCAACAACTGAAACCCCAAAACCTGCAGCCACCAAACCTTTGCCCATAAGGAAGTCTCCACAAATACTGTATCAAATTCCCTGTTGTTTGTAAGATTCACCTCTGGAAATCAACCACATTGTAATTGTCTTCAGGGCCATTGCCAGTGCGTACTTCACTGGGATCAGTGGCAAATTCTATTTATTCAATTACTCTAGTGGTATTCAGTCACTCCCTCATCTGTGGGTTCCAGTTCACCAGGAAACTACATTCCCTGGATAGCTTATGTTCTCTCTCTGAGATAAAAAGCAAAAAAAAAGAGGCCTTCAGTAAATCCTGGGTAACCTCCTGAATTTTAAATAATTTGGGAGCAAATAGTATTTTCATAAAATTTTGGATGGTGTCTTTCTCTTTTATGTGTGCTTTGGCATAAAGGGTCATCAGTAAATCTGTCTTCCCCTTACAAACTGAAACTCACCCTTCAGCTTTTGTCAGTGGCCAGAGTAATTTAGGCTACAGTATGACAAGTGGAATGATAAGAATGAAAACCCTAGGCTTTCATTATTTTTTTTAAGAAACATAATTATCATCTGAAAGCCTTTTTCAACTCTACCTTTCCTGATGATGCTGTTCTGAAGAGCAATCAGTTCTATGTGAAGATTAAACAAGTCAATAGTTTCCCATACAGCCCTGTGACTCATTCTGAAAATCTCTGTGCTGATACCAGCATGTTGAATACCAGAAAGAAAGTGACCCAGCAGTGACTCTGCGTAGCTTCGTGCACTGAAACAAATATTTACATTAATTCAGACAACGGGGGAAGTGGGGTGGCACAATGAAAGCCATATTTGTCCTAAGAGTTATGTCACTGTTCCAGACACAGCTTCTCTGTGTAAAAAGTGAGGAGCATTTTAATTACCCTTCTCCTCCCCCTCATCAAAATATTTTTAGGATTACTTGACTGTACAAACTGTGTGATAGCCAGTTGTCAGGAACAAAGGGCACTGTATTTCTGAAACAAATGGTCTGAGCAATCAAAATTCTCAGAGATGCACAAAAGGTGAAGAAGTTCTCCCTAATTTGATCATTTATGATACCAACTGGGGAGTTAATAACTTTGCCTAAATAACTGGATTGCAAAATATATAAATACTTTGAAAGAAATCTCATGTTCCCTGGAAAAGCCTACCTTTCAGAAAAAGTAGCTCTCAGAAAATGGATAGGGGAAAAATAAACAAGAACTACTGTCAAATAGCTTTTTATATTCGTGTACTATATTAATATAATTGTAACACTTCAAACATTTGAACACTTCCCTGGAAATCAGAGTGTTTTAAAGATAGAATAAGCAGTCTGCAAAGAGAGACTACCAAATGCCAAGTCCATAATATTTTTTTTCTTGGTATAACAAATACTTTTAGGTAGAATTCAAAATGCAGACGAAGTGTTCAGACTTGTTTTCTATGTATAAAACATTTAGGCTGCCTCCTGCAAGCCTGGCCATAGGGTCAGATCTGTCTGTAATGTACTGAGATCCCCTATCATTTCCATGCACACTGGGCTGGGTGCATTGATAACTACTCTGTTATTGTCTCTCTTCCTTCCTTTCCTAGAGAAATGTCTTTGGTTCGCCCTTTTTTTTTTTTTTTTTTTTTTTTTTTTTGCTGGTTTGCTTTCTGGCTTTTTTTTCCCTAAAAAAGGCAGCACAATCACTTTATTAAAAATACTACTTTATGCTACATTGGTTAATTCTGATTTGCCTGATAAGACATTTGCTATTGTTTAGACATTCATCCAGTAAGATGATGGGAACACTTCTGACAGTGTTGAACAAAGAAAACTTGAACAAAGAATTAACCAAGTGATTTTCTAAAAATAATCTCACAGATAATATTTATTGTTCTCTTTACATAATGTTGGCTCTTGGAAATTTACTTGGAATGCAAATAAAATAGTGTTTTAGACCCAAAATAAGAGATTTTCTTTCTTCAAAATGAAAGTAGTAGCAATAGTCATACTACCAACAATATATAATTACAATTGAAATTTCTAACTCTTAAAACCTATTTTTAATGCAGTATTTCATGCTTTGTTTTAATGCTTTTACAACTTTAAACAGTTCTGAAAAAGCCTCACATAATGAAAAAAGTAAACTTTTTTTATTTTTAAGGGATATAACATGCATTGAATGTACACAGTCTAACAACATTGAAAAGAAACACAGTGTACTACAAGACAGACCTAACACAAACAGGTTTTTAATTTTGTTGTGTACTTTGTTCTTTGAGTTCATGATACATAACCCAAAATTTACTGCGTTCTAACAATAACATTTTCCGTCACAAAATCAAAGCAGTATCCTTTCTAGATTTAAAAGGTTTCCATGGTCTCACAAGTTTACAGATCAGCAATGCAGTCATCGTGTGAAAGGGTTTAAAAATATTATAATGTTCTATCTGTCAGCTATAAAATTTTGGACCCAGCAATACTGACAAATTTGCACTGAGGATAAGTGTTCACAGGTAAAAAAAGGCATGTTTTCAAGACCTTTGGGCTCAAGCTGCTGCTTTTTCTCCACATGACTGTCAGAAAAAACGGGGAAAAAATTTAAAAATTTCTCAAGAATACCAACTTGGTTTTTGCAGCCAGTTAAAAAAAAAATCAAAACTAAAACAAACGAACAAACAACCAAAAAAAACCCTTAAGATGAAACTCCAATAACAAACCAAGAACCCTTCCCTCCCTTTCCTAAACCAAAATTCTGTTACTTGTGTTTATTATCATGTACTTGTATCATGGGGTCTCCTAACAGTAACTAAAAGACATATCAAACATCCTTCTTTTGAAACTGGGCCAACACAACCGAGCAAGATTATAAGAAATGTCAGTTCTGAAGACCAGATGTGATTGCTGGAAGAGCAGGGTTTTAAAAGGACTTCATAAAGATTGCTTACCCCATTAGTGGTATGCCAGGGCATAGAAAATTCCAGGGCAGGAGAGTGGTGTGTGGAAAAAATAGTTTTATTTTCACTCTTGACATACTTAGTAGGGAAATTTAATCTCTGGCCAATGGGAAGGTCAAGTGTAGGCAGCATTAATCTCTTTTTAATTTATGTAAGGGAAAAGCTTCGGTTTGTTTCAGGGCAAGATGCTCTTAAACTGTTTCTATAGTAAATTCATAGGTATTCTGAGAAAGACAAACTTGCTGTAAGGGAGCACATTTAAAACAAAACAAAGCCTCCTTTGCAGTAAGGTGATTGATGCTTTCTACTGATCTCATATTTATTTGGTATATGCTAATTTTTATATCAAAGACACATCTTTTAGACTAGGTTCAGAAGCGTTGGCAAGATGAAAAATACTAGCACAAGCTTTTTTGACAGTTTAGTAACTGCTTAAGATTATTAAACAAAACCCCCACAGTTTCTCAGTCGATTATATAGGGTTATATGAGACACAGCTACCAGATGTTATCTCAGACTGCACTTCACTCACCTTGACTAAGCAGTCCTTTTTTTCAAAGAGAAATGTAGAGAAAGATTTTTTAAACTGCAAACGATTCTACAGCACTTCCAACATTTTACCCCTTCAAAAGTCAGGGTTCATTTTAAGAAGATACACCAGATTTCTGTCTTTTTTAATCACCTTGTTTCTATTATAGGATAATCTTCCATCTTCCAAAGGCAGTGATGCTGTTCTCTCTTTGCTCTCCCAGTGCAATATTTCTGGCCTCCTGACAGATGATTCAAGAGGTCTTGCTTGGTTGTTCTTACTGTCACAGCATTTGACTGAGCCATGCAGCCTTGAGATCAATACCAGACCTGGCAGCTGGCAGGGAGATTTCAAAGAATTTTAATTGCTCTTTTGAAAATGCCTCAAAACTTCATAACTAGACTGGCTTGGCAGAATCTTTAAAGTCCCACAGTTTTCAGATGTGAAAACGTTAGCTTTTTTTTCCCTTTCCTTCAATAGCTTTTTTGTGAACCAGAGCACATCCACTTACTAGCTGGTACCCATTAGCAGGAAACAATCATCCTAAAACAGAAAGCATACTGACTTTACCTTATTTTTGAGTCTCCCTTTCGTATCTCTGAATTACACAGTTTACACAGGGGAATGTCTTTTGAAGACAAAACTTCAGTGGTATAGAAATAGGAATGGAACTGGGTGTTGCTGTCACCTGTGATTTTACAAAGTGTCTTGAAATTGTTTGCCTTCCCTTAAACCAAGCTAAGTGCCAAAGGAGCCAAGGTGATAGAATATGACAAAGAATAAATTAATTATATTTACTATTTACCCACTTTTTTTTTTTTTTTTTAAATTCTGTTGCTTTTGTCCATTTGAAAGAATCACAGCTTTGTAAAGTACTTTCAGATACTTTGCCCTATGCTACTGAAATTTTTTTTCTAGTTCTGTAAATCAGAGAAAAAGTTACAAGGAAGTCCATGCTAGAAGAGGGCAGCCACATTCCTTTATGCCATACAAGGATTTTGCAAGACCAAGGTCAACCAGGTAAAGAGGAAGCTGGAAAAAATATGTAAACTGCTTAAAAGTGGAGTTAAAGAGCAGCCAATGGGAATAGCTTTTCAAGGAGCATTGAATTTTCCATTGTCTAAATAGCTGAGCTGTGGCTCAGTTTTAAGTTATTTGATTAATTTTGGGAGATGATCAAATTTCATGGTCTGTCTTAAGTGGCAAGGCAGAATAAATTGTTATCTTTTGACTATGAAATTCTGTTAATTCTTTAAGGAATCCAAGTCACACCTGAATCTTTGAAGCTTTTATGTTTCGAAAATATGAACCAGGGTGTTCATGTTTCTGGATATCAGAAACACAACACCTGGAAACACTTGTTTCCTTCTAGCGGTCTCCTGACATCTCTGTTTTGGCACTCATACTCTTTCTCCACTTCCAGTCAAGAGACATAGAGGAATAACATCTTCTAATCACATACAGCTCTTACTTTACCACTTCTAGTAGGAGGCTTTTTTTTTTTTTACCAGCTTTGATTTCCATTTAAATGCACTTTTAAATCATAATGTGATAAATCTTTCAGTGATTAAATTACTCTTTATCCAATGTTACAGTTGTGGGTGGGCAGGTGACAGCTACAGCCTGTATTTTCCTTGAAGTAATTTCAGCATAACTCGAGGGGCTATTTGAGAAGGTACGTTAAGAATATTTTCTTCATGGTGAAAAAGTTTTATGTACGTTAGCCTACTGCCCAAAATTGCAGATGGAGAAGAAAAGACTGTATATTGCACATTCCCATTAGATTCAGAGGGACTATACATCCTGCTGTTTAACTTCCATGCCAAGCAATAAAGGTAGAAAAACTTTCAAGAGAGTCACAGTTTTGTATTAGGGAGATAGTTCTGTTCTCTAGATTAAAATAACTGAAAATAATAAAACCTATTTTGAATTCCCAGTCAATATTCTACTTAATGTCACACTGAGAAGAAATTCTTCCCAAGATTTTTTTCCTTCAAACTTTTTTTTAAGCCACATTCAGTAGATATAAGCTGGGGAAAGAAATAAAAAAACCCTAGAAAAGTTAAATCAGCATGGCATTGCTATTTGCTCATTTTTCTTCATGCCACCTGCAATACCCAGGAGGATCTCAGTAGAACTGAGAAGGCTCATTTTTGATAACCACACATTTGTTCACTGTCACTCTATCTGATAAATCATGATGTCCAAACCAGAATATATGTCTTATTTTTTAATTTTGAGTGAGACAGGTATCTTCTACATTGAAAAGCAATGGAACTACTCATAAAACACAAATTAACACTTTCAGTTTCTTGATTTTTTACCTTTTCTTCCCACTTGATGTTGCTCAAGACTGGACAAGACAGATCCATGGAAACATGGCTTGGATGAGCAGAACTTTATTGGACTGTCCCAGAATGAACCAAACCCACATACATCAACTGTTGCATGTATTCGTATTCCTTCAGAAAGTGTAAAATAGTTTTTAAATGGGAGCCTCCCTTATATTTCATAAACATTACTTTAGTGAGGGAATTTCATGCTGTACTGCAATAGGAATACTGTCAGACTTGGCAAAACAGAACACTTCTAGCTGATATGTAAGTATCAACACCTCTTTCACTATCTGTATGCTGGAAATACACATTTATCATCTGTTAGTGTCTAGCTCAATTTTAGTTCTTTTTTCTGATTTTTCTTACTGTAGAAGGATAAAATCTTTGGGGGTTTCTTATGATTCTGAAGCAGTGAAAAGAAAAATGTACCTCCTATTCTTCTGCACAAAAGCATCGACCAGGGCAGCCTCAAAGCCAGAGACTTTCCATACAACAGTTACCACTTTACTTCTTGGCAGTTTCCAATGTAACTGATTAGCTGCAGCTCTCAACTGCACCAATAGGCACAAAAAGGTTAAGGCAAGCTCTTACCTATAAAACAGGAAAGAAAAAGACAGCAGGGCAAGACTGCTGAATTTAAAAATCATATTTAGACTCAGAATTCAACATCAAAATTAGGCAAGAGATATGAGAATATTACAAAATTAAAGAAACCTCACAGAGAAAAGTTTAGGATACTTTAAAGTGAAGACAGCTTAACAGAATCAAATTTCATTGCTTACAAAAGGAAAATTATTTTGAAGAGGTATTTTCAAGATTCAGATTTAAGGCTCAAGAACAGTGTCTTTGGAAAGGCCAAAGCTGGTAGCCAAGAAAATTTATGACAACATATATTTATCAGAAGATATTTTATTGACAACAAATAGAAAATTGTTGCTCTCATTCCCTGATGTTTTATTTTAAAGATAAAGCTTTTCCTTCACCACTTTTACAGACTTGTAAATAAAGCATTGTAAAAAACTAAAACAAAAAAAAAATTGCAATAATAAATTAAGAAGAAGAAAATGTGAGAAGGAGGAGGAGGAGAAAAGACCAACCCATCAAGGAAAAAATGCATTAGAAGCAATAGAAAAGTTATGCAATAGAACTGAAGTATCATATAATGTTCTCCTTCCAAGAGAACTTCGGGGGTTTTGCACATGAAATAAAATAGCAGCAAAGAAAAAGGATAAGTACAAGTGCATTTGCGTCCCACTGGAACTTGTTCTTATTAACCAAAACAGTAGTACTCATCAGAATCAATTTTGGGATGCTTATGCAGAGACTGTGAGTCCTCCATGACAGAAGAATCACTGAACTTGTCCATATCTGAAGGGGTTTGGTGACCAGGGACATCATCCACTAAGGTATCCAAATAACTCCCCACTGATATTCCATCCAGTCCATCACTACAGTCTTGTAAACTGTTACAGCTGCCGTGGAGGGACGTCTCCTGACTTTCCAGCAAGCTGCACAGGCTGCCACTCAAACTGCTGCCTCGGCTGGCAATGGCTTTCTCTTCAATCATCCACTTGATTGATTCAATACTTTCATTGATGATGAGGAGCTGGCGCATGAGCTTCACATCAGTGGCTCGGAGATTAACCTACAAAGCAAAAGTGATTATAAAAATTAGTCTTTTCATAAGCAAGCCAAAGAGCTGGCTGGAGGCAATGAATGGGTTAAAAGAAAACACAAAAAAATCCAGCTTTCATATCGAGCACAAGTCTATTTCAATAACTAGTTAAAAAGCCCACAAACAAACCTCCAAAGAATAGCTATATTTTCAGTGGCGGTCAGGGAACCTGATCAGCCTACCTAAGCAGTCCGTTAACAGGAATGCTAGTCAATGACAAGACTTGTACACACACTGGAACAACGCTATTTAGATGAGAAACACAGCTGCTATGACAACTCCCGGGGACAGCTTTTCTCTAATCAGAGAAGGAAGACACAAAGCCATTTCTATTTACAATTACACTAAGCTACTTAGAGCTACAGACAGCTAGGCATTCACCCCGAGTTATCCTTATTATGGCTACTCGGGTGACCTAAAATTTTCAGTTGTGCATATTTGGAAAAAACTTGTGAATCTTTAACTTTTACTCACACTGCTTCTGAGAGGACATTAAAATCTGCCATGTAAGTGTCTGAGAGTTGAAGTATTGAACTTATTAAACCTGTAAATTTCAGGTATTTAAACTCATATTAGGTGAAGGTGATGAGTTCAGAATCAACTACTTATTATAGATATGGAGCAACCATTTCCAGTAACTAAATAAAAAGTGGTCATTACAAAAAAAACTCCTACAGAAAGTGTTAATGCTCATGCACAGTGGAATATTACAATGTTGCATTTCACAGATATATTTGAGTTAACCATGTTTTCCTTGACAGGTAAACTATATAAGGCACTTTACAAGTCACATCAGATGAAAATTAAAGGTTAGACCTAAGATTCATATTTATTGCTTCTTTCTCTTGATCTGAAACATCATAAGTGCTGGAAAAAATAATTTGTTACACTGTCTTTTGTGTCATATTGGGAATTTGAAAGTCTTCACTCAGCTGTGAAATAAAAAACCAAGTAAAATCCATTACATGAGACAATACATATTTTATGCAATTCTCTGAGTCCACAATTGTTGTACAGAAAAATAGCACCTGTATTGTTCATACACAATGGACTGGAACAGAATCAGTATTCCCAGGAAGCAAAGACTGTATCTTGTTTTGGTAAGAGTATAGTCTGAACACGATTCTTTCCATACTCAAATGCCATCTTCTCAGTGCCCCCGGTTACACTGATCTGGTGCAGTTGCTAAAAAATTATTTTAATGCATTTCTGTTATCTTAGATACTGCAGAAGATTGTAGTGGTCCAGATGGGATGCTTCCTAGCAGCTGGTATGGTGTTGTGCTCTGTATCTGTGACCAACCAGTGTTGGTAGCAGCCCAGTGTTTCAGCTCTTGCTGAGCGGTGAGTGCAGTCAAAGCCTTTCTTGTTTTTCAGTCTGCACCCTCAGTGAGTAGACTGGGACTGAGAAAGATGTTTGGAGTTGACAGAGATGGGACAGTTGACCAGAATACACCAAAGGGATATTCCTTACCCAGGAATGTTGTGCCCAGGAATAAAACCCATGCATTTGGTCTTTCCTATAGAGCTGTTGCTTGGAGGCTGGCTTGGTCTACTGGTGGGAGATGGTGTGTCACTGACCTTGCAACATTTGTTCATTTTATTTATTTCCTTCATTTTTGAAACTTTCTTTACTACAATCTAAGTTTTTCTTACTTTTGTTCTTCTAATTCCCTCCCCTGAACCCACTGGAAGACAAGCGGAGAGGAGTGAGCAGCTGGTGGGTACTTAGCTACTGGTCAGGGACAACCCAATGCAAAGACATTTCACGCTCTGCCAGTAACAGACTGCCTCTGTAACTGTGCTACGTATTCCCAGCCTCCTTCCCCAGTCCCCACAATGACTTCTGCATTATTCTCAATCCTGTATCACAAGATTTAACACAGCTAACCTGGTACGGTGCAAAATAGCTTTACGTACCACTCACAGTTTTAACAATACTGCCCATCTATCATTGTTTCAGAGGTGAGGTTATGAAAACAGATGGACCATTTTGTAGTTCTCCTGCTCAAGCCAATTCCTTTACTCTTACCAATAAATCACTATAAACCACTCGCTTGGCAACTAGGCTGTCATGAAAGCAGTAAATTACCCAACTTCTCAAAAGCTACTACAGACTTCAGCAACTTGCTGAATATAAACATGCTTGGAGAGAAGTTTCCCAAAAGGCTGATTAAGGAAATGTTTAACAGAACTAGCACCCGTATGACTCAAAACAAAACAGTCCCTTTTAGATAAAGTAGACATCTCATACATTTCAGACTCAGTTCACAGGAGATCATTTTTTGCTCTAAATACACCCAACAGCTTCAGCACTTTTGTGGAACAGCCTTACTGGAAGCAATTCTTTGCATTCCTGAGTACTAGAGTCGTCCTCCTCCTGGCTACCATGTCATTCCAAGTCTCCCATATCAAGCGTGTGCTTTTCCTAAAGCAAATATTAAAAAGTAGTTTAACAAGTGTCATCTTTCTTTAATATGGGTTACTTCATCCTCTGCTTGATAACACAAAATGTCAAAACTATATTTTTGCCCCTTATCTGCTTTAGCACAGACATGATCACATTAGTTTTCACTCACTTATGCAGCTGCAACCCATTTATCTTGCAAGTTGTTGGAGTAAACAAGTCAGTCCAAGATGGTCCAGCTAACAGGCCTAAACACAATAAAATCTCACCATGCTTGACTGCTCCACTTGTTTTGCACAATAACAGGTGAATTTCACTAAACAGTGAAATACACTAAACAGTGTATCACAGCTAATACACGAATTTCAGAACAGTTTTTTTACAGCTGTCCTTTGAGTTAAAGGTAGAGCACAGGACCACCATGGGAAGGTGTGTGTTCTTATGGATCAGCCCTCAGCAAAAACTTATGGTGTATAACGGAAACGATTTGTGATGAAAATGATGAAAAACTAAGTTCTTGTTACAGCTTAAAGTTTATATATTTTTGCTCAGTTTGTATATTTGCAATAGTGCTAATCACAGGAAGGATAATAAATGTTTAACATTAAGAGCTAGTCACAGCAAGAGAAAATAACAAAATTAAAGTAACAGCATCTTTCAAGAAACACAGTCTGGTTCCATAGGTGAATAGATTAGCATTCAGACAGAATCAGATCTTCAGTCTGGAAGGAAGAACTGGACTAAACACCTGTCTGTGCCTTCCTCTCATACTTCTTGGTCTAACAAGATATTTCTGCCTTGTTGCCATAATAATATGTACAACACTGTCATAATTTATTAAAAAGAATTTATGTATATAGGAACATAAATACAAGGGCTTTTGTGTACATATATATGCAGAGAGATACACAAATATTCATAATATTTTTATATATAATTCACTGCTTTTAAGAAAGGACTTGACTAGGTTATTGCTTTTAGAATAAAACTCTTAATAACCAGGACTGTAACAAAGACAATTATAGCTTCCTGGCAATCACCCATACTACTGCACTGGCTGTCCCTAGCCTGGTCACTCAGCTTTTGGATCAAAGTCCATGAGTAAAAGGAAAAGAAGTGAGTGAACCTAGATAATAAGGTATTTCCTTCAAGGTAAATCTTTTAGCCACACCACAGCAAAGTAAGTCCTTACAAGACACAAAATCTTATACTTACAAGTTAATGGATTCAGGGAACTATTTAAATCACTCAGATCAGAAGCTCTGCTCTGCAAAGGATCCCAAGCAGGACTCAAATATTGATCTAGGGTTGGCTTCTATGGAATTTCTGTTCTAAAACAGCTTGAGTTTGGACACAAATTCCACCATAAGTGGACGTGAATGGAAACAGTAGCCAACTACAATACTCCAGGGAAAGCCCCTCAGGGGTTCAGCACCTGGGAAGTCATGCAGAACATAACGAGTGTGGAGAGGTTAGATGAAATGGGCACTGCAGCCCATAGTAGTGTTAAACACTACCATACCCATCTCTATCACACTTTTTACAAACAATTTCAAACCAGCAGAACTTTTCTAGATCAAAAAGGTGTGTATGACTACTGGTTCATGAGTATTAATGCTACTGTTGTTTCTATTTTCTAGGATGTGTCAGAGACAGTTTTCCACTTTCCTATTCAATTTCTTCTTTCCTCTATCATTCAGGACAAAGAGCTTGCCAGCGATGCCTACCTCCCCTTTCTTTGTTTAAAAAGGGAGATTACCTGAACGTCCCATGGGATAGTAAATTCCATGAACTAATTTGAGATGCAATTAAAAAAAAATCTAATAATCAATGTCCAAATAATTATTTGTTTTGCATTCTGATATGTGTCTTTCTTCAAAAAAGCGAACCTTATTCCACTTTCTCCTGGTGCTACTTTTGCTATGACAAACACTGAATAACAACTTTTCAAGTAACTAAGGAAATTAATTTATAAGGAGAACGATAAAGGTGTGGAAAATAAAACAGTGGTTGGCAATATTGAACTATTAAAGTACTATCAAGACACAAATACAGTGAGAAGATATATAAGGATAAAAAACTCACCAATAAAACCTCATTGACTAATTCTCTCAGAGAATACACATAAAAATACTGTAAGCAACTCATTCAAAGTCTAAAATGCAGAATACGTGAATTCAAGCTTTTTTTATCTGGAGTCACCAAGCCAACATATTTTCAACAGGGACAAATCTGGTGACGTGCACAGGCTTTGTTTATTAAGGCATCACCATAAAGCACGAAGCATGCCATTTGAAGGTGAGCAAGCTCAAAGTGATACTACAACAGCTTCCCAACACTAGTGAGTAAAAGAGATGCTCTTTTCTTTTTCCATTTAACATGTTTAAAATAAAATAAAACCACTAATAACAGATAATGTCTGCTCCTTTAACACACAGGATGATTAACAGTCTGCACAGGAGCTACATCCTATTTAAATTAAAACATGTGCATGTGCATGTCTTTAAACTTCTTGCCTGCTTCTAAATTGTCCCACTGATTCAAGGTATTTGCTTTGGTTTCTTCATATAATTATGCTGCTTTAGGCAATGGTATTTCAGGATCAAGATGAAAAAATTAGAATGCCTAGGCTGACTTCAGAATTTGAACATAATCTTCAGCATCTCCTGTTAAAAATGCAGGGAGTTTTATGTGACAGAGAGTAAGAACATAAGTTTACTGTCATTAACTGGAAGGGATCATATACGCACAGGTGGAACACTAACTGCTTGTGGGAATGTGCCACATGCATTCCACAGCAAAGCCAGGTAACTTTGGTTAATTCAGATATCACAAAAATTCAAGATAACCCAACCAACCTGACTGAAACTGTACATGAGCTCTCTCAAACCTATGGAGATGGGGACCAAAGCCTGGCAGAGATGAGACTGCCAGAGTCAAGGCAGGTGCTGCAATGTTCATCATCATGCTATGTGTCTCTGATTGTGATTTACCTCACACTGATTTAGCTAAATTAAATTTCAGTCAACAGTGATAAATGTAGATCATCAGCTTTTTCTGCAGCTGGTTTCTTTCAGCATGGACTTGTGTTGTAATGTATTGCTGTATCATTTTCCCATTTATTTTCTCCTGGTTTTCAGGCTTGTGGTAAGCTTCAGACAATGAGGGAGCACATACAAAAGCTACATATATGTACAAAAGCTAAATTTATGCAATCAATTGTTGATTTGTAGTTATAGTTTGCTGATCTACTTTCTTTCTGCAAAGTGAGCAACTTACACTGACCTTTCTCAGCTGTAGTTCCATAATGAATCACAATAAAATATTGTGGCAGACTACAGAAGCAGTTTTGATCACTTAATTTTTTACTTCTTTTTCAAGAGATGGATTATACTCTTGCATCTCTTGAAGACTCCAAAATTGTTAAAACCCTCATATCAGATTTTTAGGTAGCATTCATTACAATCACTGAACTCCCAACTGCTCATAAAGCCAGCAGTCAAGTTTTCAGTTTCTGTCTGCACCCTTTGCTACTTTAAACAGAAGCTCCAGCATAGTTCTTGTCCTGTTTCAAGCTGCTGCATTTTCACTGCAATCCTTCACGAAGTCCTTACAATAAATATTTCTGCAGGTCCTTCTGTAAAATTTGGCAGTCACATAACACAGTTTTGAGAGTAGTGATTTTTAACTAGGAAGGAGAACGAGAGACCTTTTGATTCCACATCAGCCACAAAAGGATTCTCCTCTGAGGAGAGCTTACCAACCCATTAGCTAAAGCAAGCAAGCAGGCAGGTCAGGTCTGAGCCACTACCAGAACAACGCAGGAGAATACACCAGAATAATTAGGAGGCAGAGCAGCTTCATGAGGCAGCAAGTTAGTTCAGCAGGCAATGAGAGTAAATAACCCACTGAGCAGGTTCCAAGGACATTTCTTGCAAATATATGAACAAAATATTATGCTAACATGTTTATCATCTGATACAGGAAATTACAGTATTGTTGATTTACATTTATCTTATAACACCCTATTTTAATATTTTAATTATATGCATACTAATTGATTTCCCTTATACTTAACAGGAAAATTTATACCAGCAAGTTGTGCAATTGTTTAGTCATACTATCTCTAGGAAAAAAAAAAAAAAGGTGAATCTCAAGGCCATTTTCCACTACCTTGAAATATGCATGGTCCTTGTCTGGGGATTGTGTGTGGGCAGCCTGCCAAGTGCATTAATACCTTTGATAATAAAATATGAATGATTAGGATAACTCATTTACTCAGTAAGGTACACTTTTTTGTTTTAACATTGTACTGTTTGAGGTATCTTGTACGTTTAAATGCAATAAAAAATTCCCAGGGTGGGAAGTATATTTTTATTTGTTAGTTTTAGTTTTTTATTTTATTATGAAAAGAAAGAAACTATTTAAATATCTTCTAAGTGGATACGACAATGTCAGAAGGAAACATGATGTACAACTGAGAGAAAGTAGAAGGAAAAAAAAGGTAACTCATTAAGTCCTTATTTCCTTACCTCCTGTCCAAATAAAACTTCAGTTAAATAAGGTCTTTCAATACAGAGTACCATTGAATTTGGAGAGAGAAACATCCAGTCTCAGAAGGATAAATAGAAAGAGAAAAAAAGTTTATTTGAATTAACATGAAAGGGAGCAGGGAGAAAGTGTAGGTGTTGGAGAAGAGGAAAAACTTCTAATGCTGCTGGAAGGTTTTACTGAATGCTTCCAAATATCTCATAAAAGCATCATCCGACCTCAGAAATGTATCAACTATGACAAAGGTGAAAATATGCAGAACAATCCATAATATGGACCCACATTTGTTGACAGACAAGATAACACCACTGCAAACATTCAGGTCAATATGAATCCACATTTGTCTGTGGGTGTCAGAAAGTGTTACAGCAGATGGACCATCACAGCATCATTGTAAAGTGCTCTGGACACCAGCCACAACACAGGACTGTATGTGTTTTCCCACCAACATGAGACAGCACTGGAGCTCAGGAGCATATCTAATTTTTTTTTTTAACTGGATTTTCCTCTGTGCCTTATTTATGTTTTTCTCAACTAAAACATTGTCTTAGAAACACTATGGAAGAAAAAGGAAAAAATACAACAACCACTCCATAACTGTTTATCCCTTTAAAATTAATTATTTTTAATACTGGCACTGTGCAAGTATACTCAAAAGCATATAACTAAAATAAAAGTAAAATAGGTATATCTAAAGTCTTAAAATATTGCTTTTATGGAGATAACACTGAAGTTTAAAAACATTTTTAAATGTAAAAAAAAACCAAACCAAAACCCCCAAAAAACCAAGCCTACAAAAAACCTCACCAAACCACCCAACTTATTTCATTAAATCCAAACTGTGGCACAACAATATTAATACTGGAGAGAAACCTGAACTTTCTTGAAATTCAAGTCTGCTTTCACACCACTGGAGAGACACATAAGATTAAAAAAAACACTTAAATCTTTATCTGATTCTCCCAAGAATTCAAAATGGAATTCAGTTCAAAACAATTCTATGGTCCTGGAGATTGGATATATCCTATTGAAAGAGTATTTTTAATCTAACAATCAAATCTTTAGTAAAGGCAACCTCCCATCCTATTTTCTGAAGGTTTATCTGGATAACAATAAAAAAGAACTTCAAGACAGCTTTGTTATTATAAGTGATCATACGTGCTCTTAAAAAATGCTTTAAGCTGATCACTGGGAATTTTGATTAAAATAATTTAATAATTTTGATAATGATTAAAACATTATGAGAATTATGTTTCCATGCTAAATAATTTGAAACTTTTTGAATGAAAATGAATCAATATTTTATAAAATAAGGGGGTTTTGTTTTGTTTTCTTTATGTATACTTTGTGAACTATTTGAAGTTCCAAGACTTTCAAATTCAGCTTCATTTTCCTTTTTAATCCAAATCTCCTCAGTGGTGTAATCACTATTCTAAAATATGGTTTCTACATAGTCTTTACAGCTCTTTCTAAAAGTACTAGCAAGTTTGTGGTCTTTCAGACAAAATGAAGTTGCCTATTTTGAGTCTTTTTAACAAAAAAACTCTTTCAAACTTCCAGGTATCTGGAAAAAGTTAAGCAATTTAGTTCTTTCTCATTCACTAAGAAGGTATCAAACAGCTAGCAGCTAACCTGCATCTGCATCTAGAAGCAAACTAGAGGGTAGAACCATTTCTAGCAAGCTGAAATACTGAAATTGGCCAGCACAACGAGCCAAGCAGGCTGTTGAGAACTACACCAGCAGCAGGTTTGGAGCTCTTTTGGCTCAAAAAACCAGGAACCCCTTTTTTTCCTACAGAAGACACCACAGCAATTCATTCTGGAGGTCACAAGGCATGATTATCAATGTACATTAAAAATTAAACAAAGACACTTCCTATGCCTCTAGGCAAGGATGTGAGAAGGTACCAACAGTAATCACTCATGAACGGTAAACTTCAATGCAAAATTCTAGGTAACATTTTCTTTCCAAATTATTTGAGCCCTTCTCTGATCAATAACTATTATCCACACCATCTACTGCAGTCCTCAGCTTCTCCTACATAACTCTAGCCCACGTCATATTGCTCTTTTTATACTTAAACCTGTTCTCAGCAATGATTTCTACATAGAAGAGTACTGGGGCATTGTGGTGTGATTCTAGCTCAGCAAAGAATCATAGCTTTCAATGCAGTTATCAAAGGTATGAGTAGCTTGGGCAGAAATCAAGGTGATTGCTTACACTTCTCTTTTTTTTCTTCTACTGGGGAAGTACTAGTTACTAAGCTAGTTAGGGAGCAGAAATAAGGGGCAAGACTTGCAAAACATGGCTAGGAAAAGACAAATATGGTCTTTGTAAATAATCAAAGGTGGCCTAGGAAATGAGATATTTAAGGAAAACACAGCAGCTTTGGACTGGAGAAGTTTGGTTGTATTTGAAAAGGGCTGGTTACAGCTCTTCTGAAGTAATTTTGGTATTAAACTTCACCAGAGTACAAATTAATAAAAATGAAGGAGACACATTACAAAAGATTAAAGATCATAGTGTCACTTTGGTTGCATTTTCTTTCTTGTCTGAAATGGGTGGACTGATGCTCTACACCAGTGAATGCATAAATAGCTTTATGAAGTTATCGTCACAGAAGGCTACCTCATCTGGCTATGGGGAAAACAGCAACCGTGCCTTCACTCCCCTGCTCCAGTCACAGCAACCAGTGCTGGGTGCTAACAAAGGAGGATGGAAATGCCATGGGCATTTGAAGAAAATCACTGCTGCTTTGGTATGCTAGTAGTACTACTCTTCTCTTGCAAAGAGGCTTTCTCCTCTGCTCCAGCAGGATTTACAGTTTTCTCCTACAAACCCTGTAACCCTAGAGCCCTGCCACAGAACACCACTTGAAACAAAAATATTTCAGTACACAATTCTGCCAAGACATGTGGACAAGCCATTAACAATCACAGTAGTTGAAATAGTCCTGTGAAGTGAAATGCAAAATGCATTTAAAGTCACAGAACAGGAAAAGTCCTGTTTAAAAATTATCATTCTGGCTTCATATTTGCTCCTCTCAGAGCTGTATAGTTTTCAGAAGACTAGAAAAATAGTCTAAAGTTTACACTGACTCCTTGAGTGATTTCTCCCAGCTGTGCAGACCCATCCAAATCCCATTTGTCAGGAAACCTTCCTGCCCATGGAAAGGATTCTTCAACATCAAAGTCAACATAAACCCCTTACATTACCACTGTTTTATCATTCAGCACTTTGTTCTAAAGAGGCATGATTTGCCTTTGTCTAACAAAGAAAATGATCTGTATTTGCAGCTAAACTTAGAGAACAACTCCACACTTTCAATGTGGAACAGGCCTTCTCCAGGCATTCTTGAAAATGTACATATTAATCTCACTCCAGGAAGAATGCTAGATATGCAGAATCAGAGAATCACAGAATAGATTGGGTTGAAAAGGACCTCTGAAGATCATCTAATCACACATCACTGCTATGGCAAGTTGCACAGGATTGAGTCTAGGCAGGTTTTAAAAATTTCCAGAGAGGTGGACTACACAACCTCTCCAGGCTGCCTGTTCCAGGGCTCAGTCACCCTCAAAATAAAAAAGCTTTTCCTTGTATTCACATGGAGCCTCCTGTGTTTCAGTTTGTGCCCGTTGTCCCTTGTCCTGTCGCAGGGCACCACTGAAGACAGTCTGGTCCCACACTCTTGGCAAGTGCCTGTACAATATTTGTACATACTGATAAGATCCTTGTTCAGTTGTCTCTTCTCCAGGCTAATCTGGCCCAGCTCTCTCAGCCTTTCCTCATAACAGATGATGCTCCAGTCCCCTACTTATCTTTATAGCCCTCTGCTGGACCAGCACTCCAGTAGTTCCTTGTCTTAAACTGGAAAGCCCAAAAAGCACTCCAGATGTGGCCTCACCAGAGCTGAGCAAAAGCAAGGTGTGTATGCAATTTCCACTGGTTTGCTGAAGAGAGAGCTAAACAATATAGATCCTGTTTTCCTTTACATAGAAATGCTTCATAGTTTCCTCCTTGGTGTCAGATTTGCTATTTTCTAGTAATTTATAATTATTGGAAGGATTAAGGTCTAAGTCTGAAGTTTTTAAACTAAAAAATCTTTTCAGCAAACACTAGATACTAAGAGAGTCATCTCCAATGTTTGTTATATCTCATAAGCAAGTGTCTGAGTTAACAAACGCAGTGCAACAATCTCAAATACAACTTTTCTTTAAACCAGGAGAAATTCTGTGGGAGAAAAAAATACAAAACAACAAAGCTATTCTATTTTTGTTTCTACCTTGGGGAAAAATATTTGAGTGTGGGAACATCAGCATATTTGTTGCATTATAGTTCTTGGATGTGTTTCCTTCTGTACCTAGAGAGAGGTAGTTTTCATAGCCAAAGCAGAATGCAGTAAAATGGCTCTCCTTCTGGAAGCATTTTAGTCATGAATGCAGCTGATATCTAACAAAGTGAAGTAAATTACAAATTAAGCCAGTAAAGTGTTATAAAATCTGAAACCCCTAGTAGTTAAATAGCAATTTACCATTGCTTTAAAGTCACTAAATGCTTTCACTTTCTCTGGCACTGCACCCAGCAGGGCCATACAGCATTGAGAGGAGTTTATTGTACAGCACGGCAAACAAAGCATTTGGATAACTTCTCTGGCAGCTTAGCTAGTTTGTGTTTACTGTTAATTAAGAAATGCCCCATACTGTTCTCTTGTATCTTAAAACCATAAGTATTAAGAAAGGCTAGGCTGGTGGGAAAAGACAAGGATTGGATTGCAGAGACCAGGGTTCCATTGTTTGCCAGTATGCTCTTCTCCATGTTTATGGAAGCTCTAGGCAAGGCTGCATATCCTGAAGAAATGGAGTAACTGAATTTATATACTTGAACATATGACATATATGTACACACTCTAGTGTCCTTCCTTATCTTGCTCTTTGAAAGGAGAGAAACCTCCCTGAGAGCTTCTGAAAAGAGGGGGATCCCCAGACACATTTTATTCCATGCACTCATCTGCAGGCAGGCACAAGAGGGACTCAGCACTGGAACACTGAAGAAGTGACCTCCAAAATAAATTATCATCCCAATATCCTTCCAGACTTGAAAAAGCTTAAATTATGTTGTTTATACTTTTCAAAGATGTAGTATAAAAGGCTTACGGACCCTCTGGATGTATTTTGTTGTTTTGGTCACCTGGCAGGTTAGAGCTGCTTCCAGTTGCCTATTACAAACGCTTCCACCACAGGAAAACATTTATAATTAGACGCCACATTTATGAGAGTAAGGGCTGGTTAACAAAGGCTAAGACTCTGTCTTCACAACAGAAAAGTTTCCCTCCTACTAGGAATCCATAATTTTATGATCAGAGTTCTTCATCTTCACAAACAGTAAACTGAGAACCATGTTTTAGAACTGCTTACATATAGGAAGTATAACTTCCATGTTTATAAATGCAGGTGAAATCCATGAGAGAAATTGCTCTCAATTTAATTGAATTACAATTGCTTTTCAACAGCTCAGATCCCCGGTCTTTTTACACCTGTAACTTTATCCTCATTTGCTTCTGATTTCAATATTCAGCCTATTTTCTAGGACATGGATGAAAATGAAACACATAGAAAATAAACAAGTCCACTGTGGAAAGTTTACTAGGTTGTGACCTTGAGGGTAGAGAACAAATAATCCTATAACCCTTAAAACATGAACTGAAAATGTATTCTTTTTGTTTAACTATTTACCGTTAGGAAAAAGAAAGTATTGAAGAGTAGAAATGCACTTGTTGGCCATCACCTCTGCCTGATAGATGTATTTGGTAATGTGCATTTCAAGTTTTTCCTGCTCATACACAAAGGGTACTTTTAAATTATTGTTTTCGCAAGTAAGCACATAAAAGAAGCATCCACACAAAATTATAATGATCAAAGGGCTGGAGAATCTGCCTTATGAGAAAAGACTGAAGGAGCTAGGTCTTTTTTTCCCTAGTGAAGTTTTGGGAATAGGGGGATGACATTCCAGTAATTTGGGCTGATACAAAGAGGACCAGGAGAGTTAATGTTATTCCAAGTTAATTTTTTTTCAGTGAAGACAATCAATCATGAGAACAACCTTCCCAGTTACATGGCTGGAGGTTTTTAAGATGCAATTGGACATGGTGCTTGATAATCTCACCCAGACTCCTTTCCTTTGAAAGGGGAAACCAAATGGTCATTGGAGGTCCCTTCATGGAACAGCCCTTCCACCCCACGCTATTCTGTGAAAAGCCATGTTGTTCTGATGATTTCATCAGAAAGGTTATAATCTATTTGCTAGGAGTTACCATAAATTGTGAAACCCCATGCAGAAGGGGTTTAAGTATTCACATCTTTCCATTACAAATTGTCAGGAATCAGACTTCAAAAAGCAACTCCAATGATTCTTCTACTCTTGAAAAAGTAATCAGGAAGGACACATGAAATTGTAATACATATTCTCTGACAAAAAGGCTGGCCAAAGTCTCACAGTACATGGGAAGTCTAACTGGGAAGTCTTGACTGTAGTATCCCTGACATTGCTGTGAGTCACACATGAAAGAGATGAACGGGTACTGAAGGATCTCACATGGATGCTGCTAGGACTCTTGGCCATACAGCAGCTAATAATGCAAGCATATATTCATCTGTACTTGCTGGGGACTTAAACCCTTCAGCAGCTGCTGCTGCTGAGTAAGAACAGACATAAGCACTGAGTACAATATGGAGATGTTCCACAATTCAAATCCTTCTGCCAGGCACTGAGTGAGATTTGTCAGTCAAAACATATGTTTAAATATATATTAATTTAATTAATCTAAGTCACCTCATCATTCCAGAGATGATCTGAAAAGTTGGAAAACTTGGCAAAGTTCTAGCACTATAATTAGGTTGTAATTTTTCCTTATTAGACTTGATCATTTTCCCTAAGAATCAATCTACAACTCCCTTTTAACATGAGTATCCTATTATCACTGCCCAATATCCATTATATGCAAAAATTACAAACTCTTCTGCTACACCATACAAATTGGAGGGTATGGAGAAAACTTGCTAGCAAGATCCAGGATTACCACCTTTTTCAGAGAGTTTCAGGAGGATTTGGGGAAACAAGTTAATTTCTATTTCTGTATGCCTTCTTTCTATTTCTAGGAGCCTCACTTCAGGGATTCACTGAATAACTGCCTCTTTAAAAAAAAAGGTTAATCAAACTCTCCTGCATAGGTTTGAGGCTTAGCCACTAGTAATTTTAAACTTAAGATTTTATCTTCAGTCAAGTTTTTAAGCAAAAATTACAATTAATCTAATAGAAAACCAGCATTTGATACATAGCTGTGCACTGCTAACTAGGCACACTGAACCAGATCTTGGCTTCAGTTAAGACAACTGATGTTATCATACAAAATAGTGAATGTAGCAGCCTGTGCCTATAGCATGTGCTAAAGGGATATTTCAAGTCACAGTTGTTGACTTTTCAAAATCTGTTCTTTAAAGAAACCAATAAATGCAGACCCCACGTAACTGTGGATCTAATAAATCTAAGGAAATATGAAGTTGGTCACTCTTTAGAGCTGATAGAATAAGGTTACAACAGCTCTTCCCTCCAACCTGTGCCCTCATTAGTGTGTTTGGGATGGTTAAAAAAACCAACCCAAAACCAACAAAAGAAATCATCAAGAAAACAAACCAAACCATCAAAAACACCAAGAAGGACTGCAATTGTAAAGATCACATTTGTCTTAATTCCAGTTTCATCAGGGATAAATGTTAATCACCCTTTAAAAAATAGTTATACTAAAATAGAACTAGGAGAACAAAGGAGATAAAAACTCAACAAATGAGTTAGCATAGGAATAGGCCTCTATCTCAAACAGCTCTAGCCTAAATCTGGCAGTTCAGCTTCTTGGAAATAGGATTGTTTCAGTTACTTTACTCTTCAGTCTAAAAACTGCTGGACTCAGTATACCCAGTGTGATGTTCAGACTCACTAAATACTTGATTCTCAACAGTGTTCACTGGAAGGAATCTCATTTAAAAGCCCCAGCACTGCCATCCACCCCTCACTTCCAAGACACAGCTTAGCTTTTCTCCTTGAAGTATTTTCATGCAAAACATTTTTTTTATTATTGTATGTTATGCAGACTACACAGTGTTTAAATTTCTAGCTTGCAAAGAGCTATTAAACAGTTAATTTCAGAAAATTTTGAATTAAAATCTCCACCCACTCTCTTTCTTCGAGTGTTGAAGGAAAGCTCCCTTTGAGTAACCCCAGAACTTGTGAAGGAGCAATGAGGCTTTTGAACCAGTCTCATTTCAGGCTGTAGAATGAGCCTCACAGCATATTTACTGCAATGAAGGTTTATGTGCCGAATGGTGACCTCAGGAGCATGGGGCACTACAAAAAAAGCTGTAGCACTGTGAGAAATTTCATACTGAATCAAGGATCAGCTAGGGTGAGGCATTCATTCCACCCTAGGTTTGACCAGAGCACAGTATTTTGACCCACACTTGCAATTATGTCTTGCTTCTCCTCTAACTTTATGGCCTTATAACTTAAAGGTTTTCAGGATCCAATGCAGTCTCCATCATGGCCTTCATGGGAAAACTGAGGGTAAGAATAGGGAAGCAAACCTGGCCAAGCAGGTCCATATTTCAAGAAGGATACTCTGCGTGCTTTGTGTGTGATTCCAGTGACCATTAGTAAAATAAGAACCATTGTGAAAAGCAAAAGGCTCTGAACAGCAAGGGCAAGCCTCAAGACCTTTCCCCAGCAGATGGACAGTTGCCACATACATACACCCCACCCATCTGTCAGGTGCTGTAACTCACAGTCAAACCCAGTATTTCCAAGTCAAATACTGTCTTTTTATACATAAATAAGAAGAGCCTGAATAACCTTGTTTGTTACATGGTTACAAAAAGTTTCTCTCAACTCTGAAACAAGCAAGCAAAAAAAGCACAGATAGGTCTATCCAAAACTCAGTGAGTGGGCTGTAGAAGCTGCCATCATAGTACAACCAAAAAAAGAAAGCTTAATGCATGACACTTGGTTTTCTAAACTTCCAGTCTTTTCCATTTTTTGCATCTGTTTACTACTGCACCAGCCATAGGCTACTTTTCTACACGTCCAAGACCTCCTATGCCTTGCAGCAAAGCCAAAGAACAATGTATTAGAAAGAGATGTGAAGTAAGAAGATAGAGGTTTGGGCTCCATTTTAGAAATTATGTGCAGTAAAAAAGAGGAAAAAAGGAAAGGAACAACAATTTTTACCTGATATTGATCTTAAATTGACAAAATACGTGCAATGTCACAAAGAAAACTGCAGAGGGGAAAGTGACAGATTAAAAAGCTGGAGAAACCCTCAGGGTTGAGGAAAATCCTGAAGATTCTAGAGACTAGAAGAAAAACCTCAGGAAGGGAGTTCACTTTCACACTCTGGATTACAGCAGACAGCTGGGAGCATAAAAAAAGATATAGACACGGTAACAATACTTCACAAATAGTCATTATATTGGTGGTTTAATAGGCATATACAGACCAGAAGTCAAATGGGAAGAGGATTGTAACTTAACTGCCCTTACTTAGCATGAGAAATGAGGTCAGATATGAAAGTCAGTCAGTCAGTCATTGAAGTGAACAGGAGAGGTCAAGGCTTTTGGGACTTAAAACACGTTCATGCTCAGGGCAGGGAGGGGGAAAAAAGAAACTGAATGGCAGGAGGAAGAAGAGGCAAAATTAAGACTGTGACATGAAATTTGCAAGTGTGAAGCAGGTAAAGAGACCAACTTGAAAGGAAAGTGAGGTATGGGCAACTCACTCATGTCCCCCTTAATAGGCCTAGCTGTCTTGACATGTCTAAACAGTCATGCCAAGAACTCTGGCTACCTTATTTGCTTGCTTTGCAGTCTGACATCCCATACAGTATAAGCTACCTGCAGGTCATTCTACAATCACTGTGCAAACTTAAAATTAAAACAATAAGCATGAGATATGCTGACAGTGTGTTATGCAATGTCAGAACTGAAATTTTCAATAATCATTACTCTAAAATCACAGAATCACAGAATGGTTTCAGTTGGAAGGGACAATAAAGGTCATCCAGCTCCAACCTCTCTGCCATGGGTAGGGACACCTTCCAAGATACAAGGTTGCTCAAAGTCCCATCCAACGGGGCCTTGAGCACTGCCAGGGATGGAGTGCCCACAGTTTCTCTGGGGAACCTGTTCCGCTGCCCCACTACCCTCTGAGCAAACTCCTTCCTAACATCTCTGCATCTACCCTCTTCCAGTTTAAAGCTGTTCCCCCTCATCCTACTCACTGTTGCCAGAAGTCCCTCTCTCTAGCTTTCCTTTGTGGCCTGTTTAGGTACTGGAAGATGGCTAAAAGGCCTCCACAGAATACACTGATAGTTTGATTTGTGAAGATCTCTTAACTCATATGAAACCATACAACAGCAACTGTGATTTATAAATTACACCACAAGATTAGCATTACCATCTTGGCTATTACCTCCCAGAATACCCATTCTCTTCCTCCTTTTGCCCAGCCCAGCACTTACTCTTTAAAAATCCTTACAAACCCACACACCTTTTACTTTTTTATATATATATATATATATATATATATATATGTATATATATACCTATATGTAGCACTGTAGAGGGACTTACGGTATGGCATTATACTCATTCCCATAGAATGAGATGGAAGTTTGCTGTAAATGGCTGAGTTCCAAGATTATTGCATAAAGTTATCTCAACACTTTCCAAGAAAAATCCCCATTGCAACATGATCAAATTTCATCCACCTTCAAATAAGCTTAGTGGCAGGAACTGTGGAAAGGAACTGCTACTAAAAAGTGTCTTTTGGGATCTCACATAATAATCACATCCTAATAAAAATGGAAGCTAAGTGTGCACACATATCTGAAGTACCCTGCATTGTCAAGACTGTATTTGCTGAGTGTTCACTGATGCCTTGGCTATTTGCTTGCAAAGAGTTTTCTTTTGGACTGTCTTAGACAAAACTAAGCCAGTGTTATGGCATCATTTTATGGCAAAATAAATTTATTGGGATGGTGACATATAAAGTAGGACAAGCACCTGCACTAACATAGCAAACAAGTCAGAAGATATGAACTACATACAGCACAGTCCCATCACAGACCACTGGCAAAAGAAAATATACCATTAAACCAAAGTGTAAGTACTTGATTTTTTCAAGAATTACTCTGCATCATCTGCAGCCTGTTTGGAACTAATTAAGTCTCCGAAGACTAAAGTCCAGCAGTCAAGTCCCTGAATTCCAGGCCAAATTTCCAGCCCAAAAATACCCTGTGTCTCTTTAGATATTAGTCATCAGCAGGAAACAGGTGCAATGCAGAAAATGCACTTAAAACAACGGGAGATTATTGCATTATTTCGTTTAGTGGTACCCCAGCTTTCAGTACTTCCAACGGGCTGACAGAGGAACAGAAGCCAACTGCGAGTCAGTGGCGAGCTGCCCCGCTGCGAGGGAAGGAGCCGACAAGTGCCTCGCCCCACGCCGCACCGACGAGCGGCCTCTCGCTGTCCCGGCCGGCGGCAGAGCCCCGGCTCCGGGATGGATACGCGGCGCCCGCCGCTCGCCGGGACAGCAGCACCTCGTCCCGCGGCGGGCCGGCCTGCAGCGTGCACGGAGCGCACTCCCGGGCCTGCCGAGGGCCGGAGCCGCCGAGCGGGAGCCGGTCGTGCGGAAGGGCTGCTCCCGGTTACTCACCATCTCCTGCCTCAGGAGCTGAAGTTTCGTCTCCAGACGGGCCAGAGCGGCAGCACGGCGGCGGCGAGGGGCCGCGGCGGCGGGGCGGGCCGGGAGCTCCTCCCCGCGCAGGGGCCGCGCCAGGCTCTCGGGCACTTTGCGCCCCAGCTTCTGCTCGACGTCGCGGAGGTCAGGCGGGGCGCCGGGCTCCATGGCTCGCCCTGCGGAAGCCCGCGGCGGCGCCGGCACTACCCGCGCCCGCCCGGCCGCTGCCGGGGCGCGGAGGCGCGGAGAACCGCGACAGGGCCGGGGACGGCGGGCGCTCCGCACGGGGCACCCGCGGGGGGCATGGGCATCTCCCGGGGCACCGGCCCCTCCCGCCCCCTCCCCGGCCGCCGGGGAAAGGCAACAGCGGGCGGGCGGGGGCGATGGAGAAATCCGGCCCCGCTTCGCGTGCGAGACCGCGACGCGCCCGGCACAGCGTGACCCGAGTCATCGCGCGTCCCGCCCGGCTGCAACTTTAAAGCCGCGGGCAGGTGGAAGAGGCGCGGCGCGGCCCTCCCACCGCGGTGCCCGTGCGGACAGGCGGGGCGCGCCCGCGGCCCAGGGGCGCCCCCGCACGGCAAGGGCCGGCGGAACACCGCGACCGCGCGGAAACGGGCGAGCGAGAGGCGGAGGAGGAGGGAAAACGGAAAAAATAGGAAAGGAAAAGAAAAAAAAAAAAAAGGGAAAAGGAAAAGAGAAGGAAAGGCAAAAGAGAAAGAAGGGAAGGAAGGGAAGGAAGGAAGGAAGGAAGGAAGGAAGGAAGGAAGGTAGGAAGGCAGACAGGCAAAACCAGGAAAACAAATAGTAACAGAAAAGGAAAGTGAAAGAGGGAAAATACAGTCTCCCCTTCCAACAGGGACAGGAGCATAAGTACAGTGTGAATAGTATTTCAACTCATCAAAAAGTTTTTATTGCAGGTAAGTGCATTACTCCACGAGCGCCCCCCCCCCCCCCCCAATATTTCTATTGTTTCTATACCCCCTCCTCTTTAAGAAGTAAAGCTTGCAAGCTGAGTCGGTTGCTCTGATAGCAAGGCACGTGTTGGCTGTGCAGATAGCAGTGCTGGATGTGTCCTGTTACTCCTTGTCCCACGGCACTGAAAGGCATTTTAGGCACAAAAGTATGATCAGCCGCATCTGTGGAGCTGCAGCTGACACATGTCAAGGGGGTTGACAAAGCGAGGCCAGCCAGTCTGTGTGTCAGGTCCTCTATAACAACTAGAATCACAAAGTGTGGTGTGGTGAACTTGGGAAAACAAAATGTTTTTACAGCAAACTGGATGCTTTCTGTGAAATAATTTCATCAGTACTTTAAGATCTGAGATTTATTGTCAGAGAACTCTGCAAGGCTTTAGTATAGTCAAATAAAAAATCTGCAGGCATATCTGATAATCTTAAAGGTGCATTGATTTTAGCCTAGGGTCCTTATTTCATCACTATAATCGTCTGGAAATCCTTTGTGTGAGACATATGAAAAGATATTTATTTTTCTCACATTTGTCATAAATGTTTAGTTCATATGACAAAAACCCTATCAATATTCTTCTTAGAAAAGAAAGCCAAAACCTGTCTCACACCAAATAAGAATCTTCCTTCTTACTGCCACTACCCTCAAATATTTCCTGAAGTTCTATTTTAATACACTGATATTTACAGACTAGCTTCTATATAACCTCAAGCTAATATTGATTTATGTCATTCTGTAAATTAGTAGGGAGATCACACTGAAATTCTTCCTCTGTGAGCTATGAACACCTTGTTAAGTAAAAGTTTAAGTTCAGGTGACTGTTGTTACAACATTAAATTATAAAACTCCTTTGCTCTACAAGTATCATCCTATAAAAAAGGTCTCTTTTCAGATTTTCTGTTTGAAGAAACTTTTAAAAAAAAGGTGAAGTGTTATTTTTTGTTTAAACATTCCAGGTGACCTGGACTACCAAGCTTCTTAAAATGAAAATATAAGAAGAAATAATACAAAGTTTTATGTTACTTTGAAAAAAGGTTTCTCAGTGACAAAAAATTTCCCCAAATCCTACTGTAAATAGTCTAAAAATAACCAAAATAAGTCCTTTCTGTTATTCTGGATAAGCAACATTCAAGAAGAAAACTACATAATGTACTATGTATATAAACTACTATGCATTCATGAATTTATGCTTTGCCATCTGGTGGTCTGATTCTTACTTCCCACTAGCTTTGCATCAGTATAACAGCTAGCTAGTCAATGGGTGTACTTTTGATTTACAAAGATTAAAATATGTGCCTATGTTACAGTCACCTTGTTAAACCTTCAGGGTTAGTAGATTTGCTTAACTAATAAGTGTTTCAAGGAAACAGGTTTCTCTTTAACTAAACAAAACCAGTAAACAGTATGTAAATTCCATTTTCATCTTGTGGGACAGATCCTCTATCTTCATTTTAGAATCACAAAATATCTTCAGTAAGGGGTTCGTAAGGATCATCTAATCCAATGTCCTGCTCCTTGCAGGGCTACCTAAACCTAAACCATATGATTAAGAACATCATCCAGACACTCCTTGGACTCTGACAGGCTTGATGCTGTGACCACTTCCCTGGGAAATCTGTTCCAGTGACTGTCCACTCTCTTCATAAAGAACACTTTCATAATGTCCTGTGTGAATTTCCCCTGATGAATCTTCATTTCATTTCCTCATATCCTGTTGCTGGTCCCCAGAGAGGAGAGAAACTCCTCCACTGGCCCCTGTGAAGAAGCTGTAGTCTCAGATAAGGACAACCCTCAACCTTTCCTTTTCCAAGGTGAACAAAGTGACCTCAGCTGCTCTTGAATGTCTTATCCTCAAGGCCTTTCACACCTTGGTCACCCTTCTCTTGACATACTCTAATAGTTTGGAGTCCTTCTTGTACTGAGGCACGCACAGCTGCACACAGGACTTGAGATGGGCTGCACCAGTGCACTGTAGAGCAGAACAATCACCTTCCTTGACTGGCTGACAGTGCTGTGCTTGATGCACCCCAGGACACATCTGTCGGTTTTGGCTGTCAGGGCATATTGTTTCATACCCAACTTGCCAGCTACCTAAACCATCATATCTCTTTCTTTGGTGCTTCTCTTCACTCTCTCATCCACCATTTATATATAACCAGGATTACTCTGTCCCAGGTTGAGAATCTGGCTCTTGCTCTTATTAAATTTTATGCAGTTGGTGATTGCTGCCTCTCTATTTTATCCACATCTCTCTGTAAAGTCTCTCTACCCTTAAGGGAGTTCACAGTCCCTCCTATTTTAGTACAACTGGCAAACTTCCTTAATATGCGTTTAGTTCCTGCATCCAGATAATTTATAAAAACACCAAAGAGCAGTGGCCTAAAATTGAGCCCTGGGGAACCCCACTGGTGATTGGCTGCCAGCCTGATAGGACCCCATTTACTGCAATTCTTTGAGTCAGCCAATTCCTCACCCAATGTATTATGAACTTGAGTAGCTGTGTGCTGGACATTGCATCCAGAAGGATGCTGTGAGAGACAGTATCAAAAGCTTTGTTAATATCGAAGAACCCACATCGACTGCCTTTCCTTGGACAACTAGATGGGTGACCTTGTCATAAAAGGAAATTAATTTAGCAGACCTTTCCCTTCATGAACAAGTGTTGGTTATGACCAATGACTGTATTGTGTCTCAGTTGTTTTTCAATAACTCAGGATAAATTTATCCATAATTTTATGAGTCACTGAAGTGAGACTTACAAGCCTGTAATTACCAGAGTCTTCCTTCCTATGCTTCTTGAAAACTGGGAGAACATTTGCTATCCTTTTGGTTGACTAGGACCTCTCCAGTGTACAAACACAGTTGAAAAAATAATGGGGAGAGATTCTGCAATTACATTAGCCAGATTTTTCAGTATACTGGGATAGGTCCCATTGGGCCACATAAATTTATGTGCATACAGCTAGAGCAGCAAGTCTCAAGCTTGGAGTCAGCTGGGAGTTTCAAATTTCCCTAATCACAGCAGTCCAAAAGAGAGCTTAGGAATCCTTCATATTAAGTACAGAGGCAAAAAGGCAATAAATGCCTCTGCTTTGCATGCAACCTGTTTTTGAGGTGACTGTCCTAATCAGGTAATAAACCAATATTTCATCTGGTTCTTTTGCAGTTAGTATATTTAAAATAAAGTCCTTCTGTTGTCCTTCAAAATACTTAGTTCGGACTTTCGCTGAGCTTGGGCCACACAAATTTACTCCTTATAGTGGTGAATAGTATCTCTGTAGTTCTCCTGCATTACTATGTGTTCTTAAGACTAGTGCTGTCTTCTCTTTGTGTGAGATTTAATGTTTTTTGAATTCTCTTACTTAATAAGGCCATTTAGAACAGCCTTTGCTAGCTTGTTTGTTTGTTTGTTTTTGTTTCAAGTTTGGCTAGACATATTCACTGACTTTAATACCTTGTTAAATACCTATCGACCATTTAATTGTTTCTGTAGATGGAAGTCTTGATATTTCAGTCCAGCAAACTGTGAATCCATGTGTCCATGACAGACCAAACTGTTCATCCTCTTCTTGGATAGGCTCTCCATTGTCACACAATCTCATCTGCATCTCCCTCAGGTTGTAAGAGCAAAAGAATTTGTTCATGTTACTCTACTGAACATGGCTTTAGACTTGCCTTAGGTCAAACCATGATTTTACATAAGAAATTGGAGAGTGGATGTTATGTGAAACATTTTGATAGTAAACTGAAATTATTCCACTGTTTTGGCTTTTTTTTTATGCTTTAAACATATGAGGTTTGGAACACAGTAGTGTCTTTGTCCGGTGAAAATACTGGGAAAAAGAACCTATAATGCTATCATGCAATATACCTCTATTTCCAAAGATCCCATTGTCAACTTGATTTTATGAACTTCAGACATGTAGTTTAATCAGGTAAGCCTGTAGGGTGGGAACTTTGTTTTAATGGTAGTTCACAGGTTTAACTCTTGAATGATTGCTGGAGCTGATCACATGGGAAATCAGAGGACAAATGTCATGAAACAGGATGACATCGAGCGGCTTGAGAAGAAAGAGGCTCAGAGACTTGTTCTCAATTATTTATTCCTTTTTTTTGCTTTCCATAAAGGATTATGCTTATTGAAAGAAACAACAAAACAAATAGAAATTTATTTACAGTGATGCTATATTTAATGGCCAAGGCAGAGCAGCTCAGATTATTTGTATAATTGATTTTAATAAAAATGTATCTCTTTATGATACATTTGTTTTCAATTTATATTAAATAAAGTCCTTAAGATATCTTAGAGGACCAAAAAGGTTGTAATAGGATTCTGGAATGTAGGAATTTTCCTGAAGCCAGATGCAAAGGTAGGCACCTATTGCCAGGTCCTCTCTCAGCACGAATTCATCCAAGATGAGTTTGACTCAATGTTGGAAATACTAGCCCAATCCAGAGACTACTCATGGTTTTCAGTTGACTGATTTGGCAATCAGACAGACCCCAGCTTTTGGCCAATATAAAATGCTCTGCCATACTGAGCTGAATGCTCAGATACTGTATTTTCTAGCTCCCCTTTATAAAAATAATGCTGGAAGAGTATGTTGAAATGCAGACAGCAGGTACCTTAGGCCTACAGAAGTTTTCTATTTCCTTACGCTGTTCACAGTGTCAGGCAGATTCCAATAGTACAGCAAAAAGTTTGGTTGATATTTAACCTGGAGTCATGTCATATCACACTGTGAATACGTAAGAGTTTTTTAAAAATTAATTTCCTGGAGGACAGCCAATTTTGTGGAAATTATTTCTCATATTGTGATAATGTACTTCTCATAATAACCTACTTGTGGAGTTTGGGCTACAGAAATGGAAACTTCAACTTGTCTTCAAAGGCTGCAGAAGCATTAAGAGAGTTCCAGGTGCATGACAGCATAGGGTGTGGTAGACAGCACTCCTGCCTTTCCTGCTTTCAACCAGTTACCTCACTGTGCCAATATTCTTTGTCAGGCGCTTCTGGGAAGCAATCATTATTTGTTTATTCAAACCAACACCCAGAGGAAGGTGAGGTGTTTTGAGAAGGATGTTCATCAGTCGTGCTTCAGTGTCACATTGCGTGACTCCTACTCAGGGAGAGTAAAGTTGAGCTTCTCAAGTAGTCTCCTTAGGAGGAAGGAAGATACTCTAGAACTGAAGAAACACTGCAAATGAGTACAGTGAGGTAGACTAACAGAAGGTATTGATAGTCATCATCAAGGTGACTATTCCTCAAATCCATTAACAAAATGGAAGCCTGGTGCAGGTTTTATAGAATTGAAGAAATTTGGGTCATAAAAACCCAAGTCAGAACTTTCATCTGGGGCAGTGTGTAGGGAATTCATCCCAAAGCAGGCCTTCTCCAAATTTAAGACTGTATGCAGCTGGAAGAAAAGAACTGTGAAAGTCTGAAGTAGCTATCACAGGTACCTTGCACTGACAGACTGCTACCTCCCCAGCAGCCTCAGGGAGAATACCACTGCTGTGCATTGTCCTGTGTCCAAAATCCAGTGAACAGTGGAACATAAACATGGTGGTGAGAGAGCAGTAGGGCATTTTGTTTCCATAAGTTTTGACACACTGTCTCAGTGACACCTTCTAAAAGCTATTAATGCCTTTCTGGAACTCCTCACCATGGTCTAGGAGAAGACAGCAGAAAAAGGAATGCAGGAACAGCATTCAGAAACACAGATGATTATTTTCTTGGCTTTGTTTAAAGGGAGGAGATGAGACTGCAGCACCTGCTGTTTCACAGGCTTGTACAAGAATCCAGATGAATCAGAACTGTAGACATACAGAGAAGGTTCAGTTTTTCAGTGTGTTCAGAGCAACTGATACTTATGCACTGACTCTAGAGGCATTAATCATTGCACACAGAGAACATACAAATTTATCTAGAGCATTATTATTCTTTTTCTGTTGCTTTACCCATGTACATACATTATTTCCTTAGCCATTACTGCCACTGGGAAGAGATTGTAAATACCATTTATACAAACCAGACTTTGCTTTAAAAATACATGGATCAATGTACTGCATCTATGGGTCAAACTTGGTATAAGGACCTTACAGGCTGTGGTAGGCATTCATCTCAGAGTTACAGTGGCACTAATTTTTATAAGGCTGTAAACAATGCTGGAGACTGTGTAGAATTCTGTACAACTCCCAAGAGCCTGCAAGCACCTCAACAACTTCCAAGTCCAGTGGTTTAATTTTTTTCCCAATTGTAAAGTTCATCATATTTTCCTGCAGAAAGATCCATCACTGCACAATAGTTTGAAATCTACTGATAGTAGCTTATATAGATCAGTTAGCAAAACAAGCCTGAGAAACAGTCTACAGATCTCCCAAGGATTTTGAGCCAGTTATTGAAAAACTGTTTAATTAAGCTGTGCTCCCAATGCACCAAAAGAATAGAGTCCTTTCGCTTTTGTGAAATTAATAATGTATGTCATTTTTACAAAAAGAGGAAACAAGAGAACTGTAGTCAATGCAACAGTCAAAATTTAAGACTTGTTTTTTCTCAGGACAAAACATTTTCAACCATCCAGTGTTTTTGTACCAAAACACTCACACCAGGCCCAAGCATTGGGCTACATCGTATTTACATCAAAAAACCCCAAATTAAACTTCTTGAATCAGTCAGATCTGACACATAAGGAAGAAGAAGAATAACAACATCCTGTGAGTCATGTTCATCTGTTGCAGTTCTGACACATTACAGGAGGAAATGTGAGAGTTGCCTAGTTGTATTTCTAAATCCTTTGACTGTCTGCCCTTCTAATATCACAGATACATCATAATGTAAAGCTTGAATATGGGGATGGTATTTTCCATAAAACTGAATATTATTTTATTGTGACATTACTTCCAGATGCCACTACTTTCCTAGAGCCATTTTCATGTTTACTACTGACAGAGTTGGACTTACACACAAGCACTGGTAGTTTTACTCTGTTAAAAGTCTCAGCCTGAGGGGCGATTTGAGAAAATAGAATCCATAGTGGAAAGATCAGGTGAAAGATACTTTACACATTAGTTACAGAATAATTGTGGGGATGATTTTTAGTCTGTGACATAGTGATGTAGAAATGTTACGTAAGGATAATTTCTTGTCCTGAAGAGGGGAAGAAATTTCGGGACAAAATGCAGGGTGCATCAGCATAACACAGTCAATACTGAATTAGTGTTGAGAAGACCACAGTTTTCTTTCTGGGCATTCTGAGGCACTCAGGAAAGTTGCTTCAGGCCTGTATGTATCATGTTCCTATCTGCAGAGTGAATTCAATTTGGTCTCTCAGTAGAAACTTTTCAAGTCTTATTTTTCCTTATCTGGATGTAGAATTATGAAGTATTTTGTTATTATCAGAGGTTATTACTACTTCAGTTTCTGGTATTTTGCTTGCAAAATATGATCCGTTTTCCTCTGTCTACAGAGAAGGATTTTCAGTGCTACTGAAAATGCAACCACTTTTGTGACCCATAACAACAGGGTCCTTCTTCACATAATCCTCATGTATGTTCATGAAAGTATCAAGAGTATGCCACCCAAGTACCAGAAGTATTCTTCCATGCAGCAACAGTTTTTGCTTAGTTTTTATGAGTACATCTTTCAGTCCTGCTAGCAAGATAAACTCAAATAGTAAAATAAGCATGTTTCTGTAAAATTTCCTTAGCAACAGATGAAGAAAAGGAACAGGTGAGTTGGCTGAGAGCACAGAAGGATGATTGCAGAAACTGTACACTGTTCCATGCACAAAACAGAAATTATTTTGGAGAACTTGTTCCGAGCACATAGGAACATGCTAAACTTACACCTTATGTGTCTTTTTCCAATTCTGCTTCTTTTCTGTATCAGCAACACTGCACACTCAAATGCACCCTTATTCAGCTGAGTCCTGGCCATGAACAATCCTGTGTTATCTTCTGGCTCAGTTGAGTGAATGCATGATGACTGGGTGAAAAATGCTGTAGCAATTCTTATTGTCTCAGGAATGCAGTGAAGCTTTGTGGATTCCAAGGACAGAGATTTCTAGAGAGTCTATGATTTTAATATATTATATTATGTGCTTTAAACTTTCCCGTCATTTGCCAAAGTAAAAGTACATCTGTACCTGTTGTATCTTCAGCTTTAGCTGATACAGACTGGGTATCTGATCAGTTGTACAGCCCTAAATTGCCTTCTCAGTAGTGTCTCTGCCAACATCAGTGCAACCCACATAGATAGCACTGGTGGGGGAAAGCAGCTATTCTACAATGAGTTTTATATTTTTGGTGGAACAGATTCCTTGCACCTGACTCAGCCATTGAGCCTATTTCTGTCCCTGCTACGAGTTGTTGGACTTAATGATCTTGAAGGACTTTTCCATCCTAAACAATTTCATGATTCTACAATTTTGTACTGTGAAAAACAGTTTCTTTTATTGAACTTTTCTTTTTAAAATTACTAATTATCTAAATTATCATGGTTGTAAGTACAACTTCATTTCTTCCTACTATGTACATAAGAAGTATTTCTCTATAAAAAGACTTGGGAAAGTAAGTCATGGGATAAATATACTTTTGCAAATGAATCCTTCAAATTCTTCTAACTCTCCATTTCCAGGACTAACATACATGACAAAATGTTAAACCCTTGTAGCATATGATGAAAACATTCTTAACCACATGGCTTATAACACTGGAACTCAGTGTCATTAAATCTTAATTCAAGACTTTGGAGAAAATGTACATTATCTGCTATAACAACTGCAATTAAATGGCAGACACAAGGTAGCAGAAGCATTTAGTTAAGATTTAGGCCTGCTGCCTCTTTCCTTGTTAGCAACTTTACATCTTGCTGCAAACAGTATGGAGCCACTCCAGTAGCAGTTCCAGAAATTAAGCACTCGGAAGTTTGGGCAGTGTTGCAAGAAAAAATGTAACTCTTTGAAGCACTACTCAAACTGTCTTGCTCTGTATTTTCAGTATTGCATTTAATTATATGATCGTAGGTTTTAGTTTCTACCACATCTTACTTTTTCACATTCAATTACTTTCTTTCTCACGTTCAATTACTTCCTGACTCAACGTAATTTCTCTCACCCGTGTCTTTCAGTTCCTGCCCTCTTTTAAGCTTTGTTGTTTCAGTCTTACTCTGTTGGTCTTGAGCTTACTGATTAATGTCTAATTTCCATTCTGTCAATGAAGTGCCCCTCAAAGTCCAATAATATCAAACTCATAGAACAATTTGGTTTGAAAAAGACCTTATAGAATACCTAGTTCACTTCTCCTGTCCTGGGAAGGGACACCTTCCACTGATTAGGTTTCCAAACAAAAAAGAAGAAAAACATATTTTTTTTCTTCTTTCTCCTCTTTCCCTTACAGTCCAGTCAGCTGTTAAATTTCCCATTATAGCTCCAAGCCATTAAGAGCCATCATGTAAGACCAAGAAGCCATTTATTTTCCATCTCTCCTTTCTTGAAACCATATCCTTTCTAGCTCACTCTCTACCAGTTGAATTCTTCAGAATCTCCTTCACTTTTCATATGATAACACCTTTTCCACTCCTCTTCTGTCTGCCTGTTTCCCTTCCACTCAGTCTCTTCCAGTCTCTTTAATCTACACCTGACTTCTAGGGTTTTGGTCTATGTTTTATATGGTTTGGGTTTTTCAAGGGGAGACAAGGGTGGCTGGAGGGGTGTTTTTTTGTTATTGTCTGATGTTGTTTTGCTTTGTTTCATTGTGCTTGGAGAGCTCAGTACAAATGAAGAAGAGAGTAGTTTTCTGATTTTTGTTGTGGCGCCTGATTCCACATTCAGACTTGTCAAAGCCAAACGTGAAGGTCTGTCCTAGCAGCTAGTGTCAGAATTAATGGGTATGTGTACCTTCCCATTGCACTTGGTTGTAAGGGGATATAGCAAAGACCCTCTGACCATTGAAGGAGCATATTGCATGATGGAATAGAAGTCATTGAGGGCTTTAGGAGTACAGGTTGGAGAAATCTAGATGAGCATAGGTAAGGTAACCTTTACAATAACAGTCATATCTATAAGCTTTTTGGGTATGTTACATGTATTTTATTTGGAAAGCCAGGGGGTACTAGAAGAGAAGAAATATTTTATGAGAAGAAAAATTAATGTCTATATCCAAGCGAAACCAAAAAAACCAACCAAACCAACCAACCAACCAACCAACCAAAAAAAAAGGATTTGTCAGTTTGCTAGTTGTGTTTTTTGCTATTATCTCCCACATTTTCATCCCATGGCAAAAAAGTATTTCTCTGAGTTTCTCCATCACTTCTACCTGTCCTCTGTTAAAAAAAAAAGAAAGAAAAAACTCCAAACCCTTAAAACTTTCTTTATTTCAGTAGCTGCCATGGAAGTCTAACTACAGGTACCCAAGGTTGCTGCAGGTGAGCTGTGCCCAAGAGGCCAAAATTATGTCAGTGCCATGACTGATTTCCCTGCACCACTTAAAGTATCCTTTGTGTCTAGCTTCCTCCTTCGGTGATGCCAATACTGTTGCAGGTTTCAGTCTTGCTAATGGAAAATGGCAGACATCTGGTGATCTCATTGTTTCACAATTTGGAGTTTCTAATAGATTTATAGAAATAAAAACCATTCTGTGCCTTCAGGATTTGTGGTTTAGCCCTGGAGAGAACTAAGATTAAAAGGCTCAAGTTATGCCTGTGGGATATAGTAGGTTGCCAAGAAGTTTAAACAACTAATTTTCCTAAGAACTAGCCATTTTTACTCCATGTAAGTTTGTAAGTTTGCCTATTAATTTTCAAATATTTGTCCAAGATGGACTGAGGTGAAGGAAGGCTATATTTTAAGAAAGGGTTATCAGTACAGCTAGGCACAGAATTGGACTGAGGAAAATGTGACTCTAGTAAGGGCTTAGAGAGTTGCTAAAAGGAACTCAGTAACTATGTATGCTCAGTAACTATACCTGGGAACATAGCCATTCTAAAAGTGTGAGAAATGCCAAAGTATCTAAATAGTGTTTGGTTCAAGCAGAGGCCAGTTCAGTCCAATTTACTGGGTAAGCTATAGATACCAAACCCTACCTTCCCCTTGAGCATTCACAATGGAAGCAATATTATATTATAATGAAATTAAGGCTGTTGGTTTGTAAAATAGCAGCAATTAAATAAAATTAAATAATAGAAATTAAAAGAGGAAAGCATGTGAAGTGACAGCATTAATGTGAAGGAGAGCTAAAATAGTATCACATACAATTGTGCCATTCTAACCACTAAACAAAGAGTAGTGTAAGATCCTGTTAGATTAATTCATAAGGCACACATGGCTGGCAAAGCGATTCAAATTTCCTTTTGTTCAGCTTGGAATTGTCAGTTTAAACTTTCTGGCTTTGTACGCCAAATTGTAATGCATTACTAACTCTGGAACCATGAAGATATTTAGGATCCTGAAATTTTTCTATCACGTGAAACTGAGTACTGTGAAGGTGCCTATTTTAATTTTCAGCACAATGTTAGGGAACAAACTGCTCATTCCTCTTTTTGTTGTTCCAGCAGCACAGATGTAAGGTATTCTACACATCTGTCAAATTAAACAGTGGAAGATAGGATTGTTCTTAATTATATATTTATCATCAGCATTATGCTTTTTTCTGGACTTCAATATGAAAATAATCAGGTTAGCTGTAATCCTAACAGTAGAAGCTGGTCACGTATTCAAGGCAAAAATAACTCAAAGAATCACAATCATAAAGGAAAAAACTGTATCACCAGAACTCAACAAAATCTCAACAGGAGCTAAGGCGTATTATTCTCAGGATCCATTAACTCATTCTCTCAAGAGTGTGCTCTTCAGTTCTTTGTATATGAATGAGCTGTTTGGCCCACGCACTAAAACTCCTAGAACAGTGAAGTTGTGGTAATGTAGCTTGACGCAGACACCCATTAAGCCTGTTTAAATTCTTTTAGGGTTGCTTCCCATCATACAAAGAGCCACGTAAAAACTTGTGCACTCCATAATTTTGGTATTGTCCCCTTGCTTCTTGTCAGCTCTCCCCACTACCCCGGGAAACTGCTGATCATTTGTTCACTACTTCCTTCTACCACTCAATGCTTCCTCTGGAGGGCCTCCTTGCAGTGCAGCTCAGTAGATCTCTAGACTTGTCATTGATCTTCCAGCCTCAGAATATTTGATTGCTCTTGCAAGGCCATGGCTCCCAGACAATAGCTGAAAATTTGAGAGTCTGTTCTGTTCCATGATTAACTTCACTAAGAAGAATTCATATTTTCTTGGACATCAGAAAGAAACTGATTTATAAGTCCACTTTCCAACTAAAGTGTTCCTGTGTCTATCCACTGTGGGAGGGTTGAGGGATAGGTGGTGGAAGGTAGACTTGAAAGGGTCAAAAGACTTTTGACACCACCAGTCAATTTGTACAGCTTCTAAAGGTGTACTTACTTTCCAGTCTCAAAAAAATTTCTATTGAAAAAAAGTTATTTTTAATTCAAGTGCAATGGACCCTAATTTTTACAATATAGTTGTAAGTGAATGAAGCTGCTTAATTTTTGAGACAAGATTTTGGATTCTTTGTTGTATCCTCTGGATTCTAGTCTTTTATAAATTCACTTCATGAATTCATAGACTCATAGAATGGTTAGGATTAAAAGTTACATGAAAAAACCTCTAGTTCCAATCCCCCTGCCATAGGCAGGACAATTTCCACCAAAACAGGTTGGTCAAAGCCCCATCCAACCTGGCCTTGAAGTAGATTTCTTTCACTATGGAAGCTAAAATAATTGCTTGGATTTACAGATTTTATACTGTGTATTAAATACCATTAACGGTATACTGACTTGTTGCAAAGACAAACCTTATTTCTTCAGTAACTCCACAATAGCAGAAGGGTCCTGTCTTTTGAACAGCAGTCCTCTTGTTGGCTATTACTACCTCTTCAGCCAGGTCTGAATTTTGCAAATAGCATCTGCAACGGAAATGACAGTAACTCAAACCCAGAACTGTCATGAATCTTCTGTGTTCTTGTAGTGAAGATACCACACTCATTATTCAAAGCACAGAGCTTCTCATTGTCCCCAGGCAGACAGTGGAAGAACATAGGAGGTCAGGAACTGCATGTAAAGCAGGTCATGATTGCTGTCCTACTTTTTATCTTGCTGTTGAAAGATTAACTTTTGACATCTTAAAGGCAGTGCTCATGCAACCTCTCCCTTCTTTTTCCCTTTGCACACCACTTGATGTCAGCTAGTCTTTGCTTATCAGGTAAAGGGGGCAGATATTTATTCACTACAATACCAGCTATACAGTCAGGCTCAGGACCTGCCACAAGCATAGGAAGGTCTGTGTTTGGCCTTGCACTGATTAAAAACCTGTAGTGCCACAAGATAAATGTCAATGAAAGTGGCACTGAAGGCTGATCTTATTTATTATGGGAAGCAAACTGTGTTATCAAAGCTGTCAGCTGTAGAAGAGTCATTTATTACAGGCAACCTTGATATCTTTGAAAGCAATAATATGAAGAGAACACATTAAATTATTGCCAGGAGTGACTCCTCAGCCTCCCCAAGACAATTATTTTAAGTGCTATAAGGAGAGGAAATAGCTCATTATTTTAAGTGTCTTGAATTGCTTTCCATCCCTCCCTGTTCTACTGGGAAAATTTTTAACACGGAACAAACACAGTGATATCAGTATTCTCCCTGTTGTGAGCTTTTAACTATAAATTGACTAACACATACGGGTAGGGATCAAGGGGTAAAAAACCCTAAAGTTCCTAGGCTTATTTTCTTCCTGCCTAGATTGATAAAGCACACCCCCATTCCCAATTTGGTTACATACAGTTTCTGGTTGATTATTTTCAGCTTTCCCTTATTAAGGATCAACCAACTAATGACTATCACCAGTGTCCATTAAGGTCAAGCGAAATATCATTCTCTGTCAGTGATTATCTTTGGTTTTGCAGGAAGTGGAGATCTATTCCAAGTAAGCATGCAGCACACCTCCAACCTCCTCGGCTCCATCCCTCCCAGTGGCTCTGTGCTCCATCCAACCAGCAAGTCCAACCAGGATAATCTGTGGATCTTTTCCAGTAATCCCATGAACCTAATTTTGCATGTTTATCTAAACCTTGGTCCCTGGCTGATCCTTAGTCCCAAAGGTCAGCCCTAAACTTCTCTCAGCCGTTCTAAGTGTCATTTAGTATATGGGTCTAGCAGTGTTATTTGCTCTGAAGCGAAAGACACAGAAAAGGTAAATTTAGCTTGTGGGATATTTTCAGCTGCTAATTAAAGTTCTGCTAACCCAGATTCTAGCTGCCAAAACAGCAGATCAGTCCTTGATGGTTTGAAACAAAATCTCATTGTAAACTACAGCTTTTATAATTTGATTTATTTATTTTCATCTCCACTGCTTTGCTTTAGCTGGTAGTTCTTGCATGGCCCAGACCTAAAATTATGTTGTTAACAGAAGCCACTGTGAGCATGTAATTCCAGGGCAGCCCCTACAAATACCAACTTTCTTACTCCAGTTGATACCTTTCTACTGTATTGAAATGGTTAATCCATAGCTTGCTTTAGTTAAGCAAGTAAAAATATGAATAGCCTCTGATGACAGCAGTTAGCCAGCAGGGACTGTAGCCTAAACCACCTATCCTGATATTTTCTGATCCTAACTAAACTTTGCCTGGCTAAGGAGAAGAGGCAAATTACATCCTCAGGAGGTCACTAAGTCCAAAAATCAGGTTTGAATTCAGGCTCAAATTAGTTGCAGCCAGGTGATACCACAACAGATACAAATTTTTCCAGGTGGCTCAGGGTCTTAAATAAAGTGAGATAGTTCAAGCCTACTTTTGTTGTCTTCAAGATAGCCCTAAATGCAGTTATTGAAGGATCTCCTGACACCAGCCTTTCCCCTGAGTGATCTTCTCCATTTTATGTTTGTTTCTCTGATAACCTGTATGTAGAAAGGTGGTGTCTGACAGCATTAATTTTAGATGGAAGAACACCATGCTTAGCCATAGGTGAAGAATGTGTCAGCCCAAACTGTAAGCCGTTGGGAATCTAAATTATCTTTCTCCTTTGTATGGCTGTTACCCTCTCTTATTCCTGAAAAGAGGTCCAGACACACAGTTGATACCAATAAATAGCCTGGGGCAGAGAAATGTGAAGGTTATACACACTGGCTCTGTGTGCTGTTTAGACATAAGGAAAATCTTTTGTCTGAGACACTAATGGCATATTCCTTATAAAATGGTGAAACAATTAAAAAACCCCTAAATCTTTAGGGATGTTTTATCTATTCACTTAAAAATACTTGGTGATATCAAGAAAATAGTCGAGAAAGCATTTGGCTTTTGAGGACCCAAAGTGTTACTCTGAAATTTTGTTTTATTTTCAAAATACAGTCTTTGATCCATAGTACATTATCTCACTGAATTAAGTGCAAGTCCAGAAAGAAATGTGATCCTTAACTGACTAGTTTTATGGTGTCACACATGTCCTTCCAGACTCTTGTTCCTCTGGAAGAGCTAAGCTGCAGTCGTGATCTCTCTCCCCCAGATGCTGGAGGAGCCATGTCTACACATTCCATCTATCCTGTGCTCATCTCTCAGGGACTATCACCCGTGCATCCCACCGGGAATTACAAGTGAAATTCAAATGTCACCAACATCTGGCTGTAAATGTTAAAAATCTCCCTCTTCTCTTCCAGACTCTGCATACCTGGAACATCAGCACAAAGTTATTTGAGAATTACTTGGCTCCGTTTTCTTCTCTGTCTGGAAAAGCAACACAAGCTGATTGAGAAACCAGAAACTGCGCCCAGATGCTCCTGAGCACAGGGGCTGAAGTTGATCTGCTTGTTAATGGCAGGCTGTACAACAGGATGCAGAAGGTCTGGAGAGTCCCAGGCTGTGCCCCTGAAAGCAGCCTTGGACAAAATAGCTGTGCAGGCTGCTACAATCCAGCTCCTGGGGAGGATCCACGAACATCCAGTGCTCTGCTGCCTGTCTGCCTTCTCCTGGGGTTGTAGGAGAGGCTGTTGCCTGCAGAAAGGGGTGACAAGAAAAGGCTGTTTTCCAGTTTGCATTTGGGGCTTTTGAGAAATTTATTGGAAGGCAAAGTGCAGCAGTGCAAAACCCTCGGGCAGCCCCCTGCTGCTGCGGGGGGAGGGCTGCCCAAAAGCTGGAACACACAGGGAGAGCTCTCCGTGGCCACGAGCTGTGGGGCTGATCAGACTCGGTCCTCGCAAGTTTAGAAAGGCAGCTATCTCGTTCCAGGTCTCCATGGTGTCTTTATTTAGGATAACAGGGGGAAAGGCTGGGGGACTGTGGAGGGAGGAGGGAAGATAAGGGAGGGAGGGAGGGAGCTCCATCGAGGCCAGAACGAAAGAGAGCTCCTTCCACCTCCTGCTGGGGTTTTCATCCCTGGACTTCGAGGCAGTCCTGACTCACATCATCCCGTCAGGAGGGGTCAGGGGGGCGGGGTCAGGCGAGGGAAGAATGCATCGCGACAGCAAAGCACATTATTTTTTGCATAAAACACATGGATATCAAACAATAAAGAGGATTATTTGCTATCCTGAAAAGAAGGCTGTGTTAGAATAATACTGCAAGAGCTACTTAAACAGAAAGGCCCATGCAAGAGGGAAAATACTACCACTGTTTAAATACAGCTAAGTATTTCTACAATGGAATACTTATTCCTCCTTTATTGAACATAATCTGAAAACTTGATTAAAACAAGCAATACTAATTTACATTTTAGTTCTCATTTCTGTCTTCCCATCCCTCAAACATTAACAGTGGTTTTTTAATTTTGTTTTGTTTTTTTGTTTGTTTGTTTGTTTGTTTTGTTGTTTTTTGGTTTTTGGGGGGAGGGATTTAATTTTTTTTCATTGGTCAGCAAAGCATTTAATAGCGTACTTTGAACAGAAATTTTCAAGTCAACTCTTTGGATGAAAATGTTTATTTAGAACACACAGTTTCCTCTAAAATAGGTGAAGTTCATCCACAGGCAGAGGGCCTGCTTTCAGAAAGGTGTGATGCCAACCCTCCCAAGTCCTTTGAAGATACAGATTGTGCATAGACATCATACAGAAACATAAATTTCTGCCTGAAGGAAATTTTCCCCCAGAAGTAATTACTGTCTTCCTGTCTCCCCTGTTTATGGAGTTCTCCTCACCTGTCCATCTTTCCATTACTGGCATGACCAGTAGCTTTTTACAAATTTCCAACCTGCAGGCTGATGACAGATTTGAAAAGCAAACCCTGGCTGTTCCTGTGGTCTGACCCATTAGCCTCAGTGCTGCTGAGCTACACCTGAATAAAGGCTGAGAGACAAGGCAGACAACAGAAGTTTTTCAGTAAAAGCATTTAAAAATCCCAAACAGTAAAAGCAGGTGAACCACTGGTCACCAACCAGTCAGGCCTAGCAAGCACCTCCAGCCTTATATGACACAAGCAAATGTCAAAGCTAAGGCTCCTTCTCCATGGGATGTAAAATTATAGAACCATTGAAAATGAAAACCCTGAGGATGATACAGGACATGACCCTGAGATGCTAAGATTCACAAAATTCCTTCCAGATAGCCACTATTGGTTGATTACTAAGAGCAGTGTTTGACCTATTCTTTCCTTGTCATTATCCTTCTTTGTCTGTCATTTTGCCTTATATTATCTTCCATTACTAAGAGACTTATTTTTCCTGTCACTTCACTAACAACTGAGGGGTAAGAGGCATAATAAACACTTATGACTATTTTCTTCTGGGTCAGAAATAGTTTTGCAATAACTTTAAACAGAACCCACATTTGCTGTATGTGGGAAGCTGAAATATGAAGTACTCTTTTCTCTGACCCCAAATCTCCACTACTAGAAAAGACATTTTAAAGGCTCACTAAGGATAATTATAATAAGCCTGAGACTGATGATGGACCATCAGAAAAAGTTACTCAGCTTTCTTCTTATTCACTTGTTTGAAGCTGTTTGAAGGCCTTGCTGCTTCAGCTGCCAATTTATCTTTCAAGACTGTCAGAAAAAAACCCAAAAAACACATTAGCACTTCTAAAATAACAAATTCAGGTAATAAGTTGCCAGTATCAAATCATGTCAGTATTTGGTAGGCCACCATTTTCTTATCACTTGAGATGCAGGGATAAAAAAAGATACTATAAAAAAGGATATTTCACTGGGCAGAGAGCTCACCTGGGTGCAGCAGCATACCCTGTGCTGTGTGCTCCCTGCTGGGGCTGGCCTCAGCACCCTGGGGTTTCACTGCCTGCCCTCTTGGAGCCATGGTGTAAATAAAATTCACCTGATTTTAAACAAGACTTTCGCTTTATGGTCATATTAAATGCAGTTTCTTAGTAGCTGTTAGCAAGGGTGGTGTTTTTCCCCCATATAAATAAAAAAATAGGAAGTAAGGATGATCCCTGACGTTCAAAGTCCAACTGAAACCAGCATCTTCGCTTTTGATTAATGCCAGACATAATTGTTCAATCAGTCAATACTATTTAATTTTATTTCGTTTTTTGTCTGTAACTATGCTGCTCATACTGAGAATTGTTCCTATGTATTGATTCGTATAAGGTGTTACAAGAAGATAAAATTCCACTTGGAGGCCTTAGATGCAATGATATTGTTTGGAGAGTTTTTTGGTTTTGGGTTTTTGAGATTGTTTTGGTAGTACATTATCTGGTAATCTAGAGAGAAATATTGTTCTTCCTGCAAACTTCAAACTTAATAGCCTGAGTCCATTTCAGCTACAACACAACTTTCTCTTTCTATACAAACATTTTATCAGTCTTCTCTCTCCTCCCTAGAGGCTTTTTATTTGGAGAAATTCTCTTCGACACAAGGCCTTTTATCTATACCAGTAGTTTTCTCTGAAACTTTTTGAACTGAAGCAAAATAAAACTTAACACCAGTGGTAAACAGACAGGTTGAATGGTCAACTTTAAATCCTCTTAGACAGTCATCCTAGCCTCAGTTCACCTCAAATTAAGGTTGTTCCATTCTACAGCATCACTTCTGTCTCCCTTTGCAGACTTTTTTTTGCTTCAAGCAAGAACCATGAGTCCCTCTTGTACTGAACAGGGGCATGGACTTAGCAAGATACCAGCCTTATTCCTTGAAGAGCTCTTGCAAATTATAAAATCTAAATCCATTCTTGGCTGATTGCCAGAGGTCTTAAAGTCAGTTTCTATGTGCATGAAAACTAAACATACTGTAAAATTACTGTTTGGATGCTGTCCTTTGCCCCCAGCAGCTGAGGGGTGAAGAGGGAACAGAGATGAACATAATTGGAACTGGAAATGCTGTACCTAAGCACACTCAGGGTATTAAGGGTGGGCATGGGAGGATGACACAAAACAATGCACACTATGCTCTGCTTTCAAAAATCTACACAGAAATCAAGTCAAGGTTTATTTCTGTTGAAATTGTGCTGATTTAATTCTCTGCAGTGAGCACCAGAAAGCAAATATTATGAATGCAATTTCCCTTTTACTTTACCATAAAACAGAAAGTGCTAAAGCCAGCACTTTCATTCTGAACTGAAGGTTAAATGAGATATCAATTTAAAATTTAGTTTTGATAGAGGATATCCATACACGTTGTTTCAAATTAACATTTTGAATCTATACATCTCAGTTTTACTCAGTCTTCCTTGTCAAATTATTTTGATAGTCAAATATTTAGCTGGTAGGCATGTTTTGAACACTAAAAATATTAAAGTAGCAATCCGAATACTTCAGCAGTAAATCTTTTTGGGGAGTCATTGTGAGTCTATGTCAGCTATTAACAAGGGTTGCTTCACCCTCCCACACATGGAAGAGGTGAGACTTATGGAGTCAGAAACATTTCTCTAAGTTACAAAATAGTTCAGCTTTGTGCCCAAAGCAAATGTTTACAAAATTTGTGATTTTACTACTCACCATTAAGAGGAAATTAACTGGACAGGCTAATCACTTAGCAGCTTCCACTAAATTCTTTAATCTGCCTTTGAAAATCTTTTTTTTCCTGTAGAAATACCAGTGTAAAAGGAAATTTTTTTTGCCAGAAGATGCCTTTATTGTGGGAAATAAAGCCAACTCATAGAATCTTTTAAACTTCCAGGGTATACAGTGTATTTATTGAATGAACTATGCTATATCTTAAGGCCAACTGCTTTGCTGTTTTCACTTGAGTATCACTTTGGTGGTAAAAGTTTGCTGTTGCAAACTTGTTTACAATATATTTTTTTCCTTACTGGAAAAGTTTGGATTTGGAAATAGAAACACTTCTTACTGGAATTTAGGGAAAGAGAGGAGATATCATTACTGTGCTGTTTTGCTGCCTCTCACCTTTCTTCAAATTGCAAGCTCACCAGGTATTTTGCAGGTTATCGTTGTGCCTTGTTACGTTCTCTTCCAGTGCTGTCCTAAGAAGGATGACCATCCACTTAGTGCATTTTTTTGCATCAAATCTCTCTTGAAAGAACTAAATAAGGCTGATTCAATCTTCATATCTCTGCTACAGGAGCTAGCCCTGTAGCCCTGGTACTTCTTTCTCTAATGCATCTCTACCTCTCCTCTTGCTAATTCTCTTCCCAGTCTGCACACTTCCTCTTTCAATTCCTAACTTTTCAGGCTTAAGCACATGGCATTTTATGAAGCCCTCAGAATCAATATGATTCCTAAAAAAAGTACTTGGTTTATCTAATAAAAAAGAAAGCTATTAATCTAGCAAACATGGTCTAACTTTGATGAATTTGTCATATTTGATCCCAGTTGCATTTCCGTAGTCTGTTTTGAAGACTGTCATGCTACTGAGTATAAATTAGTAAGTCTGTAGTTGCACAGGAGGTTTTTACTTCACCTCCCTTACAAAATATTTCTACTCGCAGTTGCACATTATGCCAGGTGACATGATAAAATTATTCAAACACCTTACAGGTGGACTTACAGTTTCATAAGTAATTTTTAGGCTCTTGGATGGAAATTACCTGCTGTCCTGATGCAGATTTATTGTTTAGTTTCTGTCTTGTAAGGCAGTTTCTGTCTATCATTCCATTAGCTTTCAAGTCATTTGGTACAAGAAACATAGTTCATCTTAACAAAAACAGAGGTAGAATACAATTGACAAAGGAAAATTTATCCACATCATGCTAATCTTTACTCTGCATTTATTGGATTTTCATTTACATGGTTAAAGAAAAGTTTCAATATTTCATTTCCAAGGTCAAATGCAGTTTTGGCAGCCTTCTTTTTGTTTCTAAAATTCCTGACCTTAGTTCCTTTTCTTTCTTGAATATTCGAAACATCTATTAATTTAGTGTCATCTGGAAAGAATATGAATCACTGTTTCACTATTTGAATTCACTGGTTTCTGTCTATTAATTTGTCTTTTTACAAGAGAAATAAATTTCAAAAGCCAGACTTAGACTTGGTTAGGGAGCTAAAAGGGCAAATTAATGTTAAAGTCATTAGTACCCCCAGCTGTAGAGGATGCCTAAGAGGCCTAAATTGTTTGTGTGTTTGGTTGGTTTTTGTGGTTTTCTTTTGATTTGCAATACAGTCACTGCAATATAAGTAAAAAGAATAATTATATGGTATATTATTAGGCCAATAATTATTTGTGGAAAGAGGATCTATCAGCAGCCACATTCCTGGGTTTTGTTCCCATTAGCATCATTATCAATACTTATTCAGTGATCTCCAAATTTACATACATTTCACAGTTCTTATTTGTGGAGATTTACTGCCTGACAAATCTTTGAAGACCTCTACTTGTATCCAAACCTGAGGCTCCTTTATCTTTTCCCTTAGTGGTGCCAACTTTTTGTTATTTATGTCACAGTTCCTCTCATCATGGTCATCCATTCACCATGAACTTGGCTCTATTTTCTCATCATTTCCAGGTATACCATTTCCAGGTATACTTTACAGTTGCCTTATAAAACTCATATGAATAAACCTTTAGGAGAAGAACAGGGAGGAAAAGTCATGGGGAAAATGAAGTCCTGTGCTTCATAGTTGCTGCACCTAGGACTTCTCAGTTAGTTTTTTTTCCCAAATTTTTCCTTCCTCTCTTTTTGTGACCTTTCCTGTTTTTGTCTCCACATAAAAAGATAAAGGCTCTAATTATCACACAACCAATTTTCTGGTTTTTATTTTTCTTAATTTTTTCATATGTTGGCCATGTCAGATTTTAAACCTAAGCTAGTTTCTCCCCATCATATTATCTGAGGAACTAGCACCAGGAGGCTTCAATGAATGGCAGGAACTTCTCCACACCCAGGCATAGTTCAAGTACTGGAAATAGTGACCAAAGGAAGAAGGACTTGCAAGACTGTTTTCAAGAATGGGTCAAGCACACAGTTCTCCCCTTTCCTTCCCTCTCTAATTCCTGTGCTTGCTGTCCTTTTTATTTAATCTCTGGCATAAAAATCTACTTTGCTTCCTTCGTTTATGTGTGGCCGCTGTAACTAGTAGGCACTTCTCTTCAATCTCTGACCCTCAAGACTTGTGCCCTCCTCAAAACACAAGTGTATGCTTTTGCTTTAAGGATTGGACAGGTTTAATGTCTAACATCCTCTTCTCAGTATCTGATTTCGCCTTGACATTTTCCTTCTCCTGTCAAGCTTCTGTATGCTTTTTTTCATCCATTGAAGCAAAAACACTTTGGAAAGGAAACTCTATTTTTTTTCCAGTTTATAAATGAGTCAAATGAGTCACAGAGGTAAAAATGTGCTAGCTAAGAACAGTCATCTGGTCAGTAACAGCTAAGAATAAAATCCAGGTCTCTTGACCCCAGTCCAAAGCATGTTGGATCACCCTGCTTTTATCCACTGAAATCATAAAGTGGATGACTTGTTAAGTTGCTAGTCAGTACAGGCAAGAATGGCAGGAAAAGGCATTAAAGTTGGAACACAAGCTGCTGCTTGTGTATGTGGAATACGTATTATCTAGACTCTAAGTAAAAACAAGAGCACAAGAAAAAATTTCCTTTTCCTTATTAACTCTGCCATGGGTACCACCGGTGAAATTTTTTCTGTCTTGGTATCAGTTATAAGGGTATGTTTCTGTTGCACTCCACACCTCATGCTTGGTAAAATGGGTTGAGATGATAATCCATCTTCTACTTGCCTAGCCAAGAGTACTTTTCTTCCTATTTGCATCATTCTCAATGTATCTCCTTGCAACTGAGCATGTGTGCTTTAAGCTGAAACCCTTGAGATTATCATGGCATGTGACCCTTACTTCTACCTAGTAACTTAGTGTTGGGGAGGGCTTCCTCACACTGAAGGAGCTCAATCCAAGTCACTTGCCATTTCTGCAAAGCTGGGCTCAGACAGAAAGAGAGACAAAGGACATCTTGATTTTACAATCTATTAAAGTTGAGTGCACGGTGTGGGGTTCGATAGCCTGAAACCAGGAACATCTCTCTTGTCAGCTAATGACTGCTAAATGAGATCCAATAATACATCATAGGAAGAAAATCTGATTATTTATTGGGACCAGGTTAGGATGAGAGAGAGGAGGTGAGGCTTGAAGTCAGATTCCTGAAGCCTCACCTCAGGCTGTAAAGGCAGGTGTCAGTTTGTTGTTCTCCTGTTGGTTTATGTTGAATTAATTCAACCACCACTGCTTAAGGCTATTTTTTCTGAGTCTATTCTACAGCCTAATGCCTAGGGCCTTCTCTCAAAGTACAAAAGTGGGTTTAAATTCCAGCATGAGACAATTGAAGCAAAGCCTCTCATTTCTGGGGAGAATGCCCTGCCATGGGGACAGTGGGAGAGAGAAAGGGAGCAAGAGACTCAAAAATAGAAATAAAAATTAAGCAAAGACTGCTGCCAGCTGTCCTTTCAATTGGATGCCCTTTCAGAGAGCTGTGTTTGAACACCAGGCTGAAGTGTCCAAATACTGGAGGGGTTTTGATGATGAATCTCTTTTCATAGATCCACTTAAAAGTGTAATAAGTTCAAAACTGCATTTTGTGAATAAAGTTGGATTTCAATTATACTCCTCAGAATTCCATTGTTGCTCCCTGTCTGGCATGCTGGCTATTTTAAAATGTATTCTTCTCACCTAGCCAAGGTGTTTACTTGCATTTTGCATTCTCCTTCTGTCCTGTTCTAAACTTGACCTTTTCACAAAAGTACCTCATAAAAGAGTTCTGGGTACAGAGGTTAGATGAAGTCAGATGACATTGTCTACTGGCAAGTAAACTAATGTTTGCCAGATTTTACAGAAATATGCATAGAAAAGGCTTGTGGGTGACCCTTGAATATTTCTGTTATAACCAACATAGAATTAGCATTGCAAAGATGATTTATTTATGCCTAGGTGTGATGAAAATGAAAGTGAAGCCTGAAGCAAACATATTGAGACAGCTGACAGTTTATGCTCTTTATTTTAAAGCAGGTGGATGACCACCATTTATGTAATAAAGCAAAAAGATCCCCAGTTTCAGTCAGATGCAAAAAAGTGCCATCTCTTCAAACAACAGACTGGCTTGGTGTTGGTATGCCATCGTAATCATCTGAGTAGTGCTGATACTGGTCAGTAAGGAGAGGCTGATGCAAATCATCCTTATTTTTCTTGACCCGTACGATACATGCAGCAGCAGCAAAGATAATTGCAACAAGAACTAGTGCAGTCACTATTGCAATAGTGATCATCTCTGTGACACGGAGAGCCCGAGCTATGAGAAAGAAAACAAAACAAAGATATTAAAAGCAAATGTTGAGTATATGGATGAAAAACAGAGGTTCAGACTGAAACTCACCATTTGTCATTATTCACTGAGTTGGGGAGTAGAACTAATACAAATTTTTTTGATAATTTTTGTTCAAAATGTGAGAAGATTTAGTCTATCTTGCTCCACTTTAAAATCTGCTCTGGACCTTTCTCCTGCCACTTGGTTTGTGAAGAATTGCATTCCCTCTAGGAAGTTAATGAAGCTGTTTTGATATGAATAAGGATGTTCTACAAAGTTAAGATCCAAATGGGAACTTCCCCTAAAATTGAGGTAGACACTGAGAGCTTTATGCTGGAACAATCTCTGACCAGTAGCTATACCAAATCCCAGACACACACCTGGAAAATTAGGCAGGAAAGGAGAAAAAGGCCTTTACAAAGACAGCAAGTCATGTGGGTCAAATTTGTGTAACTTTCAAGGGACAAAGATAAAGTATATGAAAAAAAAGGAGAGGAAGCATCTAGGTTGCACAGTTTACCTGGCCACTCGACTTCATAGCTGTATCCCAGGTTTTCTGGTGCCGTAACAAACATTTCATTATTGGTTACTGGAGGCCAGAAAGGCACCATGTTGTACTGTCGGTTATGTCCAATAGGGGCGTTCTCCAGTGGGTATGTTGAGATATCTAAATTTGAAAGTCAAATCACATTTCTGTAAATAAATTCAAAATATATTGCACTTCTTCATTTTTTTTTCAGCTCAGGGTTTTGAGTGCCCCAGGATGCTTTTTCTGTTGTTTCAGAAGGATTGATTTTCTAGTGTGACAGATATAAAACAGAGGCTTTACTCTCTCCAAAACTAAGGCCACTAATATTATCTCTGGTTTTGAATAGAAACCACCAGGAAATTGTAAAAAATACTGCCTGTGTTAGACTTTTCATTTCTTCTCACTTGGAAAAGAAGAAATATGGTAAAGACTTTTTTCTACATTCTAGCATTGCCTGATTGTAACAATGATGAACAGCTCTCTCATCAGGAGGACAGTTGATGTAAATTCCAGTGGATTTTTTTTTGCAAAATTATGTTAAATCAGAAGGAAGTCAGCTGAAATTAAAAAACAAAACAAAACAAAACAAAACAAAAAACCAACCAAACAAAACCACAAAAACCCCACCAAAAAAAACCCCAAAAACAAACAACACAGAAAAAAACCCCCAAAAACCCCAACCAAACCAAATTAAACAAGCAGCAACAAAATCAGCAACAAGAACAAAACTCAAAACATAACGAAAAGGAAATCCATCTTGGTTAGATGATGCTAAACCTTGTGACAGATCATGTAAGAACCACAAGGGGACACAATTGCTCTCTTAGAGCCAATGTGGGAAAATTATATGAGGCAGGTTGTGGAAGCTGCGCAAAGAAGCCTCAATTGTGCAGCATCTAAGAGGAATACAGTTGCTGCATTGTGAAGGCTGATGCATAGACATAAGGCTTAGGCCAAATTGTCCCCCTAGTTCATTGATGTCTGTCTCCTTCCTTCTTTATTTTTTTTCCTTCATTCCTTGCATATCCATCCTTCTGTTTGTCCTTTCTCCCTGTCTTTCACTTTTTTCCTTATTACTTTTGTCTGTTCTTTTTGGACTTAAAAAAACAAGGGCAGAAAGAGTAACCATCCTTTAGAAGTATATGGAGACGGTTATTGAATGCTGGCAGTATATCATAAAAGTGGTAAATATGGATGTGTATGGCACCTGTTTTTCTTTGACAAGAAGAAAAAAAAAGTATTTAGTCCACACAGCAATCGAATGTCCTTCCAGGGTTACACTGTCTATGCTCTCTGGAGACAATATATTCGCACATAATGTGTTTTTGAATTGTGCCTTGTCTCTCTGGCCAGGTCCCTTCACAGAGAGTCATTTGCAAATGGATGCCAATGGGATGAGGAAGAGAGCTTGCTTGCTATTTCTTTGTCTTTGTTAACTATACTAACTATAAAAATTCCAGTCCTCTCTCCTAAACTTAGGGGCATCTCGCTGTCCCACAAGAAGCAGTTGAGTTCTTGTGACTACGAAGATTGACAACCACTCATCCTACTTCTGTCCATGAGAACATCTCACCTGCAGAATGCCGTCTCAGCCACTCGTCAAAAAGAGCATCTGTAAATGTGTGCAGGAGGACAAAAATGGGATCATTTGGTGATAAATGAGTTTGCCCTCCTGTCCCATTCAAAAATAGATGAGCCAAGTTGTGAAGACTTCGAACTGCTGGGTCATATTTTCCCGAAGGATCACTGTACCCTGAATATGCAAATAAAGAAGAACACAAAAGGTCCAGTGAAGATTTTTCTTGGAAGCTTCAGTCCCAAATGAATACTTTTTTCCTCTGAAAAGCTTTAATATTGTTGTGTTGCTTTGCTTAAAACAAATTGGTAGCTAATTCTCTACCTACTGACATTTGAGAAATGTTCCTGAAATGCATAATTTTCTGATTAAAATAGCCTTTATAAAAGAATGCTGAGTATGTGGACTGCAAAGCTGCTGGGTTCTAATGCAAAAATGGCCAAAATAAACATCATAGCATGGAAATAGAGGCATATATATTTAGGTCCTACATATCTCTAACTATAAATAAGTAGTTGTGTATGTTTTTTAACTGCTTACTAAAGCAAGTATACGTTGCCATTTATTCTAATGAGCTACCTGTTATATTCCCATGCATCATTTCCATGTGTACCAGAAAACTTCACATGCTCTGATATTGTTTTTATTTTTTCAGTGAAGACAGACTTTGTAGTTTTGCTAGTGCCCAAAATCTCATCACCTACACATCAGATGTTATGATCTAAAGCATCATGGAAACTCCTCCTGTGTTCAGACTTGGGCCAATTGTTCCAGAGAGGGATACATACAGTTAATTGTCTAAAGCCGTGTTTACATATGTAAGTATTGATAGGCAGGAATCCAAACCATAACTTTGTAATGTTTTCCTCCTAAATGCTCTGGATTATCAAGGTATAAAAGAAGTTTTCAGGATACTGTCTGAGCAGTATAAATCAAATCTTTAGGCTGTTTGCTCTGTTGGATGCGTGTGTGTTCAGGTGCCAGAAAGTTTAGTTTTAAATTTGAATAGCTTATAGAATAGAGTTTTATGGCCCAGAGAGTAGAGCTAGCATGTTTAGCAGTAAATCCTCTACCAAGGCCTCAATTACTATTTCAATACCATTGCACTAAGTGCTACCAAAGCTTTCAGTTTATTTGCTTTCTTTTGTTTGTTTTATTCAGATACAAGAATAACTTCTAGATGCACTTGTTTGCCTCATTTGGGGATGCATCGGCATCAATCCACAGGCAAGGACCATGTTTTAAAGACAACTTATTAACTATGTTTCAAGGACCTGAAGTTAGTTTCTACTTAGTATACCGGCGACAGACTCCTGAGACTTCTACCCATTTTAAGAAACACAAGCTATAGCTATAAAGTAATTTATCAAGAGCTCATTTCCACTTAATATTAATCTAATACTTAATGCTAAGAACAATGTATTCTTATTGCCCAGTCATCTGTCTCCACACTCATACTTCCAACAGGAAAAATGGCAAGACTGCTTCTTGACTTATTTGGAGTTGCTCCAGGTCTTTTTATTTGCTGTGTTTACCTTCTACTGTGTTACGGAAACTGTCTGTTGAATTGGAATAGAAAGGAGGAGTGTCAAATACACCAACTTCCAAACACTGAGCAACATCCTCAGGCTCAGGGAGACGCTGTACCATAGGTCGTGCTACGTTTCCAGCAGGATTTCTTCGAATGGGACCACCCTCAGTGCCTGGAAATGGAGAGAAGAGAGAAAATAAATTGGTGCAGAACTGTAGGCCACAGAATAAATCCTTCTCAAGACTGAACCATGGAGAAAAAAAGTCCCTCACAATGACATTTACATGGAATGAACTGGCCAGTTCCTTATGTCAGGCAAAGGATCTTCATGGGGTGCTGTGTTCTGGATCCTCTACATCAGGATGTGAAAAGATGTTTAGAAGCTTCTTACTGAAGTTTGTTTTTCTCTAAGTGATTTTAAAAAAATTTTCCATAGACTTTTAATGGGATTTTCCTTTGAGACCTAGAACAAGATTTCTGAGGATGTCCTGATAGAGTAGCTAGGTAAAAGACTATGGTTGATGATGTAAATTACTAACCCAATATTGGGAGGGTTCCTATTTTTTTCCTCTATTTCCATGTCAATGCTTTTATGACTATAGAAGAAATTTATGGGGATGTTTTAAACTCCTGTAATTTGGGTAGTCATGCTAGAATCCATTATTACTCACATTCACAACATGGTCCACATAATTAATGTGAGGATCTGTTAGACGTTCTCATTTTAGGAGCAGAATGGCATGAAGGTGGTGAGTTGAGTAGTCAGAAGAAAACTTAAGCTTCAGTTAAGAAATGACACTGTCAGACTAAATTATTTATGGTGCAGGAGATGAATAGATACTGCATAAGAAGGGAGGGCAAAACGTTTAATTTTTCCTATGCTACAATCTCTTGATAGTATGTATTACCTCAACAATAAATCATGGATCAAGAATATTCAAAAACCACTTTAGGACCTTTTGGCTGTAAAAACCCATTACAATTTAAAGTATTATATTTATTTATTATTAAGAGAACTTATTCTCCAGGTGTCTTCCATCATTCATACTTACTGTTACAGATGGTTCCCAATGTTTCATAATCTTCTACATTTTCACAGAGCACTCGCCACTGAGAGAAGATTGAGTTCTGGCTTATAAGAGAGACATCAAAATTGCTTCTAGCTCCCATCAAGTCATCTGAGCAGATATCACATGTATTTTGTCCTGTTGCAAAGTTCCAGTAGGGCAGTCCAAAACTGGGGTCCTGTAGCATGTTCTAAACCACATAAATATGGTGTTACTATGTTTATGACACAGGCAGCTGTAGTATTTACTGCTAGAAGGATGTTAAGAAACAGCTAAATACATCTTAGTAAAAGTAAGAATCCTGCCTTGTAGAGGAGAAGCACTCCATGGAAAATTTATGTAGAAGATTTGAGTAGTTTTTCACATTGATAACTTTGTTCCACAGAACAGATAGCTGGAGTACTGAACTGAGTCATGGATCTCCCTCACTAATAAGACAGTACCTCTTCAGTGAAACCATACTGTGAGTAGTAAGAAACATAAATTTACACTGAGACCCTGTTTTCCAAATATTTTTAATGGCCTGTCAGCAAGAGCGGTGTTAGTAGTGCACATATAACTAGGCCGACTGTGGAACAACTGAAGGAAATGTAAAAAATAGGTATACTGACTTTCCCAATTGTCATTGTTTGGTTCTAGTATGGGTTGGAGTCAACCAGTTCTGGAGTTAGCGAGGCAAAATTATTTTGACTAATGATCAAGTCTACTGACATAAATAGGAGTATATATTAAATCACAGAGAGATAGAACTTCTCAGGACTTCCACATAGCGAAGTGCCACTGATGACAAATGTGTGTCATGGAAGGGAATTTGTGCCTCAGCCTGATGTAAAGCAATTAAAGATAGTGAAAACACTGAAGTGATTTCAGACACTATTTAGTCCTGACCTTGAAATTTTAATTCTTGCTTTTTTAAGAAAGATGATGGTCCATAAAATACTATACCGTCTTTATGAATAGGACTGCATAAGTGAAAGGAAAAAAGAGAATCACTGATTTATGGAGCAGAGTATAACAAAACACTAATTTCTTTAACCAGTTACACAAATAAAATGTGATTCTGAATCACTAAGGCACCTCTGTTGTCACATTCTTCAGAATTTCTGCTGCTTTGATTAATGTTATTCAAGAATCACAGTGCTGAGATTAAAAACACGACAGGAAATAACTTTGTTGTTCCAATAAAATCTCTTTTATAGATATATCTAGAATATGTATCTTTTTTCCAAGAGATTTTTATGCCAGTTTTACATTTTCTCTTGCTCTGATTAAAATATTATTTCTAACATCTCTATAAAAGTGACAGTCTGAAACCTTAATGCATTCTATTAAATTTAGTCTGCCAAATGAGTTACTAAATATCGGAGCAGAATCATTTCAACATGTAGAAAAAGCTGCTATAATTTTTTGCCTATTATAATAAGGAGAGAAGTTCTTTAACTGTCCAAAGCATAGCATGAATACCAGTCAACATTAACATGAACTTCACCTGCATGTCTCTTTCAAGCTGCAGTAGATGGTACCTATGCCACGTGACAAAAGCTGGTCCCTCATGAGAGAAATCAACTCCTCCAAAACTCTGCTGCCCTGCACCAAGGAAAGTCTTCCTGACAGAATAATAATGAGACCACACAAAGTAGTTATAAATGGAGATATTCTCGAACTGAGGTGTGTTGCCATCTGGTCCAAAAATTTCTTCACGTCTTCGTGTGGCAATAACGATGTCAGGATGGATTGTCATCTTGGCTTGGTGTAAGGCGTTCACAAAGCGATTTCTTTCTTCTGCGCTTAGGTCCAAAAGATTCCTTCTGACTGTGATAACACAGAAGAAACCAATTACCAAAGTAATAGACACTCAAGACTGATCTCACAGAACTAATTTATTATGTTCCTAATAATTCTGGGTAAATCCATTCTTCTTCAAGAATTTACCCTTTTTTTAATAGGGAAAATTCACTGAGCATAAATAGAAGGTGTTATTTATTATGAGAAAAGCTAAAAGAGATTAAAATAAAGGCCAAATCCTTGCAATTTTATTGCTTTTTGAAGAACTGTTACAGATTATCTTTCCATCCTTCCAGAGAAAAGACAAAGACATGTAGTACAAACCTTTCAGAATTTCATCTAATATACTTAAGTTTTCCTGTGGTAGGACTCTCCCAGAAATGAATACTATTAACCAATTTATAATAATTAGAAACTCTCTGTTTAGCAATTTAATGAAGCATTAAATTTTTTATTCTTGAACCTTTGTAGGAAAAATGGGAGATTCACCAGTGAATTATTGTGAATTTCACACAGTACAATATCTCTTTAGTGTCATTACCTAACATTATTAACATTCACCATATATTAGTCCTTTTAGAGGTATATCTCAAAATAATTAAAAAATATCATTGCCCATATAGAAAGAATGAAACAAGGAAGAAAACTGACTTGTTAGAGCACCAGCATTTCAGCAAGAAGAACAGAGTTCAGGTCACCTCAGTCCTTCTTTGACCTGGTCTGAGAAGGTTTCAGGCTAGGTTTAGACTAAGATGCAGATTGAAGTCCTCAGCATTTTTATTCTATATTTACTTACTGTCATTATAAAAATACTGCACAAATCCATAATTTTCCAAATGAGTGACAGATTATGTTGCTACAAGAAGCAACATATCTTCAAAATTAATCTATATGAAGAATAAAAGTTAAATATATTTCACTAAAAAATGTTGACTCAGTGGGATATTTTAGCTTTTGGGAAATTCAAAGAAATTCTTTTATGAGACATGAATTTCATGCAAGGACTGTGTATCCTGAAACATGCTTTTCTGTTTTACAGAACTTAACTGACATGCTAGCCCTCATGACTGATGTATTGGGCTTTTTGTTGGGTTTTGTGGGTTTTTTGTTTGGTTGGTTGGTTGGTTGGTTGGCTCGTTGGTTTGTGGTGTTTTCTGTAGAGTTTTAAGTAGAGAGCTAAAAGGATCCATCTAATTTTGATTTACATAGGAATCTTAACATTTTCATTTTCAAAGTATGTGCCTGAACCACAATAAAAAATTGTGACTATTATTAGAATTAGTCAGGAACCGAGAAGATATGAAGATACCAAACTGCATTTTACAGTAATTTACAGTATGGATAAGCCAACAGTAATGCAGTAGTTATTTCTAAAATCTGAGCAGATGCAGCCAGGTCTATGAATGGGCAAAAGAGGTGACCTCAATGCGAAATATTTAAAACATAATAAGTAACTAATTTATTCTTTTCAAACTCATGTTATCATGCATGATATATCTGATTTGCTTGGCATTTTAATGCATGGCAAAGGATTTAATGAGAGAAAAGTAAAAAGTGCCCTTGTACATTCTAGCAAATCAGCTAAAACTGCTGCTTGCCTGTCTCTAGTTTTATGTTGTTAAGTTTGTGTGTCTTAACATTTATCTATTGATTATTCCTCGGAGTTATTATCATTGTAAAAGAGAATAGGTCAGAACACCAGAAAGTGCAATCTGGCTTAGCAGATCCAATTCACAAGTCATATTTTCTGCTTTCTAATTTAGTTCTTGAAGCTCAAAGGGTGAAACAAAAGATTCAAAGATCTTTCCTGTAACCATCAACAAGTTATTAAGAAATTGTTGTTAAAACTTTGATTTGGTAAGCAGTCCTCTGTTAACCTTTGTTGAAACATGCTCTTATATTCATGGAATGTTTCCTTATCTGGTGAAAATATCAGTGCTGATTTCTGTTGCTGCAAGAGGCACTGCATACATGTGCTAGAGACCTCTTGTTCCTGCTATCAACAGAACCCATTGCTCATTTGGGGGGATTATAGATTTTGCAAGATTTCAAAAACATCTTTAAAGTTATAAGTGTTTAAGTTAAAAAAACAAAGACTGAAATCTTGTCCATTCAGATTGTTTTGACTTAAGAACGAGGATCTGTTCCCAAGCCTGTTTGTCTTTTTTAATTTACCTATAATATTCAACATTTTTCCAGTCCTGCAAGGACTTAATATCCATTAAAAAAAAAAAAAAAAATCGAAGATCTGTTTAGTGATATACTAGGCTAAACTGAAACTGGAGAGCTCTCAGAGAGGCTTACCACGTCCTGGATTGATTAATTTGAACTGTCTATAGTCATGACTTAATGTTTTTAAAGATATGAACAGCAATAAAGTAAGTAAAAATTTACCAGGCCAGAAAGGTAGTTCAGAATTTTATAAGGGATTTTGAATGAAAAGAACTGCTGTCACACTCAGAATAGTCAAAAGATAATAAACATATCAAGGTATATATTATTCCCAGACACACTCACAAACACATATGCATGTCTATATACATAGTTTTACTCTTAAATAAATCCAAATAATAAATTTCTGTTCCATTTAGATGTTCTGTTCTTTAATGGACTTTCCTGAATTGACTACAGGTTTCTTTTTTCCTTTTACTGGGTAGTAAATATAAGTAATTGATACACATGCTGAACAGCTCATCTAGCACCTGCCTTAATAACCCCTTTAGCAACATGCCTTTGCTAAATAAACATAAAGGACGTCTTTTATTTTAAAGAGAAGAAATACGCCAGGTGCATTTAGAGGCAAGCACTGGCAGCAAGCAATTCCCGTGTCACAGTTCCGATGTTCTTACCTATATTGATCTGCTGGCTGCAGGTAGGTCCCGTCCAGCCGGGGCGGCAGGAGCCGCAGTTGTAGCCGGAGAAGTTTCCGTTGCAGCGGCAGGTTTGGTTGAAGAAGCGGATGGGCCACTGCTCACGGTCATCCCGCCCGTCGTGGATGTACTGCGGCCCGTGGGGTCGCGAGTCCACCGTCACCTGCACGCACCGGCCCCGGCCCGTGGACACGCCACAGCGGTCAGTGCCCGGCCCAAACACAGGGAAATAGTCTGGGCAGCACATGCCGCTCCTCAGGGACTCGACAGTTGTGCACTGCCGAGGGAACTGAGCTCCAGCTTGGCCCAGCATGCTGAGCAGCAGCAGCAGGGAAAGGCAGGGCAGCCTGGGGGTCCGCATGACAGCGGGTCAGGCAGAGCCGGCTTGTTCCCAGAGCTGGCTGTCCACACACGCTGGCCTTCCTCTCCTGTGATGGGACACCCAGCTCCCTCTGTGAAGAGACAGAGAAACAGAGAGAGAAAGAGAGAAAGCAGAATTAAAACAAGTTATACAAATCTCCCTTTTACCCCAGAAAATTCTTTCTCGCTCTACACTTCAATACTCTGTCTGGAAAGGCAAATGACTGTAGCTGCGGACACTAATGTTCTTCTCACCATCTGCATAAAAGATAGTAACTAAGCAAGTCTATAGTCTATAGCTAATGAGCAAGTCTTGCTCATTAGCTTCTAAATTCTTCCAAAATGTTCATTCACATTCTACACTTGCCAGGCAGATTTGCTTCACTACCACAAAATTCTAAAACCTGTCTAAGGCACCAGTTTTCTGAAACTTTTATTTTCACCCCTCCTTCTCTCCCCCAGTTCATGTCTTTTCTGCATCTAATTAGTGTATCTCATTCTCCCCTCTGTTTTCTTGCTGTTCTCCAATGCCCAGCAGAAAGTGAAGCTATACTTCTTCATGCATTGTACCTGTTTTCTCTTCTGGTACCTCTGCACTGCTGAGATCCTATTCTATCTCTGCACGTCCTATGACTGTCTAACCTGAAATAAGCACGGCTAATTTCTCTCCTGGTTCAGTCTGCTTGCTAATCCTTCTTGTAGCAACACAGTATGGTTTGGCCTCACCCTCCTTCCTCTCTTAATCCCCTTTCTACTTCAGTGCATTTCTCTGGACTTTAAGTACTTGAATAGCACATGATTTCTTTCATGCTTATCTCCTTGTGATTTTACAAGTTTTAGCAAAGGTCAGAGACAAATACTTGAATTCAAAACAGAACAAATGTGAAGTTGGGTTTTTGTTTGTTTTTTTTTTAATTACTTGCAAAGAAAGGCTCGCTTTAAAACAGAAAAAGAGCACTGGGGAAAACCACATTTAACAGACACTTAGAAAAAAATCTTAAGATGGCATTTTAAAGATCAGGCTGAAGTCAGAGACTAAGATGTTATTTATAAAATTAAAGACTCCAATCTTAAGGTAATAGTTTTAATTTTAACAATTTATTTGAAAAATAAAAAGGCAATGATAACATTGGAACTTCCTGAAATGCTAAGTTCTGAGCAGGTGCTATGAAGGGTAATGAAACAAAGAAATTGTCAAAACCCATCTCTTAAATGAAAAAATTCTTTAATTTTTCAAGGATGATTTCTGCTGCTCAAAAACCCTGACCTTATTCAAACTATCACTCTCTTTCTTAGCTTTTGATGAGGATGGGCTTCAGTGAGGTGGAGATATGTCAAGAAACATCTTAACTGGTGTCAAGACAAAATATTAACAAGTTTTCTGGGAAAATGTTCAATCACGGTGTAACTGACATCAAGCAGAAAATGGTTTATCTACTCCTTCTGCTTCCCTATATGTAAGTCCTAATGTAAGATTGCACCTATTTCTGGCAGAAGGAAGAAATAGTTTTTTTGTGCCTTTATTCTTGCCAACTAGCCATGCATCAGAGCAGTGAACCTTGCACTTTGTGCGTTGTATAACCCAACATGCCTCCTTCAGTGTAGGACCTAGGCTTTTAGTACACTTCTCTGTCTCTTTAATCCATTCTCCATTTGCAGACAGGCATATTTGCTAATCCTCAAATGAACCTTTATTCTTTTCTGGCTTCCACTTCATTCTCCATTTTTGCCTATATTCTCTTCTTTACTAGCTTATCCTGCTTCTCTCCAAGCTTACACCTTTTCTCTTTGAACATGTGTATTGGGACATGTGTGACACAAATTCACTGTTTTCACATCAGAAGGTAAACCTGAGCTGGTAAAAAACCTCTTGAGATTTTATCTGAAAAGAACTTCAAGTTCACAGAAGAATCATACAGGTTTAGCTATGAATATTTAGCAAATACAGCAAATTCATAATAAGCTTAAAAGGGATAAATCCTGCTCCTTAGACAAAGCCCCAGTAAAACGTGGCAAACAAATCTACTGACTGGGGTTTCCTGGCATAATAAATTGTAATAGTGTGCATGATTTAGACCTTTAGTAAACCTTCTGCGTAGAAAATACCTATGAATGTTTTACGACAGACTACTAGTGATGCACTGCTGAGGATCACATCCCTTCTTTGTCCCCAGATGTTCCCTTGGGCTTCCTGTTGGAAATGTTGCTGAAGAGTTTGGTGGAAACCAATCCTTTTTGTAATCTTTATTTTGATATTTGTGTCTTTAGAGATATTCTTGCCTTTAGAAACTCCCACTTTGCTACTGTGCCTGGAATGATTTGATCTTGGAGATTATCCAAATGCACAACATCTGTGTTTCTGTGACTCAGTTCAGAAAGAGCTTGTCTACAAAAGCAAGGTAATGAGGAAGATGTCAGTGTGTGAACCCCTAGCTCACTAATTGCCTGTGTGGACTAAAAAATCTGAAAATAGAGTTAGTTAATATGCTATGAATTTGCATATACCTTGCGCTATTCTCTTTTTTTAAGCATTAATTCTTGATGGTCAGAACAGATCTCTATGCAGACACGCAGGGTTTGTCTGTGGTCTAAATCCCTAAACTACTGGAGAAGGTTGTAAAAACCTAGCCAGTTCTGTTTGTGCTTGATGAAAGCTGAGGAACTGATTCTGACACACTCCATGCCATCAGCTATGCAGTCAAACATCAGTTCTGTGGGAGCTAACCTGTGAGCTTCCCTAAGAGCTGGAATACAGGCATCTGTTTGTTTAAAGTATAAGAACACAGCATTCATTCAGAAGCTCCGTTCTTCAGCACATGAAAAGACATATGATTGCAGTGATACTGGTGTGTGCATTTTTATTCCTGTGAAACAGTACCTTTGAGAAGCATTAAAGGTCAGTGCCAGGAAACAGATCCTTATCAATGGCACTCATGGAGAGTATACAGCAGAACAAGATTGCCTATTCAGGTAAACTGTCTCTTTGTAGTTCTTCAGTTGTCATTGGCTTGTTCAGTTCTACACATTTGAGAAAGTACATTACATTTTGAGTTTTGGTCAATTTCTTTTATTTTAGCTACATTTCTTCTATTTAAGATACATTCTAAAAGAGAGCAAAATTTACCTTGTCATTTCTTCCCCTAAAGAGTAATGGAAAAAGCATAAAATAGGAGCTTACCATTTTAATATTTTTCTAGCATGCAATAAACAATAAGCAGTTAAAACTACTGTCTCAAGGCATCAATAGACATCTGCAGACTTTACATCAATTATGCAGATTTCAGGAAATGGTGCTGGAGTTTCATTAACAGAACACGTATATGTAAAAGAGCATTAATTAATAAATAAATTGTGAAATGACTGGGCAACAAACAACAGTTATGTTAATTGATCTGCACCATTTAATTTTCTGTTTCTTATTGGAAAAACAACCAATGAGAAACTTCTGGCTGAAAATCTTTTACTTAGATTAATGTTTCCAGTGAAATTGATACGAGATGGTCGTACTGATATTTATCATGCAAACTGTAGAAGTACATACTCACAAGGAGCACATAATTTCATTTCTCCCATCCACAGAAACCTTAGGTTTTAGCAAATTACTTCAAGATAGAATTAATGAGTGTAGCTATGAACACCTAAACCTCAGTGCTCTGTTAAATAATAAATTTGCTGTAGTAGAAGGACAGTGGACCAGCCTCAGATAATGCAAATCAACGTATCCCAATTGGTTTTAATAACCCATAGAATTACAGTCAGCCTGAGGGAGCTTGGCTCATTTGTGTAGCTTAACATTCAGCAGGTTTATTTGCTGAGAAGAACACTACAAAAATAATGCTGACTGTCACAAGAAACTGCAGTACTTCCCAGTTAATTCTACTATGTATTGTCCTAGTCTATATTATCTCCCTTTTTGTTAGACAATTGAAAGCCAAACCAGAGTGGTCGATATGACACTGCACTTAGTGCAACCTTATGAAATTTGAAACACCATTCCACAGAATAGAAATAAAAATATTCCCTTTTTAAATTGTTTGGAGTGAGTATGATGTGTTTACATACTCACTAAATTGCTTAGTCTCTTCCTTGTGTCTTATGTTGTGTCAGGTATGGAAAGTCCCATAGTAGCTAAAACATATCTCATACATGGAGCAATATTATTAATTTTTCTAGGAAATCATGGATATATTGTCCTGTACTATACTGTAAGATTGAATTCTGGATTAATTTTAATTAAAGGAGTATTAATCAGTCACCTTTCTTTTTGGCAACAACTTTCTCATCTTCAACCAGCAAGACTGCATGATTCTTACTAATTATTTGAATTACTCTCTGAGAGTAAGACTCTCAGATTCTTACTAAGTACTTATCTTTTCCTTGCAAATAAGTTAAATTTTACTTTCATTTTGACAAAATATGTATTAATTCTCCTGAAAGCTGTACCAACTATAAAGTCATGTATAGGAAAGATAAATAAAGCAAAGGACAGGATTCTTTTCTGAAGTTTTGATAACGTAATTAAAGAAAAAAAAATTAAGTCAAGTCAAATAATATTTTAGATAGATTGACACTGCTTTTCTTTAAAGTATCAAATTTTCACAGTAAATCTTACATCAGCTATAAAGAGTTTAAGCTGAATAAATAATTTCAGCCATGCCTACTCCATAATATGTTCAATTCATCTGAAGTTTTACTTGAATATGTGTTACAATACTGCTAACAATTTCTGAACAGTTCCTCCATTTTTTTGTTATTCTGAAATGATATCTATGAGCTGAAGTATGGCTGTGAAATGAAACTGGCCTGCAGTTGCTTCTGCAAAGAAAAGTGCAGAAAATTTAGTCTATCTTTGTAGTTCAAAAGTTCACCTTCAGCAGGAAAACATATAGGTAATTGGCGCCTTTATTGCTTTCACCAAACACAGTCTAGTGCCTAGAGAGAGATCTGCAGTTTCAAAATGATGCAATACAGGTGACAAATGACTGCCTACAGAGAAATGAGTGAGACCTAAAAGAGTGTTGCAGATAGGCATGAAATGAAAATAAGTAGCACTTGTCTAAGAGTTTGAAATAGCTGCAAAATAGCACACATCACTTCTGCCTCTTGAAAATATATGTAAGGTTTGAAAGCAGTATTTCAGAAAAAGAGTGGACAGACAAAGGTACAAGATTGGGTAGATCTTCCAGAAAGCAGAAGTGTTGTTGAGCCTGGAGTCATGAGTTTTACTTATGAGTGACTGTTGATGAAATCTGACTTTCTAGCAGCCTCAGGTGAAGGAACTAAGGCATACTATAATCCTGGGGACAAACATGGTATTAAAGTAAGCTTTGTGCTGTGAGCAAATACTGCAAACACCCTGCTTCAATTGTCACAATGAAGTGGTAGCTGAGTCATGTACGACTCTGAACTACAGAATAGGAAATTGTCTGACAGAGTGTCACATGGACATTCAACCCAGAGTGGCTGTCAGGGGGGCCTGGAGGGGCAGGGTGTCTGCACACAGACACACAGAGTTTGCACGAGTTGAGGTGTCCATCACCAGCAGTGCTGTGCACCTGCCATGCTACCCCCTACTCTCATCTATCCACCTGCCAATGCAATGCTCTGGAAACTTATCCTCCTCTGACCCCACTCTGGGGAGCTACTAATCAAGTAGTGTTATAAGCTTTGTTATGGTAGATGCATTTTGGGCAAGACTACAAGCTACTGAAGTGAATGGAAATTTTGCTACTGACTTAAAAGTAAACGATACGAAAACCATTACCCAAACAAACCTGAAGTAAAACGCACCCCAAATCAAGGTAGATGATTCTGTCAATTTTTAGTATCTATTCCCCTGCCCTTTTAAGGTCAAGGTCAAGTCAATCATCTTCAAGGGTGAAAATATTTGTATAACACATTTTATCTATTATAAAACACCATGAAATTGAAGGCACAAGGGGTCAGATTACTGTTTGCACTAAACTGTCATAGCTCCAACAAATTGTATGGTTGAGGATGTGCCCATTGATGTCCAAGAAGTTGCAGTAATTTATACTTAGTAAGAATCAAGTCCTCTGTGCTTCAGGAAACTGAATCTGTGTTTTTCTCTTTGCTGAAGTGGTTTCCATGAAAGACTATCTTCCAGTGCTAGGAATTGAAGGACCTGCTGGATTATACATTCTATCATGTGGCATTTTGTTCCAGGCCTGGGAAATGAAAAAAATACTAGTACAGGAATAATTTTTTTCCTAAATTCATGTTATTCCACTGATACACACATAGCCTTTTGACTGAAGCAAATAAATTGTGCACTGGGCAATATAGATCAATAGCTTATGTTTTAAAAGTCAAAATACTTTGTAGAGATTTACCCTACCAAGCTAATATATGATTGTTTTGTAAATTATCTTTGATCACTGACATATTTACACAGTAAATGGAGAAGAGTTCAGTGCAAGGAAAGACTCTTAGCTATTTATTGACAAGAGAAAACTAACAGCTACTGTCTCCAGTGTCAATACTTTTCTCAGAGCCCACTAAAATTAATAATAGTCTTTCTTCTGACTTTGCTGGACCGTAGACTGTCTATCATGAGAGAGATTTCTAATATGCAACCACAAAGGCCTTGCTCTAAGAAACAGAATGCTAAAGCCCCTCAAGCTTTATGAGTTACTTAAAAGCATTGATGAAAATTATGTAAGATTTATGAGTTAAATGGATGAAGCTATTTCGGTCTTATGGAATATTTGTTACATTTTTGTTATGACAGTATCTTGGGAAATGTTTTCATTTGCTGCACTAGAAGTTGATGCTGGTGCACTGGAAATCAAGACTAAAGGACACAAGTGAAATGCTTATGATCAGAGAAAAAAGAGGTTCTTTTTATCATTTTTATAACCCAGATATCATGATACAAAGCTCTATTTTGCATTTTTACCACTACCGTAGATGATGTCTCTCAACCAAAAAAATGTATGAGGAAAAGCAAGGGAGGCTGCCGCAAGTGATGATGTTAATGTTGTAATAGTGGCAATCTGTCCTGCAAAGACTATCCTTTGCCAAAACACAGTGCTAACCTTTTCCTTACTGGAAAGAATATCTACAGATACATTTTGAAACTGAAGTTCATAGTTATTATTTATTAAGATCAAGGTTCTAGTGACACTTTTTTTGCAGCAAAATGATGGAACCCTTTATCAGCATTAGTCTGGAAAACTGCATCAAAGCCATTTAATGTGTCACAGTATTTTAAGTCAAATAGGGTAGTTCCATTCATTTCATGATGCAGACTGTTTTATCATGCTGTTACTGAGCCATTTATTCTGAAAACATAACAGTGTTTTATTCCAGTTTTAAATGAAGTTGATATATGTGTAAGAATTGATATTAAGGAGTACTAAGTCCCATAAGTCAAATATAACCCTTCAGAATTTCATTTTTGAGCATTCCTGATAAATCTCATTAATTCTTGATATCTTCCATGTCACAGATCAAACCAAAATCCTTGATGTACCTGATATTTGCATTATCCCTTACTGTATCTTCTGAGCTAGATTATTAGCCTGCAAATAACTTTGTTTCTTAAAAAATCCAAACCTGCAACATAGTAGGAATACAAAATACACTAAAATCTAACAAGCTAGGAATACAGTTACAACTACTGTACACATTTCATTTTTTTAATGTTGTCTAAATGGATTTAGTATTCTATTTTAGTTGTATTCCAGAGGAAAATTACCCTGAACAAACCACAAAGAAATGCTGTCTAAGCTTCCCTTCAGTGAGCAGTTAATAAAAGGCAACCTGGTGAAATATTTTTAATGATGAAACTACCACCAACTGCTCAGAAATCCTTAATTGAATGAAGATTTAAAAATATGAGTAGATACATTAGTGCTAAGCCCTAGGGTATCTCAAATCACAATAAAAAATATCAACTATGAAACCTGATTCCAATATTGTGGAAGTAATGGAACTCAAAACTGCGTGCACATATTTCAGGCAAGGATCACAGGCTACTTCTAAATGCTGTGAGCTCTGATGGCTCCAATATGTTGAAAGATTTACTGGTGTGTCATAGATATCCTATAAGACTTCATAATATTTTCTATTGACTAGAAGACTCTGGGATAACTTCCCAAGAAAATTATTGAGCAAGGAATTCAGGAGGATCAAACAAGCATGTAGGAAAAAAGTGTCTAATGATGGCAGATATATATAACTAGAAAGTGTTGAGCTATTTGGTGAACGAAGTAATCCTGAAAAGGATGATTACTGGAAATGGCGCTTTTTCAGAGTAAGTAGATGTTTTTAGCTAATAATATTTCTTTCATTGATTTTTGTCATTTAACCATGTTTATTTATGTCTTTATACTTTTTTTGAATGAACTTGATACGCTTGTGATAGATTTTGAAAGAAAAAGTCACTCTTTTTAAGATTATTATGTTGATGTGGACTTCTATTCATTCTATCACATCTCCTTTTATATAGATACTCTATTAAGTTTTCCATAATTTTTAAAGGGGGGATTGATGTTAGGTTGACCTGCGTAGTCATCATCCTTTTCTTTGTTTTACATGGTACTTTATCATCAGTGCACTTCCAGCCTGCTAGCATCTCAAGCAGAAATGATCCCTCAAAAGGTTTTGAGTCTTGTCTTTAGCAGCAATAACACACTTTTGTTAAATTTTAAAAAGTTCTTGTCGCCAGCTATATCTGATTTCAAAGAATTCAGCTGCTTACATGCATTCCACGTACTTTTTAGAGTATGTAAATAATATTTCTTGTTCATCTAAGGAGAGACTTGATGGAGGGAAAACAAGGACCTATCGCTAAACAAAATAATGTCAAATTTAAGAAATATAAGACAGCTTTGGCATATATTTATTTAGCAAACAAAAGAACAATTTCCACTTGAAAACGAGAAGAATTAAATTTTTTTCAAATGCTGCAGGTTCTTTGCTCTTTCCAAGGCTTTCTGAATGCATTGCAGATCTTTAGAGGTAGTGTCCTTCATTTTCCAGATGAAAGTTCCCCTTTTGGTTCCTCTTTTGTTTAACCAACAACTGTCTTCTTCCTCCCATAAGACTGCAAGTGCATCAATCACAATTCAAATTACATTTTTAAGGCAGTGTGTGAGTGGCCCTGGGATCATTGATAAAATTTTCAATTAATTTTTATTGTTACTGTATTTAAAAACATTGTCTAGGACTCAATGGTGTCAAATACAGTAAAAAACACAAGACAAAATTAAACCTGACATAAGACAAGAGACTACAGGTGTACAGAAGAAGGAAAAAACCTACACAGGACAGTGCTTATTGTATTAAAAGGGTATAGCTTCACCAGAATAGCAGATTTGCTATAAAAAGTCCTTTTAGTGGACATAACAGCTATGAAAATTTGAAGGAAATCAGTGAAAATCATTATATGTGTGTATAGGTGATCCTTCCAAGTCTAAATGACAACCTAAGGAAAAGCAGGATGCCTTTAAAAAGAGAAAAATTATGTCTGATACTGTGGGAGATACGAATAGGTAATGTGGTAATTCACAGTACTGAATGAAACATGGTCAGTAGGGAGGGAAACAGGCAGGGAAGTCTCTTTCAAGAGAACAATGTTTGATAGAGAAGAGAAATCAATGCAAATTATGAAAAATTGCTCGTGTGAAATTAGTGAAAGCCACATTTGAATATCATTCTAATTTGAAGACTTTGTGTGTTCATATTAAAAAGAAAAATCTCCATAACCATCACCCTGTGAAATGGTTAAGTGTAAAGAAGGGGTTGGAAACAATATAGAATGTGTCCATGTGCAGTACAAGGGGGTTTGGTTCTCAGCCTGCCATAAGTATTAATCTCTTCTGGAATGTCCCCAGATAGGTAGTATTTGGTTTGGTTCTCAGTGTGCTGTAAATAGTATCCACTGTTGTCCCCAGAACAGGTAGTATTTACTACCTGTTAATTTAGATTAATATATTTCATTATATCATGGTGATAGAAAAACTCAATATTTACAAGGGAATGTACCACTGGAAATAACATTACACCAAATGTAGAGAAGGTAGTATTCATCTTAAAAATATCTAAATGCTTGAGAATATATGTCAGACTTCATTAAATATTTGGAAGGTTGTTCAGTGACATAAAAACTGAATTAGTGTTTAAGCAAGGCTCAAATCTATCACTTATCATCCACTGCAAATATATTAAATACATAATTGTTTTGCTGAAGGAAAATTGTTTGTTGAGTTTGAGGAAAACTAGATTTTTTTCTCCTACAGAACAAATTTTACTGTTGTACAAATTTATTGTTGCAACGAATATAATTCATTACCGTTGTTTGAAATCTACTTAATTCTCAATAATTAAGTGTAGGAATTATGACTATGCATCTTAAGGGAATATATTTCACCTGATTTTCGCCTAAACCAGGTTGTGACAGTGCAAAGATTAAAATGAAGGAAAATATAAACTCAAGGAGTAGTCTGAATATATATATTGTTTAAAAATAGGAATGGTGATTGATGTTAGGCTATAAGTGCAAATGAAAAAAGTGCTGTTAAGTAACAGTATAAAGCCATACAGGGACAATGTATTTAAACACTGTTGTTTCTATGAAGAGAAATAAAATTTATTACTTAAAAATACCTAACATTTTTTGTTCCATATCTGTGTGTGTATCTCATACATGCAAGAGTGTCTATGCTCATTAGGAAAGACAGGCTTGTAAAAGAGGCTGTAAATTATTCTTGATGCCATATTTTTTTAAAGATCACTTTGTTTTAAAACTAAATATAGCACAATTAATTGTATATATTTGCAATTAATATTTCTTATGGCAAGACATGTCAGAAGAAAACAAAAAGGTAGAACTTTTTGTAATTAAAAAGTGATATGCTTTGTTGTTGTGCTAAATGGACATTTTCAAGAGAGGGAGTTGTCATGGACTTGTGTGGGCTCAAAACACTGACTGAAGTGGGGCCATTTTGGCAGCAAACCTGTACAATAATGTAGCAAATCTCGGTGGTTAGTTGTACAAATAATAAGACTGGATGATCAGATGGACTTCACTGAGGCTTTTTTAAAATATTTCACCAAATGTATTATATTGACATCTGCTTTTTTAAGTAAACATGGTCAGAAAAGGTGAAACTAAGCACATATAGGTTACAGATGTATGTTTTTTACTGTTACTGGAGAGAAAACAAAAGGATTGACAACCACATTTTTTATCATCTTTCAAAAATGATATTTATTGAAAGAGCGGGAATTTAGAGGTACAGTCACAAAAAATTTAATCAATGAGATAGAGAATAGGGTGTGTTGCACACCCATCCAAAATCATAAAATTGAGTATCTGGGGAGTGGGGTTGAAGGAAGTGGGAGAAGTCAGATGTATGAATGGCATCCCCTTCCACTAGATGAAGATCTCTTCAGTGAAATGTCCTGGAAATAGGATTGTTGAAGTGGTACAAATTTAATTCAGAGCAGCTCTCCCGGATTGCCCTGATTCCTTCAAATTGCAATGAACTCTCATATCTGTGTTTCAACATTAGTGTGGAACCTCCACAACTGTAGCTAACAGTGATCAGCAATTTCTGCAAAAACACTGAATATTGAGAGTTTCTAGCATGCCTGAATTTTGAGTCACTGTGTTATGAGTCAGAAAGGAAATTTTCCATTTGAAAGGATCCAAGTCTTTTGATTTTGTGCGCTTGTCCAAGGTTATCTATTTCTTCAGACTCTTTTTGACTTCTAAGTGTTGAATTGAGCAAAAATGATGTACTATACATGAGAGAACAGAAACAGCAGTTAAGGCTCAACATGATGGCCAATTTAGATCAGGCACCAGGACCAGGATTTACAATGTCTACCTGTGGATATAAGCATGTGAGCTAGCCATGGCAGGCTCATTTTACAGTCTATAGAAAGAAACAGACACTTGCAGAATACGGTGCATCTCATTCTAAAATAAAGATATGAAACACAGAGGATGATTCTGTGTTATAACAGCATCTCTTTCCCACAATTTCCTACAATGAGAGCCATGCAAGGCTTATTCAAGTGTAGGATATCAAAGTCAGCTGATATGAACTGAACCCTGAGCTTCTGACTAAAAGATTTACTCAAAAAATCTTACTGGTATTTATTTACACTGTATATTTGACAAACTTTTGCAGGCATAAAATTTTAAAATTTCAATTAAACCCTACAATCATCATGCAAAGTAATTCTTTAAGACATTTAAAATGTTTTTCTTCTATAAAATTATGTTTTTAACACTAGATATAATAAATTTATCTGCAATGAAAAAAATCATTAATGAAGATCAATTAGTCTCTTAGTTAAGCCATGCCACAGTTACAATATACTTTGGCAGACTGTAAAGCTAGATGTAGTCTTAACATTTTTCAAAAGATAAAATATATTGTCCCTTTATTAACAGTCAGTATTGTGATGCATCCAAGATTTGCTTCACAACCACAGTGTGATAGTCTGTGCTGTCATTGGCAAATCAATAATTAAACTGTGTTTGCTAGTCAATGTGACAAGCAGCTGGAAAGCAGCTTGCCCTGATGGACACCAAGCTGAATATAAGCCAGCAATGTGCCCTTGCCATAAGGAAGGTAAATGGGATTATAGGATACATTAGTCACAGTATTGACACTGACTGGGAAAGGTGATCCTACCTTTTTATTGATGAGGCCACACATGTGTCCAGTTTTGGGCTCCTCAACAAAAGGTAGGAACGGACATAGTGGACACAGTCCAGTGAAAGAAAGGCCTGAAGCTGTGACTGAAGCATGTCTTCTAAAACAAAAGGCTAAGAGAGCTGGGGTAGTTCACTCAGGAGATGAAGGCCTCAGTGGTGTCTCAGCAATGTAAATACATAGCTTAGGAAGAGAACAGAGTGAATAAAGAAGACAAAATCAGCCTGTCTTCAGTTGTGGTTAGTGTCAGAACAAGAGGCAATGGGCACAAGCATCAACACAAGAGGTTCCCTCTGAACATCATTTTGTCACAGTGAGGGTGGCAGAGCATTATTCTAGGTTGCCCAGAGGCATTGTGGACACATACATAGTTCTAGTCTGAAGGAAACCCTTTGAACATTTATAAGTTTTATTCAAAGTCACATGAAACATATTGAAAATTAGGAATTTTTGAATTAAAAGGAAAAAGAATGATTACTGTGGTCTTTTTCCCACACTTTTGACGTCAACACTTATATCATGTTCTACTCATAATATACAACTAATGACTAGGAAAAATGAATGCAGTGGCATTCACTGGACTTAAATTATTAAAGAATTCCTCAGACTGTTTATTTCAGCATGTCTGAGTTCCTTTGGGCAGCAATGATATTACAAATTCATGTTTCACACTGCTGTAAAATTCTAGGAAAGATATTTCTGCTTTATTCTAGATCCAGTAAAATTAGACTCATATTTCTGACCAAATTAATCATAACCTAACAGTTCCAGAAAAGATTTTCTTTACCAACTGCAATTCACTGTAATTTTTTAAAATCTACTTGTTTCTCAATAATCAAGTATTAGAATTATGACTATGCATCTTAAGGAAATTAAATATGTACAAATACCTGATTTTCACCTAAACCATATTTTAATAATGGAAAGACTAAAATGAAGATAAAGAACATATACTCAACTGAATATATATATATTCTTTAAAAATAGGAATTGTGATTGATGTAAAGCTATACATGCACATTTAAAAAAACCCTGCTTAGGTAGCAAATTCTTATACAAATATTAAAATAAGCATAAAGAATGTAAGTGGTTCATAGGTGCTTTATTAAAGCATCTCAATAAAGTCAACACTGAGAGTTTAGTGCTGGTATAGTCTGAGATCCTTGAGGCAAATCTACTTTGAGTGAGAGACCAGACTGGTCCTCTGCAGGCCCCAAGCATGAGCAAGAAGAGAAAAATAACTATTTTTATTCCTTCCCCCTATAATGTTCTGGTTTTTGTTCTCCAGCAGGCATGCTGCTCAAGGTGTGTGTAACTGGAGCCCAAATCTGAGTAACAAATTAATGTGAACAAGCTGTACTTCACAAACAGTTTTTGATGCAAATGCTCAGGAAAGAACACAGTGAAGAAAGAACACAATGAAGCCATATTTGTTTTTTATTTCAAATGTAAGCAAAAACTTAGGCATGTTAGTTATTACAGGGTTGTCAGTTTAGCACTTGTCATCAGGACAGTCTTCCCTGCATTCAGCTTTCCCACCCACTATGAGAGTGATATCTTCTCTTAGACACTCCCATCTTCCAGAGAACAGACCTGAAAAACAGGGAACTTATTTAGACAAACCACCAGAATTTATGCACTTTGAAATACCCCACTATTAAATTGCAGATAATAAGGATAAAAAGGGTAAAACAAATTTTGAAGAATAAAGTTTGAAACCAAGTAGGAATATTCCCTGATGTAAACTATGACAGGAAAAAATAGGGTTTTTTCCCGCCAATATTTTAGGATTTTGTATAAATTGATTTAGGTTAAGCTAAAGGGTGTCAGAATTCAAAACAAGATAAAATTTCCAGTAAATACACATCATCTTGGTTTAAAGCTTTTAGAACATATTTGATTTGGAGAAAAGATATTGAAGTTTGTTTAAGTTCTCTCTCACTTTCCATCACAAAATATTTGAAAGAGTCTTAGAATTAAAACTGCTAATTAAAACTGCTGATTGCCCTACTATTATTCATTGAACTATTTTGTGTAAATGTCACATTAGGTCTAAAACTCCTGAACACTGGCAGAAATTATACATGTTCACTGTAGATATTAAACATTAAGAGGGTTTTTTTGGGTCATGTGATGGCTGGAGTAGGAGATTGGAATTCTTGCAGGTATTAAGACAAATATGGGCAGGAATTGACACCAGTCATGAGTTTATCTCATGTAAAAGGTTTATTGCAGAGCACTGAAAGAAAATATGTGAAATAGAGTTTTTCATTGAAAAGCAAGAAAGCATTGTAATTTTTTTTTATTTTTATGAAAGGGCATTTGTAACAAAAATGCTTGTTTTATGCATGTGATAATATCTGACTTATTTTCCACAAAAGAGGTCTCTGCAGTAATGATCATCCACACTGAGTTCATCTCAAGGGTGGAAGATGAGCACTGTTTTCTGAGTGATAGAACTGAGCCTGTCTGAACAGTGATTACAGGTTGCTTTTTATCTGTGTCTGCTTTAATTTCAATCTGTAAATTTTTCTGTTCTTTTCCCTGAACAACACTGACGGTCTGATTTTTAGATATTGGCCATTCAAAACTCAAACTTTTTGCATTTAGCTGATTGTTTTTGCAATGTCATTCTAAAGCAGCATTTAATTAAAGATGCAGTGTATGATAAAATATATTAGAGACAAAGGAGCTCTGTATATTTTAGAAATGTATCAAAGCAGTGTATTAAGCCAGCCATTAAGTAAAAATGGTCAGATTCTGCTTCTTTGTGAAATGGAGGTGCTTGGGGCTATTTTTATAATATATTCAGATCTCATATGCTAGCCTTAGAAGATGTCAAATGTATGAATGGCATAAAGAGATTTCGAATTCACTCTGCCCAAAAAAACTAAGAAAAATGAAGACAAGAATAATTCCATTATTGTTTCCAGTCTAGTAATCATACTGGCAAAATACCTGGAATATTCTAATAATTCTAATAATAATACAACAAGAAAAACAATAATAAGAATTTTGTTTCTCAGTGGAGGTGTAATTAGATTAGCCTTCATCAAAACTGAGTACTTACAACCTATTACTATCCATATATTATCTTCTAATCTCACCATGTGGGATTTGTCATTGTGCCCAAGAATACTTCAAGATCATGAGTTCAATGGGGAGCAGAATGATGAACTGTGCTCATTCCACTCAAGGACATCATCTCTCATAAAAGCAAGCAAATGGATTTCTTGTCAAGAATACCAAAAGGAAAAAATGCATTTAATTTCTTATGGGAGTTACTGTGAAAAAGAAAGACAAAAAGGGTTTGATAATGGCCTGGAAGAAAAGACATCAGAAGAGACCACAACTGAAATGCTTATGCAAATCAACAGTTCCTGCATGATAAGTAACTCTTATATATTTCTTGTATCAACAAGGACTACTTACGTGACTACATGGAGAGTCAGAACAAAAAGATTCTGAGTATTTTGTTAACAGATATAAACATAACTGAAATATATCTTTCAAATCAGATGGAAAAGAAAAATTTTTTAAAATTATTATATAATTGCAGCTAAAAGTTTTTATTAAAGATTGCAGCTTAAAGATTCTTTAGTTAGTAGGGATGCTTACAAAACTGAAATCATATTTTTGCATTCTTGAACTTGTTTAGTTGAATTGATGGTAGAGGAAGGAATTTGCTAAAACAGTTGTAGTTGACCTATCAATGAACGCTTTGTACTTACATTGCAGCAGCTTCCTGCCCACATCTTCCCTTCACCTTAAGCTGTGTGAACCCAAGGAAGGTAAATGTTCTCTCTTAGAGAGCATGGTGAATAACAGTGTTTCCAACAGTTTAAAGTCTATCCTGAAGTTCTGAGTGGGTGTCAACATGAGAAAATATTTAGACTTTACTAGGGAAAATAATTTTCCTGTTCATAGGAAAACAAGTGAAAATGACATGAAGACTGACATACTCAACAAGTTACTTTCCTCTGTTTTCATTGGTAATCACCTCTTCTTCAAGACCCGAGACCTTTAGACAGGGACTGGAGGAAAGAAGACTCATAGATTGGAAGAGAAGATCAGGTTCAAGTACGCGTGAGGAACATGAATATACACAAGTCCAAGGGACTCAGCAAGATGCAGGATACTAGGAGAACTGGTTGGTGTATTAGCCAAGCTGCCCTCCAACATACATGAAGAAGTTATGGCAGTCAGGCTAAGTCCCCAGCAACTGGAAACAAAATGGAAATATTGTATCCATTTTTTGAAAAGGAAAAAGGAGGACCATGGGCACTACTGACCAGTCAGCTTCACCTCTGCACCCAGTGAGATCATGGAAGAAATCTTCCTGGAATTTATGTTGAAGCATATGGAAGATAAGGCAGTGGCCAGAGACAGACAACATTGCTTCACAAAAGCAAATCCTGCCGGACTAATCTTGCGGGTATGTACAATGAAGTGACTACATCAGTCGGGGACAAGGGAGAGCAGCAGATGTAATCTACATGGACTTCTTCAGGACCGTTGACATGATTCTCACAATTCTTGCACCTAAAGAGAGAGAGATGGAGTTGATAACTGGATAGTAACTTGGATAATGAATTGGCCTAGTGCTGGCATCAAAAGAGCGCAGTAAACATGTCAAACTCCAAATGGAAACCAGTGATAAGTTCTGTCACCCAAAAGTACATACTAAGACTAATAATATTTAGTATCTCCATTAAAGACATAGACTGTGGAATTGAGTTTTCCTTCAACGGCTCTGCAGATCACACCAAGCTGAGTGGTGTTACTGACATGCTTAGGGGAAGAGATGCCATGCAGAAGGACTTTGACAGGTTTGGGTAGTAGCCCTACGAGATCCTCATGAAGCTCAACAAGGCCCTGTGCAAGGCACCTGAATGAGTAAATTCCCTTTATCAGTACAGAGAGAGTGACAGATTGCCTGAGAGCCACTCTGCAGAGGAGGTACAGTTAGATGAACAATTGGATATGAGATGGCAATGTCTGTTTCCAGCTCAGAAAGCCATCTGTATTCTCAGCTTCATCAAAATCAGCATGGCCAGCAGGTTGAGGGAGGTGATTCTCTGCCTCTTCTCTGCTGTTGTGAGACTCCACTTGGAGTTCTGAATCCAAATCAATATAAGAAAGTCCTGGATCTTTTAAAGAGGGTCTAGAGGAGGGCCTAAAAAATTATCAGAGGGCTGGAATACCTCTGTTGTGAACAAAGTCTAAGAGAGTTAAGACTGAAAAAGGAAAGTCTCTAGGGAGACCTCCTTCTTGCATTTCATTATTTAAAGAGTGGCTTATAAGAAATATTGAGAGAGAATTTTTACTAGAACTTGTAATGATAAGATGAGTTACAGTTTTAAACTGAACGTAGGTTTAGATTGGATAAAAGGAAGAGATATTTTGTGGTGAGGGTGGTGAGCATGCCCACAGAAGTGGAAGTCCCATCACTGGAAGTATTCAAAGTCAGATTGTACAGGGCTTTTAACAGCCTGTTTTAGTGAAAGGTGTCAATGCCTCTGTCAGGGGGTTTGGACCACATGATCATTAAAGGTGCCTTCCAAACCAAAGCATTCTATAATTCTTTAGATGTTTAACACTACTGAGACTTTACCACAAGCAGTTAAACATTTCATATAGGGATATAATGTATTTGTATGTAAGCATAAATAATTGCATTTCCAGTTTTTTTACTATTTTATGTTTTATGAGTTGTTATTTTAATATTTCATTCCAAACCACTGCAATTATGTGGCCCTTCTTATTTAGCACAGTAGACAGTACTTTCTTTATTGGCAAGCAGCCTGCTGAGTCAAGTGAGGGATCATTAAATGGTTTTCTTATTTTTTTTTATGCAGTTACTAAATGTTTTGATTACTGACAAGGAATTAACATTAACATTGTATGAGGCATGTATATATTTAGGTATTTTTTTCATTTCACCCTCTATGCTATACCTTATCCACTTCCACAGTCTCTTCGGCTCAAAACAAAATGTCCTATTTCTGCTGCAGAAAGTAAGATGGATGATTTACATCTCATATGTAGCAGTCAACACAGCTCATTTCACTTAGAAAAAGGTTTAAATGCATTAAAAGAAAATGAAAATCCATATCATGTGATTCTGATGTGATCTCAAGGAAATAATCCTTGCTGTTAAAAAAACAATTATTAAAAATAAAACACACACTGTGTGGACATGCAGAACAAGAAAGGAGGCCTGCTATTTCAGTACCCTGTAGATATCAAAATTTTCATTTGATTGGTACATGAAAGAAATCCTTCTTCCAAGATGAAAATTTATTTTATTTCATTTGCATATTTTCTTAATTATTTTACTCTTCTAAACCCTATGTGACTTCTAGGACATCTTGAAAACCATGATCTCAGCACATCATTCTAATGCGATCACTTGGCAATTTTTCACAGTAAAAAGGTCAGCTGCCTTCACAGAATAACACATACCTTTGCGCTATTTGTTCTGGCACTGTCATGGTTTTCTGGAAGATTAAATTAGTTTAGATGGTGTTTCATAACCATTCTGCTACATCATGCTTGCTACAGAGATACCAGCTACTGATTATCACATCCACCCCCTTGTTGCTCTGGTTACTGCCCTGTAGATTCAACTGCATGTCATTCCACATCATGATGTGACCCTCGACACCTTCTGGAAATCTTGAGTGCTTGAAGTGCACTGCACCATATCTCCTGCAGACATCAGGGAGAGCTGAGATTTGTGACACAGACACTTCCAGCTATGGTTTGAAGAAGCTTGTCCACCTCCATACCCCATCTGGGTGGATACAATTGTGCCATGGTGCCATCCTTACTGACCTGACCCATGCGCACTCACACCACTTTTTGTGTATGTCAGAGAGGAGAACCATGCATTCAAGATGCTCCTAGACAGAAAGGCAGCTGCTTTCCTTATTCTGTGTCTCTTGAAAAACCTGTACAAAACTCAGTGCAGTTGTTCAAGCTGTTCTGCCATACCTTGGTTTTTCAAACAACGTCCTAGTTTTGTGGCTAGAGAACTAGCCACTTCTGCTTTTTTCCCATATTTGTGATCATGTATTTGAGACTGGTTCCCTTACACCCTTTTCCATCATTCTTTAGGTCTTTCTTGTTACCAGTGCTCTTCGTCCTCTATTTTCCAACTCTTTCTACTGTTTGCCTCTACTTGGCTGAGGGCTGCGATCTCATAGTCCTCCATTTTCCTAGTGTAAATCTCTTCCAACCAGGCTGGCCTGCCTCTTGATAAAAATGTCTCACCCCACTTTACCAGAGTTATTACATCTCTCTGTGATGCTCCTTGATTCTCAAATGTTCTGTGATCATAAAAGCCAAAATCTTGATGTTTACATCAGCTTGGATGACAGCAGTGGTTGATGACAATCACACAGTGATCAGAATCAGGTATTCCCTTCAGCTGCTGTCAGGGCACTGAACCTAGTTGGAGCTGAGGGACAGAAGGCTTAGCCTGGAGGCACATCAGATCTAGCTGAGACCAAACCCTTCAACAGCACCAGGAGGAGTGTATGTGATGGTATTGCAAGTCTTCCTTAAGCCGGGGAAAAAGTACCCAGTCCTCTGATCTGAATTGCTCACTAGGGAGTCCTCAGATCCTCCTGAGGACTTGGATCTGGGATGTTAGTGATTCTATTGATGATTTGCCATGCTGTTTTTATTCCTAAGGAAAAGTGGTATTACTTTTTAATAAGTCTTTTCTTAAAAAAGAAACAGAATCTCAAAATGTGTTAGAACACACCTGTAGATGAGAATAAATTCTACCACTGCAGTGTTCTGAGAATTGTTTTTGAATTGCCTGAAACGATATTTCTGATGGTGTTCTCCATTGTTCTCCTAGAAAATTCCCCTTCCAACTCTAAAAATGAGCTGAAATAAAAACGAGTTTAAATTAGCATGAGAGTACTACTGTGATGAAAAGGAGGTGAGCCATCTGTTCTGCTGTACCTCATGTGTTGGCAGAGACATTTTCAGCAGGAGTTTCAGCAGACAGAAAGATACGAAAGTCACACAACTATTCCTAAAGGCTCTACCTATCTTGTCTACCAAGACTGAAAAATATCTTTGATTGAAAAAATGTATTTTATAACAAAACAATCTTATAGCTTGAGAATTTTTACCAAATGTTGATACAGACTGTATGAAGCATTACTATGAAAGAAAGCACCTTTATATCACACAGTCTTATTAAAAAAGATAAGAATTTTGCATAAAAGTTGACGGTGAAATACCTTTGCTTAAAATTGACCAAGTTATTAGATATATCAGCTTTTGTTCTTCACCTCCAAGTCTGCTATTTGAGTACTTCTTCTGAGCTGATTTAAGACTTTTTCACCCACATATCCTGAAGAAAATTAGTCACTCCCTAACAACAGGGATGATCTAAAGATCAAGGTAATGCTCTTCAATAGAAGATACATGCTCTTCAATCACTGATGCATGGTTTATTATGAAGCTAGAAAAAACTGCATTTTAATGGAGTTGTTACCATCCAGATTATGTAATAGATAAAGGTGGGGTTAAGGACATCCTAGCTATATAATATTCTGGGAGTACTTCTCTGTGTCAAAAAATCCTGTTGAGGTATCACAGAAGAAATGAGAGGAATTTAGGGAGTGGATGATATGAGCTGAAAACAGTATATTAAGAAAACCCAAACTCTCTCCCTTTTTAATAATATTTTCGTTAGTATTGCCAGATTTTATGAAGAAGCAGAAAAACCTGTAAGAACACACTGTTAAGTCAAGAATGCCTTGTAATTGTAAATTAAACAACTATTACTTGTAATTTTTTTTCATGGGATTGTTTAATTGGAAGGTGACTCCATGTAAAATTAGTTACAAAGGCTCCTTAATTTAGAACATGAAGATGTATCATGGTCCTATGGCCAAAATTTGAAGATTAAGTTTGAATAGGAAAAAAAAACCTTAGGCAGCATCAATACTAACTCTCCAACACATGTCCTCTGAGGGAGCATGTCCATGTGTGACCCATGCCAGGCAAGATATCCCCAGTGGGCTTGCAAATGATCCATGCTGGGGGATGGACACCCCTGATGGGTCAAAGAGACAGAGAAAGAAAGAGAGAAAGAGGGAAAGAGAGAAAGAGGGAAAGAGAGAGAAAGAGAGAAAGAGAGAAAGAGAAAAAGAGAGGAAGAAAAAGAAAGAGAGAAAGAGAGAGAAAGAGAGAAAAAGAGAGAAAAAAAGAGAGCAAGAAAGAAAGAAAGAAAGAACTAATGAACCATGAAAAGAGATACATAAGCTGAAGCTGTAAACAGCAGTGAAAGGTCTCTGATGATGACATTAGCAGACCAGTTTGCTGAGTGACTGATCAAATGACACAAAGTAATCCAGCACCACACTGTGAAATTATATCATGAGTTATTGTGTGAATAAAGGGCGTATTGTGTTTATCTCACATCATATGGAGTTCATCAGCTAAAGATAATGAAGTTCTACTTTTATACAACTGTAAGTAAATAAAAGATAAAACTTCAGACAACAAAGATATTCTGTAATGGAAAGTGAGAGTAACTATCTGAGAAAATTAAAAGGAGAGCCAAATAGCCTTCTTTACTAGGTCTACTGTGGCAACACAAAGCTAAAATTTTATGACTGTTTTATGCACAAAGTATTTTAAAGTATTTTTATATGTATAAATTTATATAATAAAATAATTTATCCCATATGGTTACTAAATTCAGAGCTTGATAAAAACATAATTTATTTAAATTATTGCTATTTTAATTAAAATTTATGAGAAAAAAAAGCTGAACAAACACTAGGTTGTTAATATCTGAAAGCAGGCTGTAACAAATAAAATCTAACCTGGAAGTATTTGGATTTTTTAAGTCAAATATTGACAACTAAGTTTAAAAGTTAGTAAAATCTTGTATTATATGTATACCTATGCATCCTTAAGTGTAAGTGTAAGGTGGAATAGTTGCCGATAGATATTGGGAAATAATGTGAAATGATATTCCATCACGTTTTTCTGAAGATTTTCTTCCTTTTATAAGGTTCTTATAAATGGGTTAGTGCTACTGAGTGTAATGGTGAGTTTGCTTTTTTCAGTTATTTTTTTCTGTGCTGCTAATTCACAGAAACTCATCTTCTATTGATTGTTGATATTCTAATCAAGAATTAGTTTTCACACAGGATTTTTTGACTGTAAGCTGCTATACTATAGGAGAGAAGGGGAAGGGGAAGGGGAAGGGGAAGGGGAAGGGGAAGGGGAAGGGGAAGGGGAAGGGGAAGGGGAAGGGGAAGGGGAAGGGGAAGGGGAAGGGGAAGGGGAAGGGGAAGGGGAAGGGGAAGGGAAGAAAGGGAGAAAGGGAGGGAGGGATGAAGGAGGGAAGGGAGGGAAGGAGGAAGGGAGGGAGGGAGGAAGGGAGGAAGGAAGGGAGGAAAGAAAGAGGGAAGGAACGAATTTTTTTTGTTGTTCCAATCCTCTTCTGATCTTCATTGTGGTTAAAATATATTTCTAGGACCATATACCACAAATACTGTTTCAGTATTTTGATCAGTGCTTAATATTTGGGTTCTTTGTATGTTGTTTTTTTAAAATTATTTTTAGTATGGGTATTACTTTTGCCTTTTTTTAAATTGCTAACAATGTTCCTATTCTCTTTTAAGTGAGAACACATTGTATGCAAAGAAGTCTACAAGGGAGACTAAGCTCCTTATGTTTTTGCAAGTTAAAAAGAGATTTGCAGTTTGAATTGGTACTTTGTTTTCTGGCATCTATAGATTGAAAGAATGTAAAAGAAGTAATCTTCAAATACGATCATTAAATTTCCTCTGCTGGTAGTTTCTCTTCATTTTATGAACAGAATAACAAGGACTTCGCATGTATACTCAGCTCTGAACATAGGTGATTTGCTAATCAGTGCTTGGGAATAAAAAGGATGAGGCACTTTTGTCCAAATCATCTTCTGGAGTAGAGTTACAGAGTGAAAAAATCCATGCAATAATAAACTACATACTGAACTCCCTCCACATAGGAGCAATCTTCCATGTCACTTACAAACCTGCAAGTCCCAGTTCTACAAGTTGTACTGAAGGTAAGTTGCATAGATTCGTCATTTATCATTCAGTAAGGAGTATTCAGTGGACAACAAGAGCAATGAGGATGCTATGTTTTACCCCATCATGGGAGCTTGTATCCATAGCAGATATCTGAAGCAGACAGCCACATGATAACGTCTGCAGATTTTGCATTTCACGCAGCTCCAACACGAGTGAAATTTGCACAATCAAGCCAGTGAATGTCTATGGGTTACTTTCCATGCAAATCATGGCATTCAGAAAATGGATACTGAATGGATACTGAAAAGCCTTTTAGAGATTACTTAGTCTAGTGGCTTTGAAATCCTGGAATGAGAAAGGGTATCAGGAAGTTATGGATTGTCCCTGGACAGCAGCAGTGACTGCCATGCCTTCTAAAGCCTTCTTGAAACAGAAGCAGACAATAATACAGCAAACATCATCAATTACTGGCCACACTTACTATTCCCATCTTCTTCCTTTCGCTACACATACCTCTAAAAGAGCTGCCTTTTTATTACATAGGGATATTTGAATACCACTGAGCTAAAGCACACAGTCTCCTGCATGTGGTGTTTGGAATGCCAGACCTCTTTGCTTCCATTATAAGATGACCAAACGTGGAAATAAAAGGAAAACAAACATTCCCCCAACGTCCTGTACCTTGTGGAAAGGGGAGGATGACATGAGGACTCTGAATATGTGCTAAAACCTGGTGTCTGATGATTGTTTCTCTCTCTTCTTTGCTCTCTTCAGTGCTGGCAACCCTTCGGTGAGGGTGTGTCAGCTGGCCGCCCCCAGCTGCAGGGACAGACAGGGCGCTGGTGAAAGCAAGTTTCAGGCAGTGCAGAAAGAGGGTGACCTCTGCTGGAGGAGTCACCACTGGCAGAATCCTGCTGCTCTGTTTCTGAACACAGTCAAATTGCCTGTCTAGGTAAGGAGGAATTCGTACCATGAGGAAGGAAAGGAGCAGCAGCCATGTGAGGGAGTGATGGACAAGGTCAGCAAGCAAAGGGCCTGGGCTCATGTGAAAGAAGGGAATACATAATCAGCAAATCAAGGCTTAAGCAGAGTCATTGCAAACATTTACATTCAAGCAAGTGGCTCATGACATCATTACTGGGGAAACCCACAGAGCTTCCCTGTAAATCAGCATGCTGAGGAGCCTCTCTGAAGTGCCTGTACATGGTTGAAATGTTGAGAATAAATACAAGGAATTAGAGACCTGTGTGAGTTGCAGGGCTATGGGTTGCTTTGTTGGGATCACAGAAATGTTGTGAGATCAGACCCATGACTGGAGCACTATAATATATGGATACAGGGATTTTAGACAGAACTTGCTAGAAACACAAGCGTGGGAAATTTTGCTTTATGTGAGAGAGCAGCTATACTGTCTGGGGATGGATGATGAGCCAGTGAGAGCTTTTGGGTAAGGATAATGGAGTTGAACATTATAGGGCACATTATAGCGGATGTCTGCCATAGACTGCTTGGTCAGAAATTAAAATAGATGACACCTTTTTCAGACAGCTGGGAAGCAATCTTACATTTACAGGTCCTGATCCTCTCTGGGGACTCAAACCAGTCCAATATCTGCTGGATGGACGGCACAGCAGAGCATAAGCAATCTGGGAGGCTCCTGGAGAAAAATGAAGACAACTTCCTGATCCAAGTGATAGAGAACATGAAGATGGGAGTTATTCTCATGGACTGCAGAGTCACAAAAGGGAGGGGCTTGTTAGCCCTTTCACAAATGCATAAACCCTTCTTCTATCTGTATCTCATAACATTTTTTACATTCATCTCTGCCTTCTGTTAAAGAGTTAGCTACTCTTCCCTTAGGTATTACCATACTTTATCTGTCAAATGCACAGAGTTTTGGAAACAAGCCAGCATCTTATGTGTGCTTCACAGAGGGCTTTTTCATCCTCATAACAATTTCTCTTGACAAGAAAAGACAAGTAAAGACAGACTAAAGACAACTAAAACCAGATTATACATTGTCTAAAATTTCAGGGTCTGCTTCATTTTGTCACTCTTTTCAGTCTGTCCATTTATTTACACTTATACAGTAATGGAATGCATATTTTTGTGTCATGATATTTGAACAGAGAAAAAATACAGATGTAATGAATGTTGACACTGGAATGTACACATGATAATTTTATCTCATAATTAATGCTTTTCTACTTGAATTCTTTCACCAGCCTCTGTGTGGTGCTACACATACAGAATTCATCTCCATCTGAAGTTCTGCTAGGAAAACAAGTTTGTGTGTTGAGCCATACTCCAATTCAGTTCTGCAAGAGAGGTAAGTTGTTTTGGGAATAGTAAAAAGCCTAAGAGGATAAAATCTGAAGAGTTCAATTCACCATATCTAAATGAAAAACAGACTAACTTTCTCCACCCCAATAGCATCTAAATACTGAGTGCAATTTCCTAAACAAAAATACCAGATGTTGAATAGTTCTTTTATTTGGTGGAGAAACAGACCAACAGATCAAAGAGGCAAGGTGTTTCTGAAACTAAATTTCTCTTCTGCCAAGAACACGATCATCTTGGAAAATGCATACGAGGCAAGGCAAAAGAAACTGTTCCATATAGAGGAAAAACAATAAAACAAATAAACGCTTTCATGGTCAGGGTACATGAATTTAACACAATACTGAAAATTCCCAAAGTTGTAAAATTCTCAGGTGTCACATAATTTAGGAGAGCGATACCCTCTTGCTTTTGGGGTTACCCACAATCTCATAGCAGCCTTCCCTTTTCTAGGCTGAATAATATGAGCTCTCTCAGCCTGTCTTCATAGGAGAGGTGCTCCAGCCCTCTGATCATTTTCAGAGAGCTTCAACAGAGGTAATTCCTATGCTGGGATCCCAGTTCTGGATGCAGTGTTCCAGGCTGGGTCTCAGCAGAGCAGAGCAGAGCAGAGGGGCAGAATCCCCTCCCTGGCCCTGCTGCTCACACTGCTTTGGATGCCGCCAGGACACGTTTGGCTTTCTGGGGTGCCAGTGCTCATTGCTGGGTCATGTCCAGCCTCTCACCCACCTGCACCCATGAGTCCTTCTGGGCAGAGCTGCTCTTGATTCATTCATCCTGCAGCTTGTGTTGGTACCGGGGGTTGCCCCCACCCAGGTGCAGCACCTTACACTTGACTTGGTTTGGAATTTCATAAGGTTCCCATGGGCCTTCTTCTGGAGCTTGTCAAAGTCCCTTTGTGTATCATCCTGTCCTTGAGGTTTCTCAACTGCATCACTCAGCTTGGTGTCCTCTGCAAACTTGCTGAGGGTGCACTCAATTCCTTTGTCTTACCCTCTAATTCTCGGCTGCTGACATCAATATCAGAGCATTGGAGTAGTCACCTCAGAATTTGCTTGCTGACATTTCAGTTGACAGCTGAAATACTTTCACACATCTCAAAGCTCTCTTAAGAACAGGGATTAAGTGGTTTCTCACTTAAGATTTCAGTTTCTTCCTCCTCTTGTTCTTGTGACTTCTCTGCTGCAGAGTAGACTGTTTCTTCTGATTATATCTCCTGCTCTCTCTTCAAAGAAGCCTCTTCATCCTTTATTAAACAAGTTGACCTCATTTGTGTTTCTTTTTAATTATAGGGGGAACTGATACAGTGGAGGGCTGTGTCTGTTTTTTTAGCTATATTGATATTTTTCAGTTTCAGAGATCTTTATTCTTGAAGGTGCTGAACAGCATTGATCTGTGTTTGGTAGGTGCTGGTCAGGCCTCAGCACAGTGAAGTAAAATGTGCTTCTTTGAAATAGCCAGGGCATCACTTTCCAAACATATTATCACTTTAGGATTCTGTACTTGTTCAGGAATGAAGATCCAAATAACTGGAGGGGAGGAGCTTTCCAGATATCTGCCCATATTCTCTGACACATCTTTCCACCTTTACCCACACTGCCAAATGGCCTAGGCCATATTCCTGAATTGCGTGTTAAAGTTCAAAAAAAAAGAAAAAAACAAACCAATTTTCTTAAGAAATTCCAACAGAAGTATTTTGACTACCCAAGGATTTTCAAGATGCTAGAATTTATTGTAATGGGGGAGAAAACATCACATAATGTGGCAAAGGTGCCATTCTGTATTTCCTCAAAAAACCCCCCAAAACCAAAAAAACAAAAACAAAAAACCCCACCACCTCTCAGAGAAAGAATGACAATTATCTAGTTGTTAATTGTATTTATCAGATGACCATCAAGGTACAGTAATGGCTTCAGTGTAGAACTAAAATACCAGATAAACTCAAAATCAGTGTTTTAATAATAAATCTCCTAGGCAAAGCATCACTAAGCTCCATGGAGGACAGGAAACTGCAAAAGCCAATCTTTTTGATATACAAAACAAGAGCATGACAGACCAGATAAGCTAATACTGAGAACACATGAATCAATATCACTGCAAGCAACTATTTGCAGATATAAATCCCTTCTCATTCACTCTAATCAAATTTGTGATTATCTCAAACCCATCATGCCCCATGTTGGGCACCAAAATAACTGAAATTTAAACCTGGCTGACAAGTAGGGATCACAGAGCTGCTTACCCACTCCTCCCTTCCCCTTATTCCAGAAGGATAAGGGGAATAATTGGAAGGGTAAAAGTGAGAAACAAAGTCACAGGTTGAGGCAATTACAGTTAATTAAGAAAAAAAATTTAAATGCACACATGAAATTTCTGTTCCAGACCTGTAATCTAAAAGGCCAGGTACAACAGAGTAGAAGAATAGATAAATGGAATGAAGAGGACAATATGAACATGAATTGTAATAGGCCAAATATATGATGATATAAAACACTCCTTAGGAACCTAAATATCACAAATATTCACATGCCATATGAGTGAACACAATGGGGTATGAAAATTAGTGTCATTGATACGAAGAAAATATGTCTGAGGGGTAACTGAAGGGCATAGAATAGCAGTTTAGAATAAAACATATTTGTTCTTTAAAAAATGTGTAATGAAAGTTAAAAACTACACACACCAAAAAGCCAGCTCTTGACACTACTGGACATCACCCATCTTGAAAGCTGTGCTGTACAGAATAACTTATCTAGAATTATTTTAGCACTCTGTCAGTTGGTAGTCATCTAAGATACATTATATTGTTCATGGGGGTGTTACAATGCTTTATTAGTTACTGTCTATAAATTTTATTAAGGAGTTGTAGCAAAAAGATGCCACAGAAATAAAAAGTACTATTTGAAAATGAGTTAGAAGTTTGTGTACTGTGGAAGTTTACTCTAGAATTTTTATTTTCATGATTTATTTAATGATTTCTTATTGTTGTGAAACCGGGATGTATTTTACAAAGGACAAGCCCATCTACATCACAATAATTAAATAAATATGTGTTGTATTCCGTGTTACACTGAATTACATTTGATTTCATACTGTAGTTTTTTTTTATTCTCTGGCTTTCAATGAATACAGCTTGAGCAGAAAAAAAAAATCAAGATGTTCTTTTACTGCAGGTTTTTTATTAGGCAGTTTGGAATTATTTTATAATACTGAGGACTTTTTTTTTAAAATATAACATTCAGATAACTGAACCACATTTTGCAGCTTTCTAGTTCTAAGAAAATGAATGCTCATTTCCAAAGTTTATTCTGCACTTTACTTTAGCAAATAAAACTGCCATGGTCACTTGATAAAAGTGATATAAAAATATTCTGTCCTAGGAGGGATTTTGTGATTTAAGTGAGATATTATGCAGTAAAACAATTTTTTCCAAATAAAAAGTAAGCTGTGGCTTTAATGTAAGCCACATAAGCAGAATAATGCATGAGTAGCATTGGATAGATTATAGTAGTCTTGGATAGCTTTTGTTCCTGAAATAGTCTCCATGTTTGTCCCTGACCAGGTGTCAGAGAGAGATTCTTGACTCAGGCCTCTCTGCAGCCCACCACACTTCTATGATCTGCCTCCTGCTTGCATAGAAAGAAAACTATGCTTCTGCGAGGACTGCTTTTGCTGTTCTTGTTAATGAAAGCACCTTACTGCTCAGATTAAGGCTTTGTAGCAGAATGAATGCTTAACCATACACAAATAGGCATGTCAGCACATGGGCTAAGGCTTTCAGTACCTACCCAAAACTAGCTCAGACCTCCTGTCTTTATTATCATTGTGATCTTTACTCTCCAGAGAAAAATTTTGTTAAAGGTTTTAGTCATGCTGTGTTAGCACTTATGTCTCAGTCAGACAAATTCACAAGTAGCAGTCACTCTAACTCTGGTTAATATTGGGATGGGAGGCAACAACTTTCAGATTCAAGTTCTGATTTGAGATAATTAAGACATGGAATTCATCTATAATCAGAATCTACAAGATATCAAAATATTTTCCTTCTATCTGAAAGTATAAATACTTCTAACATTTTGTTCTTCTGTAATCTTATAATTCAACATTTTCCTTAACTGAGGATGTAGAGTCTGTAACAGAAAAAAAAATTGTTTATATAACTCTTGCTCCTCACTTTATGAAGGGATTTGAATATGGTTTATGATTTATAAGGGCTACCTTGTGCACTATGAAAGTACAACTATTACCAAAAGGCACAGAACTAATGAATTCAGAACAAATTAGGCCAAAATAAGAATTCAGGCTATTGCAAAATGTATAAGCTTTTAAGTAAATAGCATTAATAAAGAAGTGCCACAGAAGAAAAAATAGCAATTAATCCAATCCTTAAATTTGTATAGGAAGCATTTGAAATTTCAGTATCTAGATCAGCCCAGTGTATGTTGCACACATTTTTATTGAAATTATTCCACAATCATGATTTTCAGTACCAAGTGAAATACATCACACATAAGAAAATAATGCACCTTTTGATTATATATCACTGTTGATCTGCAACTGTTTCCTAGAGTTAAAATACTTATCAATATCAATAGATTAAAAATTGTAAAGGAGTACCAACAAATTCCTCTCACATACAGGTTATAAAAAATGTGAATTTAATACTTAATACAGATTTGTTGTGATAGTTTAGTGTGAGCCAGAACATGAAACTTATAAATGCTTTATATAACTTCAAATTTGTTTTAAAAATTTTAATAAAAAACTCTAAAGAAAGGTGATAATGTCCATTTCTTCTTGTTAAATGGAGTTTTCTGGAGTGTCACATAAGTATACACCTTACAGTAATTAAAGGAATTGTATATGCTTCACTTACAGTGAGTTAGCATTTAAGAGGTGACAAATTCTAACTGCATTTTCCTGATCACAAAGAATGTGTTATGATTCCAAAGAGGAAAAACTTTATTTTTAATGGAACACTACTTCTAAAGCAATCACTAACAGAGAGTGGAGAAAGAAATGAAATAAAGGGTATGTAAAATTTTGTTCCAAGTAAAAGATTTAAACTTTGCATGATTTACTTTTATGCATTTTTTATACCTATCTATTCCATCCAACAACTTTCTGGCCCCTACCAAAGTTTCCTCCATATATATGCTTTTCTTCCTCGTATCCAGGGATTTTTTTTGCTTCAGTTTCAGTGTGACCGGAATGCACAATTTCTGTCTGGGGGACTCTTGACAGGTAAGACATCTTAGAAAAAAATAAAGACAAGACAAAAAAATTACCCAATGAGAAGAAAAATATACTAATATTCTTACAATAATTCTGTGAAAACTTCACTACTGAACATCTCATCTAAAATCCTTCTCCAAAATAAATACAGAATAAGCTACAAAAATATTTCAATATGAATTTTTCTGATTCCATGCTCCTCTTCTCCTCAAAAAAACCTCAGAATAGAATAAAAAATTGATATTGTAACATCAGTATTGAAGTGGTGTAGGGCATCTGAAATGAAAGAGTATACCTCCCAATGAGAATGACCTAGGCAACTGTCCCTCAATCAATTCATAACTAATTCGCTCAAGCAACTGATTTCCAGCAATTACTGTCCTTGACTGTATATGAGCTATTTGCATTCAGAAAGCAATGGAAGCAGTGGAAGGATGCTAAAACTTCAGCTGTGGGATTAGAAGCAGCGAGGAAGAGAAGAGGAAGGGGACTCCAGACACCTACTAGCCATTGGCCAGTGCTTAACAGACCCCAGAAAATTGACAGAAAAGCTAAGGCCCTCAAGGAATGAAGCACTTTCACAGTGCTGCACAGAACAACAGAAAATGTCTCATATGGAGAAAAAAATCCTCACTTCAGCTTAAAAGACAGTACAACATGATCCACAAAATTTAGGGGATTCACGTGGGAGCTCAATGATAGGCATTTAGGTTAAAGGTCTCTTCCCAGATGTGCCAGATGGGGCTGAAGCGCCATAGTCCAAGGTCTTACACATCACTAGAGGGAGAGTTGATGATGCAGTTAACTCGCCATCTGAACTGACATGATGGCAGGAAACTGTACAGTCAGAGACCTCTTCCTTCTTAACATAAGGCAGGGCAACTAAACTGCAAAATCCCTGCAAGGCTTGTAGGAGTTTGCTTGTAAGGCTGTCACACCTGCAAAACTGGAGACCTTTGTGACTCTGAAAAGCACAGAACTTAACTGCAGAAAACACCATGGCCCCTCATCCTGCCTGTGACAGCAGCAGAAAGGATATGCAATGTCCTGAAGGACCTCTGTCAAAGCCCATCTGTTTTACATGGACCTGGATCTGCCACAGTGCCCTGAAATGGCCTAACATATCAGCCCCACATGAATACAGAGCTCTAGTGGACACTGCTGCACAGTGTACTGTAACAGGATAATGCTGCAATAGGGCAGAATCCATCTGTATTTCTACAGTGAGAGAGGATCCCAACAAGGTCTGTGTTGCAGACTGAGTTATGCCTGTGTGGGAATGAGTGGCAAAAGCATCCTATTGTGACTGGTCTGGAGGCTCCATATCTCCTTGGCATAGACTATCTCAGGGGACAGTTACTTAAGGGAACCAAGGTTTGCCAAGAAATTGTATAGCTATTTTGAGAATGGATTAAACAACTGTCTAGGCTGCTTGGTCTCTCAGAGTATCCTTCTGCTGTGGACTTGATGCAGACCAGAGAACAACAGTTTCCAGTTGCTATCCTGACACTGCACAGGTGGCAATATCACATCAGCCAAGGCTCCTTGGCTCTCATCCCTAAACTATTCAGGTGACTGGAGAGTCACCCTTTTTAATCCCATATGACCACTGTAAAAATCTAACTCATGTAGACTTATAGTGAAATATTGTAACTACTGAGTCACACCACCGCTGAGCATTGCCGTACCAGACATGCTAGAGCTCTGATATGACATCAAGCCAAAGGCTGCCAGATGCTATGCAGCTATTGATGTGAGTAACTCTATCCCTTTGGCAGCAGAGTGCAGGGGACAGCTTGATTCCATGTGGAGGAGTATCCTGGAGTACACCTGAAACTGGCTGGGTAACAGGTGGAAACACAGTCTTACCATTTGTTGTGGATTGATACAGGCTACTGTGGAACAAGCGAGTCTCTTGAGCACTTGCAGTGTATTGATGCCATCAATTTGGGGGGCAGCACAGGAGTAGTGTGAGAGAAGGGGAAAAAAGTAATCCAGATTCTTTTGAAAGCTGGTTTTGCCATAAAGCAAAGTAAGGTCAAAGGACTGCACAAGAGATTTAATTTCTAGGAATAAAATAACAAGATGGACGTTATGCTATCTCAATGGATGTGATTAATAAAATAACAGCTTTGTCTCCCATAACTAACAAAAGGGAAACACAGGCTTTCTTGGGTGTTGAAAAATTTGAAAAATGCATGTTCTGGGTTATATTCTTATTACTTATTATTCTGTGAGCCCTCTCTATTGAATGGCCTGGAAGCAAAATGAGTGGGACTTTGAGCAGCAGCAAGATTTTGAGCAAATTAAATGGGAGATAGTTTGTACTATAGCACTGGGTCAGTCCAGACAGGACAAGATGTAAAAAAATCAGCATTATGCCTGAACCAGGGACAATGTCCTCACCTAGATCTTCTGGAGAAAAGTGGCTGAAGAAACAAAGATTAACATCTAAGGTTTTAGAATCCAGAATATAATGGATCTGAAGCCCTTTACACTCCAAAGGAAAAAGACATATCAGCAACATATGAAGGTGTTCAAACTTCTTCAGAAGTAATTGATACAGAAGAACAGCGTCTTTTGTTATCTCAGTTGCCTGTGCTGGGCTGGATGTAAAAGTAGGAGGGTCCACAGTACACATCATGCATGTGATGCTTCGTGGAGTCAGTGGATTGCACTGACAATGCAATGGACTCAAATGGGAACATCTGACTGTGCAGAAATCCTGGAAGTGATCATGCACTCTCCAGAGGACTGAAACTTTGGAGGATTGCCACAGTAGGTGACTTGTACTGAGGAGGCCACACTGTATAATAAATTATCAGAAACTGAAAAGCAGTATGTTCAAAGATAGATTCTCTTGTATTGTGGGAAAACATCAAAAGTGGAAAGTTGCTTTGTGGAGTTCCCCAAGACATTGAAGAAACTGCAGGAGGACAAGGTGAACCTGGTCAGCGTGCAGAGGTAAAAGCTTTTTAACTGGCTCTAGACATTTTTGAAAGAGAAAAATAGACAGGAATTACCCTTTCAATTCTTCCTCCATCCCACCATGGGAGCCAGAGGTGGGGATGAGCATGGGGCTCCATCATGTTTTGTTGTCAGACAGGGTTAAACCACAACAGAGACTATCAAGCCTCAGCCTCATGCATTCTCAAAACATGTGTGAAGCAAAACATGTGAGCCTGATGAGAACTGAAGAGGCACTAACTCTGGCCTACCACTGACAGCCATGATAGTGAATGCTTGTAACTGCACTGGATCTTCAATATCTCCCAAGATACTATTGATAAATTCACTTTCTTTGACTTTATTGTTACACATCAATTTATGTATCACATAATTACAATATAACCAACCAGTAGCTCCCCTGGCTGTATCTGTGGCCAAATGCTGGATGCTCTGTGTAAGAATAACAGCTCTAGAGATAAAATCTTGTTCAGTGTTAAAAATCAAAAATAGTATCATCTGAAGGTGTGAATTTAGATAATAAAGGGTACGGATTAAATATATCCTTTTGTCTTGAATTTATTTTTTTTAAATCTCTCTACAGTTTTGATAAAATTAGGGTTATTTTGTATCATATGAAATAAATTATGAATGTTCTTCAGGCCTTAGGGTACTTTTCTAGTAGAGATTGCTTTCTAGAGTAAGAAAAATTATTATAGTATTTGTTATCATTATACCATTCTATATCTAAAATACAGTATTTCAAAACCAATCTACTTCAGATAACTTGGGCATAAAGCAATTTTAAGACTTTAAGTAATAGTAATCCAAGTACTTTTTATCTCATGCATTTGAAAACTAGCATTACATTATCTTCCTTAGATACGTACAGAGATAAAGTGAGAAAATACTACTGTGTTTCCATGCTTGTTGTCACAGCAGTAGGGCATGTTTAAACATTTTAGAATACTCTTTCTATTGAGGACATTAATTCCTGCTTTCTTGTCATTTGTGCTGAATCGATTATTTGTGGGGTTGCAGTCCACAGCATATGATGAAATTGACATTGCTAAAAAAAGCCCCAAAACCCAAAGCCACACAAGTCAGTTTTTTATCTATCTCAATTCCCTTATACAATGTGCAGTGCAGCAGTGGAATTATCAACAGAATTACAGAATATGCTAAGTTGGAAGGGAGTCAAAAAGTTCATAGAGTTCAACTTTTAGCCCTGCACAGGACACCCCAATAGTCACACCCTGTGCCTAAGAACATTGTCCAAATGTTTCTTGAACTGTCAGGCTGGTGCTGGGATCTCTTCTCTGGGGAGCCTATTCCAGTGCCCAACCACCCTCTGGAGGAAGAACCTCTTTGTGATATCCAGCCTAAACCTCCCCTGGCACAACTTCAGGCCATTTTCTTGGGTCCTGTCACTTGTCACCACAGAAAAAAGAGTGTCTGCCCTTCCTCTTTCCTTCACAAGGAAGTTGTCAACCAAAATGAGGTCTCCCCCTCAGTCTCCTCTTCTCCAGGCTGAACAGATCAAGTGACCTTGGCTGCTACTCATAAAGCTTCCCCTAAAGGCCCTTCACCATCTTCATTGACATCCTTTGGACACTCTCCAATAGTTTAATTTCTTTCTCATATTGCAGTGACCAAACCTGCACACAGTATTGAAGGTGAGGCAACCAGTGCAGAGCAGAGCAGGATAATCACCTCTGCAGGACCAGCAGGAAAAGCTGTTGCTGGTGAGCAAAACATGGGAATGCCTTGTCAGCCACTTGTCTGAATTTGGAAATGTATTTACTCTGTAAAATATTGCACGTTGAAGACATAACTTAATCTTTTGTACGTGTCATCTCTCATGTGAGTAAAGAGTAGAGTTGCTTCAGTCAAGGTAAGATTTGACAAACTGGGTAGGCAAAAAGAAAAAAAAGAAATCAGTCTGAGAAAAAACAGTTTGCAAAGTCTGCTTTCTTTGTTCTAGACATAGAAGTTAAGATATAAGTAAAAGTAATAGTTTCCTGTTATTAGAGATTTTAGGCATCAATATATTTTGGTTTATACCAAGAGTATTTAGCTGCTTGATTCTTATAGGTCTCATATAATTTATTTCTTACTTCCAGGACTCAATATTCAATTACTTTTTGTTTTGTAGCAAAAAATTCTTGCACAGTAGCAATTACAATTGTATTGCAACTGTCAGACTTTAACTACAGGTAAAAACTGAGACAAAATTTACAGTTCTACTCATGAATAAAGCCTGAATTCCACCTAAAATATTTTCCTTTGTGTCTGTTATTGGGTAGCTGCCTGTCAAATCTTAGAGGAAATCAATTCAAAATATCAGACATAGGAACTTTTGTCATCTAGCTTCTTCAGGCTATAGTCTTTTTGCCACACTGTATGTCTTAGTTGAGGGTGTGTTTTTACAGGTTTGGTGGTTTTTTTTTTTTGTTTTTTTTTTGTTAGTTTTAGTAGTAGGTTTTTTTCTCCCTGGTCATTTTTCAGGCAGAAATTTTACATCTGTTCTTTCTCTAATATTTCTTTTCTATTTTGCCCTACCATAAATGCCTCAGAAAGAGGGAAGGAAAAATACAACTATTTTATTGCTAAGGATTTCAATATTTTCCATGTCTTCAACTTACACAAGGAAAACCAGAAACTATACTTAGGGATCTTTCCTTTAGAGTCAGTACTTTCTGTACTTTGTAGAGATTGTGCGAGGCTGTGAGATATTAAAGAATTTTCTTTCATGACCCATTTTTGCCTGTGACCAATTCCTTCCAGCTGGTGTTGGGGAGTGCTTCTGGGAGGCTGTGCTTTTTCTGTATTCACTTTCCTTGCTCCCTATAGACTCATGTTTCCTCTTAGATGTGGATCTCTGTTATCTCTATTTTTTTGTTGGAGCTGGTGCTTCTTTTCTCAAGGTCAGTTATTCTTCTTTTGTGCTACAAATATTATTCTGCCTTCCTAATAACATTTAGACCTTGCACAACATAATTTTGGCTGAATTAATTTCTTCTTGTACTGAAAAATGATAGTAGAAAAAAGAAAGTGAGCACACTCATAAAGTAGAGGAGGCAGAAAAGGCTGTTTAAAGCATAGTTGAATCTTGGAATTGAAGTTGCCTATATTTTTTCTGCAAATTTGGCATAACAACATAGACCATTCTGGGCTTCAGCCCCTCTTCTCCCAAGTGGATAAGCATTTCCTCAGAATTGGTATTGTCTCCAGAAGAGAAGTGCTCCTTATTTTCTTACACATCTTACCCTTACACTCACTTTAGCCATGTATCTCTCACAGAGTTTTCCCAACATATGTAATGAGCTACAGCACTTCTTCACTGTGCTGATTTATTTCCTTCCACTTGAATATCCAACTAATCAAAAGTTATAAAGTCATAAGGTTACAATTACTCTGGATTTAATTGTTCAGTTAGTATTTGAGATCTATTTTATGTGTGAGAAAGGGAAAGGGAGTAAAATAAATAGGAAATTAACACCAGATTTGGTGCTCTGACCTAGTTTTTCCGGTGACTTTATTTCAGATTTATTTCAACATCGAGTTCTGTTGAAATGTATGCACTAGGAAACTGAGGAAGTATAGTTCAGCAGATCTACTTTGCAGTGGGCTGCACTTTCTTATACTGTAGGGAAAGTTTTAGCTTCGATGCACAGAACAGTTCTTCTCTCATATCTGCAACACAGAGTGACAAAATAGAGTTTTGCAGGGATATATACCAAAGAGTTTAGCACAATGCAGGTGAAATATATTCCACTTACTTACACTAGAATATTGATTGGCAAGGAAGAGGAATATTGGCTCCCAAGAGAGGTGTTACAAGATGAGAGACTGTCCTGCATTTTTGCACTGTGATGATTTTCCTGGTTTATTGATCTCTTATCTAGCCTAGATAAAACATTTATCACAGATTTGAAAATCCATAAAAATAACTCAAAAGCACGGAAAGAAAAATCATGTAGAAAACAGAGAAGGCAACACTCTGCTTCAAATTCCCACTGAAATTCTGCTCATAGGAAATACAGAAATGTAGAATTTGTTAGAAAGTCCAACAATGCTTTTATTTTCATAAATGTGACAGAAAAGAGGTGTGCAGAGACTGATTATGACTTCTGTGTTGATTTGTTTCCTCTGCTGCACAGCCCTGAAGAACTGAAAGTCAGATAAAGAATATTAACATGAACGATTGACATGCAGCATGTTGAAGGCATGTAGGTAAAAAGATGGCCCATTGAATTAAGAAATATGGTGATGCATACCGCAGCCCTCAAGAAAGACAGCATGGCTGAACCTGGCTCACATCTTTGGATATTGCATGGTTACAGAATCATAGAATAAGGTTTCCTCTTATTTCCTCTTATTTCCTCTGAGATCATTGAGTCCAGCCATTAACCCAGCAATGCTCACCAATAAATTGTGTCCCCAGGTACCAACTGCCACCGAGCAAGGCCAGCTGCAGAAGGTTGTTCAAGGCCGTATCCAGCTGAATGTTGAATATTCCCAATGATGAAGCCTCCACACTTACTTGCTCTGAACTGTCTATGTCAGTATTAGACCACTGTCATAGTATAAAAATTTTTCCTCTATTGTCAGGGTGTCATGGTTTAGCAACGGTATTCCCCAATTTAGTGACCCCTACCACAACATTGCAATGTGCTGCTCGTTCCCACTGTGATGGGCTGAAGAGGAGAATTGGAGGCCAAAAAAATGAAGATCCTGGGTTGAGATAAGAACAATTTACTGAAAACAAAACAAAATAAGGAAACAAACAGGAACAGCAGAAATTACAATAACAGGGTGTACTCACAAGTGATTTATTACCACAGGGAGCTCAGAAATGCTCAACCACCTGCCAGGCTATGCAACCCCAAAGGGAGCCCTTGGCCCATCCCTGGAAACTGATGTGTGGTCATACAGAAAAACTTCTGGGTCCTACCCATGGCCAATCCTGGCTGCTGGAAAAATGAACCTTGTCCTGGCTGGAATCAGGACAAAGGATTAGGAAAAGAATTTGTGACTTGAGTCCCATGGGTTTCATTGAAAACAATTTGAAAGAAAATATAATCCAGCAGTTGGTGTAAAGTTTAAGGCACTTAAGTATTATGTGTATACATCAAAATCATTATAATAATTTCCTTTAATTATTTCTTTAAATATTTCCCTTATTAGTTGTTACTTATTTAGCAAATAAGTCTAGTCTATTCTTTACCTCTTCTCACAACATGGCATACAATGCAATGGACCTACCAAGAAAATATTTTTATTCCCTTTGTCCTTCACTTGCTTTCATATATGTCACAATTCTATTTGGTCTGTAAAGGAGGGATTTATGAGTTCAATAAGCTGCCATGAAATGCCCCCTAATGACTTGAAAATTTAACACCCAATCACTACTAAATTTTGGGATATTCATTCATGGTTCACTTTTACCATAGTGAATGCATTTGACCTGCTGCTGAACAGAAAGTTCATTTTTGGTTAAATCATATTTTAGTGTATCATAATCTTCTAAAATACTACATATCCAGCAGTATGTTATTTTTAATGGAAAGCTACTAACAGATATTTGTATAAAACCACATTCAACTCTTTGATCATCTTGGAAGACTATGGATGACTACAGTTTTTTTCCACACACAGTATTCTGAGCTTCTACACCTAGACTGCTTGTCAAACTCCAGGGAAAAAAAGGAGATAATTTATAACTGTTCAGGGTTTACACACCATGTGCAATCCTCCTTTGGTGGAGAGATCTCAACTACCACACCTTAATAAAAACAACCTGCTGTACACAGCTGCCTAGAATGTCCTTAGCAGAGCTAACACATTTCTTATTATTTTTGTTATGCTCACTGAAGTTAATGCTGTGTGTGAAGTTTTCACAGGAAGAGTATATTGTTGCATATGAGTTTCTGGATCAGAAACTGCAGCAGGCAGGAACCTCTCACAGGAAACAATAGCATAAATGAAACAGAATCATCAATAACCAGCACTTGACTAATTAGTCTATCCCAGTTTAGACAGTCCTAAACAGCTTGCTAAAGTAACTGAAATTAGGCTGATTAATATGGGCTGCTGATCTATTCTGAAATCTTTGTTTTGGTTGCACTGGGATGGCACTTTGTGATGCCATTATAGGTATAACATTAGGATCTGTATGTTGTGACACATTACCCCCTTGTTTGCTGTTTGGACTTGCTCTTCAGCTGCTGGGGGAGGGGTGACAGGCGCCCTGGTGTCTTCTGTGGATCTAAGACATCATTTTCACTGCAAGATCCACAACTCCCCTGTCCTCATTTGTCAAATCCTTTGCCACTGCCATATTACCTCTTTTAGTATTATCCTCCAGTTAGATTACATCACACAGATCCCTCACTTCAGGTTCATATGGGAGGCAGGAGGATTTTAGAAGCATCTCAATCCCTACAGCTGCGGTTTTGCAGTCCATCACATTTCTAGTCTATCAGCTCTGAGCCTTAGTCTAGGATTTCTGTGGGGGTTTAACATGTAAAGGTGGTGTTATATATATATATATTTAGAGAGAGAGAGAGTCATTCTGCAGACATGCTAATAAAAGGAATGCTCATAGAAATAGTTTATTGTGTGTGCACTTCTTCCAGACCCACTGCTGAAGAATATATTTGGTGCAGGCAGCTCAAAGTGCACACAGCAGAGAGAGCTGCAGGTTGAGCTCTGGGGTGGCAGGAGCCAGAGCCTGAGGCAGAAGGCTGTGACCTGCAGACCCTTTGGACAACAGGGGACCTGGGGCTGGCCAGGGGACAGGGCACACAGAGACAGCAGGAGCCAAGGACCTCAGAATTTCCTGTGCTTGGACTGTTTAACATCTTCATTGATGATCTGGATGATGGGATTGATGCTACCATTAGCAAATTTGCAGATGCCACCAAGCTGGGTGCAAGTGTTGATCTGCTGGAGGGCAGGAGGGCTCTGCAGAGGGATCTGGACAGGCTGGATTGATGGGCTGAATCCAGTGATGTGAGGTTTAACAAGGCCTGGTGCAGGGTCGTGCACTTTGTCCACTACAGCCCCTGGCAGTGCTACAGGCTGGGGCAGTGACTGGGTAGTGGAGAGGCAGAAGAGGACCTGGGGGTACAGATTGACAGCAGCTAAACGTGAGGCAGCTGTGTCCGGGTGGCCAAGAAGGCCAATGGCATCCTGGCCTGGATCAGCAATAGCGTGGCCAGCGGGACCAGGGCAGGGATTGTCTCCCTGTACTTGGCATAGGTTAGGCCGAACCTTGAGTGCTGTGTCCAGCGCTGGACACCCCAGTCTAGGACAGATATTGAAATGCTCAAACATGTCCAGAGAATTTTTTGTTTGGTTGGTATTGTTTTGTTTGGTTTTGGTTTTGGGGGTTTTTTGGTTGGTTTTTTGGTTTGTTTGTTTGTTTGTTTGTTGTTTTTGTTTGTGGTTTTCTTGTTTGTTTGGGCTTTTGGGGGTTTTTTTGGTAGCATTACAATATTCTAAAGATGCAGGAAACACCTGACCTACTAATATAACATGCAGGCAATTAAATATGCCTTGTCTGAAAATGGTTCATTTTTGCACAGAGACAATTATATGGGAAACCATATAAACTGAAACTTCATCCGGAAACTGGAACTTAAAGGTTGGTCACTTCAAACAAAAATTGGAGGACTGGAAGCAGACAAGCCTCAATCTCCAGAAAGAACAATGCTGGAAGAATTGCATACTTTTGTGTACTTGCTTTTCTATTGCTTCAGGTTTTATAGAAGCTGTGCAGCAGATTTTACTTGTTAGTATTTACCAGCTCTCAGTTACTGAAGAAATATATATTAATTTTGTTAAATCTGACTTGCATTTTCACAGTCAAAGTATTAATGTGATTTTTTGTAATGGGATTATTTTTTAAAAAAAGATAAATTTACAAGCAATTTTTTTAGAGTTTTATTGATTTTTTTCCATGTGTATTTATGGGTGACCACTGTTCAGCAGTAGTAGTATCCATTCCTTTTTCTTGACACAAAATTCAAAGAGCAGGAACTGATTTTGGATTTTTGTGGTTCCTCATCACAAGAGTAGTTCCTCCATCTTTTACTGAGTTAATTATTATACTCCTTTTTTTTAATTTCTGATTGATCTCTAGCAAAAATATCAAAAAAACAAACCCAAAACGAATCCATAAATAAAGACAATAAAATATTTAATTCTATAAATATTCATCGTCTAACATAACTCTTTTTAAGAGACAGAAATGCACTATTGCATTCTGTCATTTCTGTTATATATTAGTAGAAAATTAAAGAGCTGTAGTTTTTTTGGTGGGGTTAATTTATTTATTTACTTTTTATTTTCATTGTTTGCTTTTTGTTTTGCATTTTTTTCCCCAGAAGAACTGTTATGAAGTTATGAAGGAAGGAACTAGCTGTTTACATGGGAGACCTTGCTGAATGGAGAAGACAGAAGAATACTTGAATACATTTCTTACTTTCTTGTGTACAATATATAAGCCCTAAAGAAAATTTTGAAGCTTTCTGAAAAATCCATCAGTTTCTGAAAAATGTAAGATATAATATTTCTTTTTCCATTGGAATTCTGTCTAATATACTGAATATATACTAATATACCTCTAAGAGTAAAACACTATGTAGCTCTTTGTTTGCTCTTTCATCTTGAGGAGGAACCTCTGTGCGATTCAGCGTAATATTGCATATTGTAAAAACTAGCTATTGTCATGTAGCTTGCACTTTTTTTTTAAGTACTGTATTTTTAGGCAACTCCAGTTATTAGTAATTCATTAACTGCAAGCAGATGTGGAAATATCAAAATACAACAACGATAGCCTTTCCAAATACAAAGAAAAGCCCTTAAATTAGTTAGATATATTTCTCTGGGGAAGTCTTTGCACAGAAACAGCTCTGACTTGCCCAAACACCTTCAATATGTGTTTGTGGGTGGGGAGTAAACATCTGTTTTACTGTGAGGTACCTTCATTAATCAGATTGATGTGGCATTTTTTCTTGCCCTCCAGACAAAAAACAGTGATTAATTAATTTTTTTTTCATGTTGTCATCCTAACACCAAGCCATAAAATTCTACTGCTGCGAAGAATCCAACTGTATCTGTTCTGAAGAGAGAAAAAAAAATAAAAATTCTTGTGGCTACCCATTAGAAAAAGTTCTGACAATTCTGAACCTCTTTAAAAGAATGTACTCTACTTTCTTTTATTCACTCACCTGCTCTGGTATCTCTGCGGGGAAATTACAACATATTCTCTCAATTACTACTCAAAGAAAAGGCCCTAAAGGAACAGAATACAAGATAACTGAATAACAGAATGGAAAAATAGATGGTTTAAAATGATGGAAGGAGCACCACACCAACAGTAGACAGAAAGAAATGGCTGCTAGCAATACGTGTAATGCAAGAAAGAGTATGTATAGTAAAATAAAAATTGATTCAGAGCCTCTGATAATAGGCTGTATCCAGCTGAAGGCCAAGGAGAGTCCAGCTCCTGTATGGTCAACTGATAGACTTATACTATTTTTATTTTCTCTCTCTATCATTAAAACAGTAAGCATGCTTTATTCTTATGTATCTTGTTCTCCATACTATTTGCACTGGAAGAAATCCGAGTTCCAAATTATAACCAAGCCAAATACACACAGCTCTGCTTTTGGCTCGTGTAGGAAGCAATGAAAACATCCAGAAGGTGGCAGTTTTAGACCATTTTGGAAAAGGGCTGCCAATTACTTTGAACATAACTAGACTTCTACTGTATGTTTAGATTCAAACAAGAAACAGTCTGAAAGATAGTTTTAAATTATTTATGCAATAATATAGTCAAGAAATAAAAAGGAGCTTTCATCCCAAGAGTGGTAAATTCAGCCCCATTTACCTTTAGTCTAAATACAAAGTCTACAACTGAGAAAACAGTTCCTTCAGGAGCTATTCAATTTGCCATACAGATATTTGGAAACAAAATAACTACATTTTCAGCTAAGACATTCTTATGCCTCTGGAATTCATCAAGACAAGAGTACCTGCAAATTTTAGTCTAGCTCTTGGTAAGCTCCTAATTTGTTCAGATGAATTAATAGAGTTGTGTTTGGTTTTGATGTATTTTTTAATTTTTTTAAACTTGGTTTTCCAGGTTAAAACAATGTCTGGTAAATGGCAATACTCAAGAAAGTACATAAAATAAAGCATTTAATTATAGTAAACAGAGACAATTAGCCAGAGAAGAAAAAAAGTTGCTGCTTAGAAGCCTGGGCTGCTGAAAGAGCTCAGAATTAGGCCCTTAGAAACTATCTGGAGGTAATGGATAAAAGAATTTGGTTAAGTTTGCAGACAATAATTAATTTTTCTTTTAGCAAGAAAAATCATTCGTTTAGAGATGAACCCTAAAGACCACTATTCTATGTTTAAGTCCTGGAATATTGGTCAGTGAAAACTGCAATTAAATCTCAAAACTAACAACGGAAATTACATATTTGCAGGATTAGGGTATGGGAGATAGCACCTGCACTCTAAAGCTTCTCCCACTGGTGAACACTTAGTACCATGCATGATGTGCCATATCAAAGGGACTGGCAAACAAACTAAGCTTTGGAAATAGATGTTAACAGTAAAAAAAGATAAAAGAAGCCAGCATATTACAGCAGAAAAAAAAAAAATCTGACTTTTTGTATATCTTTAGTCAAAGAATTTCTGTCTTTATAGATACCTGAAAAAGAAACCTTAAAATAGAACTCCCCTGTGCTCTCCTTGAAAACTTTTCAAAGGACAACTGACCTCTTTTCTCACTTTACACTACTGTCATTCATGAAGAAAATAAAACTTCAGGAAACTGAAGGACATAAAGCAAAAAGTTGGTAAAAAGCATAAGAAATGGAGAAAAGAGAACAGGGCATATTCAGCTGTGAGGTCAAATTTTACTATGGGGCAAGAAAGGAAGGAACTAAGATTCTGGATTTCAAAAGAGCACAAACTTTGATGATCTAAAGGAATTATTAGTAAATCAATTATATTGAAGAGCTAAGGAACATGAGAAAGGTCTAGAATTTCTTGCAGTCAAATTATTCAAAGTATTAGGAATTATGTATTCCAAGAGAGGGAAGAGATTACAAGAAGGATCTAAACCCAACTGAGTGAATAAGCAGTTCAAGAAAAGTGTTGTGGTTTAGCAGAGAACATAGGCAGAATGAAAAAAAAAAAAGTAATTTTTTGCAGTTCCCTAAATGGCAAGAGGTGGGAAATCAAGTGATGATTAATGGAAGTCTATTTGAGGGTCTACACCTTGCTCTAGCAAAGTCTGAGACAGCAAATCAGATGGGAAAAGGGACTCCAACTCTTCAAGTGAAATTAAAAGTGAAAAAAAAGGCCTTGTGAGAGTGTGAGCAGGAAGTAGAAGATATATATAGCTCCCAGGAAAATCAATATTTTTTCTAAGGTTTTCAAAATTAAGATTCTGCTAATCTCATACCAAAAGATGATATGAATGCTGGCAAATTTGTATTTTCTGATACCACAGAGACTATGCAAGTTTCTTCTCTTTTCTCCTAAGATTGCATGAGGACAGTAGTCCAAATTAGCAGCATTAAATTGCATGCTGTCTTCTGCATCAGTTATTGTAAAAATGGGCAGAGGAAGTACTGTCAAGTTTCTTTCTTCCTTTTGAATTTTGAGGAAGGCAAGAAACATGATTATTCCCCTATACTGCATTTTGGGCTTTACAGTACTGTAATAGCAGATTGCCTCCTTGTTGTATATTTACTTGTTTGCTTTGATTTACTGTCTGTCATGACCCTTCAGCCCAACAACACTGTATTATGTCTCCAGTATTACATCCTCCACACACCATTTCAATATTGGCTATGCAGGTGCAAATGTCTCATGTTTAGGACTAAAAAGACAAAAAAACCCCTGTAATCTTCATCCCCATAAAATTCCTTGAGCTCTTAAATAGATTAAGCTATTAAGAGGAAAAATAGAGGAAATGTCAGCAATGAAATAAAGCCAACAATACAAAACAAAATAAAACAAAACACAATCAATCCTCATTCCCCTGTCCAAACAGACTTATGGAAAAACAAGTATTTGAAAGGAAGGACAGTGAGGTAAGCCATATATAAAAAAGTGATGCAGCAATTTGCATTTTACAGAGAAATACATCATCCCCAACACTCCTTTCATATTCATCCTGTTTCATTTAATACAAATGCTTTCTGAAGCAGAATTCAGGACATGGTAGCAATACTTGCTATCTCTTCCTATCCCCAAGTTCTGAGGAGCTTTGGGGAGGATATCAGCGATTCAGAAAGAGAAGAAAAAAAGATAAATCATCCAGTCACATCCACCCAAGGTTACAGGAAAAGAATGCTGTGACAGAGAGTAACAGAGACTAAAAAACTTATTCTTCTGGGATTTAGTGGATTTAACACCTTCTTAATGTCTCTCTCATCACCTAGTTAATACGGCGCATACAGCAATGATGTATTTGGTTCCTCACGATACATCCTGTGGCAGCATGCTCTGCCTGGAGTGAGGTGAAACAACTGGAACAAGGCCCTGTTTGCAAAGCTATCCATGGTAAATGCAGAAGGGGCTATCATGCTGCTTTTGGTGTTGAATAATGCTAAAATCTGTCTGACTCATCAACCCCAAAGTTAAACATCCTGATAATGAGATGAAGATAAGGCACACCTGGTAAAACACTCACATAAAGAAACAAACAAGTGATATACAGATAACTTATCTAAAGCTGCTGAGTTAATACAGTTGGCCAGGAGACTTGACTAACAGTCTCAAATTTTAAAACCAGGGCCTTCTAAGATAGTCTTTCTTGGAGTGTTTGTGTGGAGAGTATCACCCTGAGTACGGACACCCCTTAAGGTTTCTTCTTGAGGCTGAGTGAAAGACATTTGTCCACAAATGTTGGTATAGGTGAGTAACATCAATCTCTACTTAATAATTGCTTTTTCTAGTTTTGATACAATTCATTTAATATAATTGGTTCAATTTTGCTTTATAGTGCACTATACTGTAATAGTTGCTAGAGCTCTTCCACTGTGTAGTAAATAGTTCTTTTTGTCTAATCGTTACCATTATAAATCATATATATTAATATATCTATATCTGGCTTTTCCACCTTTAATCCTGAAGACAAACTTATACAACTTATTCAATTACACCTATATAATCCTTTACACATCAACTCTTGATGAAATCTGGGGCTAAGATTGGATCCAGGTGTATCTATGCTCCTCTCTGAAAAAGGGCCTATAGAGCAAGGGGTTCCTTTCTGCATCTTGTGACTCAATGGGAGGTTTTCTTTAATAAATTTTCCCTGAAGGCCCCATTCTGCCTTTGACATTTTTTGAATTCCATTATGCAAACACCTAATTTTGTAGCTGGTTTTTCTTCTATAGTTATAAACCCCCAAGAACCAGACTCCATTCATGGGCTTCAGTTTTGCATTATAACTTGTGCTTATGGGTAAGAAGTCTCTTGTCATTCAGAACCTGTGATTAAATAAGTACAAGGCAATCAATGCAGAGGTTCAACCAGAAGCTCACATTCTCCCCTATGTAGTTGGAACACAGCTTCTTTTGTGTTCTTCAGCACGTTTCTGCTTGCTCTCTGCTTCAAACCTTGCTTTTTCTGCTCCAGTTTTCTATCTAAACCTCTGTATGTTTCTGGTTTTGTGTCAATCACTTGTGATACTGATTTACAGAGGACTTATTTTTTAAGAATTGGTATTTTCAAAGTTCAAGTTGTCTGAAACATAGGTTATCTTTCTAATACCTCTCAGAGAATTGGAACTATGTCATCATAACAATCTTCATCATAGTTCCTGCTGGAAATACACTTAGCACTTTCCCTTGAGTCAAACTCATTGACTTCAGTGTGAACTTGATCCATCAAGTACATAATGTACTATGCAAACTTCAGAACAGAGCTCATTTTTAAGTACAGGAAATATAAGCCACAGTGAAAACTGGAAATGAAAGATGCTGGCCCAGATAAAAGATGCACATACAATTTAAATGAATTCCTAGCTTTTAAAATGCTTACCACAATTTAAATAAATTCATAGCTCCTAAAAAATTCATCACTTTAAAATCACTTGAGATTTCTTTGTAAGAAGGAAAAAGGGTTTTGAGGGCCTCTAAGGTTGCAGGAACCTGAACTTGCTAGGGAAGATGTTCATGCCACTGAGCAGCTATTTACTGCCCTTATTCTGCTTTTCTGCACGTGCTTGTTTAGATGGAAATCAGCTTGGCATAAAGTGCCAACACAAAGGTTGGTTTTGGATTTAGTGGTACAGAAAGACTCCGAGTAAAATTTACCTTCCATGAAACAAGGTTTCTAATTGCTGTCCTTGCCTTCAATCTAACACATGATTTACTTATGTTCTTTAACTCTTTTAGGCCTTTTCCACTTAAAAGACCAATAAGACTTTTGCATTAGCTAATATTTGAAGACTGGAGTCTTGTTTTCTGTTCAAGAATAAAATTTAATTGAAACTCTATATGTGTTCAGTCCAAATCTGAACGAAAGAGAAGGTTTTCATTTTGAAAAATGCTACTGGGAAGGACTTTTGTATATTTAGGCTGAGTTTTGATGGTAGGTAGTGGGCAATATATATAGCATCTCACTTTAGCAATGGAAATCTACCTAAGGCCCATTAAATTTCCAGTTAATCCTTATTCAGTTCCACTTTTAGTCTTTGTGTCTACTCATAGTCCTTCTGATTTAGCAATGATAGGGATACATGTCACACTCAAGAAACTGAACCTGTAGCTGCTAAAGAAACTCTCAGATAATTTCATTTTATGTTAGAATTTGGTCTGGAATTAAACCTTCTGAAGACACTACTGGCTATCTCTGTACTTGTCTCTTGGGTAATGCAGCTCCAAATCTTTTCTGTTACCTGTTTACATCCTCAACATTTACAAATTTTATCCAATTTATTTGGATTTCACCCACTTGGTCATTTGTGCAAGAAAACATGTGAACTTTGGTAATTTGTATTTCTCATACACAGCTGAAAGGCTGGTTTTGGTTTGGTTTTGGGTTTTTTTCACAAATCATGCATGCAAGTCCCTGTCTACACTTGAGCTGCCAATATTAATTCTCCTTTGAAACAAAATTTTCATAGCGGACCATTAACTCTGATTTTTCTGCATGACACTCACTGTGGCTAGCCTCTCCTATCAAAAAAATGATTTTTCTGACAATCAAAGGTGTTTCTGCCAACTTACTGGCAATAGCATCTCAAACACAGATTTTATAATGTCTGTCTCTCTACCTCTACTTGCTTTCTGGTGCTCTTTCTGGAACTTGCATCTTTATTGTTAGGTGGTTTTAAACTTCAAGAAGCAATTTTGAATCTTAAAGAGGGAAAGGGGAAATAAACTTGATTAATTCCCTTTAGAAAAAAATGCCCAAACTTTAATATCTTTTCATGCTGGATGAATTTAAAAATACGCTTTTCCTTCCTGCTGAAAATCTCACTGTTTCCTGTGGAACTGAGCAGAAAAATGTTGTGGGTTACACAGGAAATGCATAGTCCTTGAAGTTTTGTGAACAGGCAGAAGTTGATTCCAGTGGGAAAGGGAGCACAATACAGAAAGCTTCTGTCATAAGTTTTCTCTCACATCATTCCGTTCTTACTGCTTGACATTGAAGGTAAAAATATACCACACAGGCATTTCTTCTCCTGTAGGAACTGATGGTATTTTTCTCCGTACTATTAAGATTTTGCTGTTACTTTAAAACTGGTATTTTTGAGGAAAGAAACTCCAAGACTTATTTGCACATCTCCATAGGTGTGTCTTTGTGACACATGAAGATTTCTTGTATGCAGGTTTGTGCAAATAATGGATTTACCTACCTGCTAGCTCATTTTGTTAGGGGGAAAAAAAATCAGACTTTTTTGGTTTTTTCTGTGTTTGTTTGGGTCTTTTCAGCATGAAGGACAAACAATCACAACATGTCTGCTCCAAATCACATAAGCCTGTCATTTCGTAGGCTTGCCAAAAGAAAAAGACTCAAGCAGCCTCATAGTTTATGAGGTTCTGACATTGACAGCTGGTCTAATTTAGTTGTAGATATGTTCAAAGACATTTTGGTTTTGTTATACTTAAAAGTATATTTATTTTTTTATGAATATATACAAGTCCTTAAAAATGCAAAATGCATGAAGTCCTTTTTGTATAGACTTTTAAAAAATATGGTCTGTCAGGGGTTGATGTCTAACATATCTGCCTTGGTTGGGAAATAAATTCACACAAGTGGGATAAAATGCAGTTTAACACAGAAACTGTTTGGTACACTAGTTAAACAAGTTAATGTTCATAACCATTTAATTAGGAGTATTACCTAGGGAGGAATCATGCTAATATACATTGTTGCATGGAGAGAGAGCATTGAGATTGCAAACAGAAATTTGTTTTGTTTGTTTCTTTAACTTAAAGTGAAAAATTAAAAAGGAAATAATTTCTGGCAATACAAAATATCAACAGATATGAAGAGAGTAACATCTATCCAAAAGAAAAGACAATTTGAGGGACATGATCTCACAGTGTAAACATTTTTAAGACGACATTTCAGATGAATAACAGGAATTCTTTATCATTTCTGCTGACAATAAGACAAATATAGCTTACAGAAGCCATGGGAAGGAGATGGTGGTTAGAATACATTAAAACAATGGTATCAAATATATTTTAAAAGAGCATTAGAAGCAGATGAGAGGAAGACTGAAGGGGGGTATGCTTTCTTTATGCGGAAGGGTAAGCAAGTGCAGCAGTGGGAGTGGCCTAGGAAGAGCTGCTGCAGAAACAGACTATATGAACATTGTAATACTAACTCTAGTGTCTGAAAGAATAGTGTATTTAAGCTCAGCCCCATCTTTATTATCGGTTTGATACAAGAGACTTTTATTTGTGTATGTTTATCTACAAATCTTATCTATAAAACACATCTTCAATCCAAGAATATTGTATGTAATAGTAATAATAATAATAATAATATCAGTCAAAATGGTATTATCTTGAGCAAACATAGGGTTTGAAGAATTACACATCAGAATCTCCTAAATGACAGGATGTGTCTTTACAGATTATCTCAGATGTAGATTACATTCCCTCAAATATTTTTATTTTATTTAATTTTATTCTTTATGATTACATTTCCCATTAAGTATTCCATAATCTGGTGATGAAGTGATTAATTGTGAAACATATGAATCCTGCTTATGACATTAATCATTTTATGGTAAATTATCTTAAGGATTATTTTCTTCAAAATTAGAGGTTTCTGTTGTCTGTTTTCCATTTCATTGCTGCCTATACATGAAAGAAATGGCAATTTAGGTGTAAAACTATTGCTCTAGTGATAGAATTTTATTGCCTGAATCTTTGGACTGGTTTTAATTTCTGTTCATTGTTAGTTTATACCATGCAATTTTTAATATTTTACTAAAAATTACAAATAATGTATATATTCATGCTTAACATGTTTTTAATTAAGAAAGTTTCACGCCTAAAAATATAATTAAACCTCAGTAATTTTGTGGGTTTTGCCAAATTCTCAGATTGTACTTTCTGAAAAACTCCATTTGTTATCTTCTGGTTGTCATTTTCAGCCAAAGACAGTTTGCACAAAGACAACTTAATTCAACAGAAACTGATCCAACAAGAGCAAGACCAAAGTCTGTTAAATTCATCAACTGATGCAAAACAGTGAAATATTAAACTAATGTAGTTAGGCTTAAAGATACAGGCTACACGCACATTGTTCAAAGACAATTTTTGCTAGCTTAAATCCATGCTATGCATTTGCCTGAAAAGCTAAGACATCTAAAGAATCTCTGTTACTCCCTCTGTTGTCCTGTGCCCTATCACTCCATGCCTTTGTAGAAAGTTCCACTCCAGCTCTCTTGTAGCCCCCTTTAGGTAATTAAAAGGTCACAATAAGGTGTCCCTGGAGCCTTCTCTGATAGAAGAAGCTAGCAATCCCTTAGCATTTTTCATACAACAAAAGATAGATAGGGAGAATTAGGGATATGGCAAAGTTCGGTATAGCACAGGAAATGTAAGAACATTCACAGTTTGTTCAGATATGATAAAGCATGGACATCAGCTATAACTAGAGAATAGCAGATTTGGAGTGAACAGGAGGACATGCTTCTTTACACTGTTATTAGTTTGAAAATGTATGTTTCCTTGCCAACTGACAGTTCAGATGCTAAAAATTAATATGGTTATAGAAAGTTCAATGAGGGGAATTCATGCTGAAAAAATTCAAAGGCTGTTATACAAAATGACAGTATGTATCTGGAACCTGAGGGATAACATTTTGGAGAAAATATACTATAGTTTTGCGCTTTTATGATGTTTTTCCAAGATGCCATAATTAGAGAAGATAACAGGCCAGAAAGATATTATGGTTGATGTTGTGGTTCCTCTTTCTGTGCTCATGATCTAGATCCTTAAATAAAAGTGTCTTACCTAAAGTGGAAGTCCTAGCATCCAAATAAGGACCAAAAATATAAACCCCATTATTCACCTTTGACAGTAACTCCTATTCATTCTTTTTGCTCATAACCTTATTTATATATTGTATATCTGAGAGAACAACCAACCCTCTTAGTATCAGAACTTCAAAATAAATTAATCTCATAAAATATTTGCATCATTATATAATCAGTGTAGTCATATGGACACCCGTCCCTTTTTTTCCCTGAGATTTTGAATCAGGTATTATTTTTCTTGATGTTCATTTTATATTATGTAGTTCTGTAAACACACTTTCTCACTTTCTTTCAGGTTAGTAGTAAGGATAACAAACTTTTGAATAAAACTGCCATTCTCTTCCCTCTAAAAATAGCCTATCATGGTTTTGGTTTTTTTACGGTCTCATTTTGTTATAGCAGAGTATGAAATAAACTGTTATGATTACAACATTTAATATCTAGAAATCCCAATCCAAATTATTTAATGTGTTAATAAAATCTCTTGACATTCTAGTGTGGTAGACAGGCACTGTTTTTGCCCAAAGGAGTCAGAAGCAAAATTAAAAAGAGAAAGAACATGTTAACTCACTCGGGAAAAACAAAAAGTTTAGTCTGTCAATACAAGGTAGTAAATCTGTCTGAAAAAGAGCTTAAAAATAAGATAGAATGGAGAATGGGAAGGAAAAGAATATGAGATAATTCAAATATTATATTCAAATAAATTTATATTGCCTATGGGAAATTCATCTGTACAGTATTAAATACAAATTGGGATTGCTGAGTTTGGGTAGGGTCTTAGGAATTTTCTCTCATAATTTCAATTGAAATACAATGAGTTCTATGCTAATATTGCCTGTCATAACCTTAATTTTTAATTTTTAAATTGTTATGATTACCATCTTTTTTATACCAGGGACACCCCAATGATATTGAAAGACTCTGTAGATTAGGAGAAATAAAGCACCGTATTTTTTTCATATAGCACAAATAAATTTATGTCTTTCCTTTGACTTCTGTGAACTTTGCTTAACTCCCGCGTAGCTTGAGGTCGTTACTTGGCTTGTTGGATTTCCTGAAAGAATTTACATTATATGTTGGTATGAATAGGAAGACTATTGAAGAAAATTACTCTATCATATACATTAGATTTTATTCACCAACTAGTTAATATTGCAAGTTGTTCTAATAAATTTCCAAATGCTGACAGATAGGCATGGTGTGGGTTTTTTGTTTTGGTGTTTGGAATTTTTTTCAACTTACTAAAAACCTGCAAAGAAAGAAACAAACAAAAAATAAATTTCAGGGAACTGAATTTGAGTAACTATTTCCTGTTTGGATTTCTCATGTGGTATAATGCATCTAAGCCCTATGTAGGGCTTTTATTTTCATAAACGTAAGTGTAATTTAAAATACATATGTGAATACCGTACATTGCTGTGCTCCCTATGAAATCTGACAGTTCCACATCCTTTCAGAGCAACACCTGGAAGAAAAATTAATCTGTAGGATGTGTCAAATGACACTAGATGCTCACACATGTGCAACTGAATTCCTTCTGGAGTTTCCAAGCGTGACTGTGAAGTGCTAAAACATATGACCCCGAATGGTGCCTGAAAATGGCTTATGACTCATATGACTTTTTTATGATTTCATTATTTTTCTAGGTTTTAAAATTTTATTCTTTCTGTGTCAAGAGAGGAGATTCTGAATATATACATTTTTCTTGTTGTTTAGTGGTGCACTGTTGAGTCAGAAGTCTCGTCTTGAATCTTTCAAAAATCAATAATGTAGTTCTGAGATGTATGTCTCAGTTCACTTGCTCTTATCGAACTTCATCTGAATTTTTACTGTCTAGCTAGAATATTTACTAGAATATTAGAAGTGACATTGTATGATGGAAAGTTGTTTTTCAAATCTTTTTATATTGCAAAACTTTGCAAGACTAAAGGAAGAAGTAATTTGGAAGGAGCATCTGTAAAATCAACAAAGGCAAGTAAGGTGAGCTTCAGCTAGAAGGGTTGTGTATGTCAATTTCTATTCAAAAAATAAAATAATAATAATGATAATAAGAGAATAAAATGTGTTTCTAGTCAGGGCTTCAATGCACCTGTAGAAGTTGGCTAGTGGTGAGCATAGTTCCAGTGTTACTGTGATAAAACCCATCAAGCTCAATTATTAACTAAATTTCTAGGACATGATCAGCTTGTTTTTCACTGTGAACAGAGACACAGATGCAGGTAATGTAATTAATATGATTATGTAATTGTTGTAAAGTGCCCACACTGACCATGGGAATGCACTGCTAGAAGTAGTGTAATTTTGCCTTCAATGCAGCTGATAGAAATTTTACTGTGGATTGCAGTGAGATTACAACTGGGATAAACTGCATGAGGCTGTAGAAATAAATCACAACCAATACCAACTATAATAAATACTCACTCCATTATAAAATCTGAAAGCTTTTTGTTAATGCTGCAGTACAGCAAAATTGTTATCACTATTAGTGAGAGTGGATGATTACATTTCAAGGAGTCCTGTAGAGTACATGAAGCAGAAACAGTTACACTAAGCCAATAAGCTTTAGTAAACTTAATTCTAATTATGTTTTGTTTTGTTCTTGGGTGGTTTAAAAACATGGGAGGTGTGAATCCTACAAAACAGTGTTCTGTTATTTTCGAAGCTTTTCTTCATTGTCCTCTCATCGAAATTGCTGTGATTTTAACTACTTAGACACTAAAATTTGTGTTTTAATTTCTGCTTTCAGAATTTGAAACCTTGTCCAGGAATCCTTGCAGGACTTTGAAATGAGACTTAACATCTAAAATTCTTCATATTGTTTTAACAAAAATAGAGTATTTAATAAATAATCTTCTATTCCGAAAATAGAAAATTATCCAGAAACCAGAAAGAGACAGAATAGGAAAGGAGTTAACTTTTTTTTTCTTTAGGTAAAAATGGAATGGGAAGATGTAAAGGACTTTTATGATTCTATAATGGCCAAGATGTGTTACACTTTTGCTCATAAATCAAAGGGTTGAAAGTTGCAAAAGCTTCAATACCGAAGAGAGCTGCTCAAGGCCAGGAAAATGTCAACCTTTCTTTAAAGGTTCAACAATATACTTCTGCTTCTCATCTCTCATGCAGGCATTATACTAGTCATTCAAATCCCTGGGATGTCTAGGATACCAACTCTCGTACAGCATCAAAAATACTGGGTCAACTGTGAATAAATGTAACAAGAAAAGAAAGAAAAAGGGCTAGAGAAAAAAGTGAGTAGACCCTGTAGTCGGATGAGTATCATGCAGGTTTCTTTGGTGTCACAAGAGTACCCCCCACTGAATATTAACACATGTGTTCGCTTTAGGTAGAATGACACAGCTTAAGCAAAAGTGTGGGGTCAAAGATCAATGCTGCTTTACTTATAACATCAACCAAACATTAAAAAAAAATTTAAAAATTCTGTGGAATGAAACCTTGATCTTGTTATGAGTAGAAGCTTAGAAATTAAGAAATAATCAAGAATGCAGCTAAAATCCCTCATTAGCCAAAATAAACCTCACCTTATCTTAGTATTCAGGCTTCTATCCAATTTTGCTAGGCTCTTATTGTCTTAGGATGGAACTTATGATCATGGTAACTTTTCTTAAATGTAAAATTGGGCTGCAAACTGAAAATCAGGTCAAAATAGATTTTCTTCATTGTTTAAAGTGAGAAAGTTCTGCCATTTGTTTTTAATTAAATACAGGAAAAATTTTGCACAGATAGTTTAAAGCAGATGTTAGAAAAAAAATCATTGCAACTAAATTTCTTTTCATTTGAGACTTTCTTCAGAAAAAGTTCTTTTTGATTATGCTGTAAACATTTCATGGACTTATCCACACTGTCCAACCATCTATATTCTTCACTGTCTTCCAGAGAAACATGTGTAGCTTATATCAAGGTTCCAAGGATTCTTTACAATATTCAAAGGAATAATTTTAAAAAATGACTGTAAATTTTAGAAACAGGGATATACAAATAAATTTTCCCTCTCATAGTTCTATCATTTGCTGTAAATTTTTAGGAAACACAGTGATTACTGTTTAATTGGTGTGCTTCACTTGTTTGTTACTTGATCAAACTTGGCACATGGCAGAGTACAGGCAGTGAAAAAACACTTTTATTCCAAGTTGTCCATACCTCAAAGTCACCATATGCAGGAAAATCAAAATGACAATATGAAATACAATTCAATTATTTTTCATATATAATCTACAGACCACTAGAGTAAACTATTTTGAATTTACAGTGAAAGTGTAAAACAATAGTAGTAATCTGTCAGTAGGCTCTCAGCAAATGTCTAGTTAAACTAAATTTTCAAACTCTTTTCAGATAACATACAAATGAACTTTTATTTTCTTAAAAGTTTCAGTGTCCTTCATGAGGAGAGAAATACCAATAAACCTGCCAAGAGATTCTTGAAATCATTTATCTAGTTTTCTCCTCAATAAATGAATAAATAAATAATAATTTTAAGATCTTAAATAATCTTAAAAAATCAGGTAGACTTTTTAGCATCTTGAATAATAATCTTGAATAATCTCACTGAACACTGTCTTCCTGATCTTCAGATATACTTCAATGTTTTGTGTCCAGTCCATGGAAAATTATGGATCCTTGCAAATCTTTTTGCTTGTGATCAATACATGTTAAAGCAAGTAATATTGCAAATAATAAAGAAATCAAGGCACTTAAAATGGTTTCTGTCTTTGAAGATTACATTTTTCTCAGGTAAGAAAACAAAATCTCAAATTCTGCCAGAAACATGATAATAAAAAAGACTCTGGATTGTATTTAATTTGAAGGTCAATGAAAAATTTTATAGGGTTATAAGCATCATCATCAGTCTTCTGATGATGTCATTCAGTGACCTAATTGTCACTGAATACTAACTGAATCTTACATTTTCTTTCTTTTCTTTCTTTCTTTTTTCTTTTTTACCTCAGAATTAGGCAGGTCACCATGAATACTTCTGGGGAAAAGAACTTATTAACGGCAAAAAATGGACTCTAATATAAAATATCCTTCTTTCTTAAAAGCAAGAGAGAAAAATAATTTGTGTAGACAAAACTGCTACCTAATTTATGAATTTGATTTACAGCCATTTCAAGTTGAGTAAACAAGTTGAGTGGTAAGGAAGACTGTGTTTATACAATAATTTCTGTGGAAATGCATTTATTTCTCTGCACTTCCCTTTTCTTATATTAGGTCAAGGCACACTGGGATTGCTTGTATAATAAAAGGTCTCACATATTCCTTGTTAAAACTATTCCATAAACTGTCAAATAATAAAGATTATAAAAGAATGTCTAGACCACCATTGGGTGATAATTCTGTCATGGAATATATTACATTAATGTTTGTGGATATATGCATGCATATATTCATATATGCATGTGTAGAGAGGGCAAAATGTACCCTGATGTGCAAGCTGAAACAATATGTCAAAAAGGGATTTCTTACACTCTTCAACTCGAATTAAATCAATGTACTATTTCCTAGAACAAAAAGCATTTTGTACTCTCCTTTGTAAAGCAAATTACCTATCTGTACATAGAATTATGTAAGTGATGTGAGAAACAATAACATCATAAATTGTTGTGGAATAAAATAAACAGTTGTTTATTTAATGGAAAAAGAGATACCTTCATTAGATGGTAATCAAAACTCAGCCTGTTTGATTTGTTGTAGGTGGATGACTAAAGTCTTAGTTTACTATCAGTATGTGAGCTGGAAGGGATCATTTGTACTTGATGCACGTGTGACACTTTAAGGTGACTATTTCCCACTTATTTTGCTACTAGCAAACAGACCTATTGCCTCAAATAAAATAATTTATTTATAATGCTTTTAGCATCTCAGTTAAAAGAAGAAGAATTAAAGCTATAAAACTGGAGTTCCTAAACTGACTGTTTAAAACAAGGTCTAGCCAAAAAAAAAAAAATATTATATCCTCCAGTATTTTTTTGATTCAAAAATAATTTACACAGTGATTTAACACCTGACCTGTAACCCAAGCAAAGATCATAGCAGACAGATTAAATTCAAAGTTTACTTTATCCAGAAAACAAGGTGGTTTGCCTGACTTGAAATTCAGTACAGAAATTGCAGCAAGTACCTTTACAACTCAAATGATGCTCAGTGACAGAAGTTTAGAATGATGACGGAAGGATAGAGTCATAGAATAGTATGAGTTGGAAGGGACTTCCAAAGTTTATCTAATCCAACAACCCCTGCTCTGAGGAGGGATATCTTCAGCTAGATCAGGTTGTTAAGAGCTATGTTCAGCTGCTTGACCAGTAACTCAGAAGAGGACCTGAAAACTTTCTCATCTTCTTGAACTGAATTCAAATGTCAGTATACATTCAGATTAAATTTCTGTCTTTTGCTTCATAAGAATTAGTATGCTGGATAAATCCTGCCATTTAAACTGTGGAATGAAACCTTCACCTCATTATGAGCTAAATTTCTAGGACAAGACCACTTCTACCATAGGTTCTAGTATGGTATGGGTTCTGTGTGTATTAACACTCTTTTTATTATTTGAACATACACAATTTTAGCTCTGAATAGTAGTCTGTGATGCTTTGTCTCTGGCTGTGTAGAGATAAAAAGTTGTATCACTGTAGTGTCTAATAAGCTGTCTGCAGAGCTGAAAATGACTGGCACGTGGGTTGCCCACTCACCTGCTCTGTTATTCTGGTGGCTGTGACAGAGGGCCACATGAGCTTCCAGCTCCCTCAGCTGGGTGGTGCAGAGGCTCAGGGGCTCTCCCCAGAACTCTCACTTTCTATTGCCTTGAAACTCTACCTGCACCATAGCTTGGAGCATTGTCTCCTAAAAAAAGAGGTTTTTTGCTGGGGTTCCTCCACTCAGCAGTCACCTATGCCTGTTCCAGCTTTGCATCAGTCTGCTCAGGTGACAGACACTGAATAAATGAACGTGGAGACAGTGTTTCATCCATACCAATACAGCAGAAGATCTTCCAGTCATCAGATGTTATTGCAGCAGCAGCTCTACAGTCCTCTCCCATTTTAGAAGTCATGACTAAAATTGACCCCAAGATCCAAATATTTCCCAATGTTTAAAATACTGATTAGTATAAGTTCTTTGTCAACTCTTTTTCCTGAAGGAGGTTTTTCTGCACTTAAGTATTTAGAAAGACTTATGTGTCTGATACTCCTGTAGGGAGGCATAATTTGATCAGCCATGCCAGATAAATGTTCATTAGTTCAACATTAGTACTTGTACTCATTCAAACTGCAAACAGTGGTGATAAGATATATATATATATATGTATATATATCTGTGTGAGTAAAAAGATTTTCCCAGAACTGCTATGATGCACACAGCTTTGTAAATCTCAAAGTGACAATAATACATTGCACTTTTCATAGTGAAAAAATACATGTCTACATTTGAAGAAAATATTCAGCAGTTATTTTGAACTAAGCAATGTTGCAAAATATGCTAGATTGCAATAAGCAGAAAGATCTCTGATGACGGGACAAAGACTTAATATAGATTAAGAAAAAAAATTTTAGAAAATAACATCAGAGTCTCTATTCTACTTCATGGGAATTCAATGCCCTCATACAAACAGAAGTCTGTTCCAACCCCAAAAAGTGAGTATTGGTTTGGGTCTACTGCCATAACATTTCTCAGAACCACTTTTACCAGGTGTTCATTCTTTGGGTGTTTAGGGCTTTTTTTGAGGTGAGGGGAGTAAGTGTGGAATAAATTAGACTGCTGGTCCCATCCTTTCTTAAGAGAACTTACAAGCTTTTAGATCTGATCTATAGCTCTGCAAAAACTGAAGCCAAAAGTGTTGCAAAATAAATAGCTTAATCAGACTGGCTTAATAAAGACATCAGATGGCTGGAGCTGCATTCCGGCTTGAGTCTGTTCTGTGATTTTTCGCTTCCTCATCTCTGATTGGCTGAGCTACTGTAAGCTATATTTTACTAAAGAAAAAGCCTCTCTATAACCGTGTACCTTCGTGCTTTGCAATGCGCACACATACAAGAGAGTGTGCCCACAATCAGACAAAGGAGTAAGAAGGAGAAACTCTGCCCTACTTCAGCTACAATGAAATCCTAGCTGAAATAATTGTCACTGAAACTGAAAATCTGCTAAGCGTTTTGTCAAAATAGAGTGTAATTGTGAGCTGGGGAAAAACAACTGACCATGAGAATTAAACATGACAAAATCTTAACACATAGATGAAGCAATTTGTTTTAGGTACTGAAAAGTGCTTTCATCTGAATATTTTCACTGTGATGTGTTTCAGATCTTGATGGCAAATTTATCGGGGACTCAGAATTAAAGAGTTAATTATTTCTTGATTTTACATTACCAATCGATGATGTTTTATTATAAGGCTGAGTGAGTAGGAATAAAAGAAAAATGTATTCATTAAATTTCTCTTTTCACAGGAAAGAACACACTGAAAGGACATGAAAGAGGTGGATAGTGAATTTAAACCAGTTACTTCAAATGCCATTACTGTCCCACCTCCAACAAGGCAAAAATATGAACATGGTGTACACTGGTTTTCTTCCAGACTGAGGAATCTTCACTAGAGCAAGTTAAAAATCAAATTCAACCCCAAACCCAGAGTACTCAAACATGCCAAGAGTTTTACCATGCTATTTGACACTATAGTAATGGCACATTGGATAATATTTCTTCCCTTCACCTTTCCACATTCCAACCCTTTCTGTCCACAGCAATATGAAAACCATGCTGATAGAGGTTTGATGTGGAAGCGAAGCATTCAGAAATTTGGAAATTCCAAATTGAATGTTTCCAGGAACACTTGAGGCTTCTGATGTGCATGTTAATTATGTGATCACATCCTACCACTATGGGGGCCATCTTTCATCTGGCACAGATTTATTCCCCAAAGGGACAAGTATCTTTTTACATTTTAACAGCTGTGTATCATCTGGTATTGTCCCCAGTGACCACTGAGGGTGGTAGGTTTATGCTCTTCTTCTCTCCAAAGGAAATTCAGCAGAGCTGATTCTTTATGGCTCTTGAATACGTCTAGATATACAGGTTTAATCATAATTTTTCCTAGGGGATGAAACAGCTCTGATGAAGAAACCTCAGCGTCAAATCATCTGGATGTCCAGGGAATGCCTGAATAAGCTGTATGGCTCCAGCCCGAGTGTCATCTCTTTTGAGCTCTTCCTGATATTAATAACAATAACACAGACAGCTTTGCTCTTAATATAATTCTGCTATGCTGTTGCAGCAGAAAACCAGAACCAGATCATTTTCCCTTCATCCAAAGTACATCAAAGACTGCGTTTTCTACAGACACTAGAAACATTTCTTTCTCCTTCAAGGCACCAGTGAAGTGTGCAATATATATATCTATATTTGTGTATATGCATATGTGTATATATATGGGAAGCAATCATTTTCATACAAACTGAAATTTTTGGGGCAGCAAATGTGTCGAAGGAAAAAAATACAGTTTTTTTAAGTTTAAATCCTAGAATAATCATAAGAAACATACCATGGCTGTTAAAAAGAAAAAGATACAAAGAAAAAACTAATCTCTGTAACTGGAATTTGTTTACTTAGGGGTTTTTATACTTTCTTTTCATTTTAAGGAAAAAATACCAGCTTGATCAGAAGCATACTAGGAAAGATTATAATTGTTATCAGATTAATTCAATTTAACGTTTTCTTAATATTGTATTTTTGTTGTAACATTTAAATAGTCAGAAAATGTAACTGTACAAGTTGCATTTCTAGTGAAGATAGCTTGAAACTGTATCAGATGTAAATGGTGAACATGGAAGGAAATTATAAAGCTGTTAAGTGTGCCAGATGAACACAGAAACTTTAATCATTTAACCTAAACCTAAGCACTCTAAATTTTATTTAATCTTGTAGCTGTCTCTGAAAATGAAGTCCTGAATGGACAGCAGTTAGAATAATGTAAAGCACATTTAACAATTGAATTTAATGTATAATATGACAGTCTGTTTGCCCAGAGAACAAAGACACACCTGCACACAAGCTTTTACCGCCTTCCAGCTTTAGTCAAGTATTGCTTGTTTGCAGAGTTGAGGGGGAGGTGGGAAACACAGGGTCTGAAATAGCCAGGAATTAGGACAATAAAAATTCTTCAACATTTGTAGTGCAGTGCTGTATTGCACTACTTTTTGCTATGTGAAAAGGTTTTGGGGTGAAAACTGATTCTGCCCAGAGAGTCCATGTGGATCCTGGGGTCATGGAAGAGAGCTCAAGAAAGTAAAATGCCAATCAGGTTGTAGACAATGAAAAGCCCTGAAGAAAACAAGTATGCTCAGCTCTGCTTCTCTCAAAAACCTACATAACAAACTCTAAGGTTCAAGATGGTATTTCCCCTCATATAGTTTTAATACCTGCAGTGCTCCATACCTGCTCTATTTCTTTTCCACAGTAACCAGCAGTAACAAAAGCAGCAGTAGTTCACCTTGTAACAAAGATAATTACAAAAGAGAGTGATTATTGTCTAATATTGTCTCTACTCCCTTGAAGCCATGGCAGACAATGTTCTAACTCAGTAAGTATTTGATGCATAGAATGAAAATGATCCCCCTAAGAAAGGAAGATATTCAGTATGCAAAGGATATGCATAGAAGATAATTTTAGAAGTCATTCTTCAAAGAGAATTGAGATTTTCTCTGGAAAATAGCCAATGAGAAATTTCAAAATTTAAAACTTCTGTTAACATAGAGTCCTAGTAATCAATTTTCCCTAACACTGAAGACTGCTGATCTGCACTAAGTTCTTACACAGCCTAGCAATTGTGTCTATTATCGACTCAAAAGGAACATATGAGTTGATCAATTCTATTTCTAATTACATTTGGGAAAAGGGATTATGGAGACAAATATACTCAGCTGTTTTGTTCCCATGCGTTTAACATGAGATTAATCACTGAGTCAATCTTTCCTATGCTCTCACAGTATTGATGAATTCTAAGTCTTAGAAGTCTCTAAGTCTTGCAAAACCTAGTCCCACCATCAGGGTCCTCAAGAACACAAACAGAAAGCATTAACTGCATGAAACAATTTGTTCTCACACCCTTGAATTATAGTCAGGAGCTACTGGATACATGTGAATGTCATTTGTTATGTACATGGATATTTCATATTTCTCATTAATTTTGCTACTCTACATTTTATTTAAAATGAAGCACTGGAAACTTCCTTTTATATACTAAAATATGTCAACTGACAGTTCTTCCGTCCCAGACGCTACATTCTGTCCTTAAAGACCTGTGACCATAATATGTTCTTTTCAAGGGGAAAGGAAATGTATCCTTTCATTTAAGAGGACACCTCCAACTGTCACATAATATCCAATAACTTGACAGGAAGCCCACAAAAAAGCTAGGTTTATATCCATCTACAGTAAATGGTACACACATCAGAACAAACACTTCTAGTATTGCAGGGTTGATATACCTTTACTAGTGTCCTTCTGCTCTTTTCATCCATTCACAGCCCCCTTTCATAGAACTAATGGGACTTTAATTCCCAATTTTTGTCTTGATAAGAGATACATGATCATCACAGGTCCATGTCTTGCTGTTTTTAAAAGTCATAGCATCTGAATCCAAAAAACAAACTAAAAAAAAAGAATTCAAGAAATCAGGGTGCAAAAAAATTATAGCTCTAGTCCATTCTTCAAGAGTGACTTTCTCATGATAGCATCCCTGAACATACTTACAACTGATACGTGTAGTTTTACTCTTGCTCTGGTACATAGAGCAGACAATTTCTAAATAGCAAAATTGCCAAGTTCTGGCTCATCTGCTATCATGCAACACTTGGAGCAATGAAATAAGTTCCAAAGAGGTAATATGTGGAAACTGATGGAAAGATCATACATGCATACAGTGTATTTATAATTTTTTATTTTTGTTAGATAGATCTAATTAGATTACTAGGAAATTTTACTCGCATTATTTTCATTAACATTTTGAAGTAACAATGGGGCATATATTTTAAGTAGATTTTTAAGTAAACCATATTGAAATGTATTTTTTGCATCTTCTGTAACTGGGACAACTGTCAAAGTAAACACATCAATTAGAGAAATATTTTCTTAAAATGTAACAATTTATAATACCTTCAACTCTGAGACAGTTACAAGAGGAGAGTTACCTTTTCTTATTTGAAATTCTGTAAATTTCTGAATAAAAATGTTTGAAGTGACAAAACAAATCAGAGAAAAATGAAAGAAGAATAAGAGTACACAGTTGTATTTATTAGAGGAGGAAAAGAAAAAAATTAAAATACTTCAAATTAAATTTCAAAACAACATTTAAAAATTTGGGGTTTGAAAACTGAGGAAAAGGATCAAATGTAAACTAAAGGAATATTCTGAATTTAATTTGAAATGCAATGTCTTGCAGCTCTCCCAAGGGTAGGGATCAGCTGATTATTTCTGGCCCTGCCTCTCCTTTCTGTTCTGAAGGTCCTGCTTCCTCTTCACCCCTCACTAAGCAAACTGATCTTGTCCTGGGTTTCCTCTCCTGTAAAGGAGTGGCTTCTGCTTTTGAGGAACAAGTTTGTTCCTCTTGTTCAGCTGCAGTTTGAGTGGCCATAGTTCCTGCTGGTCTGCTTTCCTCCGCTTCCCCTGAGGGTGCTGCCTAGTACTGAGCTTCCTAGTTTAGTGTCATTGGCAAACTCAGTGTGTTTTCAACTGCAATGTCCAGTCAGTGATGAAAATATTGCAGAGAACTGGAACTGAAATTGATCCCTGGGGAGAACGACTGGTGATGGAAGTTTATTTTCAGCAGAACATGCACTTACTCATAAAATTTACAATTTTTTTAGGAACAATCTTCACCCCTGAATTTATTTGGTTGGATGGAAAATTCTAAAAACTGAGATTAAAGTTAAAAAAATAAATAATTCCAAGAGATAAGAACATAATGATAGAAGGAAAAGTAAAAAATTTAATTCTATGTTTAAAATGAAAATAGTTATTACTTTAAATTTCATAAGGTGTAAAATCTGTAAGAATAATAGATTGAAAAAAGTAGTCACAATGTCATCCACTATAGTGACCCTCCAGCCTGTACATTAGAAACTTAGACTTAAATCTTTAACAGAGCCAAAGAAAATTATGTTGCAAGGGTTGAAGATTTTCAGTCAGACGACAACAATGGACATTATTCCATTTTAGTTATTTCCCATTGTTTGGCTGACCCAGGTAGGTGTTAAAGGACGTTTATGGGATGATTTCTTCTTAATATCAGCAAGATAATATTAATAATTAATATTAGTACTAACTCTTAGTATATGTGCTCTAGTTTATCACCACGTTAATTGCATAAAGGTATGTAATTACAGATAGGTATAGAATAAAAGAAGGATAAAAGAAAAACGTCTCACTTATTTTTAGAGGAAGAAAATTTACTTTTACTTTGTTTATCTAATCTTCAGAATATATGGATTTATCAAAAAAGTTCAAGATGGCTGTGTTTGTTAAAGGAACATCCTGAAAAATCTGAAGGAATAATTAATACGTTTTCCAAATATACCTGTGAGAGAAGAGGCATTTATGTAGAAGAAAGTAACTAATTTTCTCTTCTAAAGTAGTTTAAAATCTTTTCATATTTGATGGGTCTAACAGAAGACACTTGGATTATATCATAATGGTCTTCACTAGAACTCAAAATGCATAATCCTAATTTCACACAGTAAGTTTCAGTTTGATTAAAACCCAAAGATATATATATCTGCTTTATATCTAAGGTGTTTGATGTTTGACTGACTATTCCGTGTTTTTCTGTATAGTGCAACCCACTAAACTCCACAAAAACTCATTAAAATGCCCTCAATTTCTGCTGCAATCAGATGCACACAACTGATTTTTTTCAACTGATAAAAGCTTCTTTCAAGGGCAGAGAAAAAGTAATCTTTTTATTCTCTAACTGAAGAGAAAATAGCCCAAGCACTGATTTCCATTTGAAGTCTATACTTTCTTCTGTTCATAAAAGGCTGATATTATTCTTTTTCCTTTTGAATGGCATTTTAGTGTATTTGGAATTGTAGGAATAATTTTACCACATTTCTTCAATTTGACTGAGTGGTTTCAGAAGCTGTACATATACAGCGAAAACCAGAAATACTATTTTTTTCCTAAAGCAACCAGTTCATGTATTTACCATGCCTAGCATCATTTTCAGAATTGCTTTCACCCATCAGGCTTAGTGGTTTAAAATGCTATCCTGTAGCAGTCCCATAATTTCATCCGTGTATGATAGAAACCACTGGTTGTGTTTGCTTTTCATATTGACAGAATTCTTTTCAAAGAAAAAAAGCATTATTTTCAAAAGGAAGCCTGAAAACACTGAGTCTATTTATACTCTCCCTTTTAGAAGCTTATTTTCTCCATGCCTCAAGCATTATTTTTCCTTACAAGTAATAAAGTTAGTTCCTTTGTAATTTTGGCCATTCTGCAAACTACACAACCTCACCGAGAAAGAAAGAGATACCTCTCCTGTATTAAGGCAAAACACAAATTTTCTTCATAGAAAGAAGACAAAACTCTTTAAAAAAATCTATAATTAGTGATTCTTATACATAGGAGATTCATTGAAATTCAAAAGTAGTGATTATTCATGAAGAAAAAATTATATTCTTTAACACGAAAACATTCTATAGCATCAGTAAAGGCAACCACCAATTATGATCTGAAGTACCTAATTAAAACATGGGCTTGTTCCTGTCTGTGACTAAATATTTATTAACTATAAGTCATTAAAAAGAATGACACCTAGAAATATCACAAGCTAAACTTTTGGCTGAGTTAGTTGGGGTGTGTTATACAGAAACACTTGCATTTTGAGAGGGTTAGGTTTGGTAAAACTCTCTGATAATTATTTCTTTGCAGAAGCCTAAGAGGCCTTGAATCCCAGCCACGATGGTTAGTGCTGAAAATGTAACATCAGTTGCATTCATCTGTAAGACAGTACCAGGAGTCTCCCTGCATGATATCCCAATATTTAGAGAACTTCCTGAAAGAGAAAGGAAATTGTTCATCTTTCTCTCTTCTTTAGCTTAAAATTCTGAGTGTCCTAGACCCTGCTTTATGGTTTTTATTGCCAAGATGAGATACCTGAGATCTCTCCCTATCTAAAGTCCAAGACAGCAAACCGATAGCAAAGTCTGTAGCACACAAACCTGACTCTTCAGATCAGGACTATCCCATTAGTGCATTTCTGCTCCATCATATCCAGTTACAATATTCAAAGACCTTTAAGCAATATTGTTTAAGACCCATTGTAAACAAAAAGGACGTGCTTTTGACCTGTACTGGGGAGACCTGAAGAGGAGAAAATGACTGGGGTCTGTGGCATGAATGGACAATTTCCTGATCTTCTGTCTGTTGCCATGATTCTGAGTTATTCTCCCCATCCACCTGTCCATGTCAGTACACAGGCAATGTCCCTTTGTTTTTTTGTGTCTCAGGAAAGCTCTGTTCTATATTGTGTCTTTTAGCAAAGTTGTTCTAAAAGGAGCTATTTGGTTTTTGAACAATACTTCCATTCCTTCAAATTAATAAATTCTTTGTCACATGAAATGGTTATTTTATTACTATACATACTAAAAATACATTCCTTTCAGATTTTGAAAAAACATAAGCATAAATAGGCAAAATGAATTATTACTAGACTACAAGAACAATAATTATAAAAACATCTCAAATGAGAACAACACAAATGGGTTTAATTACAGGGTAACAGAGATTAGAAATGCTGTTTCTTTGAAAAGTTGGTTCTTACGGTGCCCACTTTTCAATTCCTTAGTTTTACAGAATGCCAATGTGCAATCCAAGATAGTAGCAAAGAGCTATTATGATACTCTGAACCACAGTCATGGGCATTCTTGAAAACTAGTAGTAGCTGAAGGACATATTTTATCTAAATCCTTAAAGAACAGCTGTGGAATGAAGTCCCACAAGACACCATTCATGGTCAAATGTGTTTTCTGTCTCTGCAGTGAATATTGGAGACAAAGCAGATGTGGGTTGGCACAAGTTTTTGGCAGACGTTTGCTGATGCTTCAAAATCCATTTCAATTTTGGATTGTGTTTTAAATGCATGTGTAGAGATACATTAATGTGGCATCCTTTCTTTCTCCAGACTTTTACAAATGACAATGGCTACTATTTAATGTCATGCTTATTCAGGATTCACTCTACTTTGAAGAAGCTTGAGGAAAATATGATCAAGACTGGGACATCTGTGAAATCTATCCTTTACAAAGCTATCTCTTCTTGTACAAGTTCATGTATAAAATGTTGATGTCACATTTGTAGTTGAACTCAAAATCTGCAAATGTCAGTTTATAACTTCACTTATACTAACGGACAATATTAACTCAAATCCATGGATCATTCCAGTTAGATGCTTTTTATAAAGAAGTTCTTTTATTTATTTCATTTTTTATAGAGAATCTTCATCCTTGTGTAGAAACAAAGATAATGGATGATATTCATTCCTGTGCAGAGTGGAAAGACATACTTACCTCCCTACATGGAGCTGAAAAGCACATGATTGTTCTGTTGACTTTGGGTTAATTTTCTGTACAGGGTTACATTCTAATTCTTTTGAGTAAAAAAATCTCTTAAAAATGGCTACAAATGCAGTGGTTCTATAGGTGAATGAAATATTTTCCTATTGAAGCAATTAATAGTTTTGATAATACATTGTTAAGCCAGATCTGATATCAAACTTCTTCCTTTTCTTAACGAAGAAAATTTACTCAGGTCCTTTTTTTCATCTTACTCAAACAAGATGTCCCTGGTTTATGGTGAACCTTTCTAGAAGTATAAACCTGGCACAGGAATAAAACAGGTTATTCTACTGGCCATAGTTTATGCATATTACCTAATGAAAAGATACAGTTTTTCTAACAGGACTGGTACCATTGATTCCTACTGATATATTCATGAAAAACTACAGATAGTCGAGGCATTTCTTCCTCTAAAAAAAGCGTGAATCACCTAGTATCATACTGCAATAGATAAAGACACATATGAAAAGAATCCTGATGGCATGCATTTTATTTGGAGACAGAAGCAGCTAGATGACCTGTGATAGTTCTCTAATGGGACTAATTAATAGACAAGGAAGTGTTTGGAAGGTGGAGCAGGGAAGGGTATGATATGCGACGAATTTGTGCTTGGGAATGACAATTCTAGGAATGAAGACAGAGAAATATTTGCATGTAATATATTTTCACAGAAGAACCTTAGCAGTAAGATTAAGATTAAGATTCTAGAAGGCTTCATTTTGACAGTAATATGGCAGAATCTTTAATAGGTAATACCAACGCAGGAAAAAACAACTTTCAACTATCTCTATTAAACTTGGTTTGGAATTACATATCTTCCTCCTGTATTAGAAAACAAACTCCTGAACTTCTCCCTGTCTTTTCAAAAGTGTCTGTGGGAAATGCCTCTATGTCTCCATTTTGCTTTGTGCACTACTTTTCACGTTTCAAGATACTACTCTTTAGGAATGTTTCTTCTTCTCCTTTTCATTTAAAGCCTCCATCTCTAAACATGCCAATGTGAAGATGACGTATTTATCAATGTTGACACAATTCACTCACATTACAATGAGCATGGTATTCCTGTGTGACTGGGCTTTCTAACAATACATCAAAAGCATTGAGACAGCTTAAGAATGGCATGCTCTACAACACAAATGAAAGGTAGCTGATTCTAATCAGATATATGCAAAACCCGAAATTAAGATATTGCTTTTTCTGTAATCATTTCAGGTATACACTGTTGTAAACATATATACCCACTTGATTTTTTCCTTATGTTCTCCTGTTTGCTCATGTGTAGCATTCAAAAAATTGCTTGGTGTACAATCACTCTATACCTTTCTAATTTGTCTCAATGTTCCTGGATAATTGCTTGCATTGAGTCTGACTGAGACAAAGTTTATTTTTCCTTAGCAGCTCTCACTCTCACAGTGTTTTTTACATTGGTAGCTGGAAGGGTGCTGATAAGACAGCAGTGTTCTGGCTACTGCTGGGCAGCACTGTCCCTCTAACATTCCTTCCATCCCCATCCGGGGACTGGGAGGGGACAAGATCCTTGGAGGGGACATGGACAGGCCAGATGACCCAAATGGACCCAAGGGATATTCTACACCATATGACAGCAGGAATGGGGGAGGACATTTGTTATGATACAATGTTTGCTTTCTGGAACAACCACTGTGCATGCTGAAGCCCTGTCTCCAAGGAAGTGTCTGTACATCTCTCACTGATGGGGAGTAGGGATTAACTTTTCCCTTTGCTTATGAGCATGCAAAATATTTTTGGTTTTTTTCTGCTTTAGTGAACTGTCTTATCTCAGCCTATATATTGTTTTCCACCTTTTTCTCTCCCCTGTCCCACTGGGAAGGGAAGTGATGGAGTGGCTTAGTGGGTGCCTGGCACCCAGCCAAGGTCAAACCACTGCAAACATTTTTGGCACCCAATGTGTGGTGAGATAAAGGCAGTTATATATATATGTATAATGCTATAGTAAATGGTTTATAGTAGCTATCAAGTAGCAAGGAGGGGCACGTGGCATTTGTGTGCTGCACTTACCACTTTATTCAGCCACGTTTAGGAACATGTTAACACAAACAAAGACAGTGAGTGAACACACCTCCTTCTCCCTGCCTAAGGTGGATGTGAACGATTTTATAATGCAGACCCCCATGGCTGTTGCTCATCCTTATGTAAGCTGTTTAATACTGTTGGTAATACTAGCTAATACTGTTGGTATGCTATGGAATTCATGGGATCTGTTATCATCCTGGTGTAAGAGCTTTGGATGAGGAGCTATTGAGATGTGCCCTGAGGCATTGAGCTCCTGAATGGCAGGGTGCATGGAAGGATTTGGGCAGGTTCCTAGGGCAGTTATCACCTCCCTTTGCCTGGGATTTTACACTTGAACAGGTGAACAATTCCTGGTAAACTGGCCCTTCGACTGATAGAAGGGTGACTTGTTCACCCCCCTGAAAACCAGCAGTCTTGCTCTGTATTGGGGCCTGGCCTGTGCCTACTGAGCTGCTGCTCAATGCTCTCAGAGGACTGTAGTTGAGGTGGGAACCCAAAGAGCATTTGAGGGCACTATGGCTGAGACAGAGGCTCAAACCACAGCAACAACAAGAATTGCCCCAGTAGTGAAACGAAAAAAAATGAACAAGGCAAGTTACAGCCCCATACCACCAACTAGTACCGCAGGAAGAAGACTACGAAGAAGAAGAAGAAAAGGAAGAAGAAGGAGAAGAAACTACAATAGAAAAGGAGGGGTTAGATTAAGAGGCAGGTCCTTAACAAAGAAATTGAAATGAGTGAGGCAAATCAAACACAAAACATCCCCTCGACACATCACACAATTAGGTCTACATAGATTGAGAGGGTAGCATTAATTACACAATGAGCCCAAATGGGAAAACCCAATTTCTCAGTAATCCTAGAAGAAGAGATTATGAACTGCCCAGAAGCCAGACACTTTGGAGCATTGCCTGAGAAGCTGGCTGGTGCCCAAGAAGCACCACCACATAACAAGTTACCAGAAAATGGAAGAGGTTATGCTCTATTTACTGATGGATTCTGCCATGTCATAGGAAAACATTGGAGGTAAAAATCTTCTGTGTGGAGTCCCACACAATGAGTCATTGAGGCTGCTGAAGGGGAAGGTGGGTCAAGCCAATTTACAGAGGTGAAAGCCATCCAACTAGCCCTAGGGATTGCTGAGCAAGAGAAGTGGCCCAATCTTTATCTCTGTATTCACTCCTGGAAGGTGCCTGATGCCCTGTAGGGGTGGAAGGAGACCACTTGGCAAAGCGGGGTAAACCCACCTGGGCTGCTGCACTCATTGTGGCATGGGTAGAAACACTGCTGCATGGGTAGAAAACATGACTCTAAAGGTATGTCAGGTAGATTTCCATGTGCTATAAAGACACCAGTTACTTTTTTTGGTTTTTTATGTGTGCAGTCGGCAGACAGGATATATCTTTTTGCAGCTAATAACAGGGCCTGAGAGACTGACAGACAGGAAAATCCCAGATGTCATAAACTACATTATGCTGAAGATATGTGTAGAGACTCTGCTATTCTTTTCTGGGTCTTTGTCAGGCTTTTTTTGTCTAGCTGGAGACTATAAAACTGGCCAGCCATGTAATACTTCACCAAAAATAATTGCAGGTCTTTTTTTTATCAAATATTTTTAAAACAGCTGGGTAAGAAGATGTTTATAGCACAGTCTCAAGCCTCAAGAACATGGCAAGCTATTAATATTTCCCCCTCCCTCAAAAACACCAATTTAAAAATCAGCAATGCAGACAGATACATTACAAATCAAGATTTCATCAAGGAGTAGACCAAAACCCTGCTGCAATCACTGGAATGATTCCCACTGACTTCAGTGGTTTCCAGATTAGGGCCCAGATGTGTGCAATCCTACTGTGCTTAGAAAAACGAATTTACTGAAACAGCAAATCATTGACTGGATTGTGTGTCCTCTGAGGAAGCTTAGGCCTACCAGGAAACCTGAAGAGCTCAGCAGTAAATCATGCCACCAGGAGTGAGAGCTTAGGTGGTTATTGAACACTGATTTTTTTCCTCTGTTTGAACAAAAATAAAGTGCTTTCAATGGCTTTCAAACTCAACTGTAGCAGAACTTAGCATGATGCACCATCCTTCTTGCCGGCATTGCCAAGCATTTCACCACAAGGGTTAATCATAAATCCACGCTTGTATAGTGTGATGTATTTTCTTTTAATACATGGGGATGTCTGAGGAAATGCCTGGGCTCCCAACTTGTAAAGGTTCAACTTTAACTGTCTGCTGGAGTTCATATAATGGCTGCTGCAGTGGTCGGTGAGGATTTGTATTTTACTTGGAAACATACTTTCAAAAGAGGCAAAAGATTGCCAGAAGTTTATATCATCACTCTGCCATTTGGCAGGCTCGTTCTTCTCTTTCAGCATCAATAAGGAACAAGCAGTTTCCTGCTGCATTTCTAAAGTGGCTCAAGGAAAAAATATTGGGCAAAACATTCCTTTCCTTCTTTCCCCAGCAGATTTTAAAGTCAAGTCATTCACTTCATCCATACAGTGATTTGTGTTACCAGAGTGACTGATGACCTTGGGATTGTGTTGAAATGCAAACATTTTCTGTCTTTTAGCTCAGCAGAATATTCGCTGTAGAATGCTTCAGTCCGGATTTCTCCACCACTAATCACCTGATTATACAGTCAGGGAACAGAAACTCTGCCACAGGACTTCAGTAGAGGAGAACATGCTCTAAATTCAAATAACAAGTTACTGAAGTCAGGGGCTCATCAGCAATTCCATAGCTTAATACTGTTACCATTGGGTGTTTGCTGCTTGTTTAACAATTTGACAGCTATTGATGACTAATTAACAAGCCTGTTAACAGCACCCATGAGGAGAGAAGGTTGTATTGCTGTGCTTAGCAGAGATAAACTTTGATGAAAGAATTAGACATAATCATATGCCCTTTCCAGCTGTGCCTGCACTGAACTCTGACCTTATCTGCCTAAGAAGGCCACTGTGCTAAGGATTGAAACTGGAGTTACATGCTAACAGTCAAATGGAGATATGTGGAAATTAGATTTGCAGAAATGGGTAAACCATGGATCCTTGTACCATTTCTCACATCTGATTTTGTTTAAAGCCACATAAAGTCAGGGAACCATGTGATGTGGTTGGAAGAACGAAGAAACAGAATCAGCAGTTTGAATTACCAAAACCCTATTTCTTCTCCCTTAGAGACAATTTGATGTTTGTTTCTACCCTCACATGAAGGAAACCAGTACAGCTGGACAGAAAAGACAGCAGTCCAAATATGAAGAAGCTGTTTTTTCTCACCAGGATTCTTCATTTGTTGACACATCTGTTTACTTTTTGCTTTCTGATTCATTTAGGCTGTGCAAGTAAAAGATTGAATATTATTTAGATTATAATAGAAAATTAGTTTATTTTAGGAATGTCTCTGCTTGTTAGACCTTTGGCATCTAAAATTCTTTGAGACAGAAGAGTAAACTCTGGATATCAATGTCAGTAAAGCTATAAAATATTTTTCGGTTAGATTGGAGCAGAAATGGTGTGTCAGACTACTTGTCTCAAATTTTGCATATATATGATTGATTTTTTTTAAAGTTAACATAAAGGGAAAGATAACAGGACAATAAGATCAAGGTAAACTACATATTTTTTGACATTTCCAAAAATTTCATTTTCTTTTTCAGCTTTTTTCACTGTAAACACATATAATACCTTTCTTTTTCATATAAATGACACATTCTTCTTATTTCCCACATTTTAAACAGTATTTTAAACAGTATTTTAAACAGTATTTTAAACAGTATTTTAAACAATTTTAATACAGTTCCTATAGTTCCTTTTTTTTGAGAGTAAAGATTTCATTTAAACTACCCATTCCTGTAAACAATTTTACTAAAAATATAAATGAACAAAAGTTTTAGGATATTCTCATCTAACACTAGTTGTTTTATTTTCTAATCTTTACCCTCTTCAGTTGCTGCAGTAAGAAAAAGAGTTTTAGTTCCTACCAACATATACAGGATATGACAACACTTTTAGTAGCTGTCATGTTTTCTTCAGCAAAAATTAAGTAAATGTCTTGTCTTGAACTGTGTAGCTATATCATCTGTCCAAGTGCAGCAAAAACTACATTGAATAGAAAAAGATTACCTTCCAATTTTCTGAGTAGTGGTAGATAGCAGAGTACAAAATTGCAAGCTATATTACTTGGGATGTGAAAATAAAGTTACAATTCCTCGTTTAGCTACCATCATCAAATGAGTATCTTGAGATCATACCAATGAAAGGACGAAATTTAAATGTGTACAATGTGGCATTTTCAGATGTGTGTGCTGAACAATTTTTTTTGCAGTATGTCAGCATAATTACTGTACCCTGAAGACAAAAATTAACTGGTGCATTGTGATAAAGGTTGCTTTGAATGGAATTGACACTGTGTGTGCAACTCAGTAAGCTCATAAGAGTATTAAACACAGTGAAAGTGATAGCATGTCATTAAATCAACTTCAAAATCCTCTGTGCAGGATTATACTTTATTTAATTTGGTTCTTCTATTTTAGGTTTCACATGAGAGACACTATAATCTTATCTTCATCAAGCCAGTTTGCTCTTCTCACTTTAACAATCAAGGGTCTGTGTTGGTTGGCTTTAGATGTCATCTCAGGGGAGCAGAGCAATGCCTCTGAAAAACATTATCTGGAAATGACACAGCATTTGGTGTGCCTCTAGCCACCTGATCTCAGAATTTTCCTTCTAAAGGCTGTCAATGAACACTAGAAAACTAGCTGACACTGAGCATTGTTTCATCAGTGCAACAAGAAAAATAATAACAAAAGGATGTTTTACTAGAAATCAAGCTAGCAAAAAATCAAGCTGTTTATTGTTTTAAAGTAAACAAATGAAATACAATCTTTTGTTTGCCAGTTTTCCAAGAAAACCAACCTAAGAACTCTGAAGCACAGAGGTTGGCAGTGAACAGTGTTTATTTATCCTGCCACGGGGGAGTAAGTACACAATAAACTAATTATGTGACTCGGTTTGACTCCACGCAGATGAGATAAAACCATCAGTAGGGGCAAGCCTACACATCAGGCTAGTTGGAAGATTGTCACTACCTTCTGCTATCTGTACCTGCAACCACCTGAAGAGATAACACTAGTAGTGCAGAAATCAACAATGGAGGAAAAAAGCCCCCTGCTTCCCATGAAAATATATTTGCAGTATGGTAGTGGGCAAAAAGTAGATAAAAGTAAAAAGACAGAATCAAAGCAGTGATGGAACATATGCAGTAAAAGTTAGTAATATATTTTTTAATCTTTAGAAATTGTGGTGGAGGGTGATAAGTTCATAGGAAAAGGGAAAAAGAGTGAACAAAGATGTACTAAAAAGCTTCTAAATTACTTATGGAACTAGCTAGTATGAGTAGCATATCTGGCAAATTAGTAGAACATTACTGGGAAAAATACCCATACTCCTTTGTTGGTAAATATTAAAATTTTAACATTAAAAAACTGGCTATTATGGAAAGAAGAGATATGAGGCAGTATTTGACTGAAAATAATCCTTATTTCTTACTTTCCTTGGATTCCTTTTTTTTTTTCCTTTATCTATATGGAGCCACAAATGTCACATAGGACATAAAATCAGTGATGTTTTGGTATACTGAAATCTTTGAAAAATTAAATACGAGGTTTAAATGCTGACATCAGGCTATTCTATTCCACAGGCCTAGATCAGCATTGGCTTTTATAGGTTACATAACTTCAAAACTGAACAAAGTTTCACAGTAATTGAAGAGAATACTGAATGCCAAATTTGCAGATTTATTTAATTGTTTTTCTGTTCAGAATGTGCATGCAAGTGCACAGAATTGGAATCACAATAGGAACTCTGATGGTATAGTCCAATAATTGAGAACTGAGAACCAAAAGAAAATAAAATATTCTAATGAGGATTTTAGCCACTGTTGATGACATTGTACTTTAAAAGATAGATTTGAATATTTCCTGAATGAGAGATAGAAAAAGAGTTTTCTGAGTCTACATTTTAAGACATTTACCTGGACAAAAGAGACCTATACTTCAGTCTCCTGTCCAATTAATATTTTAGCATTGTAAGTTAAATTATTAAAATTTTAGGAAAATTTGTTCTTGAAGATCAGCTTTTTATGCACTAATGATTGTTGTAAAAAGTTAATATTTTATTTTCTTGCTCTTGTCTGGCTGATATTAAATGTACCAAAAAGGCTTTAAGAAGACATAAGTTCAAAAGCCTCAGGGCAGAACATTCTACAATATGGTGTTGAGTTGTTATGTGGCTAAAACAAAATGGAAATTCACTTTCCCTCACACAGAATGAGAGTTGAATCTTTACCTCTTAGGTAAATCTTATAGTCACTGGCCATCAGAAAGGAAGAAGGTTATACATTCTAAGAAAATACATTTTGTGTAAGGTTTGTGATCTTTTTTTTTTAATAGAAAACTGAATAATTTTTTCTTCAAACTAGAGAAAACCACTCCATATGTAAACAACTCAGTTTCATGAATTTAGTTCCCAAACATGCCTGAAAAACAAGACATCCTCTTGCACTGTTTTCCTGATGCTGTCTCTTGCTCAGCTCCATGAAGGCTTTGAAATATTGGTATTTGTTAGATAGAAATTTTGTTCAGGAGCATCAACATTCCCTAAACAGTTGTTGATAATCAATTTAGTTTTTAGAAATTATATAAATTATAACAGTTTACTTTAAAATAACCTCACAGATATCTATTCAAGTATTGTTTCATTGTTATGATGTGAATAAAATACTAGAAACCCTGACTGTGAAGCCAAAACCAACAGGAAGTTACAAGGTTACGGAAGCTGAGGCCCAGTTATAATTGAGTCTGGCCATGGATATCAAGGATAACAGGAAGGGCTTCTACAGATATGTTGTAAGCAAAAGAAAGATTAGGGATAATGTGGACCCCCCTGCAAGGAAATGGGAGACCTGGTTACTCTGGACAAGAGAAGCCTTAGATTCTCAATGGCAAGTGCTCCAGCCACACCACCTGAGATGAGAAAGGCAAGCACAGGGACTGGGACAATGAAGACCCTGAGTCCACTGCAGGAGAAGATCAGATTCACAACCATCTAAGGAACCTAAGTGCGAACAGGACTCATGAGATTCATCAGCAGATCTTGAGTTAGCCCGTAGACATTGCTAGGCCACTATCCATCATTTTTGAAAAAATGTGGCAGTCAGGTGAAGTCCCTGATGACTGGAAAAATGAACATGTAACCTCCATTTTTAAAAAGGAGAAAGTAAAAGGCCTGAACAACTGCAGACCAGTGAGTGTCACCTCTATTCCAGGTAAGATGATGGAGCAAATGCTTCTGGAAACTGTGCTAAAGCACAGGGAAAACAAAGAGGTTTGCAACAGCCAATATGGCTTTACAAAAGGGAGCTCACCCCTGAAGCATTTGGTGACTTTCTATGATAGGGCAACAGCATTTTAAAGATAAGGGCAGAACAACTGATATTTTCTACCTGGACTAATGCAAAGTGTTTGACCCTGTCCTGCATGACATCCTCGTCTCTAAATGGGAGAGACATGGATTTGATGGAAGGACCACTCAGTAGATAAAGAACTGGCTGGATGGCTGCACTCAAAGAGTTGTGGTCAGCAGCTCACTGTCCATGGGGAGAGCAGTGACAAGTGGTGTCCCTCAGGGGTCAGTACTGGGGCTGACACTGCTCAACACCTTTGTAGGTAATGGAGAGCGGGACTGAGTGCACCCTGAGCACACACTGACAACAGCCTGTCGGTGCAGCCAACACACTGCAGGGAGCAGATCCATCCAGAGGGACCTGGACAGGCTTGGGGGTGGCTCTGAGCAAACCTCAAGCTCAGCAAGGAGACACACAAGGTGCTACACTTGGGCCATGGCAATCCCAGACACACCTATGGGCTGGGAGGGGAATTGAGAGCAGCTGCTGATTGAGAGCAGCCCTGTGGAGAGGGACTGGGAGTGATGGTTGATGAAAAACTCAGCATGACCCAGCAATGTGCACTGCTAGCCCAGGAAGCCAAACCTGTCCTGAGCTGTGTCCAAAGCAGTGTGGGCAGCAGGGTCAGGGAGGGGATTCTGCCCCTCTGCTCTGCTCTGGTGAGACCCCATCTGCAGTGCTGCGTGCAGGTCTGATGTCTCCAGCACAAGAAGGACATGGAACTGTTGGAGCAAGTTCAGAGGAGGCCATGACATTCATAAAGGCACTGGAGCACCTCCACCATGACTACAGGCTGAGAGAAGGGAAGGTTATTCAGCCAGGAGAAGTGAAGATTGTTTGGAGACCTTATTCATCAGGAATTGTAGTGATAGGGGAAGGGGGAATTGGTACAAACTGAAGAGAATAGGTTTAGATTAGAAATAAGGAAGAAATTCTTTACTATTAGAGTAGTGAGACACTGGAACAGGTTGTCCAGAGAAGTTATGGATGCCCCATCCCTGGTAGTTCAAACCCAGGCTGGATGGGGCTCTGAGCAACCTGGTCTGGTGAGACATGTTCCTGCCCATGGCAGAGAAAGTTGGGTCTAGGTGATATTTAATGCCTGTTCCAAACCCTTCACTTTCTATGATTCTATGGTTCTTTACCTTGATATACAAGGTAAAGTAAATTTAACTTATTCCCCTTATTGAAATTATGGCTGCTAATGAAATAATGATTAATATTACTAAAAGGGTATTTTCTTCTGTGCAGAAGTTGGGCTTTAATGATAATTTATAATGCAATTGCTGGAGCAATGAAAAGAAATAGATCTTGATGTCATGGAATGTTGATGCAGATAATACACCCACATGACTGAATGCGTGAATGAATGGGATGAGATCAAATATAAACAGTCAAGATCTTGACAAAAACTTTATTGCATCCACTTTCAATCAAATTAAAACTTTTTAACTCAATCACATAGATCCTGTAAAAACAGAAATGCAGCAGTGGCCTTGAGAAGTAAAAATCTATCTAGCATCACATTGAAGGAAACTGTCAGTTCTGCAGCCTCTGCAAGGAATACTCTCTCAAATTATGCATAGCAAACTGCTAGGAAAAAAAGGTGTTTGAATTGCAGGTGCATTATTTTTTGTGACCTGTATAATTCAAAAGAACCTGTATTTTTATTTTTTTTAGATTTTTTCAAACAGAGATTTAAATTTATTTTCCCCTCTCCCACTTGCAAAATTCAATCACCAACCAGTCATCCAAAATTGACAGAGATTAAATGTTATCAGTGGATCAGTATTTATAGAGTATTTATTTACAAAGACATTAATTAAGCCAAATATCTGTTTTTAAAATGTCTTCAGTAGGGTGATACTTCCATCCACTTAATGCCACTTGAAAATGCCAATCATGCAGGCTGTGGAGCAAGTGTATGTCAAAGGATAAAAGCAAGAAAGATAGAAATTGACAATTTCTGGAATCCAGCAGTCAGACATAATCGCTATAAGACCATGTGGAAATGCACTGCCACACAGGAACACCCCTGTATTTCTTACTCTTTCTTAAGCTCATCTGTTGCAGGAGCTGGGCTCGGCCTTCAGCCCACTCGGCTCTGGCTCCGTCCCTCCGGACTAGCACCAGTCGGCCCCCGGGGGCACCGCCTGATTCCCCGGATGGGGGGAGGAGGAGTAGGCCGCCCTGTGGCAGGGGGTCAGGCCCGGTGGCGGGGAATCGAGTCAGCTTCCAGTCCCTGAGAGGCAAAGAACCACAGAGAGCGAGAGTTCCAAGGTGCTTTATTAACAGGAGAGCAGGGAAGCAGGCACCCTGGAGGCTCTCAGGCTGTCTGTGGACGTGAGGTCTGGCTGTCAGAACCCACGAGGCACAAACGGCCCAGAGCAATGGCAGTTGGGGGGTTTTAAAGGGGGGGTACGGGGTTTCCAGGGGAGGGTCAGCAGGGGCGGAGCCAATCAGCTCGGGTACAGCCTTAACGGACAAGCAGGGTAGCAAATGATACAAAACCAGGGGAGGGATACAATCCAACCAATGAGGGAGCGAGGGAAACAGAACATTCTAGATAGGGGTGGCAGTTGGGGCGGTAACAGGGGCAGGGTAACTAAACTTCTAACCAATAAACAAAGAGAGAACTTTCAGGGGGCGGGGTGCGGGAGGTTACACCTTGTCCTCGGAGTCTTCGGACGAAGCTGCATCCCCTTTGGGGAGCTGCGCCACGTTGACAACTGGAGCCCTGGGCTCCGGGCCGGCCGGTTCAGACCGGTGAACCTCCACACTCATCCTTAATTTTTGCATTGTGCTGTCACTTCTTTATGCTGATGCTGGATGTAAATCTGAGAATAATTGGAATTTAGCCTCTTATTTTAGCTGCAACCACAACAATGTCTGTGGAAACAATTCTAGGAGAAAAGAAAAACTGTGCCATGATGCTGTCACAATCCTGTAGCATGTTAGTTACCCTCCATCTACAAAGTGTGAGGGTGATTCACATGAGAGGACAAAGCAGGCTCAGCAGATGCAATCTTGAGAGAATTTTGTCTCTCAAAAGGAATTGGCTTTTGATGCAGGCATATATTTATGGGCACAAAGTGTCTTTGAGGTATGATGGGTAAACATCTAGACCTTTTCTTGAGATGCTAAGCAAATTTAACCCATAAATATATGCCTTTTTTTTTTTTTTTGTTTTGGTTTAAGGTTTTCGTTTTGTGTTTTTGGTTTATCTTTTATTTATGCTGGACAAAGTCTTCCTATTATAAAACACTGAGTCTCTCTGTCTTTCTTGCAAGAAAAAGAAGAAAGGACTTAAAAGTCATCAGAAACAAAAAGTTTTGCTCTCCAAATCTGATGTTCAAAATACATAATTTACTTCTCATTACTCCCCTCTGTTCTTTCTCCCTTCATTGACAGTGACAGTGATTATAGCTCTGTGTTTCCAGAATATTTCCCAGAGTCCAGCAGTAAAAAAAAACAAACCCAAAAAATCCAGGAAACCCCCAAATAAACAAAGACCATTAGTAAATGCAAAAGTCCCCTCTTTACGTACATTTGAGCTTAGGTCTAGGTCAGGGCCAGATTCACATGATGACCTGTAAAACTCTGACCCTTATACTACAGCATAGATGACAGTAAACATAATGATGAATGACAGCATGTGGAAGCTATGGCTTGCCATGCAAGCAAGGATATTCCAAAACAAAAAGCAAAGCCTAACAAGTCCAAGAGTAGAAAATAAAGCCAGAAATCTTTTTATGTTGGAGAAATTAATTGCAGAAGATCTAAAAATCGTCTCTTGCTCATTCTTGAGGCAGTTCTTCAACAATCAACTCATCATTTTTACTTGCATAGGCAAAAATGAAAGATCTCACCTCTAGGTGACCATAGCTTGTTACATTTAATAAGTTAATAAAAAAAAAAAATGAGCACAGTATTAATGTATCAAAGAGTTATATAAGGAAAAACATGAAAAGATTGTTCAAAGAAACTGCTCTTAGGTCCTCCTGGAAAACTTCAACCACCTCATTTAAGATTGGACACTGTTACTTCTCTGTGTGCCCAAATTGAAACAATTAAAACACAACTTTCTGAAAATTAGACAAAGTGCTAGCTAAAGTCAAGAGTGGGTGATAATAGTTGTGGCCATCTTGGTCATAGTCAGATAGAAAAATCTGAATAAATTAATGATGAAATAAGAAGTAATAAGAAAAATTAGGGTATTTTTAAATACTTCTAGGATCTTTTTAGATACTGGTGCATATGTAACCTACAGGGGAAAAGCCATAAATTTTCCATAATGTTACCCCAGAGAAACTGTTCCACAACTCAAGCTCTACAGAAGCCTGGTTATCCCTTTGGTTTACCAAGGTAGTCTTGCATCTACTCAGAACATGTCTCCTGATATACAGTACCGTCTTCCTTACTGTTTTACCTGCAGGTCCCTTTCCCATTGATCCTGAGAAATTCAAGGCATGAGAGACAAGGTGAAAGTCAGTGGTTGGTCTTCATAGCATGAAAATTTCTGCTACATGAATGGCTGATCTTGAGAAAACCTCCTTGTTTATATTTCTATTTTCTTCTTTTCATATGGGATTTTGCTTTGGGAAACACTTGTTTAAATTTCATATTTGGAAGAAAGTAGATGGTCCTAGTGAGACATATCTCATAGAGCTAGTAGAATGTTTCTCTTATGCTCAGTGACAGCATTTATCTTATATGCTTAGCAACTGGTTGTCCTGCTTGATGAGTTTTACTAAATGATGCATGGTAAAGCACAATAATTTGCTATGTATATAGTACAAATACCATGTATTTGCATAGTTAAAACTATTTCCACAGTTTAATATGATAAAGAATTATCAGCACGTTTTTGGCTTTGTTGTTATTCCTGTGTTTTCCTTTCTAGGTTAACCTAGGTTAGTCTAGAGATTCTGGACACTGTCAGAATCTCTAGAAAAGCTCAAGCTAATGCAAATTTGAACTGACAAATTGACATTTTACAGGACATTTCGTTTTGTATCAATGTGCACACATCTGGAAAGAAATGGAGACCACTTAAGTCTGACGCAAATCAATGCCGCCATGGCTAGACTGCTTTCCAGGAACTTTGCAACGTGCTCACTCAGCCTCTGTTTCTGCAGGTGGATTGGATTAGTGTACTGGCATTGATGATGGAAAACCATACAGTGGGAAATCTATGTTTACACAACATTGCATTTAACCATCATAGACAAAAAGGGGTTTCCTCATGGATTTTATGGTATTTTATGATTCTGGTGTTACCTACTAACTGTTGCAAGCTCATTATTTACATTTTGGTTACAGAAAGATCATGACTGATACAGAGTTTGGAACAATGCTCTGAATATCTTCGGGGTGCAACTTATCCGGCTTTGCAGTAATGTCTCTTCTGAACATAAATCTTGGTGAGAAAAGGTTTATATTTTATGTAAAGCTTTGCAAGGGAAATGTGAACTTGCTGCGTGGTTGTTAGAAAGAATAAAAGACCCACCCCTTTCCTGCATCAGTTCTGAATTCTCCTTGAATTATATGCTTTGCCAAAGGTTTACGTATTGACTACCATTGACTTATTCACATTTTCTGTTTTGAGATTTAAGGTACTTGATGCACATTCATAAATTCACATTCTCTAAGATATTTAATAGATATTTTTTGAAAAATAACAGTCCAGAATAAATGTCTAATGTAGTCATCTCATACTAGGAACATTGACACAAAATTGATTAAAAAAATTGACTTGAATATAACTGGTTTATAGTTCCTATGCATTAGCAACTGTCAGCATAGGTAAGGGAACATAAGTTATTTTAAAATACATTTTATCAGGAAAGCATATAATCATAACCCTAAGAAAAATTAAAGAAAGGGAAAAAAACCCCAACCCATCATTATATTTCCTTACATAAAAATAAAGTACTTCACCTGACAATTATATTAGAAACAGATTTTCATAATGGAAAATGTTCTTTTCCCCAATGTCCAAAAGAAGCTGTAGTGTAAAAGGCATTCCACCTACTGTAAATAGTTGAAAGGAGATGGAACTGCAGACAAAATAGCCTTAAAGTGATGAGGGGGATGGAAATTAGTCTATGATATCTTTAAGGCCTCTGTTTCTGGCTATCAGACTATTAGATGGGAAAACCTCTGTCAGAAGATCAGTGGAAGAATAGCAGAGGAGGAAGTTCTCCCTTAAGCATACGGGCGTTATCATGTACTCCCTCCTCTATTTGAGATTTCTCTGTCTTGGTTGAAGCAAGCACTGTTGAGATGTACTTCCAAGACAGCTGAGAATTACAACAGAGAGCCCTTTAAGACTAGAGTTTTTCACTGACAATCTCAGTATGGGAAGCCAGAACCTCTTTTGCTCATTGGGGAGCAGAAAGGCTAAGGCATCCTAGCTGTAGACTGGAAAGAAACTGCCAAAGGACACACTTCAGATATGGGTGGTGATAGAGATGGACTGAAAACATAGAAATGGTGAACTGCACCACCAGATTTATAATTTTCCTTGTATTGTTCTCCCACTGAAGATGAAAAAAGTAGCTATCCATAAATACAGATCAGATTATTCCTACCCTTTGATTTAGCTACATGTCTTCTGCTGAAAAGCTGATTGACAACGCCAAAGGCGTCTTCTAAATTTGAATCAAAAAAATGTGATCAAAGATTGAATTTAGCTCCTTGTTCCAAAAGACCACAGTATTACCTATCTATTTTGTGTTAGGCTACAGTGAAATTTTTATCTCCTTCCTAAAAGTAGAAGGGAAATAAAATTGGAGATACTTCTCCATCTAGTTTATAAACTCGTGTTTGTTCTTTCAGTGTTCTCTAACATCCCAAGGCATTCTTACAAGGCATCCATCAAAAATTGACTACAGCTATTGTCTAGACATAATAAACTTGGCATTTTCTCTATTTTAGTCTGCAATACTCTGAAACACTCTCTAGAAACACCTCACTTTTCCACTGACAGGAAAGAAAACCTAAAGCATACCTGTTCATGGCTTTTTATTTAGCTAGATAAACTAGGTTGCTAAAATGAAAAACAGAGTTTTAAGATCTTCAAAAGTGACTAATAAATTGAAACACTTTTCTTCTGTACCTGCCTTGGACACCTAATAAGAGATTTGATTTTCATAAGTGAGGTGTCAGTATTTATTTTTAATACGTCTGAAGTAAAACATTCAAGAAAAGAGGTACTGCCAAATGACTAGTGTCTTTAAAAGCAAAGCCTTGGTCTGTATAATCCTATCTGGGACAGTAGCACTTTTCAAAAAAAAAAAAAAAAATTGTATTTACAACTGCCTCTGAAATGCTCTTTCTCTTACACCTTCAGGTTGGATTCAGAGGAGTGCATGTTCCAGCACAATAACCACAATCTTTTTAGAATTCATAGATGTTACCAAGCATTGCAACAATGCTTAAAATGAGTGGCCATCCACTTTTTTTTGTGCCATCTGTCTCTGAAAATAGCTGTTTTTATAGGCCATCATCCAGTTAATTCATTTGCTTATATTATTCTCTTTCATCCTCTTCAGTTTTGGAGACATAGGGAAGCCTTTTCTCCCCAGGCTTAATTTGGACAAGTCGGCCAGTACTTCTGCCTTACGCTTCTGGCTTCAAGATTCTCAGGGCTGTCTCAGAGCAGGCCAGAATGTAATCAGCCAAATGATGACTTCTGGGTGTAAAGGTTCTGGACTGTAGAATAATTTCTACTGCCAACCAATCAGCTGCTCACTTATTCTTGTTTATACCTGCCAGCCTTGTGTAAGTCAGCTGGCAGACCTTCAGTGCACTTAGGGTTTGAGAAATCTGGAAGTGCAGTTCAAAGAACATACAGCCTTAGGGACATGACCAAACTAGCTCTAAACAAGACCTTCATTCACTGTGATTTAGCTAGTCTGGTGTGGAGCACCACTTAACAATATTTACATACCCTCAATTTTCATAATTAGCAAGCCTGTTCTCTAATCCAAGTTCAACTTTTTGGGAAGAGACAAAAGGCTTCATGGACACTAATATTAAGTTTTCAGTTCATACAGGCACATTTGTATGCACCTGAGAATACATGTTTACATTTTTGAAATCATACCACGCACTGTTCCCAAGCCAGGATGCCTTCCCATATATTTTCAAAGTCTTTCTGCTCTGTCTAAACCTCCTTTGCTTTCTGATTGCTCGACAAATCCCCTCCCATCTTCTTGCACAAACTCCCCTGTGCTTTACATGATTTTTTTTATTGTAGAAGACATGGTGAATAACTATGATTATGCAGCCATTCTGTATTTGGCAGCAGTCATTCTAGTACTTATATTTAGAGCTATGATGTCAGATCTCCCTGTTTTTCCTTGTTTAAGATTAAAGAGCTTATCTTTAATTAATTAAAAACAAATTAAAAATTTGGGATAATTTATTTGCCATTAAATGGCTAGGCTATTGGAACTGGAGCCTTGTCAACACTTAAGTTACTAAGCAACACAAAAGATTGCATGTGGTTTGCCCCTGGGCATAAGTTGTTTTCACTATTGCAGCATATCTACTGTTTTATTCCCCATAAAATACCTTATAGATTTTAAAGATAAATATTTTATACCTACTTTTGTCCTGCTTTTGATCAGTTTGATGATTTTACTATCCTTCTGCAGAAGTATCAAGGGTAGTGAAGAAAGAAATTTTACTTAAGAATATTGACCGAGATTCATCACCTTCTTTTTCCATGACAGGCAGCCTAACCCTTTTGTTAAAGTAATTTCACAGTTCAGAAAGGAATCAAGTGATAATACACCTCTGCTTCACACTTGTTCTTAAATGATGTATTTCTTTATATTTTATGGAGACATGCACAAATGTGTGAAATATGTACACATTTGTATGATGAGGTGGGGTGAATATTCAATCCCACAAAGAAGGACTTCACAATTTAAATTTTGTTAATGGCACATGAGTTCTGTATTGAAGAGTGAATTTGGTATTTTTCTTCTTTTAAAGATTGTTTTTTTATATTAAATGGTATTCTGTGAAGTGGCTGATTTTATTCCTATATTACTGATGTAAAGGCAATTAAATACTCTTTTCCAAATAAGTCTTGGTTTCATTCATGTCATGCTCTACAGTTAGTTAGAAATGTGGAACTGTTTAATTGTATCCATCTTGTTCAACAGTGCTTTAGGTTAACATCAGAACTGTTTTCCAAAATGTTTTTATCACATGCATCTCAATAAATGACAGAAAGCTAACAATTTAATTAAAATCAAGATTCTCATAGAACATACAAAATCCTCTTAGAGGTGCCTCTTCTGAAAAAAAATGATAACCTATGTGCATACTCTGTCATTACCAAAGTAATCACTTAAAGACTTCACTAATTTTTAAGTTCACACTGATTATATAGCTGTAAGACAATTTATTTTCCCTTGCTTTCAAGAATATGAATGAGATCTTGAGGTTTCATCATAATGAGATCATGTTGAAGACTACAGACAGAAAAATGGGAATTTTCACTTTTCTTTGACAAACAATATTTTAAAAAGTCAAATGATAGGATCTTTCATTTACATATGGGTTTATTTATAAACAAAATTGAGCAATTCTGGTGAGTCATAGTCAACATTTTGTCATATTCTCCTTCAAAGCTAAGAATTTACTGATGAAACTAATTTAAAAATAATAAGGCAGAATCCTCAACTGATTAGTAATTAATTTCTGTCCTAAATATGCTTCCTTCTTACGCACACACAAAATCTTGAACTTCCTTGCTTTGTTTGTTTGTGTGTTTGTTTGCTTTATTACAGGCTGGTAATTATTCTTTGTACACACTTGTGTTCCAAAGAATAATGAATGAATGGAGGCAATTGTGTGCAGTTTTCTGTGGGAGGTAGAAGATGTATGAAGTTACAGAAATAACTAGGCAGACAATACAGGATGGTAGTTTACTGTTAGATTGGCAATTGAAAATTAAGTTAACATTGAGTGCCTGGAAGATATTAGAAATTATGCAGACATATGTGTTAAAAATTAATAACTTATATGTTAACTGTCATCTTTATTTTAGAACACAAAATTTAACCATAATATGAGGTGAATAATATATAGAGAAAATGACAAAAACTGTCTTGTTATTGAATTTTGTGTACAAGCCATAGTGCAGCACCAATGCTGAGAAATGGGTACTAGCATTTCAGAGATTTAGGCTAGCTATATTGCAGATTGTCTGAAAAGTTTTTGGTTTTTATTTTACTGCCAGATATCCATGTGATATTTCTCTGGTAGTGTCATGCAGAAAACTGAGCTAATAAAGCAAGTCAAAACAAAATCTGAACAGCTCTCAAAACAAATATTCCATGCACCTGTATACCGTATACACTTAGTAAGTCATTCCATGTGGATTTGTGCTTTATACTACTGTTATGTCTCCAGCTTTAAAGGCTTGACCCACAGATCTTTGCTTTTAAGGACTATGGACACTAAAAGAAGAATACCCTCATACTGTTTGTTGTTTTATCTCCACATCATTAGCGTGAAAATGTGGGTAACAGTTAAGACCAGGATGACCTTGTCAGGGATTGCTATGAAGCAAGGTGTCTTTAAAAATTTTAAACTGTGTTTTTTATTCAATACAAACTACTCTCTTGAGAAAGGCTCCTGTGGCTGAAATGTTGCTTCTATCCTCTGGTACAAATCTTCTCTGGAGGTGAGAAATAAAGCTATACCCAGAGCATTACTTTTTTAAGAGTTTTCTCCCTCGTGTGTTATGTCCTGGGATTCCCTCTGCATTAGCTACCAAGGCTTTTTAAAAGAACAGATGATCAGGTGTCATACATACAAAGAGTGAATATCAATATCAGAATGCTGTTAGTTTTTCAGTGATCTAGTTTCTTTAGTGTAGTAGACTTTGTTTGCCGTACAGAGAATCCATAACCTGAAAACAGTGGCAAATTATAAGTATATACATATATATATACACATGTATTTATATCTCATTGTATTCTGGGCAGATATCTTTGAACTGCATGAAACATCAATGAATAATACAATTCATATTGGGGAAAAAAGAAAAAAGAAACAAAAAACCCTACAACCCAAACCACAAACCACTGTAAAAAATATTAGGGAAAATCACACTGCTAAATGGTAGCAGACAAATAAATATTTAATTAATATAAAACTGCATTTTAGACACTTGCCATGTAAATGAAAAAGATTGCAAATGCAAATGCATGTTGGTTTTGTTGTTCTTTTAAATCTCAGATTAAGTTTCACAATGTTTGAAATTAGAATGGTAATTACTTGGACTACAGGACAATATTAAATACAACTGCTTAGTAAGCAGACTGCACAATTTCAATGGCTATTCTCCATAGAGGGGCTTATCCAAGTCTCCAAATCCCACTGACTTTCATGGATTTTTAAAAATATGTGAGTGTTGTGTATGAGCCTATTGAATAGATGCTGTTTATATGCAGTCTGACCTAGCTCAAGTGAGTGAATGGTACTTTTGCATTCTGCATGGTGTCACAATCAAAATGTTTGAAGTTCTTGGAGTGCTGTACTCTTTCTGAAAGCAGTCTAACTTCCTTGTCCTTAAAAATATGCTGCAAAGCACAAGTGAAAAAGGTGTCATTGTGCTAAGGATTAAATGGAGGATTTAAAGGATTACAAGGGATTAAATGTAATGCAATTAAATGCCCTGTGATATGATGAAAAAATACCTTGTGCCCTGGCAAAATAGGAAATCACCTACACAAACTGCTATCAGCCACTTGCATTTCATCCATGGTGATCTCAACAGGAAAAAAGAATAGGAAAAAAGAACTGACATACTCAGGCAAAAGTTTCCTATGCATTACTATGTCTGTATCTGATTATATGACATTATATGACATCAAGAAGTCTTTTTTATTTCTGTGCAGTACTCTACCATAAACTGATTGAAGAGGTATACTTTAATTATTTTATTCCTGAAGTACTGAGATTAATGGTGATTGCATATGATTTATTCACTACCAAACGATCCAGAGAAAAAACTTTTCTGAATAACACATTTATCAATATAAAATCTAAATTTAAGATGACTCTAAATTATGAAAATAACTTCCTCTATAAATAGGACATTGAATGCTTAATGCATTTTTTGTTTAAATTGTCATATTGACTCTATAATAAAAAAATAAAAAAATAAAGAAATAATTAAAATCCAATTTTCAATATTCCTTTTGGTATTCTTTTCAATTTTGAAAAGCTCAACTTAGAAGTATTCTTTAAAAAATTTAAATTAGGAAAATGTGAAAAACATGCAAGACAAAAAAAGAATTGTGAAATATTCTGCTTCATAATGATGGCTTTATTTATTAATTTCTAAAGCAGTAATTTGATTGGGATTGATTGCTTTATTTTAGGAAATTATTTATGTTGGTACAGCGAGAAACTGCAAGATTTTTGCTTACTCAAGCATATTGGCAGTAAATTGTGTCATCTAAGTAGTTTAGCAATATCTTGTATTCACAACTGAAAAACTGAATTGTTTCCCTCAGTGTTCCTGTATTATTTTCATGCTACGAGCCATTATTGTCATGCAACAGCCAACTGAAAAGCATTCCAAACACAATCATGTTATTTGGTAGATTTACCCGTGAAGCCAAACAGACAAAACCAACTAGGCAAGCAGACCTCTAACCACCAAGTCCAACCCCCTTGCCATGGGCAGGGACATTTTACACTAGAATAGGTTACTCACAGCCCCATCCAACTTGATCTTGAACACTTCAAGGGTTGGGGCATCTATAACTTTCCTGGAAAACGTATTGGGCATTACTGAATGTCAGTAGAGAGCTGGTAGTGAATTGCCTGAGAGAAGCCCTGCAGAGAAAGATTTGGAGATACTGGTGGATGAAAAACTGGATACGGGCTTACAACCTGCACTTGCAGTCCACAAAGTCAACTGTATTCTGGACTGCACCAAAGAAGGGCAACCAGCAGGATGAGGGAGCTGATTCTGCTTCTCTGCTCCTCTTTGTGGAGACCCTAGCTGGAATGTCATCCAGTTTGAGGGCCTCTATTATGTAACAATGTGATTTTCAGATATCCATGTGGCTTTCCTCTGTTCCCCTGCTCTGTATGTTATTGGTTCTTTTTGAAATATGCATCCTGCTGTATCCAAAATCTATTGGTGTGTTCCCCTTGCCTGTCTTCCCTTCAGACCTCCCGGGACTGGCTCCGGGGGAGCCAATCCCACCCCCTTCCTTTCCCTTATAAGCCGATGCCTGCATCAGCTCATGGTCTCCGTCTTCAAGCTGTCAGCCGTTACTCCCATCCCCAGCTCTCCTCCCCCTTTCCCGTCCCTGCACCCCACTTAAGGACCCCAAAATAAACTCCCCTGGCAGAACGGAGATGGAGTCCAGTTTGTTCTTTCGTCCCACTGTGTTTCCTGCTGAATTTCTGTGATTGGAGACCCATGCCACGCTAAGAGCTCCCCAGGGGCCACCCGGCCCGGACATGGTGGAGATACATGCCCCAGGGACCTCATTTTGGGGGCTGCTGGGTCCTGCCATCCCCCTGCAGAGAGTAACATCACTATTACAAGACGTGCACCTCTCAGAACTGGACCAGAGAAGCAAATAAAGTGATCAGTCTGGGACATCTCTCTTCTGAAGAAAGGCTAAGTGAGTTGAAATAATTTCAGCCTGGAAAGGGAGAGATTCTGAGGAGACCATATTCTGGCCTTTCAATATATAAAAGGGATGTTAAAGTATAAGATGGGGATCTTTTTTTCCAAGGCTGGTAGTCACAGAGCAAGGGATAAGGGTGTTTAGCTGAAAGAGGGAAGATTTAGACTGGATACAAGGAAAATATTTTTTACAATGATTGTGGTGAGATACTGGAATAGGTTGCACAGATTTCTGACTGCCCCACCATTGGGGGTGTTCAAGGCCAGGCAGGACAGGACTTTGAGTAGCCAACTCAAACATAAGATGTCCCTGCCTGTGTCAATCCAGGTTGATCGGACCTAAATGATCTTTAAGGTCCCTTCCAACACAAACCATTCTATGAATCTATGATTTTAACAGTACAGTGGGATGTGATTGCTGCTCACATCAATAGAACAGATCATTGTTACAGACAAGAGGTTTTCTTGTACTAATTACTACTTATTACTGCAAGTATAACCTTAATAAAAGAGTAACAGAATTTAAAACATAAAAAGGTATTTGACTAGATGACTATGTAACATGTCTAAAACAAATATGACTTTTCTGCTGAACAAATCACTACTTGCTGGACAGATCCTCTTGGACAAGATACTGATGATATGAGAAAGAAAAAAAATAATTACTAGGTATTATTATCTCTATATGCTTATGTCTGGCTTCTAGATAAGTGGTAGACCTTTATTAAATGAAATAACAGGGATAAATAAAACCTTAAATTGAAATCAATACTATTGATTTGAAGGCTTATAGAGAGATTAATCTTCGCAATCATTTTAAATTGCTCCTTGTTTTTTCAGCAGTGTGATGCTTAAAGGCTTTAGAAATGCATCCTGAGTTTAATAACATGAATCAAATACTGGCCTAGGCTGATTATTCAAAGCTAAGAAGTAAACCAAAAATATTAAGATAGTAATTTCTACTATACAGTAAATTACTGTTAAGGAAAGCAAACAAGGAAGAGCTATATACTAAATTATGACTGTTATACATTAGGAGAAATAACATTGAACTGGTTGACCAATATATACTCAAAAATATAATAAAATTACAAATAATATCTAGATAGTAATAAACAGCTAATGAAACAGTCACTGCAATCCTAAATCCATGTACCTTTCTGCATGTTTTATTCAACTGTTATTTAGAGTTTTGTGTGAGATTGTTCCTAGAATTGCTTACATTTTATGTGAAATTAATGGGAAGATAAAAATTTTCTAGGCTTATGCAGCAATCAGTTGAGAGTTAGGAAAAAAACAGTAGGGAAATACGTGTAAGTTTTTTAGTTTCCTGGTGGTTTATCTCAACAGTCTTAGCTTTTCTCTCTGAAATTACTGAAAACTACTTACCATTATCCTGGCTCTCTAAAACCAGGGAGACAGATTTTTGAATGAGTGAATTTTCTTTCCTTACGTTTTGAGCGGACAGTTAGATAGCAGGAGGGGGATGGGAAGTATTTTTTAGAATGTCTGAAGAATGGTATCCAAGATGAGATATGGTCCAAACCACTATTTTTTGCCTTATTATTTTTGGTGGTACTGTCAAGCCACAGTACAAAAAGAAAAAAATAGTAAGTCAGACTTAATATGGGAAAATATTTCTTTATGCTTGTAAAGAAACCACCAGGATACCTTGAGAACTATGTGGAGGCCTGGAATGGGACTAGTAAAGGAATAATAAGAGTAGCATCTTTAAAAATGGGGTCTTAGGGCAGTGAGCTACATCCAACATACTTAGTTTCAGCAATAGTCCCATTTTTTAGACAGTCTCAGACTTCAGATTCTCTACACCAGTACAATTCTTCTCAAGAAACTTGCTCATTTTGAAAGTTGTATTTAATCTTATACCCTGTCACTTCTTGGTATTACTTTTGTCCTGCTCTTCAAAGCCTCACAGACCTATTCTGATCCCAAAAGTCTCTAGGACACTAGCAGTAGCTATGTTAACAAGAAACAACCAAGTTCAGTTTCTTCCTTTTCCTTCTACCACAGAAATCTTCATCAAGAAGGTGAAGCAAATAATATATAGCATTTTTATTTTCTCCAGGTGATAATGCTGTGATATTTCTCTACCCATTCCTTTTCCAGTGTAACGAATGGCCTTTCTCCCACTTTTCTACATTACCTGACTGTAGTCCTTCACATCTCTTAACAGTGTTATTTTTGCAAGATAAGAGGACAGGGTATAGAAGAGAAACTGCCCTGCTCATTCCTATGTTCATGTATTTTCCAATTACCACTGATCTGCAATTTTATTAGAGATGCTCAGAAGCATTAAAAAAAGTGTTAATGAAGTGCTTTGGCAAGAGGAACTTTCCATAGTTAAATTGGTAACAAACCCTTAATGTCTCAGATACAGAACAGTTGGGGCTGGAAAGTACCACTGGAATTCTCTAGTCTAATCCACTGAGTAGGGCAGGGCCAACTAGACTAGGTTACTAGGGCTGTGGCCAGTGGAGTTCTGCAGATGTGTTGTTTGGCATCCATGAAAAAGGACTTTCCTGTGTTATCATGGACCAAAAAACCCTACCAGTTTTGAATCCCCCTTTCCCCAGGTGTCTCGCAGCACTAGCCCTGCTTAACTGCCTTTGCTTTTCCCCTGTTTGGGTGTCTCAGCTCCAGTCCCTGATCAGATGCCTTTATGCTATAGTCTGCTCAGTTATGTCTTTGGCATGGTCCTTCTCAGGAGTCTCTGTTCTTGTCCTTGCTTCAGCCTCTCTTTGCTCCTAATTGCTAGGGTTGCTCCTCCAGCCTTGCTCAGAAGATTTACTCTGCTGTCTTAATTTTTCCTCCTCGACATCTTTTTTTCTGCATCTCTGTCCTGCTATGTTGTCCCTTCTATTCTGGCATCTCTCTCATTTTCCCCCTTGCCTCCACTCAGGCGTCACATCTGCCTTGATGTTGGTCTGTTGCATCTTTTCTTTTCTAGATATCCTTAAATATACTTTCTGCAGAGGCACATATGCTCCTCTGATGGGTATAGTTGTGTGTTCAGTGGGTAGTTTTGTCCATAGCAGAGCTATCTGTAACTGACTATGACCAACTCAGAGAAGTCCCAGACCTCCTTTTACATAGATCACCACTGTAGGTCCTTGCCTACTACCAAAACCTGCTGGTTATGCCTGATACGTGTTTAAATGGACTTTTTTCATTTCAGTTCAGGCCCACTGACCTTTATTACTAGTTTCCCAGCCTTGTAGGTCTAATTATTTGGGGCATCAGAAGTCTAAGGGCAGTATGAGAAGAAAGTGCCAGACAGTTTCTGTAGTAGAAGCAGGTAGAACACATTCTTTTGAACAGGTGATTCATGATTTACTAAATGTATCTGATGCAATATATGTATAATCAGCTATTCATTATTATATCTCATGAAGTTTCTGCTAAGACATATGAAGACATGGATGTGACTTTATGAGCTGTCCAGGAGATTTGAGGGCCTAACCTATCTTGTTAACTGAAACAGGCTTTTGTCTGAGATGATACAGGACATCCTTCTTACTTAATTTCAACTCTAAGAATCTTCTTCCTATTTTATTTATATTCCTTGATTCATGCTAATAATTTTACTTTGATTCCTAAAGTTCTCCTTCAGAATTTGCTTCTTTAAACATTATTTTATAGATAATTAAAGTATCATAAAACACATTTCTAAAAACTGGATAAATAAACATTGCTCCTTTAGCTGAATTTTATAGCTACACAAGAGCCATATCCCTGCTTTTCCTCTTTTTTTTTCCACCTTGTCGTGTGGTGTTTCTGCCAGTGCATTGTTAGGAAAATGCTTTTCTTACAATGCAGAAAGTTTGGAATTAATTTCCGGTATTGTAGGGTTTTTTTCTATAGGTAGCAGACTTAAAGGCCTTGTCCGCCACCCCCTCCTTTTGGGGATATGGGATTCTCTTATGGTTGGATCAAATGAATGAATCAAAAAAGCATTTAAAAAAAAATCTTCAATTTTTTAACTTTTGAGCATGTAATTTAGAATCAGGTACATTTGTGCAAATTAGCACTTAATGTGTTATAACTGCTATGCAATAGCAACAAAATTTAATTCCTGTTCTCATTATTTGTAGCATTTCATATCCATGTCTCAGTCTTCCAGCATTTGGATTCCATGGAAACAGAACTGTGAACCCAGAATTTTTTTTTGTATAGAGACCTTATCTCCTGTTTGCAGGCACTAAGTATCTTAAAGGGAAAGCATCTGAGGTCCTTGTCATGTGATATTAGTAGGAAGTTTCTTATAAATATAGGCATAAATTCAGACCTGCTTGCTTTATAAATTTCCTTGTCTATTGTTGTCAGAGTTCTGCACATGTCTTCAGGGAAAATGCAGAAGTTCTGAAAACCAAGTTATTCCTTTTCTTCAGATTATTTGCCCTTTCTTTTTATTCTTCTTCACAACACCTGAGAGCTTCCATTCTCTATTACTGTATGTAACAAGGAATTTGCTCTCCTCCTGAATATGAGGACGTCATGTTTTGACTTCATCTCTCACCAAAAGGTTAAGAACCCTGGTGAGGTTAGGGCAAAGGGTTACACATAACTAACAAGCATCAAGCAGCTAATGCCTTTTGCCTTTGCATCTCCCTGATCTCCTGTTCCCTCTTTCTCCCTTCATCTTCAATCTGACTGCATATAAAATTCACGTATATGTGATCTTCACAGGCTTTTGAGGAGAAAAAAGAAAGTTCATCTCCAGAATGTACTGTAAATTAGAAAAGCAGTCTAAAGATTAAAAGAAAAAGATATGAGTGGACCTCTGGACTGCTAATGAACAAGTATTATGGGCTGTGAAGAGGAATTAATAGCCAGCATTCTTGGATTGTGATGAGATTAGGGAAGAAAAAGAAGAAAATGTGCAGATTAAAACAGGGTGCTTTGTGGAGATACCATATAGGGAAGCAAGGAGATTAAGAATAATGGATTTAATTCATGCAGGACTAGAAAGATGTTTTATAAATTGAGAGAATTAGATGGTGTTTCTTTTTTAAAGCTCTTCTACTGATCATGAATTAGCATGTCCTATACATCACACATATTTTTTAATTTTAAATTTTAACTAATAAACCTAGATATCACCTAGTAGAATAGGCACAAAATAAGCACTTCTGGCAATTCTTTCGCAGCTTATGAATCTACTTCTGGGGAATTTTCATTGTACAAAAAGCCCCTTGATTACCAAGAAGCCTGAACAGTGTTTTGATTCCTCTAGGGGTAAGCGCAGAATAGGTACACATATGCCTAACAAATATGTGTATACTTTTAGCACTTTGAAGCTGTGGCTGATTGCGAGTGAGCTCAGACATTTCTTTTCACCAAAGGCATGTCATTGTTTTTAAATGGCAATGAGTCAGCCTGTAGGTACATATAGAAGAAAAATGGTACCATTAATGTTCAGGCTACCAAATTATTTTCAGCTGTGAAAGATGCAGTGGTACTGAGAAAATGTAAGTGCCTTCTTTCATGAGCCTCTTTTTTTCTTTTATAATTGCAATTTTGCAACTTCCTAGGTACCTGACTTCATCACTTCCTTAACTTTGAGCATTTTAGAATCCTAGATATAGGAAAGTATAAGCAGTAAAAATATCTCCTAAATGACAAAATCAATAGATAACACCCTTGTATGTCATTCATATGTTTCCTTTTTGCTTTCCAATTCTCCATTCTGGAAGCTCTTACCAAAGCTGTTCCCATTCAAAATAATACATTTTAATTTGTTGCGAAGCAGGCTTTCCATGAGGTGATTGTTTTTGTGCCACTTACAGAGTTATCCACTTTGATATGCCACGTGAAAAAGGACCACAGAAAAGTTGTGATGGAAGAGATTTGAAGTTCACCTGTGAGAACTCAGCCCATTAGAGATTAAAAATTCCCATTTTATTGCTGATACAGAGTGGACTGTATCTGCTGCTTACCTTAAGTACGAATAACCTTTTATAGCAGTCAAGGCTATATCACTCCTCTAAACTGGCAGAAAGTAACAAGAACCTGAAAGTGCTACTGAAGGTTCTCTTGTCTGTGCCAAACCAATAACACAAAGTCATTCAACTACCCTTCCTCCCACAATTTTTTACCAGAAGATGCTATTCTTTACATTATTATTTACTGTCTGAGTCAGAAGTATAGTTTCATGAGTTATTTATATAGCATACCAAGCTTTAAATAAAACATGTATCCAAATTCAAAGTTCTGTCTCTAATGTGTCAGTTATGTGACTAATTCATTAGGTTTGTCACTGACTTATGAATTATACAAATGACTTTTAATATGTGAAGTTGATTTGGATCCATATTTCATACTTTGGAACGTAAATATCTGTTTTATTAATAGCTGTTTATAAAGAATGAGCTTAGCAGTTATTGTACATACTTACCATTGAAAATATGATGTGCCCCCTGCACACTATTGAAATAGAGTTACCTACAAAGATTTCTATCTATAACCCCATTTAAAAAAAAAACAAACAGATGTTCTTATGCCTTACTAAGAGGACTCTTCTGTTTTCCTCTTGGAGACAAGGTGGGAAGATAGAAACGGGGAGACAGTAATACTTGCGGTTCACACTGTCATGGAGAGAATCTGTGTCATCTTTTTTGTTTCTTCTGAGTCTGCCCAAAAATGAAAGCATATCAGTCAGTATTTTGGATCTCTAGAGTTCAGATGTTATACTTCAATCACCTTCCCACTTCAACCATGTGAGAATAACTACATCAAATTAGGAATAAGCCAGCCATTTAAGGATGATAGAAGCCAAACACTTAATACATACCGAAGACAAAAGTTCTTTAAATCCAAAATTTTCCATGCATGTTAGAAATAAGTAAAACTGGTTTTTAATGAATTTGCACCTTTTGCTTTCTAATCCATGCAGACAGGGTAAACTAGATGTCTTCTCATCCTTCATTCACCCAGCAACTAGGCTGGGACAGCACTTGATGTGGATAGTAGATCAGGAAATGGCTGTTGACTGGCCATTTCACTGCTGCCACAAAGAACACACAATCTGAACTCTCCTGTCTCCTGATAAATACAATACCAGTCTCAAAGAGATATCCCCCTAACTCTTCCCAAATTGGCATTAATGTAAATTATTTCTAATAGAAGTAATTTTAAGTTTGTTTTAGATTTGACTGAAGTTGGTAAATAGCATACAAGCCTTACTAGGTGAGAAACAGAGTTGTCCTGAGTGCGTAAGTCACAAGTCCATAATAAAAACAGTTTAAAAACTAAATTGTCATTAAAGAGAACTAGCATCTGTTTTCAGGTTTTTAGGGTTTCTGTTTTATGGGAAGGAACATTCATAAAATAACAGCTTCACTAATACTAAGAAGTTTTGTCTGAGTAAACAGTGATCAAACCTTCAAAAGTTACTTAAGGTAAATGAGCATTTGAATGCTTATGCTATATGCATTCTATTGTGCCTGGGGATGGTTAACATGGATCTGTGTGCCCCCAAAAAACCCCAAGCAGAACCAAAGCCCACAAAAGCACCTTGCTTTTAAAAACTTCAACAATAGGATCCCATATATCTACAAGTATCCCATCCTGTAGTGAGTTAATGAGAATTTATGGGTTTGTTAAACCAAGCAACAGTCAAACCAAGTGTAAATCCCAAATATCCCAAACCCTTGGTGAAGGTAACAAAGTACATATTCCTGTAGCAATATGACAATACTTTGATATTTGTTCAGGGGCTTTGTGACTGCCTCTCTGACAAAGACATCCTTCTGTCCAGTACTAGGTCTCCTGCTTTTATGTGAAGTTGTGCTTTTTTTCAGAAATGGAGTATTCCCTGCTGTATTGGTTTGAAAACAAACCAGTGGGAGATCACAAGTCAAGATTGAAATTAAAAATAAGTGAAATAAGACAAGGAAAAGCACTGACAAAGTCAGATACACCCTGTTAGGGTGGTGGTAGCAGTCCAACTGAAGTAGTCCAGTTGAAGCGGTGATCCTGTGAAGGTCTAGTCTCCAGCTGAAGGTCCAGTGGTAGCTCTTGTCCTCTGGGAACCCAGTAGACAGGGCTAGCTCAGGCAGTTCCAAGGCCAGGTTATATCCAGGTGGGAATGCTTGGCTCCTCCCTCCTGGGTGGAGCATCCCACAATGGGATGAGATAAGTCCATGAGTCACACGGTGGGTCCCTGATGGCCCATTGCCTGTCATCGGGAGTGGGTCATTAGCAGCTGATAGCAGCTAACGGCTCACAGCTGGTGGTAATAGAATACTTAAACACATCTATATTGCAACCTAGGACACCTGCCCACCATGGGGGGGGGGGGGTGGGGGTGGGGGTGGGGGGGGGAGGAGGGGGAGGGGGAGGGGGAGGGGGAGGGGGAGGGGAGGGGAGGGGAGGGGAGGGGAGGGGGGGTGGGGGTGGGGGTGGGGTGGTGGATCTTGATGATCTGCAAGGTCAAGCCTAACCTAAGCCATTCTAAGATTCTGTAATAAACCTAAAAAAATCAAGTTTCAAGACATTTTATTATAATACATTTATACATCACCCAGTTGAGCTATATTGATCTAACCAGGATAAGGTGGCCCCTTAGTCACTTTCTTTTCCTTTATATCATCCACATTTCAAATGCCACATGCAATGAGGTGAAAAAGGAACACCAGACAACATGACTGTACTAACCTCACTTTATTTGGAGGACCAAGTGAGGCTGTCTGAAAGCTTTACACAAAGACACACCACACACACACACACACACGAAAACTTAACTGTTAATTGACTCCTGGTGAGTTGGCACAGTTGAGAACATAGTTTCACTGTTCTTTACTAGTTTGAAAATATCATAATCTCAGTGGGTCAAATTGTGGTTTTGGTTACAAATATCTGTGTACCATTTGGCCTCTTATGCAGGGGCAGGTATTCCTGATTTGCACTGCTGTGGAATTCTATGAATTCTGTTATTCAGTTACAATACCTTTTAGCCCAGAACAACCTTTGTCCTAGTGACTGAGACCTACTTTTAATGCCTAGGTAGCAGAGTAGGTCATCGAGTGTAAATTAAAGGACTTCAGATTCATACTCTATGAATGATTTAGAGAGATATGAAATTTGTGTACCCTTTACCCGCTAGTGTTTTTTCCATAGATCTACCATTTCCTTTATTAAACATACAAGAGATACCATCAAATCTATTTGCTTGAATTTTAGATTCTAGCCTTTTAAAGCTTTTAAGTCATTCAGCCAGAAGTGATTTCCTTCTGCATGCATGAAGCTTTCCTCGCTAGAATTAGTTTTCTGGAGATACAAAATTTCATGACTGACTTGACCTTGAATTGTTTATCTCTACAGCAAAATTCCTTCTGTAACAAATCTACTAGGCCAAAAAGGCACAGAAGTTAATGCCCTTTTATCCCATTCCGGCTTCTCTTCCTGCCATTGTTACTGACTTCAAATTCTAAAGACGAAGGTGAACTTGAAAAATTGTGTGACCTGAGTGGCACATACTATAGCTTGCAGGCAGCAGTGTCAAGCTCTCATCTCATTCATTCTTCTAATAAAATCTACTAGGTGTTATGGTGTTGTAGTGGGAGAACAGAAGGGAACACAAATGTGTTTTGGGAAATGGTAGAGATAAATTACTAGGGGTTTCTAATTTTGAGCCAAACTTCTGATGCAAAGGATGATCATAGGATGATACAACAGATCTTGATAAGCATCATAGACAGAGGATTTTTTTAATGATCAATCCCTTAATCATGTAAGCATCCTGAAAGCCTTTAAATCATCAGTCAGTGAGCCATGAGGCAAAAGCAGCTACAGCTACAATAAGGTCTGGGAGCTGAGCACTAGGCTGTGCTGGTCTGGAGGTTCCCAAAGACAGGAAGATCCACACAAGAGTTGAAAGACCAACCAGGAAGAGGCAGCTTTCATGATAGAGGCTGATATGATGCAGGCATTGCCACGAGCAATTGTGGTAGATTGCAAAGAGCAGGGGAGTGGTGAACAGAGAGGGCAAACAGGTATAAAAGGTCTTCCCAGACCCTCAGCTGCAGAAAACTCCAGACCCTGGAAGTCGCCCTGAGGCGTGATGGCACAGGTGTGTGCCATGGGTACAGTGCATCCAGATAGATAAGCTTTTTGAGCAGATTGCCATATTGTGTGAAGAGCTCACCAGGCAGCATACTGCTCTCAAATCCGAAAGGGAAATTGATACATGGTATCTGATGATTCAGGCAGAGCAACAGTCCTGCCTTAAGTCCTTGGAAGTGGAAGGCAGGGTAACTTCCAGCCCTGATCTGACAGGCTTGGTTGATTCACAAAACAAAGGAAACTGCATCTCGTCTCTGCTTAGAAGGAAGAGTCTCCCCTTTGTTATTGATGTGTCCCTAAGAAACAGGTATGATGTTCTGGGCCGGGGAGGAGAAGACTCCATGATAAGCAGTCAAGACCAAGTGTTCTCTGTCTTCCTAGCTGGAGACTGGGACCCAGGAAGAAGAAAATGAATTGATCAGGTATGTCAGGCTTTGTGGTGGTTGTCACCCTCTGGGTTTTGTGTTCTACAATCATGGATTCACCTTTGAGAGACCAAGTATATTGACACCAGATGTTGCACACACAACTAAGTTGGGTGAGAGTGTTCTGGGAAGCAGGTTGTCTGGACTTATTAGTGGAGTTATAAACTATATTTAATGCAGGAAATGGAAGTACTTCTGAGTATCAGTAAGCAACCAGCTCACTGGCCATGAACAGCTCTAGAGCCTGTGGGTAAAAATGAAGGACAGCATCCACCTTGCTGTGGCTGGGGTTCGCCACAGGCCGCCTGATCAGGGCAAGCCTTTTGACAGGACTTCTTGCTTCAGATACAGAAATCATTGCACTCGCAGGCTCTCGTCCTGATGGGAGATTTCAACCACCTGCATGTCTGCTGGGAAGGTGGTACAGCTGACTGCAAACCATCCAGGAGACCCTGGAGTGCACTGAGAACAATTTCCTGGTCCAGGTATTGGACAAAGCAACCAGGGAAGCAGTATTACTGGACCTGGTGCTCACCAGTGTGGATGAGCTTGCTAGAGAGATTAAGCCTGGAGGCAGCCTGGGCTGTAGCAACCATGTCCTGGTTAAATCACTGATTTCAAGGAATGTGAGCTTGAAAAAGAGCAGAGTCAGAATCAACCCTGATCTTTAGGATAACGAACTTCCAGATGCTTAAAGAATTAGTGGATGAGATTCCCTCAGAAACTGTCCTTAGGGATAGAGGAACTCACCAGAGCTGTCAGATTTCTGAGGACGCTCCATTGCCATGTTTAAGAAATCAAGCAAGGTAGGCTGGATACCAGCATGGCTCAACAAGGATCTGCTCCTCAAACTGAGGAGTAAGAAGGAAATGCACAGGCAGTAGCACTAGGGACAGATGACCTGGGAAGAGTACAGGGATATGGCTCAGATGTGTAGGGATGGAATAAGGAAAGCTAAGGCACCGAGGGAATGGGACTTGACAAGAATTAAGAATTACCAGAAGGATTTTGTTAATATAGAGGTCAGAAAAGCAATACCAAGGAGAGAAAGGCACAACTCTTTCTCTCCTTGGTAGGGTGAGCAAAGTCCCTCCCACTGCATGTGAAGAGCAGGTTGAGACCACAGGCATAAGTGTATGGGACCTGAGGAGATGGAACCCAGGGCCTTGAAGGAACTGGCTGATGTTGCCCAACAAATTTCCATCATATTTTAAAAGTCATGGCAGTCAGACAAAATCTCCAGTGAATAGAAAACTATTTTTTAAAAGAGGACAAATGAAGATGGTGGGAACTACAGACTGGTGAGTCTCAGGTTGGTGCCTGGGAAGTTCATGGAACTGATCCTCATGGAAGCAATACTAAAGCACATAAAGGGATAGGGAGATCAGAGACAGACAAAACAGCTCCACTAAGGACAAATTGTGCCTGAACAATCTAGTGGCCATGATAGAGAGACCACAACAATTGACAAGAGACAATTGACTGATGTCAATTACCTAGATTTCTGTACGGCCTTTGACACAATCCCACAAAATCTCTATTCTCCAAGTTGAAGGTACATGTGTTTGAAGGGTTGAATTTTTGGTGGACAAGGATTTGGCTGGATAGGTACAGCCAGAGATTTGTAGTCAATGGTTCTATGTCTGTGTATAAATGGCTCTGTCTTGAGACTGGTGTTCGTTAATATCTTTAAAATTGATACAGACAATGAGATCAAGTGCACTCTCAGCAAATTTGCAGGTGACAGGAAGCTGAGTGGTTGGCACAACAGAAGGAAGAAATGCCATCTAGATGTGGACATGTTTGAGAAGCGGACCCTTGAGAACCTCTTGAATCTCAAGAAGTCCAAGTGCAAGATCCTGCACCTGGGTTGGGGCAATCCCAGAACTTGTGAAGCATTGGGACTGCTTCCAACTCTGTATATATACAAGAATCTGAAGCTATTTAAAATTAAACTTGGGTTTTGAAATTTTGCTTTTACATTTACGTGAAGTGTATATCCTCTTTTATAATGAAGGGTAAATTTAATGTAATATAAAATCTCTTGTGAGATGTTTTAAGGTAGTGTTCTACATGTCTGGCAGTGCTCTTAAACTATTCCTCTATTTTATGAAACAAAACTATTAAAACAATATATGACAGCAATGGCTGGTTTAAATAAAGTTTACAAGAGAAATAAAGACTTGGTTGCAAACCTTAAAAATTTGTTTAAGATTCTGCTAATAAAACTTCCTGAAAACAGAGGTTCAATATTTCTAAATGATAGAGAACTCTTTAGACTCTAGTGTAGAATACATCAGTATCTGTCAGCAGAGGACATTTTTTCTCTTAATCTGCATTAAGTCTCTTAACCCCCATTCTTATCAACTTCTTTTTCTCTTAACCCACATAAATTTCTGGGTATCTTCTGTCATCACTCCTAGAAAAAAAATGAACAGGCATATTTTATTCTAGTTTTTTAGCTAGACAGTCAGGAAGAACTTCTGTTTATTTGTTTTGTTGATTTTTGTTTGGATTTTTTTCTCTGGGATAAAGATATTGCATCTTTGGAAATACAGATTCGCTCACATAATATGAATAGGCAAAATGTATGGCTTAAATAGAAAAAGTATCCTCTCTGGAGCAGGCAGTGGTGCACACTTTATGTTTTAACAAGTAAGCAGTTGGACAAGCCTCAAAAGCACTCAATCCAGCGTCGTGGTTTGACCCTGGCCAAATGCCAGGCACCTACGACATCTGCTCTCTCTGCTCTCCCCTGCCACAGCTGTGCAGAAGAGAGGAAAAGAAAAACTGTTAAACACACACACAAGGCTCATACGTTGAGATAAATAACTGGTGGGAGGACGCACTGAGAAAAAGGAGAAAATAGGCTGAAAATTTAAAGTTGCAAAGTGATTTATAACTAACCTAGCCCTAAACAGAGTCAGAGGAGGCAAATGAGAAGTAAAAATAACTTCTTAAGACACCATTTCTTCATTCACCCCCCTCCTTCCTTCCGACCAACAGCTCGGGAGGGAGGCAGGGTATGGGCTTTTTTCTTAGTCAATCTATCACCAAAATTTCTTCTGCCTCAATCACCGTTTCTCCACTCACCCCCCTTCCCTCTTAAGACACCATTTTTTTGCTCACCCCCCTCCCTCCTCCTAACCAACAGTACGAGGGAGGAGGGGCAGGGTAAGGGGGTTTTTCTTTGGTCAGTCCAAAATTTCTTTCACTGTTCAGGGAAGAGGAGTCCTTTACTTAGCCACGGGGTCCCTCCCATGGGAGACAGTCCTCTGTGAACTTCTCTGGCATGGGTCCATCTCACAAGTAGCAGTCCACCCAAACCTGCTGCAACATGAGTCCTCTTGTCCATAAAATGCAGACCACAGACCGAGGCCGTGCTGTTTCCATTTCAGGAGCATCTTTCCTTTTTCTCTGCTGGGACTCACGCAGGATCACAACTTCCTCCAGGCATCCACCTGCTCCTCTGGTGTGGGCACCTCCCTATGGGCTGTGGGTGGATTTCTGCATCCTTGTGGACTCCATGGGCTGCAGGGGGGACCTCCTGCTGCCCCCATGGTCTTCACCATGTCTAGCAGAGAGTTTTCAGCTCCAGCGCCTGGAGCACCTCCTCCCCCACCTTCTGCACTGACCTTGGTGTCTCCAGGTTGTTCTCCCTTCACATATTCTCACCTTCTCCTTCTCCTCTAACAAAAAGAAGCGCATGCTCACTTTGTTTTGATTTCTTCTTAAATGTGTTTTCAACTAACATCTCTAATTGGCCCAGACTTGGCCAGCAGCATTTCCAACATCCGCAGAGCCATCAGGGCCTGGCTCTGCTGGACTGGACATGGTGAAAACATCCAGAACCTTCACAGGACACACAGGAGCCATCTTTGTGCCTCTCCCCACCCTTCAGACCCTTCTTCAGGCCTACCACAACAGCTTTTGAAGGGTTTAAATTTCTCTTAAATGCTAAAGATACCTTGCTGATGTTCTGGGCTAAGCAAAAAGGCAACAGTACAACACTTGACAAGTAAATCTGGTGATTCAAGTGGTATATGCTCTGGATGGATGTGAGCTAGCCCATTCTTTATAGAAGCCTTTGACTCAGATGGATTTCTTAAAGTTACTTAAATGCCAGCAGTTACAATATGACTAATCCTACTCTAGCAAATGCTTACTTTTCTCAGATTGTTTGAGCACTACGATTACTTCAAATTTCTACCTGACTGGGATGCTACAGATATACTCCATGACATTTTTTAGAAATGTCTTGAAAATGTACTAATTATAAACACTTTTGATTTCTTTTTTCTGCAAGTGAATAGGTTTTTTTTTTCACAATAGTAAATTTACAATAACAAAAGTTTTATCAGGTTGAATGAGAACAGAATCTGATTTCTCATTAAATGACATCTGTCAGAAACCTTTGTTTCTTGAGGAAAAGAGTTGAACCTTTAACAATTTGCCATATTTTCCTAAATCAATAAATTACATATGCTTTAGAGCAGGACACAAATACCTGACTAGTGTGTGAATAAAATACCTAAAATACCTGACTAGTGTGTGAATAAACTCTAAGTATGAATTTATTAGTTTTATTGACAGTGAAAAATAATATGTGTGCTATTCAGTAATTTCAAATGGACCAAAAAAATGGAATTTGGTTTTATCTACATAGGAATTATGGGATAATGTGGAAAAATAATGTTTCTGAGCATTTCCTCTTCTGTCTTCTCAGCCAAGGTGGTACTAACACTGAGAATAAGAAAGAGGTGCACTGCAAGTGTGCTGTTGAACACAATAATATTTTCAGCACCATGTTGTAAGTTATCCAATATTTATGACAAACTATTCCACAAATCTCTGACAAGATATTTCAGTAAAAGGACTTTTTTATAATAGGCTCTTCATTACTAAGAAGTGTATGTGCACATATACTTCTATTGAAATAGAAGCAATTGAAATAACTATTGAAATAACAACTCACAGAAAGCTAATAGGCCAGATTGCAGTATCATTCCTGTGGTGAAGATAGTGATGGGGAACCCAGCATCTGCAGAACTAATAATTTAGCACAGCAAATTACTATACCTGACTGTGTAACAATGTGGATAGAATACCATTTCTCAGCAGCAGCTTTTTCACTATAAATAAGCAGACTGCATCATAAAATAGAACCTCTTTATGAAATATATATATTTTGATTCTTTTTCTTATGTTGTCTCTTTGTCAGTTTATTTGTTTGAGTGTGTTCTGAGTTGCAATTCCTTTTTTCTTTATATTCATCAGAGATTTTCAGTCTCAAAGTGATGACTTTACAATCATTTGGTATAACCAGTAGAAACAAGAAGAAACACGTTTTAAAGGTTTTCTAAACTCTAAAAATGTTTCAGCCAACATATCATATTTAGTGTGCAAATGCATTATGGTAGCATCTAGGTGGAGTGTTGGATGCAGGGAAGGCAGAGAACCAAAGATCATCCGCAGGACAAATAATTTGGTACAGTAAATTAATATACTTGGCTCTGAAACTGCATACAGAAAGCCATTTCTCAATAGCAGTGTTCTTGGGATACACAAGCAGCTTCCAACCACCATTTCAAAAAAGTTGAACTGATGAGTGTTGCAACACTAGCAAGAGGTCACGCATGCATTTTTTTTGTTTGATGGAAAGACTGGGTTTTATAAGGTACCTTGTAACAAAGTTTAGAGTAGATCCAGAAGGAGATCTTTAAACATCCCTGTGTGAACTGGGATATCATATCCACAAAGAACATGGATCCACCAGATCTCTATGCCATTCATCAAAGGAGCAATATGTATCTGTGAAATATTTGATCTTCTTTTCCTATGATTCTGCACATACTTGCTTTGGCAAATGCTTATTGAGATTTAGAAGGCCAAGAACTACTAGCAATGTCATTCTGCTCTATGCATTAATGTAGAATGTAGTTAAAATGTTAATTAACAAAACTTCTTTAAACAAAAACAATCTTCAAGAAGTGTTTTTCTCCATGCCTTAGCTACTGTGTCTTTCTTATTTTCCTCTATTACTTAAAAACAAATGGGTGTCCTGAGTAAAAACTTAGAAGACTAATAAATCTCCAAACTGCAGTCACCATTTTCTAGGCAACTCATCTACTCTCACAGTGTGCAAGAAGGAATCTCTGTTTCCTCAGCCTTGTACACTATAACTAGAAAAAGAAGCTGTTGTAAGGCCTTCAATTATTTAGAAGAGTGTATGTAGCGCCTTAAGAAGTTATTAGAGATTTGAAGGAGAAAGAATATTGAGTGGAGAAAGAAATAAAAAAATCAATGAGTAAGACGACTGATGAATTCTTTTGCTGTGTACCAAGTGACTTTTTTTTCCTGCTATTTTCCTATAAGAACATATAATTAAGTGGGAAGGAAACAAATAGTGTTTCTATTAATTGATGAAAATGCTTCACATGTTAGATTCTAATGCCTTAATCTTCCTCTAGGCTGCTAAAGGGGATTAAGATCATCCAATGTTACTACTTTTCTCAAAGAGAACAGGAAAGATAATACATAAATTTACATTAAATGCTCGCTCAGGCAGTTGCAGCAAGCATGGATGCAGTTTTTCCTCTACTTCATGATACTGTTGATTGTTTCTGTTCTGTGGACTCAGAAATCCTGCCAAAAATAATACAGTTTGGGAAGTATATTGGTAAAAGCAGAATTTACACAACCCTAGTCATGACAGTCATTATAGAAGTCTGTTGCATATTAAGAGTTTAAAAATTACTTCCTGAATTATGAAGGAAATACAATTCTTAGTTCAAATTTGACTTAAAAGACATGGTTAGTACACAGCTGAAGGTATACCAATAAAAAAAAAAATCACAACAAATCTAAGTGCAAAAAAAGATACAGTTGAAATATATGCAAAACTACCTGAAAACCTCAACTCTCCTTATAGACAAAATTAGAAGTTAAGGTAAATTATAAATGTGCTATGGGTTTATTTCTAAATTTGTTAACTCTTTGTGTAGCACTATGAATATACAACAAATGTCACAGTTCTTATGGAGGAAAGTGAAAGGAAACATGTCTTTGTTTTTTGAGCCAAATGTAATTCTTTCCAAAATCAGAAAATTCCCAGTTTGCCATGAACAATATAATGACACTTAACAGACACAGGAATACAGAAAAACGGTGACATAGATTTAAGTTTTGCCAGAAACAAACTATACCCAGCTTCTTTTTTCTCAAGGGTTAAGAGATGTTCAGGGTTTCTGCAGTACATCTGGCATCATTAAAAGTATATGTGGCATGAACTCTCAACTGGATATGAACCCTCAACTCTCAAAATGTTAGGTTGTCTTTTTTATCTCTCAGAAGCATGTTGAAGAAGTACAAGCCATCCTAACTATGCTGGCTTGCTTGTGTACATCAAAAAGAGTGAAGGTACAGAGCATTACTAAACCTATAATTACTGTTAATATTGCTTCAGGTGTTCTATTGGGCTTTCAGATCTATGTAGTCATGTAATGGGGCAAATACTCATCTTTTTAGCCAGACATTACTACATAACTATTACTGATGGGATGAAACTGATAAGACTCATGAGCCAGAGCACGAGGTAATGAAAATACATTAATCCCAGAATTTTTTAAGAAAAGAAGTGTAGCTTGCAGTTTTCACAAATTCAATATCCGTTATTATTCCACCACTAGAAGTTCTTCTGAAGCATTTATTTTTATTTGCTAGTAGTTGTTGTTATTATTACCAGAAACGTATGCATTCAAAACTTACTCCTGCAGAGAAAATTGTGCTTCACGGCTTGGGGTTTTTTTGTTTTTGTTTGTTTGGTTTTTGTTGTAACTTACTGCTGTGCAACATGCTCCTGATAGTTTAATGCTGCACCTGTACCATCAAAAGTTAGCCATAGTTGAGCTGCTTGGAAACTAAAGTCAGAAGACAGCTGACATTCAGTCTTATTCACTGGGGCACAGCTAGAAAAGAAGTGGTTTAGGTGAGGTTAACTCTTTGAATACTTGGCATTTTCAGGAAGAACAAACAAACAACTGTTATTTGAGCAATGAGATTGTTTAAAAGTCATGTTTGCATTCAAAATTTAAAAAAAAAGTGATAAGCTGTTACTTCTACAGAGAAAATACCACTCACATTTTAGAAAGCTAGTGGGATTTACCCTCCTCACAATGCTCTTTTTTAAAAAATCATAATGGTTTACAGACTTTACCTTGTAATTTATGAACCTTTCAGCTAAACTACAGTATATAGAATATTTTCCTTCCTACCCCAGTTTAATTAATAATACAAACCATAAATTAAACCAAAACAAAGTTTCCACAAGTCTTTTAATCCATAGGAATCTTCTAAATGGCAGCTTTTTCCTCCCTCTCCCTCTCTTAATCATAATTGACCTTCAGGAACTGCTGAGCTCTTCATAGGAACTGTAAAAGGATAGGTCATTCTTTGTGGTATACATTTCAAGGCAGGGGAGGATGAGGGGTAATACATCAGAGTAATTTAGCATCAGATTATATGGTTTAGTAGTTGCCCACGTGTGATGGCTCCTTGATATGCAAAGAATAAGGTCTATTATTGCATATAGTTTTACTTTCTGTTTTATTTTCTAGTGTTTAAGCTGAATCACAAATTTACACAGTAAGCACACTTAATATAAGAACACTACTTCTCTTCTGATGAGGGAAGGCATGGGAATACCAAACATTGTGGTGAAAGGTAGATGAAATGTACAAAGGGAGGACTAAACATCTTTGAAGTGTCATCAATATCATTTTAGGCTGTGAGTGCTATGGGAGTATAAATTCAAGGGTACCAATAGGACTACAGTATAATATTCTGATGTAATTAGCAATACCCAGGTTCTGTTTCAGAGAGCAGTTAGAACTTACATTAAAAACCTAATATTCTGCAAAGCTAACTCTTCTGAAGTAGAAAAGTGTGGGCTAATTCTCTATTTTCTTTTGAGAATGCTATTGGGAGAAAAAAACCCAAGTTATTGGAAGAGCAATTATGTATTTCTGCTAGTTTTGCTGGGAGAGAGTTAATTTTCTTCACAGTGGGTGGTATGGGGCTGTGTTTTGTATTTGTGATAGAAGCAGTGTTGATAACACAGGGATGTTTTTGTTACTGCTGAGCAGCACTTACACAGAGTCAAGGGCTTTTCTTCTCACATCACCCCAACAGTGAGTAAGCTGGGGGTGCACAAGGAGTTGTGAGGGGACACAGCTGGGACAGGTGACCCTGACTGACCAGAAGAATATTCCATACCATATGGCTTCATGCTTACAGGGGGACAAAGGAAGAAGGGGGACATTTCGAGTCATGATGTTTGTCTTACTAAGTCACGAGTGATGCCATGTCTTGCTGTCACGTGTGATAGAGCCATGCCTTCCTGGGAATAGCTGAACACTTGATGGCCCATAAGAAATGGTGAATTAATGTTTTGTTTTACTTTGCTTGAATGTATGGCTTTTGCTTTACCTATTTAACTGCTTTTATGTCAAGCTGTGAGCTTTTCAGTGTTTATTTTTCCAATTCTTTCCCTGATCCTGCTGATGGGTTGAGAGGTTGTGTGGTATTTAGTTACTGGCTGGGGTTAAAACCACAACAGCATTACTGACAATGGCAATGCTGTGGGTTTGATGACAGAAAACTCAGCAAGACAAGAAAGTTAAGAATGGATGGAACATTAGCATAGGAGAGCAGGAGGGATAAAACAGTGTAATGTATTGAGAACATCTGAGAGGCATATATGTTTTTAAATTTTTTTCTCTGCTTGTCTTGCTTATTCACATAGGGCATGTGCGCGCACACACACACACACACACACACACACACACACACACACACACACACACACGGCTTAGTGTATTTCTCTTCTTTGGTATTTTCCTTTCTTACTCCACTAATCTGAGAATGTGAGGTAGGTGGGAAGACGGAAAACTGAAAGAGTGATGGTGCCATATAGGACTGTTAAATCATGAGCTGGGAGACATGGGGTTTTTCTATATTACATTTTTATGACAGGTCTCAAAAGGGCAAGTTCACTGCCCATGACTGCAATTATGGGCAGTGTTTACTTCTGGAAACCACCCAATGCTGTGTGCTGAATACTCATAATGGCTCTGTGTACTTGCTTTGTCTGCAAGCTAGTCCCGTGGCTGAAGGGCAGGTGTCCTGCAGAGTGTCTTGTACTACAGACTGTTCTTGAACCTGTTACATCATGCAGATACAAAGTCTGAGTCTTAATGAGATACACCAAGAATGATGCTAGTTTTAACAAAACACATATGGACTTGGAAATTGGTGTAGAACATGACACAATTTTTTCAGACTTGAGCTACTGATTCTCATTGAATAGGGCTAGTATGAATATTTTGTGTGGACATATATATCTCAAACTGTAGATGAAATCTGTATGCATTGTATCAAAATGTCTCTTTTTTTTTTTTTTAATTTTTCTCTCTCTGTGAAAGAAAATATTTCCCCTAAACTAAACAAGTAAAAAGACCCAGGAATAACTTGATATGTATTAACAAGACAGTATGATCTAGAATATTTTAACTGCAACAGTCCAGAACTTGAATTATAATACTTTATTGGTAGATTTTTATCAGGGCTGAGAAGAGCTTATCTCTGGAAAACCTGACAAATGGTAACACCCACCCTGTTTTGGGTGTGATTACTGATGTAATGAATGCCTTGTATGTAAAAGAAAACTGTTTGAGATGTAGTGGCAAAAATATAAAGAATGGAAAAATGAATCTATTTCTCTCTTTCCTTGGGGTTAGGTAGCAATTTTGGTAATGAATCATCTTCAAGAGTAGCATGGCAGGAAGAACATCTCAAAAGACAAATGAAAAGGAAAGGCAGTCAATTGAAAACTGCTGTTTTTTTAATTAAATACTAACTCACGTCAGCATTAACTCTTCCAAGACATACCTAGAAGAGCTATAAGCAGTAATGTAAGCTATAGTTGCTGAAGTCTGCACAAGTTCTGATGTCAGACAAATCTTGCAGAGTAGAAGTGTGGCATTCAGTTTTCTGCGTCCAACAAATAATCAGGCTATGAGAGGATTTCTTTGACAACTGCTTTGGACAAGCTCAGATAGTTACTAAATTGAAAATAACCACAAGGTTTCCTATCTGAATGAGCATGTTCACCAATGAGAATCCTGGCTTGAGCCTGACAGAATGATAATGGCTTTAAGGAGTCCAAAAACAGATGAAAAATTAGAAGACAGAAAGTAATAAGGATAGCAGAATGGTTGCAGATGATTTAGAAAATAATAATGAAGTAGTTGATCACGGAGTTTTAATTAATGTTAAGTAGATAGTCTATTTCATGCCATGATTGTTGTTTCTCCCTGACAATCTCCCTGATGACAGTATTTCTTCTGGGATTTTTGTGTGCATCTGTTTCAAGTTGACATGACCAAAAAAGCAGTGTCACTTATAAGAACAAAACATTGTTTCAACGATTTTTCTGATTGCTATCATGATTCTACAAAACTTCTGAGCTTGTGAATGATATTTTTAAGTAGGCCTTACTCATTATATTTCAGGCAGTCAAGAGCATAGACTTTTTTTTTTTAATTTTAGTAGGTTAACGTGAATCCTGGGAACAGATTAATATTTTGCTCCATGTGTATTAATCTGTTTGGAAATGGGACTGATATAAAGTTTGGCCTTAAAAAGACATAAATCTGTACTACAGATAGGGCATAGAATTCAGAAGGTCAGCCCAAACTTGTTATCTTAAGTCTACGTTTTATCTGAAAGCACAAGATACTGTATAAAAATTAAATATAAAAATTATATTTTTTCATCAATAATTCATGAAGGTGCAGACCCATGTAAAGAATATAAAAGAAAGGAAATAATAATACCATCTTAAAATGGAGTTATGGCTTGCAAAATTTTCTTTTGCTTCTTTTGGCTATGAGATTGTGAGATACATTTACTGGCTAAATATTCTTCTTGACTATTAAAATGTTGAGAATTTAGATTCACTCAAATACATTTTGTGACTAAAAATGTTCTTATGAATCTTCAACAGGGGGCTATATATAGGTCAAGGAATTGTTTTCATCTAGAAAGCTGTATGCTTTTAATTGTAGGGGCATTTGGAGTCGGGGGGAGGAGAGTGCGACATATAAGGAAATGGACCTTATCTTAAAACTTTTTGTCTGAATTGAAGGTAGGGAATCAACAAAACCTTTTTACCTTCACCTCTACAATGCAATTCATTGTGTAGAAAGCACTAGCAGTAGCAGTTATGTTTCATTATGTTGGGATATATGAAAGCATACCAAAAGTGGGGCAAGGAAAGTTGCTAGGTATTTCAGGACTGGCTGGGCAGGGAGGTGAGAACCCATGATGAAGTCACACTACAGGGGATGGTTATGCCTTGCGGCTGTGCCTAAGGCTATAGTGCTTGGAACACTGCTTAAAGGGTCAGTGTGCAATTTAAACAGCAAAAAAACCCTCCCAGATTTACCTTGTCTCAGTTTTATTTTTAAACTCTGTCAAAACCCACAGTGTAGAATTTTTTTACTGAGACAAGGGTTCATTTTTCCTTTTCTCTTCTTTAGTACTGAATTTTTAGAAATCAGCCAGGCTGCAGCTAAGTTGCTGGAACAGTAAATGATATTATCTTAGATGACACAATTTTTATTGTAAATGACATTTCTCTCTCTCCCTCTCTTCCTCTAATTTTTGTAAATACAGCAGTTTTGGATTTTATTCGTGGACTTGCATTTTATTTATTTATTTTAAAATACTGTTGGCTGGGATTTTTGGTTTATTTGATTTTCTTTTGCTTTTTTAACCACACACTTGAACAAAAAGGAAAAAGTATGAAAAGGATATCATAAACACTAAAAATTCAGTATTTTAATTACCTTCAGTTCTGAGAGCAGGATTTTAAGATTGTTCTGCTTAGGCTAAATGCAGAGCTACAAAGCACCAGGAAAACAGAAAGGAGAGAGTTTCCAGGTTAAGGATGTTCACAGCATGGTATCCTATAAAAGTAAAGACAAAGTAAAGCTTCTGGTTTGGACCCCTTATGTAGTCCGATGTACACAGCGCCTAAGATACATAACTGTTCCTTTTATGTGCACACATATTGAAGGAGATTTGGATGCTTGAAAGGAACTTCCCTGTGCCAAAAGGGAAGATGTGCTAGAGTCACTAGTTTTCCTCAATTTTTTATCCTGCACACAAAGCATAGGTCAGTGTAGTTTGTGTTGGATACAGCACTTTTACCTTCAAGAAAGAGTACTATTCAGTAAAGACCCATATAAATCACTACTACCAATAATTTGGAAATGACCATTCACATTTATTTCTAGCAATCTAAAAGCAGCAGAAAGAAAAACCCATCAGACTGAAATGTTGATAATGAAAATAGTCTTATGGATAAAATAAAAAATTAGACTGCCTTCAGCAGCATACAAAACCAAATATAAAACACAGTGCAAAAATTATGAAACTCTTGTCATGACGGCTATCAGGACATCAGGTGGATAAAAAGCAATGACATAAATGAAAATGGAACTTAAATGAAAATTCCAATGGGAAAAGATGCAATAAATGCCATCATGGAGATAATGCTATAACCATTACAGCTCACAGATTCAATAGCTGGTGTGATTATTTTGCAATGATGAAGAGTGAAGTAGCATTGGGTACTGTATGATTGCAGGACACTCCACTTTCTCAAAGACTGGCAGAAAATGAATGCTGATAGAATTTGGGCCCTCCTTTCCTATTTTGACTACTTTCCAATTTCTCTACTAATTACTCACAAGAGATGACATGCTGAAGACATTTGTTACTTGGTGTTAAAAATTATTTTTTAACAGAATTCTATGGTCTCAGTATATGCATATGGTGTATATGCAGACACTTCTGTGCATTTGTTTCATAGTTATCAGAGACTGTCATAATCTCAAGTCGGAGACTTAATTTGCTCTTTCCAGTCTTACATAGAAAGAAAAACCTAAATGGAAATTTGCCAGTTGTTCAGATCTGTAAGGAACCTCCATACTGCGAAAGGGTGGTATAACCTGGAGAAACAAGAAAAACTGGATTACCTTGAAAAAAATTATATTAATTTGTCAGCAGCTCAGAGAGACACAGAACTCAATTACTTGAGAGAGCTCAGGGTGCACTCTCAAAAATTTGTGGAGCATTTTGTATTTGCAAAATATTATCTTCCTTCAAGTACTGAGATAGTTTCAGAGGTGGCCCTGTGACTCTTGAAAGCTGAAGATTTACATAAAGTCTGAGACTTACTAAAATCTGGAAAGATTAAGTCTAATTCTGAAAAACAGTGAAGTGGTTTTAAAAAATGAACCCTTACTGGGCTACATATAGAGGATGTTAGGATTCTGTAATTATATCCATTTTCTCTTTTTCTCACCTTCCCACTGAGCTCCACAGTAGTCCTCTTTGTATGTTCACCGCCAATCTGAGCAACATGTAGAGAAAACAACCTGTTTGCTTCCAAAATAACAAAACATATTATTAGCTAATCCATGAGGGAAAAAGTTGCACAGCTGCTTACTGTATTGAATCTGTTTCAGCTTTTACAACGTTCTGTTATCTCTTGTGGGGTGCATTAAAAGAAAATTAAAAAAAAAACCAACCAAACAAAAAAACCACAAAAAAAATCAAACAAAATAAAAACAAAACAAAACTCCCCTAACCTAACACAAACAACCAAAACAAAAACCTCTCCCAAAACCCCTAAGAAAACCAATCTGCTGTGCTTCTGTGTGTTTTGCCTAGGCTTGTTTTGCTGGTTCACTCTAGATTCTGTTTGTCTAAGAGAATGTAGAGGTGACTGAAAAAAAAGTGGCTTTTTTTTTCTATATACTGCTGTCCATTAGCCTATGAAATAGAGTATGGTTTACATAGATAAAAGAAAAAATGGCCTCTGTGCTACTTTGAATGCAACTTTGAACATAAACCATAACCTCATGGGAAAACTAATATGACATTTCTAACCTCTTACACAGCAACTAAATTAAGGAACATCAGCTGCCTACAAAAAAAAAGGAATAAGAAGGATGTATTTTGTGCTAGAGAAGATTTTGCTGAGTTTGAACAATTTCTGCTTTTGTATGGCTTGTGGAATTTCACTGACAGTATGAGGCAATATCATGTTAGGTACTGGGCAAATTAAATGCACTATGGCCATGTTTCAGCAATAATCAGTGGGAATACTGAGGACTCAGTGATTGTGAGAAGTAACAACATAATTCTAAAAGCAGAAATACAAATATAAGGAATGATTTAATTAGTCAGTTGATGCCTAAATCAGGCTACCTGAAACAGAGAACTAGACAAAAATAGGAGTATAAAAAGCAGACAAATTTATTCAAGGCCTTCAAGGTACATTTGGGCAAGCAAAGTCCTCCTCGAGGTACTACACCGAAAATGGATGCAGGGTCACGAGCCCTTCACCTTTTATAAGTTTTGTCGTATTAGCATATTGGTCCCTAATTCTCCAATCACACCCTTAGGCAATGATGTTAACCACCCCAGGCCTGCTCCCCAGATTTCACTGTTGTTTTTGGGCCCTAGAGCAATGAATGTGTCCTTGGATTTTCTATTCAGAGGGATTGTTTTGGCTAAAGGTGCTGGGAAACAGAGTTTTTAGCATTTTATAAGAAGCACAGAACTACACCAAGTTACAGATACATGAAGAGGAAAAACTAGAAATTATTAAGGCATCAAATAAAAAGAGCCATTGTTTCAGTTATTTACTAGTATTTAATATTTTTACATAACTTCTTGTACATTACCTGAAAAACTGCATTACATGCATGCATGTGTTGCTATAGTGCTATAGTATAAAACTAACTAATCTGTTAATCTACATGAAGAGAACTGTGTTTCAATGGCACTGCCAATAGCAGGGAAAGCCAGGTGGTCTTGCACCACTGGAGTGCTATTTTGAACAGTCATTAAAAATATTGAGGTTGCAACAGAAAAAACCACAGGGTTGACAGTTTTTGAGGAGAGAACTTTTGTGTAAATTGTGTGGACATAGAGGATCTAAGAACAAACTGCAAACCAGGCCTAGAAAACACACACAGAAGCTCAGCAGGTGATTTGAAAAGCCAACTGCAATAGATCATATGTCACCATAGAAGCTAAATCAGATTCAGTGGAGTAGAGCAAGACTTACTTCTCCCATATGGATATTTCAATATTATGTCTGGTTATTTTCAATGCAAGCAATTTGTTTTCTCCCCACAGCTTTGCTGTGACTGTATAAATGCTGCTATTATGGAGTAGAGTGATAAACAGAAGATGGACAAGCCAAGACTGGACATTACATGGAGAATACCACCTTTTTACACAAAGGACATTTAACTGTTGACAAACCTCACTGGAAGTTTTTTTTAGTAGATACACTGTTTTAACCTACCTCCTCTGCTATAGCTTGCTACTGGTACCTCATGAGAAAAACAGGCCAGATGGAAAGCTGAGATCAAACTGGGAAAAAAGAAGGGAAGTGATGCTAAAATTAAAGCTTTCAGGATGCACCATAAGAAGAGTTTTCTTGGAAAAAACCCTAGTGGTTTCTTAATTTGATTCAGCCCAAGAGCCTAAATGTCACATTATTAGTTACCCTGATTAAGGCTGGAAATACTGTGCCAATTTTTCAAATTCAAATCAAGCTGAATCCACATGAAACATTATACTGAATTCAAATGAATAATTACAATGTTCCTATAAGAAATACTATCATCCTCCTATAAATGCTTATATATTTATATATTTATTTTGGTCTTGCTGAAGGATTAAATTGAATTTCTAGTTACTCAAATAACATACAGTGATAAGATCATGCTATTAAGAATCAGTAAATGTGTATGTAGAAACTGCATCTTGGAGTTATCTGATGTGAGCAAGGATACAGTCTATTTTTAGAAACTCAGTGTATTACTGTAAAATTAGCATGTCTGCTATAGTCTCACTCACTGATTCATTTATTTCATGGATTAGAAGTTACTGACTAGAGGTCAAAGTTGTATGGGCAAACAGACATGTTCTATAGTGTTAAAACTGTAACAGTCATGAAATGTTCATTCCATCCTCAAAGTTGTGCAGTATTGAGCTAATTGCAGAATTGCTAATGCTTTAAAGGTAAATGAAATTGCCTTTTGCTCCCTACTAGTTCATTCTCATGATACTAGGGAATCAGAAGTTAAGAGATAACTTGTCAGAAACTGCTCACCACACAATATATCTACTGACTTAGCATTCATTGTGTTTGCCAAACAAGGACTGTGATACTCTGGAACTTCCACACTGGCAAAAAACCCCCAAATTTGTTGTTCTGGCCTTTGGATGGAGAGAAGGTCAGTGAAAAAGACCTTCTGCAAAGACCCCTCCATAAACAGAACTACACAGGCGCAAGGATATAAAAATGACTTTTGAACTCACTATAATACAAAGCCGGGATAGGTTATGTATAAGCGTATTGGGAAACTCTATGAAGTTGTAACATGTAACCACATATATACTGAGCTATATGGGACTGATGGCACGTGTGTCTTTGGAGGGCTACCTCCCACGTGCCTGCCGCTGCAATAAACATACCAGCTTTACAACTCAAAATTATATAGGTTGTGAAGTTTTGTCTCTTTCTTAAATCACTCAGAGTCAAAAGAGTTAAAGTTAGACTCTGAGTTAAACTTCAGAAGAAATTAGGCATGATGAGTTGAGAAAATGCTGCCACGATGTTAGAAATTCACATACCATCGGCAACATCATTATTTCTAAGGAAAGGGAACTGGGTCTACTTTCTTCTTTAATTCTTGTGTATCAGAACTGAATCCTTAAAAGAATTGTAGTATTTACTGCTTTTTTGTATGCCCAGAAACATGCGTATCTCATAAAAATTAGTGTTTTAAAAGATGCATAGAGCTGTGTTTGCTCTACCCATCACCTCTCACCCGTGGTGCCCATCATGGCTCCTGCCTGGCTATACTGCAGGGACGGTGATTGTGAAAACCTTGTTAAAGACATTCTACCACTGAAACAAATTTGATTCAGCCAGCAGCACTTTTGTGTTCGAGGACTAAAATAAGACGGGTCTTTTCTTAAGGTGAATTGACACCTGTGATAGCAGGTGGCTTTTTTCCCCTTCCCTAGCAAAAGCTTTCCTTTAGGATTGAAAAGAACAAAGGACCTCTCAAACCACCGTTTGTTCTGTTTTTGTGTGTAGTTCCAACAGTACGTATTTTGTTCCCTGAATATGGCAAAAGAAGCCGGGTGTGTCCTTCAGGCAGAAATCCTCTCTCGCATTTGACATATTTCAGTGTCCGAACGCACTGCTTCTATAAAAGAAGAACGGGAGAGCACAGAAGCAAGGAATTTTAATCAGCGGGGCGAATCTTTAAGTACTATTTCCAGGCTACCTCCACGTGGAGAGAAAGGATGATGTAATGCTGTGGTGAAACAAGAAGGGAAGGGCCAGGGGCGGGCGGTGCCGGCGGCCCGGGGCCGAAGCGGGGCATTGCCGGGCCGGGCCGCGCCACAGCCCTCGGGGAGCCCTCAGGGAGCCCTCACGGCCCGCAGCGCCGCGGGCACCGCGCCCCGCCCGCCTCACGCCGTATCGCGCCGGACCGCCAGGTGGCGCCCCCGCGCTGGGAATCACCCTGGGCGGGCCCGGGGGCCCCACACCGCCCGGCAGCGAGTGTCCGCCCGGCAGCGAGTGTCCGCCCGGCAGCGAGTGTCCGCCCGGCAGTGACCGCCCGGCAGTGACCGCGCGGGAATGCCCGCCCCAGCCCGGCCTGTCCCTGCTGCAGCTCAGCTGCCTGTGCCTGTGAGTGCACCGCTGCTCCTGTAAACACGGCCTGGCTGTGACTGTGATACCCTGTGCTCAGGGAACCAGAGCGCTCCACCGCTGCTAGGAAAATTTTCTCCTGGTGGGTATGTTACGCTATACAGCATTGCAGAAAATATGGGGCTAAAAAAGACCGTTAAAAGAGGCAAATAGGTACAAGGCTGTGTAAAGATTTTATGTTATCTCCCCTAGCTCTTAACTGAGAGCTCCCGCTCTGCTCGGCTCTCATGAGACTGCGCCCGGAGCACTATCACCAGGTCTGGAGTCCTCAGCACAGGGAAGATGTTGGAGCTAGTCTAGAGGGGGGCAAAAATTGATCAGAGGGCTGGAACAGATCTCCTATGAGCAAAGGTTGAGAGAGCTGGTGTTTTGCCTAGAGAAGGCTTTTGGGGCCTTCTAAAAGGGAATTATAAGAAAGATTGGGTCAAACTTAGTTTGCCTGTAGCAGTAGGAGAATGAGGTCATAGTTTTAAGCTACAGCAGGGTATAAATAGAGAATTCTTTCATGACGAGTGTGGTAAAATACTGGTACAGGTTGCCTAGGGAGGTGGCAGATATCCCATCCCTGCTAGCATTCAAGGTCAGGTCAGACAGTGCTCAGAGTTATCTGATCCAGTTGAGGATGTCCCTGCCCATTGCAGAAAGTGGTTGGGTTAGATGACCTTTAATGTTCACTTTCAAACCAAACTTTTCAGTGGTTCAATGGTTCTGTGACTGTGCTTCCACTTCACAAGAGTCCAAGAAATAGACTTCAGTCTGTCTTACAGGAGGCATCTAGTGTGTGTCACTTTTCAGAAACTGTAGCTGCCAGCTGAAGGAAGCTACTAAAAGTAGTTATGTCAGCTGGTAGTATAAAACCAATTATGGATAACTTTACACCATATTTCAGGTAATGTTATAAGAGACAGGTGTTTACAATTACCATGACATTTTCATAGAACTTTATTTCAACAAGATCTTTCCTTTCTCTCTCCACCACAAAGGAGTTACCTGCTGTGTCTATGACATCTCTGTATGGACTGGCTATCCAATTTCTAGCAACAGACCAAATGAAAAACCTGCTGTGTGTTTTTCTGGGAGTGTCATACTTTCATAATAGGGTAAAGAAAAAGAAGAGAAACAGCTCATACATGCAGAATACGCAACAGAAATAAAGTGGTCTGAGCTAATTTACTTTCTGTAGGCATGTCATTCTGGCATGTTTCAGTCTCCTAAAATAACCAAGTTGTTGACAATATTTTTGGTTTAGGGAGAGAAGGAACCTATTTCCATTCTCTTCTAGACAAATTAAGGGACAACACTTGTGCACATATTTAGGGTATGTTATCTGCACCTGGAAGAGTTTTCCACTGTTAATGCCTGTTGCACATTCTCTGCTTTGTTGTGCTAAATATGGATACATAAGAGTTAAGCATAGATGTATCCAGAGTGAGCCCTCCAGGAAAAACCAACCAACCGACCCCTCAATTAGAAGAAACCACAAAAACAAGATTAAAATTTTCAAACATAAATTGTTTGTGAGATGTAAGTGAAAATAGACAGAATTATGTATAACAGGAACACCTAGTAAGTATACAAAATATCTATGATATTAATATTATCTAGAACTTTAGTTAATCATACAGAGATATGAATATGTATTTAGGGATTCTGAGCTCTGTGGATATTGTTAATGGGCAGCTTCAGTGGGGTGCATGTCTCATCACAGGACACAAAATTCACACTTGGGAATTCTATTGCCTCTTTCCATCCGTTTGTGGTTTACAGGCTATAGGAGAGTACTGGGTAGTATAACAAGTGGTTAAAGGGCACTTGGGACATAAACAGTTTAATAACCTGAATGATCAATTTTAATTAATGCTTATCCTGCCTATGACGGCAACCTGATTGGAATATGTTCTTAATGGAAAAATTCCTGTGTCTTTGTTTTAACAATATTGTTTACAGCATTGATTCATACCTTTAATCTTCTGCTCTTCCTTGTATTTACTTGCTCATTTTTTATTCTGGATTCTTCCTTTTTCACTGCAGTCGTCTCTGGTTTTTCACATTCACCCACATCATCTTCAGCTCTCTGACATTTCAGTCTGTTGATGCACACAAACATTCTGCCAAAACAAGTTAGCTAGAAACAGGGCCATCCTTAGTGACTGCTCCACTTTCAGCACCACATTGTACCGACTGTGATTGACAGAGCTCATCCTGTCAAACCTAATAGTTCCTAAGTGGTGACTAACTGGACTAGAGATACATGGATGGGGGTTGATGGACACCTAACTTTTCACTGCACTAATCCCACCTAGGTACAGAGCCTTTACTCTTCCAGGAATGCCGCACTGGATGATTTACTATGGTTTTCTAATTATTGTGGTGGTGTGGTTGTTCATTTTGCCTCTGCTCACCTCAGCTATGAGATCTGCTGAGTCTCACCCTGAGGCAATATAAAATGTGGAAGCTGCTTGAAGACAAGAGGAATGGAAGCAAAACATCTGAAATACAACTGCCAAAAGTCTGATACTTTGTCTAAACACTATGAAATGGCAACTCAAGTTACGGAGCTTAGGAAGTAAGTTCTGGACTTACGTTCCAAGAACACATGAGGATTTTTTAACGAACATTACATCATGCTTTTAGTCTTCCTCTTCTTTGTCTGCTTTGTCCTACCATACTCTAATTATCCAGACCATAACAATCCAAACTCTTATAATGCCCCTTTTTTCACTGTTTATTTCTGTTTGCATATTCCAAAAAGTAAAAGAATAATTTTGAGAATTTTATTAGCTTTAATCTGTCTGTATAAATCACTGTAAGAGTTCCTTTATATTTGAGTTTATTGTGTTTATTATGTCTGTGGATACATTTTGTCCCCCACAACATAACTGTTTAAGCAGAATTGTGTGTTACAAGATGACAGGTAGCATACAAAGCTCTTGCACAGTGCCAGAATACCTGAATGTGCTATATGCCCAGATTATGGCATAAAGGAGGATCTGGAACTAGCATTTTTTTTTCTCACTCAGAAAGAATCTATTTAAAAAATATCTTTCACTATGAAATCTCTAGAATAAAACTCAGAAGATGTAATGAAGTTTAAATTTCTTGCACGGCAACAGCCTTGTGGTCCACTTTGAGTTTTTTTGTATTATAGCTTTGATTAAGATCAGGCATATATCCTCAACATAACAATTGCTATTCTGTGGTTGCTATCCAAAGGTTGTCAAATCTTTGTTCTTAAAGTGCACAAAATAAATACTTCTCAGATGAATATGAGAGAAATTTTTAGATAAATGGAGTTGGGCAGGCACTTCAAGAGTGCACATAAAGCAGTTCAACTTGTAATTGGCTTAAATCCCTGGTTCTCTGAGACATTTAGGCCACCTTAGATTTATTCTTTGCTGGTCTTCTTTTCACCAGCCATAGGCATCATTCCCATGGGGAGATGGTGGTCCATTACCTGACTAGTGCACAAGAAAGTCCAATGTGGAGCAGGAGTAGAAAAGACTGATATAAAGGTTGCGCTAATAGGAAACTGGAGCAAGAAGTATGTTAAATGAAAATTTACAAACGTCTTCTTAGGAATACAGTTTACTAGGCTTGCCTTAATGGCCAGAGAATTCAGTGAGTTCTGAAATTTAAATTTCAGGCTAGTGTCACTCCAAGTAATTTTCTTCATCTTGCAATGGTTCCAGGAATTCACCTAGTGTCAGTGTCAGACATTCCTCACTACCTCTTTTAGTGTACAACCACCCTCCTCTCATGTTTCGCTCCTTATAACTAAATGCAAATAGTCTTTGATGATTGCAATGATTCAGTTCCTCATCTGTAAGTTAATGATAATACTTCTTTGATTGAAAGTTTTTTAAGGCTGTGGTCATTGACATTTGTGACACACATAACAACTATGAAAGTGGAGCTTTTGAAAAGCCTCTAAATAGAATAGCCAATTATATCTTTGGCAAGGAGACAGGTTTGTTGCATTTTAAAAAATCTAAAGTTTAGCAGTATTTGTTAGTGTTCTCATTTACATGCCATAGAAATTCAAGGACAAACACTATTCTGTTATTGTTTTAACTGTGGAGTACTGCACTAAAATGTCATATTTTATGATTTGTATGAAATCTTGATATTAGCTACCCAATGCTTTTTGGAAGTTTGCATTATTCGTTGCTCAATTTGTACTACCAAGAATATATACTTAAGGAGTCCAAGGACTGGATTTCATCAGCAGAAATACACTCAGAAAATTAAAACAACTGGAGGACACCTGTATTGTTCATGTATAGGGCATGATTGCTGGAAAATGCAGAATCAGAAAGTACTGCAAGAAAAGGAAGAGATATCAGAGGAAAAGCTTTCAGATCAAGTAGCTACTTATGAGTAAAGTATTTAAGGACTCTAAGGGAAAAAGGCCTCTATGAATTAATAAATTTTATATTACTTAGATTTTGATTTCACTATAATAGCCATAGTAGGTTAAAAAGACCTGTCTTCTTTGCATAATAAAAGACTTTTCAGTCTTCCAAGCTTATTGAAAATAATTGTCATGTTCATGTTATTGAAAAAATTGTCATGTTCTTTTAGATGTTCATTTTGTGGTCTCAGGAATCTATAGCTGATATATCAAATGTATAATGCAGAAGACTGAGAATTAAAGAGTATTTTAAATAAAGAATCCGATGCTAAATGTATGTTTGCAGAAGTTGATACAGTAGTGCAAGTATACCTGGAAAATAGTGTGGTGTGTGGAGTTTTATGGCTTGAGATAATCATGCCTCAAAAAGACACTCTTTGTCATTTTTCCTTGTACCAAGAAGTATAAGGTGCTCATAGGAATTACCCCAATCAGAACAAGAAACCTAAAGGATAATACTGGATTTACATTGGCTGTTACTGCAAACTACTCTAGTGCACTTTAAAAAGGAATACAATTGCTCCTCTACTAATGCACTAACATGGCTGTTGGGTTAAGTCATATTGACTAATGTCATAGAGGTTTCTTGATTTGTTTAATAAACAGTCTGTTGCTTATTTTGATAGACAGATGGACTAGAACCTTTCTGATTCTGTTGCTCCTACAGTTGCTGTTTTAAAGTGTTTTGATTACTTTAAATTCCAATAAATGTATTTAGAATAAAATAGAAAGCAACATTGTACAGGCTATGAAAGCAAAAGTAGAATTTGTAAGCAAACTGATTAACATTGCCCATCTAAACAGACAGAAAGCTCAAAGCATAACATTTGTGCGTGAAAATTTTTGAACTGTTCTCACATAGTTTTCAAAGTAAAGACAAACAGGGTTCTGGGTATTTTTAAGATTAGTAGGCTTGCTACTAGATACTTGCTGCCTACTATTCTTCTCTGTGCTACTGTCAATTTTTTTGCAGGCTGTGAGATTCACCTATGAGTTGCTGTTGCTAATTTTTGTTGTCTCAGATGCATTTCCACTTAAACACAGATTTCTATTTCATTTCAATTTTGAAGCATTGACTTCAGGTCATGCTAATGCTCTTGATTTTCTTTTTAGATTTTCAACACTTCAGGGGAAGGATTTAGGGCATTTGTTGCCTTAGCAGTTTGACTGCCGTTCACATTTCATGGTTTGACAGTGCTGTGCTGGTAAAATGTTCTTCCACCTCCTTAGCCCGTTCTCCAGCACACAGCCAAGTACGTAAGTAAGAAAGTAAGTAAGTAAATAAATAAATAAATAAAGTGTGCCTGATAAAAGAAGACACTTTATGGCTGTTATTTATGTCCTTATGTGAGTTGTATGTATATAATTTGTGTGTGATGTTTCATTTGTCTAAAGGAGACCAGTAGTGGAGACCCTGCAGAAATAGTGTCTCACGAAGACAAAAATGGGATTTTTTTAGTAAATCCAATGATCCAATCTGCACAGATAATACAGCCAGGTGGAGGCCAGATATAATTTCAATTTGTTTAAGTATTACTGAAATCTAAATACTAAAATTACTTCCTAACTTTTTAAAGTGACCACTGATTTCCTTTTTTCCCCAAGCTTTACTTGGGGAAAATGGAACCTACATGGAACATTTAGGTGTAGGAGAGTGTAAATCATAATTTCTATTTGTTTGTTGGGTTTTTTTAACTCGTGAATTCTCAAGGGTGTAGTGAAAGGTGTACTCCCTCAGTACAAAAATCCTTCTTTGAAGAAGGAATCCTTCAAAGGAGGGACTGGGGAAGGTAGTAAGAGGAGAAGAATCTGGGCAATTTCCACACACACAGCCATGTTTATCAGCAGTGGAAGTACTTCAGTCATACATCTGAAAATCTGAAGGGACTTTAGGATAGTTTGCTTTTGAAATGCCCTGTTTTAAAATTTTGAACCTTATATATCAGAGATTAAATCACTGTTAAAAACTATAATTTGTCAGCTCATGATTTCAGGGAAAAGTAGTTGGTTTTGCCTTGATAGAAATGCAAATTTTTCTTCCATCTTTGTTGAAGGCTGAAATTTTTAGTCACATTTGAAGTCTGCCATAATGTGCTGTAAATAATCTTTGTTTGTTTGTTTGCTGTGTTTCTCAAAGCTGGAAAATACTTTTGGTTTTGATAAGTCATTCTTTCCACTAGAAACTGTATCAAGTAAGTCTTCATTAAGGTCTCATCTAAAATGAATTAGAAAATTTAGATTTGAAACTTGATATTTTCTTTTAAAATTGCTGTGCAGAAATTTATGACTTTTTTGTCAACATCTTTCTTCACTATATTGAAACTTCTACTTCAATATTCCATTTCAATATTCTACTTCAATATTCTACTTCAATACTTCAATAATCCATTCCTTGGTCAAGCCTAAGAAAATCAAATGTAGCATACACCATACTGCTACCATTGTTGCTAGCTGTTTGAAACATGATTGCTGTGTACTGTAACTGTCAGCAGATGCTATTAATAGAAAAATGGCAAAACCTAAGACACCTTAATGCCAGGGAAAATGCCTAGAATCAGAGAAACCCCTGACAATATGTTTCTACAGGGTGCTCTTTTGTTAACAGAGCCAAAATATGCAATAGTTTAAAGTGAACAGCATTGTTAAGCTGGTTTTGTTTGATGCATGATGCTGTTATATTATCCTGTTACCTTGTAAAAAAATCTAATTATAGTCTGGGTTTGTAAAACAAGTTACTGAAAACATAGTATTAAAAAAGCCGGTTTGAAACATGGTATAACATAATACTTAATATATCAGCTCATTTGAGAGGGGTATGTGAGTGATTGATTGTAAATATTTTTCATGTTTGCTTTACTGAGCAAGACTTTTGACCTTGCAATTAATGATTTATATCTTCTGGATGGGATTTTTTTTTTTTTTTAGCTGTGATCTTGAGATCTGTAAGGTCTATTTGTTATAGGCACATAGCAAATTCAGAGGATTTTACCTGGCACATCAGAAATATGCCCTACCATTTCAGATCATAGCAAACTTTATGTTCCAGGGAGACTACAAGAGTTAAGTTCTCTTGTATAGCCAAAAAAAAAAAAAAAATTAAAAAAGAGCCTGACATTAGCTGTATTAAAGACTTTTCACAAGTGGTGAGGATGGTTTTGAGTCTTACAGGAAGGGCTGGGGCAGGGATGCAAACAAAGTAAATGGAGATCATTGGTCTGGAGCCGTTGATTTTTTGCCCAGAAAATGGTGAAAAGTAGAAAGAATGTGTGTCTACATGAGGCACATTTTTGTCACTGTGTAAAGATAAACTAAGTAACATTCCTTGATTTGTGTTAGAGAAGGAAAAGCTGCAGAATTATATTGTTTGATATCACCTTTTAATAAGGACTATTACATAATTCTCAAATAGGAACTCAGTATTCTCTATTGGGACTAGCTGCCTTTTGCCTATGCATCATTCTGTATACCTCGGCCTAATTTTCATGCTTGCCTGTGCAGTAGGAAAATTTCCTAGTACTAAGGGGCTCACCAGGTGGTTTCCTGTACTTCAATTTTGCCCATTGCCTCCTATCATTGGGTGTCACTGAGAACAGTGTGGCTGTATCGTCCCTTCACCCCTGCCCCTGTCGGGTGTTTGTAGATGTCAACAACTTCCTCCTGACCCTTCTCCAGGCTATACACTCACAGATCTCTGAGCCTCTCCTCATGTGACAGACATTCCAGGCTCCTAACCACCTTTGCAGACCTTTACTGGAGTCATTCCATTATGCTCCTATCTCTGTACTGTGATGCCCAGCCTAACAAGAGCACATAACTAGTTCATGGTCAGTTTGGCATCTGCCAGAACCCAGTTGTCCTTTTTAACAAAGCTGCTCTCCATCCAGTCAACATCTTGGGTATGCTAATGCACTGAGTTATCCCCCTTCAGAGGCATAACTTTGCATTTCTCTGTACTGGATTTTGTGGCTTTTTCCCAACCTGTTTCAGTTTGTCCAGAACCCTTTGAATGGTAGGACAGCCATGGAGTATCAGAGTATCGGTCACTCTCTCACTCACCTCCTTCCGTTTTGTTTTATATGCAAGCTTGCTAAGGATTTACTCTCTCCTTACCTGGGTCATTTTGGATTCAGTATCAGACTCCAGGTTACACCACTAGTGACTGGTCTCAAGCTGGACTTTGTTCCTCTGTTCACAACCCCTTTTTTCTCTGGCAGTCCTATTTTAAGTTCACGTGACTGTCCATTTATGTACCTGATACTTAATAAGCTTGCTTATGAGGATATTATGACAGACAGTGTTGAAAGCCTTGATACAGTCAAGATAAATATATCTACTGCTCTCCACCTAGCCAGTCATCACCTCAGTAGACATTCATCACTGTTTTGCTTATCTAATGCTAATATTATGAAACTCAATCATAGAATAAAATTTTGTGTGGAGGCCAGTACCTCCAAATTCATTGCATTTGCCAGCAAATACTTATTTAGAGCAGCTTTCCTTAATCTGACCTAAATTTTACAAATATTGGATTGATTTCACTGGGTGATCAGCATGCTGTAAATCTTACGGTACTTAGGACTTTGCAGGACCAGGTCATAATATGTTAGGCACTGCTGTAGGCAGAATTCTAATTCTCAAAGGGCAAATCAATTCCTGCTACCATGCTTGTTAACTGCTGCAGAGTTTCAAAGAGGTGCAACATTCATCTTCCATTTTCCGTAAGTTAGTTTCTGAACTCTGGAATATCTGATGTGAGGAAAGAGTGAAATTAAAAAAGAACATAAATTTTCAGACAGTTACAAAGCAAAGTGATATGGTGGTGTCATCAAACTAAATTGCCATTCGGTTTTACTTTGGCATTAACCTGTTTGTGTTGTCAGGGTTTAAAAATAAAGAGTAGGTGTTTATCACTGTAGGTGCTAGCTATTACTTGACAACTGAGACATAAGAGTTTAAATCTGTTCACACTGAATTTAGCAAGAATTTTGCCAATGGTTTTAATGGAGTAAGGGGTTGGCCTTCTTTTGTAAAGATCACTGAACCTGTAGTGCTAGTATAAGAACTGCAAGGAGAGATAATTTATAAGGGAGATTTGTTAAAACATAGGATCTAATCTTGCAGAGCCAGCACAAGCATAATTCTTTCAGCAGTTAAAAAATTAGAACAAGGAAGCCTATGGTTCATAAGTAAATAACATATAAAATGAGAAAGACATGATGAAAGGGATACAAGAGTTTACAGAGAAGATAGAAGCACTCCTTATTTTAGAGTGTGGGCTGAATACATATGCAGGTGATTCCAGTAACTGAAAAAAAGAAAAGGAATTGTGTTTAGAATGGTAGTTTCTGGAGACACAGATCAGCATCAGAGGATGGAAATTTGTTAAATCAAACCAGTGAGTAATGACTTCTTGAAGATTATTATGTGCATAAAGTCATTACCTGATATTTGTGAATATACAAGTGTCTGCTTTCTGTGGCTTGCTGCTATTGTAGCAGGCCATAGAAACCTGTTGTTTTCCAAATTCGCACAGGTATTAAAACTGTAAACTGGAGATTTTCTTACAAACTCATCATATAAATTTAAGAGCTCTTCCCTTTACCAAACATCACCGTATGAGAAGCATTTAGCTATAACCCAGTGCCTAAAGAACAAATGAATTCATTTTATTGCTGTCTTGAAGACAATAGTGATACTTGAAATGAAAACACACAACCCCTTGAAAAAGTAGTTCATCTGTGACAGCATCGATGTAATTTGGAATAACAAAGAAACAATGTTGTAAAAAACATGGAGCCCACTAGTGTCCACTGCTAGTATCACTGTTCTGCACAAAATGGTCACTTGGAATTTCATAGTGACAGTGGGGTTGGAGTCCATCACTCTGTAAGTAGCTAAGAAGCTTTGTACAGGTGAACAGTTCTTTATAATCTAACTATTGCAGGATAGCAGTACAATGCATACTAACTAAGCAATTGTGAAAAAATATTAAATAAAACTTTTATGCAGACACTAATAGTACTAACCACTAAAAATATTATAAGAATTATTTACTCACTGTCAAGAGGTATTCAGAAATCAAATGCCTTTAATGTGGTTCAGAAAATACAAACTAACGAGCAACTAAGAGTAAAGTTGCTTTTTGTTGGTTTTGTCACCATCATTACATATGATGACAGTTAAATATTTCTATTAAAAAATAGGCATATTTGTATAGGCCATTGTGGTTAGTGATGTCCACAAAAAATGCTGACATTTGAACATCTATACCTGGACCCACTGGCCCTGCCCCACCCTACTTAATAGGGGTGGAACTTCCAGTTTTCCATTGCAAGACTAATCATATCTTTTTCTGGGGCTGTTGGGGCTTTGGAGACAATTAATGTCATGTTGTCGGATTGGAGCTCCAGCCTTATACTCTCTTATGTGGGCTGTTAATTTTAGAGGGGCACTTACTTTTTGTCTTTCCATGGGGCAAGTGATTTAATTACCATGGATACAAATAGGGCAGAGGTACTCAGTGCCTTCATAGCCTCAGTCTTACCAACAAAGACTGGTGAAGGGACTCAAGGAGAAGAAAGTGAATGCAGATCAAGCCAGAGTTTATTTGGGTGAAATTGATCCATAGTATATCCATGGACAAGCTTAATCAAAGGCTGCTGAGAGAGCTGATCAATGTCTTCATAGAGCTGCTTTTTAGCATCTTTAAAACCTGGAAATTGGAGGATGTCTGAGATGATGGGAGGAAAAACAACATTACACTCCTAATAAAAATGTACCAAAATAACTACCTGGGGAAGCACAAACTAGTCAACCAACTTTGATACCAGGGTAGGTCATAGAGTGGGTCTTGCTAAAAAATATTTCTGTGCCTGTGATTGTTAAAGCTTGATTTGTCAAGGGTAAAACATGCTTGATCCAGTGGATTTCTTTATGTGAAAAAATAACCAGGCTTTTGATCATCAGCAGAGGGATGGGTGTCATTTACTTTACTTCAGCAAGGCTTTTGAGAGTCTTCCACAATATTCTATCCAAGTTAGCATGATACACTCTGAATGGAAGAAAAACAAGATGGGTGCAAAACTCATTGGATTGTTAGGCTTAGGATGTAGTGATAATGAGTTGCATTCTACCAGGTTGCTGGTAACAAGTGGAGCAACAAAGGGACCAGCCTACTTAGCATCTTGATTGTTAACATGGAGGAGTTTATGGAATGCTTGCATATAAGGTGTTCGGTAAACAGCAGACAAGGAGGTATCAGTTGATATGGTTGAGGGCATGGCTGTTGTCCAGAGGGACCTGGAGAAGCTGGACGAATGGATTGACATGAAATTAATTATATTCAACAAAGACAAATGCAAGCTCATACACCCGGGAAGGAATATATCCCTTCATAAAAATACATGCTGGAGAGTGACTGCCTGACAAGCAGCTCTTCTGTAACAGGCCTGTAGGATGTGGTGGATGGCAAGGATAGTAGGAGCCTGTGGTGTGTCCTAGAAGCAAAGAAGGCCAACATCAAACCTGTGAGGAGAGTGGGTTCCTACAGGACTAGAGACCATTCAGCCTGGAGAGGAGACAGCTTTAGCAGAACCTAACAGCAGCTCTTTGGCACTGACAGGCAATTGAGGAGGCACCAGCTAGTCTGTTTACATTAGGGTATGGGGAAAGGCCGAGAAGTAATGTGCAGGTGCTGAAACTAGAGAGATTCAGGCTGGAATCCAGAGGACAGTCTGGACTGATGTCCCAGAGAACAGTCAAACAGCAGAGCAAAGCAGGCCAGAAAGTTTATGTTGTCCGTCTAGTCTGACCTCATATCCAGGACAGCTAGAGGGAGATTGAACTGGATATGTCCTCAGTTTTCTTTCAGCCTGAATTATTTCCATGTTCCTATCCTATGATCTTGTTTTATGTATGTGCTGGTAGGGACATATAGAACCAAAAGGCAGCTGGATTATAAAAACTGAGTAGAGGAGTGGTCAGTGGGGCAGTCAAGTTGAAAATAAAATACCGTTTCAAGAATCCTTACAACGGAGACTCCACTTGCCACTACCTAGTGACTGACTGCCCTGTCTGCTTTGACAACTTACATAAATGCAGTCCTATGTCAACACCACACTAAATTAGTTTTGCTTTCAACAAACACTCTCAGTATCTGTACAACAGCAGTATGAAGTAGTTTAATCAATTTAGTCATTTAGTCAGTTGTGTAGGAAGAAAATATGTGATAGGTTTTGGCATGCAAAGGCAGTTTTATGTTTCCTAATATTTTCTTCTTCCATCATGGTCAGAAACTCAAATTCAAATTTGTGGTTTTGGTATTATGTTATTTGTTGGAATCATGTATGGAAGGAGATAGTATGTTGGAATACATATGTCTTTAACAGTTTGCTCTTGTTGATAATACTAGCATTGTCAGCTTCGGAATAGCGTGAAGAAAGAATTATACTGAAAAACCCAATACTTAAAAGTTGGTGTAAAAGTGTATGTATTACAGCTCTTGGTTTTGTTTTTGTTTTTGAAAAGAGGAAGTTCTACCCCTTATGAATGAGAAAACAAACTTATGAATGTCTGAGTAAAACAGAGAAGTCTAGATTTTCCTGTAAGTTTTGAAAGGTCTGATTCTTATACCTGACACCTTTATGAAAGTTTGGAATGTGGTGGCAGAACCCCAGTCAAAAGTAGTTTGAAAAATATCAAGAAAACCTTCATAGTACCTTCAAAGGCAGCACTTAAAATGTTCCACACTGCAAGTGTAGAAAAAGAAGGGGGAATGACATTTCTGTAGTTTCTGATTCCCCATTTATCTTGGCATTCGAAAGCTAAGGTAGGAAGGCAGCAAATACAAGTGCCTTGTAGGGGTGAAATGGCCTGTTCCAGCTTTTAAATATTGTTGTGTGGAAAGCCTTTTTGTTTCTTTCTCCTACCTTGGATTGTCTCATTCCTGTAACTCTTATTAATGCTTCTGCACACATGCATATTTAAGACAATTTTTTCAGAAAACAAATGCTCTAAAATACATTAGAATTCAACTGCTGACAATACCCAACTAAAAAAAATAAAATTTAATGTCTTTTCCTTAATCTAATATCTTTTCCTACCCTTTCCATACTTTCACTTTTTTTTTTTGGCAGGGTTCTTTACATATCCTCTGACCCATTAAAACAATCTGATTCAATTTCCATTACAAAAGGTGAAAGCATACGTGTATATCCAGTCTATTTTACCTGCATGTAACTTAGTTGCCTACAATGTAATCCGTTAAAAGATTTCTTAGCTTGAAAAGCAGGCTGAACGGTGTCTGAAATATGGCACTCTCATGGCAGTTCAGACCCCTTAGGAGTTGTGGGTTTCCACCTAGGTGAAATGGCAAATACCCAGAGTTAAAAACAGACAACCTAGTGGTTTCCTAGCCTCTTTGCTTTCAATATCTCCAGCAATAAATTGGAAGAAGCTGCTGCACAGGTGAGTGGGAACAAAGAAACATCTAGAAAAGGGTTTATCATCATAAAAGGTGAGTGAAATAGTGTGGAAGTTTCCTGCTGTTTCATGTGCAATTTCAACTGACCATTTGCCCTGCGCAAGTGGACATGGGGACTGCCCTAACAGAGAAATGTTTTTGGATCCTATTGCACAATAAATTCGTCATGTCTGGGACATCTGTGTCTGAGCTGACTTTTCTTTGCCTCAGAGGTTTTTGAAGACATCTCCAGTTATGGTGAATAATAATTAAGTTCCTCCAGAGTCTTCCATTTTGCACCTCTGAGATCCTTGTGACTGTGACCTCTTCCATCCTCCTCTTGTTGTTTTAGGATATAACTGTCTGTACATTTCTACAGAGGATTTTACTTCCAGACTTCAGCTGCTGAGGAATAAATGATGATGTGCTGTGACCTTTTATACTAGCACTTCGCAGTCCCATGTGAATTGCAATTACATTTTCTCTTTTTGGCATGTGTGGCCCCTCAAGGCTTTACACAGCTGATCTGTGGCAGGTCTCTCCTGAGTGTTGGAAACAAGATCACCCAGATGAACAACAGCTGCATATTCAAGTACAGAATTATTTCTCATGCAAAAAGGTATAAGAATCCTTCCTCTAAAAATAAAAAATCCAGAGATGTGAGACATTAGTTAATAACACAAATATTGGGGTTTTTTAACTGAAAACCCATTCTACTCCTACTTTGACAGTATACATTCATTACCCATACTTACTAAACATCTTTGGGAACTAGTAATTTGTCATTCAGTGATCTAACAAAAAAACATGGGTAGGAGCATGTACAATGAAGGGTGTTGGGATTTATGTGTTCCTGTTGCTAAGAAAAATATTTGAAATAAGTGGACTCCTAGAATTAAAATAAATATATCTGAAAGAAGATAGATACCCAAATCTGGAGACAGGGGATATACTGAGATACCTTGAGAATATCTAGAAGCTATATTCATATTTGTATTCACTGATGAACTTACATAACCCTTCAAGTCAGTTTAGTAACAAAACTTGAATGAGCATCTTGGTCTTGTAATTTTTCTTTTGATTCCTGTTGTTTAGATTCTGCAATATTGGGAAGCAAAAAGTCTATGCAAAAAAGCCAGGAGTTTGTTCTGAATGCCCTAGGAGGTCAACAAGATTCAGAAGTCTCTCACAAGAAGAGCTTTAAGAAAGATAACCATTAGCACTTTAAGAAATTAAAACATCGCTTCTCTTAGAATTTTTGCATTAGGACAAAATACCTTTTCCATTGCCCCAGTTATATAGATCTGTGGGTAAAAAGTTTTGCTTTGCCATTATTCAATTGCAATTTCATTGTCTTCTGGGGCCTGTGATCTTTTGTTACCAGACCAAAGAAGTTCTCAGTGTGTTACAAAGCACATTTTTAAAAAGAGTTCATAAAGTTTGTTTCCTTCTTGCTGAAGGAAAGTAAGAAAATGCCTACAAATCAGAGTAATACCTTTCTAAAGAGTAATTAATTTGTTGTTTGTTTGTTTGATTTGCCATATGTCTTTGTGCTCAGTGTGACTTGTTTATAAAAAAAACTCATGGCGGACCAAGATTAAAGATCACTGCAATATTTTAAGAAACAGGGAGACATTCATGTCTACTTTATAGAGCTTTTTTGAAACTTTATTACATGGTGGATCTGCGAGTGTGGAAAAGCAGTAGTTTGAAATCCGTACAAAAATTTGGTGAAAAATATTTGTGAAAAAGCAGGTTGCTTTTAGAAATATCACTTGACATTCACTTTTGACCAGCACTTTTTTAAACATATCCCCATTAGAGTATCTTCAATACTTACCTAGTCTGCAGGGTCATCCTTGTGCAGACAAAAATATGTATGCAAGGTGTTCTTATTTGCTTCTTACATGTAAGAAGAAATACAGCTTTTGAAGAAGCCTTTGATAAAACAGTCTTATAAATTAAAGTAACTGAAATAAAATCCATAAGAAATCTGTATCCTGAAAATCCCCAGAAAATACATGCTTGGTTTGCTTTCCTCACTATATTCTACAGTACCAAAAAATTCCTTAAACTTTTTGTATTTTTATTTTGTTTGAATTGATTCACTTGATTATTAAAAAACATTATTCAGAATCTGTAATTTTTATGGTAGTAGAATCTTCATTTTCATGCAATTTTTTAGGTTTCATATCATGCAAATACTGGGGTTTGAAAATAAAAAGTTAGAGCATGCACGCTACATGATGCTTAAAATATTGTTAGAGAGCACATGAATATTTTTGGTGAAAGCTACCAGAATACTCTTACCAGGCAAAAACCTGTAATATGGTAACTAACATAATGGATCCATCCTGTACATGTTAGATTGGAAATTATCTGGAACTGTGGTATTATTGGACCTAATTAACAGCTTATGAAAAACTCGGGATGAGCAAAACAGCCCCAAAAACATGATATAAGAACAAAGATAAAGCAATTCAGTTAAAACTGGTGTGAAATTAGAAGAAAAATCAACCTTTTATAAGGACAGTCTTTTAACTTCATGCAAACTTCCAGCTGACTAGGGAAACGTGTTTATGAAAAAATGAGCAATCCCAGAAGAAAAACAAATTAAATTACAGGAAGCCACTTCTTACCAGTTTGAACTAGTTCTGTGTTTTCTGCTGAAGTGATCAATTTTCTTTTATTCAAGTTATCAAATTATCTCCTCAGAGATTTTCAATTTCTTTGCAGCTGGTGGGTGTTTGGATAAAACTGAGGATAGAATTCAGCTCACATTTTTTGAAGGGCTTTGGTATCTTTCAGGATAAAGAATTCAATGTAAATGTAAGATTATTATGTAGAAGAAGAGCTGTGAACTTGGAAAGCAATTAAAAAAGACAATGTAGAAATTATCATCAGGTTCATGAACAGAATAATGAAGGCTAATGCATCTTTTACAGGAGTTGCAAAATGGAAATGAATAACAATGTTTATTTATAAACTATTATCAGTGTAGGCTGTGATGTGTTTGGAGATATAGCATATTTTAAAATGAAAGACAAAATTGCTGGAGCAGCTAAAAGAAAAAAATCTACTGAATCCTGAATTCCAGGGTTATCAATGGGAATCTGTAGGGTTAATGACAGTTATTAAGGAAATAAATAATATCTGGTTTTGCAAAGGCTTTTGGTTCGTTTAAATAATAACATGATATATTTCTCATATGAGGTTGTATTCATTTTTTTGACAATAAAATGGAAATAAAATCACCTGTATTATGTGCTAGTATTAATTGTTCTGAACGAGCCGCCAAGAGAGATTTATCTGAGCTTAGCAATGTCATTGTACCTGATATAAAAGAATATGGCTATAAGAATATTAAATGAAAACTACCTCCTGTACTTTGGCAAATCTGTGCATAGAAACCAATTTCTCTTTGAATTTTGTGAAACCTGATTTTACTAAATTATATTAAAAATCTTCTGCACAGTACTTCTGCACAGTATCTTTCTCCTCTACTCCTACAGCAAGGAAGTCTGTGTAAGGTAAAAGAAGAATTAATGAGGAGTGGTGGTGGTAGTTTTTATGTATTTTTTCCCCCTGATTTTAATTTTCTACAATAGTTATTGATTGTGTGCTTAGACCCATAGTCCTGTGCTAGGATATCCTTTTATTATATGAGGTCAGACTAATCTCAAAATGATCTCACACAAAATGACCAATTCTGTATTGAAAATTATGTTGGTTTTTGCTGGGATGGACTTGCGTTTCTTCATAGTAGAGGCTTTGGCTCTGTGTTTTAGGTTTGTGCTGAGAACAGTATTGATAATACAGGGATGTTTTTATTGCTGTACAGGGATGTTTTATTGAGCAGGGCGTACACAGAGTAGGTTGGAGGTGCACAAGCAGTTGGGAGAGGACAGTTGGCCCCAGCTGATCAAAGGGGTATTTCACACCCCTGGCATTATGCTCAGCCTATAAACTGGGGGGAAAGGAAGAGGGAGTCATTTGAAGTGATGGCTTTGATCATCCCTAGTCACCATTACTCATGATGGAACCCTACCTTCCTGGAGGCAGCTGGACACCTGCCTGCCCATGGGAAGTGGTGAATGAATTAAATGTTTGTATTTGCTTGCAAGTGTGACTTCTGCTTTACCTATTAAAATGTCTTTTTGTAAACCCATGAGTTTTCTCAAGTTTACTCTTCCAGTTCTCTCCTCCATACCACTGTGGGGGAGTGAATGAGCAGGTATGTGAGGCTTAGTCTCCATTATGGGTTAAATCATGAGAAAACCAAAATGTCTTCTTGCAGAGGGAGCTGTTGGAGGTCCCTGCCAGTCTGCTTTCGGTCATTAATGAAAGGTCATGGAGATGAGTGGGAAAAGGCAGTACCTTCCAGTACCTGAGTGGAGCCTACAGGAAAGATGGAGAGGAATTGTCTACAAGGATATGTGAAAGAACAATGCGGCGTGTCTTCAAACTGAAAGAGAGCAGGTTTAGATTAGATATTAGAAACAAAAAATCATTACTGTGAGGGTTGTAAGGCACTGGAACAGGCTGTCCAGAAAAGTTACGGATTCACTGTGCCTGGAGGTTTTCAAGGCCAGGTTGGATGAGGCTTTGAGTAACCTGGTTTAGAGGGTTGGAGCTAGGTGGTCCTCGAGGTCCCTTCCAACCCAGGCCATTCTATGATTCTGTGACATTATGGCTTGGATAGCTTGATGTTGAACTTTATGGCTTGATGTTCTAAATGGGTGAAAAGACTTGGGGTTTTTGAGGACAGAGGGTTGTTGTTGTCATGCTCTATCTGGAGGCCAGTTACAGGGACTTAATCAGGGATCTGTATTGACCCTACCCCATTCAAGGTATTTTATTCATCTGCGGTTGTGTCCTCATAAAATTTGTGGGTGAACCAAACTAGGGTAGTAGGGTGTGGTTGATACCACCTTTCAGAGGTCCAGTGTACAGCTTGGACAACTTGGTCCAGTGGACAACTTTCAGTGGACAACTTGGAACAATGGACCAAAAGGAATGCTATTAAATTAAACAAGGGGAGATGTAAAGGTCTGTGACAGGTGTGGACAAACCCCTTCTAATGGTACAAGACTGTCCCTTTGTGTTGCCTAAGCAGGGACTGATGAAAAAATGTTGAAAAGTCCCTGGAAATACCAATGGACAGAAAGTTGATCAGAAACATAGCCAGTAAGTAGATTGGGGAATGTGTTTATTTTCCTCAATAATTTTCTTGACCCATTAGATCACCTCTAGAATACTGTATCCATCTTTGCAACCCTCATTCAGATTATTAGTGTTTTGGAAGAAGTTTAATTTACTTGAAGTATGAAACAGGGGACTAAAAAATCCCCAAAGAATAGAGTCTCTTTTGTTTTAATTAAGTAGTTAGCAGTTTTTTATGTAATCTATCTCTCTGTATCTCCTGTTCTCTCTCATTCCAAGGTACCTACAGTTTGTCCATGCCTTTTTGATTTATAGCTACCACTGGTAGTGGGGAATACTAGATACAAGGAAGAGAAGAATGAAATCTCAAACTAAATCCTAACAAAGGAAAAGAGAAAAAAACCTAGAAGGTTTGCATAAACAAATATCTTAATATAAGATTAATTTCATTTCAGTGAGATATTTAGGTCACATTTTTATTGACCTTATTTTTCTAGCAATTTTGTGGTGCATAGTAAAGAATAAAACAGAATTCAGTAGTAGCTCAGATTTAAATTTTTGCCATCAGCCTATTCCAATAGGGAATAGTTACCTAAACCTAGACAGTTCAACTGAAGTCTAGGGTTGGCTGAAACTGACCAGAGTAAATTATGGGAACCATTGTAGAGCTTCAAGAATATGTCAGGAAGTGCTGAAGTATATAAAGCAGTTGCTGATAGACAATTTCAATCACACTGATATTCACTGCAATAAAAATTGATAAATTGTTTAAAAAGTTGTACATCTTCAAAAGCTTCTAGGAATGTTTTGTTAGTGTGAAACCAAGATCAAACAAAGAATTTAAACTTGAGATAATAGAAGCATGGTAAACTAAAATGCAAAGATGATAGAATAAAAGCATGATACATTCTGTATGAAAAGGCATATTCATTAAGAAGAACAGTGCATGAACTTAGCATATCTTAAAGCAGGTAAAGCAAACAAAATGTTCTTCTAAACCAGTCTTGCCAGGAAATATTGATACTGAAAGTTTATGTCCTTTTTAAATTGTAATTAATTTTCTAAACAATGGAAAAGGTCTGTGGACTGTCTCTTTTATTAGATTACCTCTCTAAGACTGGTGGTCTCCATGTCTAACAGATACCAGCATTGTGCTCTTGTGGCAAAGAAGACTAATGGTATCCTGGCCTGCAATAGGCAAAGTGTTGACACTAGCCAGGGAAGGTGATCCTGTTCCTCTACTCAGCTCTAAGATAATAAAGGAATTGGACCATCTCATCTGAGCAAAGTCTGAGATAGCTGGGCTGTTCACGTTGGAGAAATGAAGGTTCAGGGGAAATACTGTCAATGCATACAAATACCTGAAGAGGGGCTGCAAAGGAGACAGCGCGAAGCTCTTTTCATCAGTGCCTAGTGACAAAACGGGATACAATTGATTCAGCCTGAAACACATGAAGTTCCTTCTGAATGTCAGAGAGCACTTTTTCACAGCTAGAGTGACTGAGCACTAGGACAGGTTGCCCAAAGCACTTGTGAAATCTCTTACCTTAGAGATACTCAAAAGGCATCTGGACTTTGTCCTGGACAACCTTGTCTAGGTGATCTTGCTTGAGCAGGGGTGGTTGAACAAGGTGATCTTCAGAAGCCCCAGCCAACTTTATCCATCCTATGATTCTGTGATAAAAGCAGTGGTTTAGTAATAAAAACCCCAACTACTTGTGATTGTTTTCTAAATAGATAGAAAACGTAATAATTTTGCACAATTATATCCAATTTTACTTGCAATTTTTCTGCAGATGTTTAATAGTTTTTGTTGTTTACTAATTTATTTATATACTTGCTCCTTTTACAAGGCTACTCACTTACAGAAAGAACCTACCTCAAGAAAATATGAAGAAATTTTTTTATATTCTCATATTTTTTTACTTTAGAGAGGGGTATACGTCAGTGCAGAGACACTCAAGACCTCAACATCTCTGTGGAATTGTAAATGGCAGCATCCATCTTAGTGGTGTAACATAAAAGAAGTATGTACAAATAGGTGTAAAGCTGTAGTCAAGTTTTGAGAAGAGCAGGGTTATCTTTTATTTGAGACTCTAAATTCAAGGGCTTCATGGAAACTACAGTGTTGTGTTAAGTATGAAAAGGCTATTGTTGTCTTTGATTAGAATGAACAGATTTTATCCTCACAGCCATATCAAATAATTCAAAATAAGATTTTTAATTGTTTTTTTTTAATGCAAATAAAATTAATTCAATCATTGGACTAAATGTTTAATATTTATAAATAGCAGGAAAATGTATTTTCTGTATTTCTACAGAAAATAACAAAAATCTGCTGTTATGGATATCAAATTTTTGGCTACTTATCCCCACCAAAATCTGCTGTAAAAGTGTAGGTACCATCCCTAGGAATGCTTATAATTTCTTCAGGCTGAGGGTCTGATAATTGCATGGTTTTTATGGATGAAATATTTACTAATTAATTCTGTCCTGCAGTTCTAATTTAAACAGCCTAGTTCCTTATATTATGCAACATAACACAGTGATTTAGTGCAGCTGTACAAGAAGCAGTTCACATGGAGTGATCCTTGTGCATTAAAATTACATCTTCAAATGTGCCTATGTCTTGTATGTGAGTTTAGCATAACACCAACACAATTCAATTAAAAATCACAATGGCTTTATCACTATGCTTAGATCAAAGAACAAATAGCTGTAGGGAATTCAATTAAAAATTACTGATGGAACATACTTGTAGTATCTGTTGTTTAATCTAGAGTGGTTTATCTTAATTTATATTTTGGTCTAAATTCCTCTATTTGTCTTCACAGTAGTGTTCCTCAGTGATTAATAACTACTGATAGTATTCAGGCTTGCCTACCTTGTGTTTAATTCAACTGCAGAAGCACATGTGTCTGTATTGTTGCTTCCCCCTTGATCATGCAAATACCATGTCTGAAGGTGTTATTACAGTTCCTAGTACTGCCAAAATGTTTCATATATGATTCAATTTGATTCCCTATACAATGATATGGAGTATGTTGGCTGAGGCTAGCCAGTGCAAGATGCCAGTCTTGAAATCATAGAAGTGTAGAGCAGTTTGGTTTGGAAGGGATCTTTAAAAATCAGCTTGTCCAACCCCCCTGCCATGGGCACAAACACCTTCTACTAGACCAGATTGTTCAAAGTTCCAGCTAGCCAGACCTTGAACATTTCCAGTGATGGGGTATCCAGACCTTCTCCAGGTAGTATATTTCATAGTCTCACTATCATCATAGTAAAAAATGTCTTTTTTAGGCTCAATCTAAAGCTATACTTTTAATTTTAAATCTATTGCCCCTTTTCCTTCACTACAGGCCTTCATTGAAAGTCTTTCTCCATCTTTCTTTTAAAGCCTCTTTAAGTGTTAAAATATTGCCATAAGGCCTTTTCTTCTCCAGAATGAACAAATCTTACAATTCCTACAAGAAAGCTGGTGGGGGCTTTTTGACAGAAGCCTGTAGTGGTGGGACAAGGGTAATGTCTTCAAACAAAAGAGGGTAGATTTAGGTCCAGTAACACTCCTTTTCTGGTTGGGCTGCCTATTATTGGATTAAGAAGTTATCCTTGATATGTTTCAAGAGTCTCCTGGATGGCTTATGTCTTGCAGTACTGCTTTTCCAGCAGATGTCAGGGTGACTAAAGTCCCCCAGTGGGATCAGAGCCTATGAGTGTGTTTCTTCCTGAGGTAAGAATGCTATGTCACCGTACTTCCTTCTGTCATGCAGTCTGCAGTAAACACCAATCACGAGATTTCCTTTGTTAGCTTGGCCTTAAATTTTCCCCCATAATCTCTCAACCCATTCCTTGCTGCTTTTCAAAGGCTGCTTGGTGCATTCAATCCATTTTTTACGGATAGGGCAGCCTCTCTACCTCTTTTTCCTTGCTTGTCCCTTCTGAATGGTATATAGTAATTTTTGTTACTCATGTGTCTTGGTTTAAGCTCAGCTGCAGCTAAGCACTGCGCAACCACTTATTCACTCTCCCACCCCAGTGCAACAGTGAGGAGAATCAAAAGTAAGACTTGTAGGTTGAGATAAGAACAGTTTAATAATTTAGAAAAATTAAAATATAATAATGATGATGATTATGGTGATGATAGTAATTAATTAGTTTAAAAAAATTAAATCCAAGAAAAACAAGCAATGCACAATACTCACTACTCACTACCTGTTGACTGATGTGAAACCCACATAGTGCCACAGTGATTGGCCCCTCTTTCCGGTAACTCCCTCAGTTTAGATACTGGGCATTATGTTCTGTAGAGTTTGAGTCACCTGCCCTACCCATGCTCCCTTCCAGCATTTTGTGCCCTTCCTTACCGGTGGAGCACGAGACACTGGAAAGGTCCTTGACTAAGGGTAAAAAATGCCTAGCAATGACTAAAAACATTGATATGTTATCAACAGTATTTCTATACTGAATCCAAAACACAGCACTGTATCAGCTACTAGAAGAACTAAACTCTATTCCAGCTGAAATCAGGACACCATGCTATGTGCATTGGTACAGAGACACTTTGGTAGGGCTATCAACTGTCACTTTTTTAGAGAAATGCACCATATTTGAGCCTCTGGCCACACCTTGAGCCACCAAGTCATTCACTTAATCTGCCTCTCCAGCAGGACAGGGGTTGAAAATAAAATGGACAAGACAATGGGTCATGGCCCAGACAGAGAAATCATTTACCCATTACTGTCATGGCCAAACCAGACTTGACTTTGGGAAAATTAATTTAATTTATTGCCAGTTAACATAAGAATAAGATTGTGAGAAATAAAACCAAAACTAAAACCACCTTCACCTTACCCCTACTCACTTTCCAAACTCAGCTTCAGCCATGACCCTTTTATGTCCTCCCAACCATAAGCGGTGCAACCATTCATCTCAGCTGCTTCTTCCTCCTCACACTTTTCTCCTGCTCTAGTGTTGAGTCTCTTCAACAGGTACAGTCCTTTACAGACTTCTCCAATATGGATATTGGACTGCAGTTCTTCAGGAAGAGTGGAGCATGGACCAGAGTTTCTGCCAGAAAACCTGCTTCTGTATGGGCTTCTCCATGGACTGCAGCTCCTACCAGGAGCCTGCTTCAGCTTAAGCTCAGGCTGCAGCTTTCTTCAGGGCACATATACTTGCTCTAGCATGGAGTCATCCACAGACTGCCAGGTGGATATTTGCTGCACCACTGTCCTACACAGATTGGAATGGAACCTCTGCAGTGGTACTGAGTCTCTCTTGGAGCCAGCTGGAACTGGCTCTTGGACATGGGGACAGCTCCTGGTGTCTTCTTGTAGAAGCCCTCCCCATGAAAACCTTGCCATGAAAACACAATACAGCTCTATATAACAGGTATTCCCCTCTTGATGCCTAGTGCATCAGTAGCCCCTGTGTCTTTTCTGTTACTCAAAATTCCACCCTTTTCTCCCACTAAATCTAGTTTAAAGCTCTTCTTACAGGTACATACAGATACTTTTGCCTCTCTATACACTTATGAGCTAGTTTCACTCAAAAAAAGGACTCAACCCATAAACTGCATCCTCAGAAACATCCCCAAGGACTCCTTTTGAAAGGTTTTATCTGCAACAGAAAAGGATCTTAGGAACAGAACTTTAACATGCAAAGTCTCTGAATCTACAGGGATTATGCAGCTGAACAAGCATTGGCTCTGTTTTACTGGCTTTTGTGCCATGACAGTGTCTGTGTAAGTGCTGGTGCCTTGGGTGTTTCCCAATGTATTGGTGATGGAGGAATGCCAGGGTGGAGGCTTGTGATCTGGATTTCTCTATCCCACTCTTTTCTAGCTTTTTTCAGACCACTTGTAGTCAATTACTTTTTCTCTTTTCTTTTTTTTTTTCAGTTTCATGTGTTTGCAAGAGTTCTGAGATCATGAACTTTTAGAAACTTTTCTGTGCTTTATATGAAACATTGTGATCAAAGTCTATATGGCAGACTCATCCCTGGGGTTCATCTGCTTTGTGTCAGAAGCCTTATGTTGGTTCCCTCCTTCTATTTGTGGCTAAATTTTAAAAGGAAGTTTCAGACATTTGTGGAAGAGACTCAAAGTCATTCTTCATTTCCAATTTAGTTACAGCTCACTTGGTGTTTTGAACTGCTTTAGCAACTGAGTGCTATTCTTTTGGAATGAACTAGAAAAGTATAAGCAGCAGGTAAAATATATTAAAAGCTGCATTCACATAGATCTTCTCACTGTTAAAATGATCATAATTTTCCAAACTCACTTGAGGCTTACACAGTATGTATCCTTCCTATCATCTCTTTGATATGTTTTATAAAGTGCTCTTAATTATAGTTTTCTTCAAAATATCCATTTTCCTATTATGTAGATAAAATACATGTTCAAAATGCAGTTTCCCTCATTGTGTGATATTCTCATTATCAGACTCCGTAGAATTGGAACAGAATGACTTAAAACAGAGCTTGAAAGACTCTGAGGTCCTTCACCTGGCCTGCTATTCAGCCTGCCCTGAGTAACCTCATAGCTGGGTGAGTTTCCCTACTCCTGTCATCTCTGTTCATCAGTAAACCTCACTTCCAGAGACACATTTTACCTATGATTCTACAAACCCCCCCCAAAACAAAATACATGAAAAAACCCCAAACAGATAAAGCAGCTCCTGAGTATTTACTCAGATAAGCAGTGTTTGTGGGTTCATGTGAAAACAATGTCTGTGTATGTATATGTATGGGCATAAATATGTTTAAATGTATGTACATGTACATAAACGTGCAAAATGTGGAAATTTATATAATATTATTTCTATGTATTATAATATCTGTATTAAGAAAATGAATGTCTCTGTTTCTGTTTATATATTTTAAAAAAGAAATTAAATACATTAAATACAAACTTAAAACAGCAGTCAAAAAATAGTTGTCTTTGTCATATTCTGATATAAACTAAGAATGGGAGTGGAAACTACCATAAATTAGGAGAGAGTTTGCTAGGTAAATGTATAGCAAGAATCTGATCAAACGGGAGAATATCAGAACAACATTTGGAGATGTGGCACAAATAAGAGTTGCTTTTAAAAACCAGGTTCTGCATCATAAACCCAGTAACCAAGTTTTCTACCAGACTGATCATCCCTAAAATGGAGTAAGAGATAACAGTATTTCAACTCCATTCAATTAGCTGTTCTGGGAGATTTCAAAACTCTTTTAAGACCATGGCATTGTCTTAAGGTTAATTCTACTTCCTTTCCCTATAGATTTTTATACGCCACTTGTTTCATGTGTTTGCCAGAGTTCTGAGTTCCATGAACTTTTGGAAACTGTTCTATGCTTCATATGAAGCATTGTGATCAAAGTTTATATGTCAGACTTATCCGTGGGGTTCATCTACTTTGTGTCAGGAGCCTTACGTTGGTTCCCTCCTTCTATCAATTCTTGATGAATATTGTCATCAAGACAGGATAGAGTGTGGTTTCTAGCAGTACTAGCTTCGTTCTTTCTTAACTGGGGCATTTTAAAAGAGGTTGTTTCAAAGTTTTTTCAGTTGTCCAGGGTCATGAGCTGAGAAGGCCAACAGCTTGGCAGGGCATAGCAGAAGCAATTATATACTGAAAAGCAGTAATAACATTCATATTTTAAGAGATAATAGTGATGGAAACTGTTGAAGTCAGTGGATTTATTTACTACATGCCCTTATATTTTAGTTTTCTTTTCTCTGTAACTAGTCACAATGACAGGAAAGTGATTTGCTTTTTTTGCAACCCCTCAAAAAAAATGACTGAACTAGATCAAGACATTAATACCTTATCATATTTAATTCTTCTGTATATTACTATTCTTTTTGAAAATTTTCAGACAGCTTTTGTAGAAATCCTGAACTTAAAGTGTTGATGTTTTTCCATTTTATTATATACTTTGAACACATTTTCCTAGCAAAATTACTTGTAATGGGCAGACTATGTTTAAAGCAACATATCAGATTATAAGTAATTTTTAAAAAATGTTTTACTCAATTAGTTTCTTACAGAAGTTTCAAGACTGAAAGACATGTAAGGCTTTACATTTTTTACTTGAAATATTTGATCCATGACATAAGAAAGAGACAAAAAATTAAAAAAGCATGAGTAGTAACATGCGTATTTACATATGTTTATTTCACTGCTCATACAAAATATTATTGTGAGCTACTTGCACCAGAAAAAAGTATTGCTGAAGCTCCATTCACACACTGAGATAGAAAAAGATAATGGTGGTTTTTTTTCTGGTTTGTTTTTTCTGGGTTTTTTTATGTTTTATTTCATTTTGTTTTGGTTTTTAAGAGTTTATTGTTTATTTTAGATCTATGGCTTAATTAAGGTACTTCTAGATGGAATGAAGACAAATTTTAGCATTAGTGAATGTAAAACCTAAGGAGTTACAATAATCAGCAAAGAACCTCTGGAAAAAGACTGGGTGAAATTTAAGAAATCAGGACAGCAAAGAGATGATCAGTACTTTGAGCTAAATAAACTGCAATTAATAATCAGGGATCATAAAAATGTTGTACAATAAAATATAGATGTTCTCACTTCTAATGCATCTGTCTTCAGATTACGTAGATTTAATACAATGTGCAAGGAGTACGCTACTGGGTCAGATCAAAAATCTGTGTCCTAGAATTATGTCTATAATAAACATCTTTGAGAAAGTGTAAGAAAAGGAAAGCATGGCAAGTTTTTACCTAGAACATTTCCTCCTCTCCATTTACTTGTGGCTTTCACAATGGAGACTATTTGTTTTATGTGATAGCCCTAACTGTATTTTAGCTCCCACTTGTTGGATTTTTTTTGGCATGTGTGATCTCTTAGTATCATTACAGTCTGTAGATTTATAATTTGAATAAATACACTAGAAAAACAATACTCTATAGAACCAAATATGGGTAAAATTTTCTCACAGTTCTTACATAATTACTGAGTTTTCACTAGGGTGATCTTCTTGGGACTTGGGAGGTTTCTAACATCTTTGGTTTGAAGTAACTGCCCTATTGCTTTAGTTCCCTTGTGCACTTAGTGGTCATGAACTCCGTGGCAGATGTTTACATAACTGGGTGTTAGGATGATTTTAAGTCTTCCAGGAGAGCTTTCCACTCTTCAAGTTGTGCTTGGAGACAGGTCTTCCAGGTCTGTGAGGGGATAAAATAGCCCTTAATGATGGGACGAGTAAACCTTTGATGGTAACACTTAGGAGCTTTTTATCTAATGAGGCAACAAACATTTGCTTACACTTCAACACTAACAGATCCCACCACTCTGTACATGTCTCTCAAATTGAGTGGAAATCCTGTCAGACTTCCTGTCTCCAAGCAGATATCTGTAAATCCTGAGGGCACTAGACTTTGAGGTTTAGGCACTACCAGTGCTAATATTTTTAGGAAGTAGAAATCTTCATTAACTCAGTAATCGCAGAATTGGTGCAAATGACATAGGGAGTCTCTGCTTCCTAGTAAAATCAAGCCCCCAAAAAAACAACCAAAAAACAGCTACCCCACACACACCCTTGAAAACCCCTCAACCAATGATCAAAAAAACCGCTGTTGGATAAGAAACAGAGTCTATAAGATCTTGTGATCATGAGCTTGTATGCAGATTAAATCACTGGGCAATCCCAGAGGACATAGCTTCCTGTGACAACTTTGACTGGGTTTGTGGAGGTTGAGGAGGTGACCTCTTTGTTCCCTGCAGCTTCCTGAAGAGGGGAAGTGAAGAGAGGGTTGGTGATCACCCCTCCCTGACATCCTGTTATAAGATTCTTGGGAAGGACTAACAGATGCATCAGAGAAGGTTTGGACCTACAATTAGGAAACATTTCTTTACCAAGAGAATTGAAAAAACTTAAGCACGCTTCTGAGAGTGGTGGTTGATACCCTATGCCTGTCCTTGTTTGAGAGGCGATTAGACAACGTGTTTAATACTTCAACTTTTCCTCAACCTGAAATAGTCAGGCTGTTGAATTAGATGATCACTGCAGGTCCCTTCCAGTTGAACTTACCTCTGCCAGTCTAGTCTAGTCTCATTCAGTTCTTCCAGTCTTCTAACTTGAAGCTCTGAAAGAAATTTTCTAGACAAATCTGATTCAGTGAAGCCGATAAGAGTCTCCTCTCTAAGCCAGTACTTTGAAAATCACATCTGATACACTATTCAAAAGTTGCTCTGCCAGAGACTAATTTTCTCTGGAAAATGAAAGCGATATCTTCATCCTCACTAAACAAACCATTTCAGGCAGGCAAGTCAACTTGACTCACATTAAGTACATCACATGAAAAGACTAACGACCCTAACCAAGTTCATATTTGAATATAGAGGTAATTTAGGCAAGTATAGCAGAATACGGAGAAGGCACCAAACCAGGCAGCACGTCCCAGAGCAGACATAATCTGTTCTCTCCCTGTCCTCAGTTATCTAGCTGATGAGATTTCAAACACCCCAAAGTCACTCCAACCTACACTTTCTACTCTCAAAGTTTGGAGTGAAGAGAAGCAAAGATGACTTGGAGCTGCTTTCTGCACAATTCTGTTAAGCTGTACTAACCTCTTATCTCTTGTAATCTTCTGTGGTGGCAGCAATAGCAGCAATCGTAGCAGTTTCTTTCTCATGTTGAACTGTAGCTCGAGAGGAATAAAATACATCATGTGCGCTCTTGCTGGCGTGAAACTGAGCAGCTGCTACTGGAGAATAAATAGTATTATAACATTTTATTACAAAATATTTAAAATGTTGTGCCTACCAAAATGGTGGCATGATAGTGTATGCAAATTTTGGATGGCAGAAAAGTGATTGCACAATATTTTTGAGCACTACTCATGGATTCCGAGTGATTTTGACAGAGTCATGGACATAGCTAATGAAAGTTGTTCATTTTACCTTCCTTAGTTCTAGTTAATGGATCTTGAATAGTTTTCCTGCAGAGAAATCTTGCATAAATCGGTTGATTAACTCAGTTGATACTCAAATTATGTTTGCTGTATTTTCCTGCAAAACCCAAAATATTGTCTTATCCAGAATAGAATTTTTTGCTATTTAAATTTTTGGTGGTGGTGTTTTTTTGGTTTTTTTTTTTTTGGTTGGGTTTCTTTGTTTGTTTGTCTGGTTGTTTTCTTAATGGAGAGAACCCCCCAAACAATATGTTTATCACTCATACAAAAATATAATTTGTTCTTATTCTGATTTGTTGTTGTGACCCTGCCTTGGATACAGAAAAATTCTGTTTCAATGATTGCTGGTGAGAAACTACTGTTTTGTAAAATAATCGCATAATTGCAGCTCTTAACATTTTCTCTTTCATGGTCTTTTTTTTTTTTCCTGAAAGCAAAAACATCGTTATAGTGAAAGAAAACCATTATTAAAAATTGTCAGATGCTTTCTCTTTATATGGCAAGATACTAAGCTGTTTCCAAAGAAATAAAGAGAATATATCAATGTTTTGACCGTTATCCAGGATTTAATCTGTATTATACTTTACAAGATTGTAGGATGTTTCATGGTACAGTTTTTCTGAAGCAGCAGTAGATTGCATGCTTTCCAAATTGCTTGGAAGTAGCTGTCATGATTTCAGTGGAATGATGAAGGTGCTCAATTTTTTTTATCCTCAAATGTGGGAAGGAAGAAAACATTTCAGGAATAAATTTCACTGTTCTAGAAATTATTTCACGTCTTGTGTTTATTTGTGTGAGGAAGTGCACACAGGAAAGGATTTTTTTTTTATTATTATTATTATTTTTCATCTGAACCAACTTTCTTAGTTAAAAGCTTTTTGTTTACAGAATTCTTGGAATCCATACATTGTATAGACCTAAGGCATTATTTAAAATATTTTAAACTTCTAATTTAAAGAAAAATTAAACTATGATTATACACTTTGATTGTACTGAATGTTAGCTATTGCAGTTCAGTGATACTGGATTGATTTCAGTGGTAACATTGACTTTTATCATGCCTTTTTTTTTATTAGTCCTAGAAAATACACCTCTAAAGGAAAATTTGAAATCCTGAACACTTACTTTCCTTGGCAACTTGCATTTTGATATTTCATCTCATATGACTGTTAGCATGTGCATTTTTAAATTTACTTTAACCAAAGCTTTACATTCTCATTTGATTCAATAAAGTATGACTAGTTGATACTGATCAAATGTTCAGTGAGAGAGACAGACCATAGCTGACATTTCCACAGAAAAGTCACGTACACTTTCTTTCCAAATGATAATGCAGTTATAAGACTACTTCAGTGAAATGCCTACAAGCAAATTTAATTAGTCAGCTAAATGAAATTGTCAGAAATTTAAGAAACATGTTTTTAGTAAATTATAGCCTTAGGTATTTCTTAATTTGCTCTGTGTAACTTCAACTGGAAAACCTGTTTATAATATACTATTTGTTCAGCGTGGATGAAGGTTGCTTCACATTTGCTTTTATCTTCTAGCTGTCTGGCCATTTCACAGATGTTTGAATTTTAATAAGGTGGAGAGTGTTTGGAGAGATTCAGTGAAAAAGGGAGAAAAAAATGACATTTAGGAGTTTCATAATAATTCTGTTCTTGCCAGCAACAAATGAAGATCATATTTTTGTTTCAAATTCTAGATTATGGAAATGAATTCTACAGACAAAATTAATAGGTGTAAAATTATGGTAATCATAGCCATGGTAACTAAATTTCCTCATACATTAGAAACTAAAGGCCTATGATACAGTATTTTAGGTCAGGCATGGTATCATTGACTCACAGCATATCTGCTCACAATAACCCTTCTATGAGGAATATTTAAGTGGTCTATTAAAACACAAAAACGTTTCATAATTAACAACTAACACCTGAAAAGAAAGAGAGAAAGAGGAAGAAAAAACTGTTGGGCAGAAATGTTGAAATGCTGTTAGGTACTGTAGCCTTTCACTTAAATTGCCTAGTTACTTACTTGAAACTTATAGCCCCTTCTTCCCTTATTTTGAAACTGTATGTTGGAAGACAGAATGGTGGAACCATCCTAACACTTTTTGGCCAAACACTTTGCATTGTAATAATATTTTTATGTGTTTAATGCAGGACTATTGAGTTACCACAGCATGGAGACCATGTCACCTTGATTAGCTAATTGAAAGGTAAAATTGATACAGGAATAGAATTATTCAGCCATTACTTCCAGAGATACTACAGAGTTTACTGTAATTTGCCTGTACTTTCTTAAGAAAAATTATTGAAAATACTCATGCTTTCTTACATCTATGTTCTACAAGAGATAAAAGGAGAGAGAACACCAAGATTTGGTGATGCATTTGTTCAGTTTAGAAATGTACCAAATTCTTTATTCTTAATTCCTACTTACCATTTGTGTTGTAGCCAGAATACTCCATTATGTCAATTCTACTGACAGAAAATAATGAATTTCTTAAGAAATGTGTTTGTTTCTATCCCAGAACCATTAGGACTAAAGCAATGTCAGGTTGTCATACAAAAATGCTTCACTAAATGATCTGTGTAAACACAGAATCAATGGTATCACTTGGAAGGCATGGTCTGCTCAACCACACTATAGCTCACACAGTTCAGCTGGCTTTGGCTTGGAATTCTCTTCTACTATTGCGTTGGAGTAAGTACAGAGACAGCTAAAGGCTGGGGAATGGAATATTGCTTTCACTGTATTTAATCTTTGAAATTCGCCACATCAGTATTATTTGAGCAGTGCTTGTGAGTCCAGTCTCTCTGTGACATGTAAATAGTTCAGCAAATTCAGAAATACTGAGTCTTCATTTCCAGAATATTATCTCTGTTCAAGAACTTAGACATTTATGAAGACTAAAGTAAATATATATAAAATTTTCATTCCCATGCCATCACATTACCTTCAAAAGACTACTACATAACCCATACATACCTCCAAGAATTCTCCCAATAAAAAATCTGTAATTTGTTTGTCTGGAAAGTAACACTGAAGTGTTCCTTTAATTTTTTGTCTTTGGGTGCCAACAATCCTACTTTACTGAGTGACAATTTTGAATGCTGTCTCTATGTCAAATAAGATGTGTTTCTTTAGAGAAAGAAATTGACACACACACACAAACAAAAAGTAGCTGTTGCTTTTCATTCTAAATTATTTCTAGGTTAAGCCTCTTCTAGAGAGGCAGTCTCTGGTATGTCTACATTCCCAAGGAGCACAATGCAAATTAGAGTAAACCTGTAGTGCAAAGCAGACTAATGCTGAGAATTTGACATCTATAATGTGTCTTCATGAATCTACTTCTGACTGATTCTAGATTACTTCCATGCTTTGAATTTTCATTAGCAGACGCAGTGTATCTTCTGATTCCCTTAATACCAATGTAATGCAGATTGCCAGCTATAGTTTCCCCGTGTGTTGTATTCCAAAGAGAGATAATGGAGATAATTTCAATCAGTTCAAAACCTGCTCATAAAGAGAATAGTAATGCAGACCCTATGCTTGCACCTTAGATAATACAACAAAAATCAAATAAACAAAACAGGCAGTTGTCTATTGCAGGATTCAGGTCAAACACAATAAATTACTTGTAGGACAAATAATATATATATATCTCTTTATAAATATGTTAAGGCATGTTTCTTTAGACAGTATGATACAGAATTTTATTTCTCTATCTTCTGGAAATCAGAATGAGAAAAACTGCCATGTGTGAGTATTTGCATTTCAGATACTTTGCATCATCTAGAGGTAGATTTAGGCAACATGCCTCAGTTTAGTGCAGAAGGTTTGTTTGAAAAATATAGCTTCAGGGATTTTCTATTTCCAAATAATTTTATGCATATTTCATTGTATTGTGTAATAACATTTTCCAGAAAATAACATAGTTCTAAACTTTCTCCTTCAAATGAAATAATCTGTCGTTTACTTTTCCGCTGGGAAAATTTAAGAACAATAGCCTCTTCTCTATATCTGACTAATAGCATTACACTCATTAACAAAACAACATACCCATCTGAGAAACTAGACTTAAGTGAATAATTGACAAACTCTCCCCTTCAGTGAACATCTAGCCCATGGGCAAATTTTAAGGGACAAAAACCTCTGTGAATAATTCTAGATTTGTAGACTGTAAGCCATTTATTGGACAACCATTTTTTATGTGTATAAGAGTCAGTCTTATTAAGCCCTTCTGATATGCTACATAAATTATGTGGAGCTGTTTTCTTTCACATATGCATGGGTGTAATTCTAAGATTAAATTTTCTGGAGCAGTGCTCACTTTTCCTAAATCAAAACCTTTGCGAATTCGAAGGATTTATTTAAAACACATTGCACCTATCAACACTATTTTCTATTATTTTATTGTTATTACAATATGAAAGAAAAATAAATATGAAAGATCTTTTTCTGGATGGTAGTTATCAATGTTATCCTCGCCATGTATTCTTTTTGTAGTGTTAAGGTAGTTCACAATTTTTATTAGTATCTTCTCAATTTTAATTTCAGCTGTTCTTTGCAAAGAAAGGTTTCTAATATTTTCCGTGCTTTTTAAGTGGAAATTTTAATTATTGAAAGATTTGGCAATAGCCAGGATAAGCGGTGTTTCATCCAAATCCATGTGTTTGAAACACCCATCTGGGAACATCAAGTTTGGCTTTTACTTTTTAAGTTTATGTTCACTTATTCTCTGAGCTTTACAGAGAGGCAGTCTAGATTGTGTTTTGTGCCAAAGATCCATGGAAAAGAAACCTAAGCAGCAGATGATATCACTGTTGCAGTATGGAAATGTATCAAAATCTTCAAGTGACTCTGTCATCAGTTTATGTCAAGTAGTAGAATTTTTTTTTTAAATTTTTTTCTGGGTGAGGGATAGTACAGTATACTTGAAGAACTGATAGACGCATTGCTAAATTAAAGTATATGAGTTTATCAGTTCCTTTAAAACAGTGGTGCTGAACAGTAATGAGAGTATTTGATACAGGTGATTAATACTTGGTTTACAGAAGGTAGAACTTAATACTTTGGATTTCTTAAGTGGAATGCTGGTGATTGTATGCTTTCTAGTTTAGACATCCTATGATATCTTTTCTGGCTTCAGAAGGTTCCTAACCTCAGACATGAGGGAGTCTTAGCAAATGAAATTTTACTCCTAATGCATGACAGCTTCCAAAAAGAACTGCTGTGCAGTCCCTTGTCAGGATTTCTTTGAAATACATTTTACTAAACAGAACGTAAGATAGGTTTTTTCCTTAAAATCCCCTTACACTCATCCCATTTCCCTCCACTGAAGTCTGAGAGGGAGGTTGAATGATTAGCTCAACCAACTCAAAATCTGGGTGTTTAATGTATTGTTTAGAAGGACTGCCTACCTATATGATTTTCATTTTGGAGATTATGTAAAAGGATGGCATGTAGTGACACATACATTTTTTTTGTCAAAATGGGGACACAAACACCTAAGGAAAAGACCACATATATATTTCCTTCCTTACCCCTAGCATTTCCTGCAGCCTTTGTGGAGGCTCATTGGTATTTTCTTGAAGAATCAGTTAGACCTGCTCCATCTGCAGACTCCATTAGTCTCTCTGTTATGCATCTCTCAGTGATGTTGAGTTCCTCATGGTTCGGTGCTTATGAAACAGAGATTCTTTGTTCAGTGTTGATGTAAATGAGTCTCTGTGTCTTTCTAAAACTAGTTTTAAATTTTATCATACGTGACAGGTTTGTTTAATAAAGTTTTTGATATCTGTAATAAATGTTACATTGCAAGCACATAAAAAGTTTTCAAGCACCTGCAATATTCACCTTCTATGCTAATTATGCACATTAAAATTATCTTTATATATGACTCCCAAAAGTGGCAGAGCTGGAAGAATGTGAACCAATCCCACAAGATACTCATGCTGTCGTCTTCTGTTTTGTTTTTTTATTTTTCTACTGTCCATGCCTTGCTGGACAGCAAGCCCTTGCCTGCAGCCTCTAAACAGAATCTTCTGAGAGTGAACTAAAAATTTCTGGAAACTGTATAGGCAGATCCCTTGTTTCTTGTTTGAGGTTTAGAATGCAAACTCTTTAGGGAAGAGACCCTCTTTTTGGTAATGCATGTGTAATGCTTAGTTTTATGAGGACCTTGTCTATGACTGGAAATTTTGGTTCTGCAATAGTAAAAATTATGGATAATGATAAAATTTGACTGAACAGGAAAGATAATGAACACTGATGGAAATATTGTCAGCTAAGTGTTTGGAACAAAGAACTTCCCAGTGACAGTCAGGAACTTTGTTTCTTAAGGAAAACTTAATGTGTACTTATTATTTTTCTGTCTATTATAACACATCTTATTTTGGCAGAGTCTGTACTAACAAGTGGGATGTGATAACACTCAGGAGAATAGTCATATTTGTGTTGTTCACACCACTTCTGATTAAAATAGCTTCTCCCAGTCGTTTGTAAAATCAACCTGTTTCCTATGCAAAGTTACACTTTTATAAGTTTTGACCTTGAATCTATTTGCCAATACTTAATTATCACTGGACAGACAAGACAACTTCAAGGGTTTATGTCTTAGTCAGTACATTTCCTTGTTGGCTTTCTAGAGCCCCACCCATTCTCTTCAGCTTCAACTACATCTCTCTTCCCCTGCCCATTTTTTGGTTTAAATTTGGTCACCACTGCTGGAATATCCATGAACTCTTAAAAAGGCAACTTATGCAAGGGTGAAACTACTACTTTGTGTTATGTGGACCCAAAGCACAAAGAGTGTGCTTGTCCTTAGATATAAAAGAGGTGTGTAGTGATGCAGAGATGTGAAGATATCTCTCCTGTGCTTTAACCAATTGCTAAATTTTATATTGTGTAAGATATATTTCTTTATACACCTTTTGTTGATATATACTGTGATGAAACCCCTGTGATCCCCAAGTTGGAGCTGATCTTCCTTTCTTTTTATTTTCTTTTTGAAGCAAATACATCAGGGAAAAAGCTTCTGCTGCTAAATCTCTGCTTTATTAGAACTCTTTGATACTAAATAAAAATAGAATGACTTGGAAATAAACCCTTATGTGTTGCCTTGAAACCTTGAGACAATTTGAACAGGGGGCTTACAAAGAAGTCCCATGTTCTCTGTCTGCTCTGCCCTTGTCAGGCTTGCCCTCCCCTCTGCTTGTGTGATGCAGTTTGGCATCTTTTGGTGGTTTCCTGGTTGATAACTACCCTGTCCACTCTGTGTTCCTAGGAAGCTTTTTTTTTTTAATCTCATACCTGACTCTGGCTTCAGAAATGCCCTACACTTCTGTGAGCCACCTGAATGCTGGCTTTTTCAGAGCTGTTGTTTCTGTTTATGTTCTGTTACTGAGAGGAAAGGGACTTCTCTCCATCCAAAAATGCCAGCTATTTCTTTGTGTTCATCCAGGGCAAGTCAAACAGCTGTTTGTGCTTCCTGGCCACTTTCTTTTTAATAGAATAAATGCATCCCAGTAACCACACTGTAAACCTTGAGCTAACAAGCATCTCCACAATTTTGTCATACATGCTAAGAGATATGTAGTCTTGAGTGTTAATGAAATGCCATCAAATCTAGATCAAGCATAAAAATTCAATTGAACCCATTTTCCCTAATGGCATGAGGTCTGACACCTGTCTATAGTTGGACAAAATCCTTTATGTGCCAGATTTTTTTAGCTTACAGAGATCGTATAGGCATTTATTTTCATTATAAATGCTGAAAGAATTAATCAAATCCAATTGCTTCAATGCAAGGCAGTCTAATGTACTGCTTTCTAAATGATTTTCTTCCCTAATCCAACCTGTTAAACAACATTGGCATACACAGTTTCTTAGTTAAAATATGAAACAGTTCCAATTGCTTAATATCCCCTAATGGAACTGTAAAAACACATAAAAATAGCTGCAGTTAATTTTGTTCTCTGGAATTAGGTCCACAAGAATACTTGGTTTAATTTTTGCAAAGTCTCTGAATAGAAGAAAACTTTTTCAGATGCCTATTGACAGGATGTTTTGAGACTTCTGTAATGGCAAAGCTCTCCTGAAAGATTGTAAGGTATCTTTTTCTTCTATTCTTGATAGACTGCATTGAGGCTATTGTTGGAAAGCCTATTAATGTAGCATTGAAAATTTCAGGTGAGAACACAGTTTTGTCATACCATGCTCTGTGCAGACATAAAATGACTGAGGCATAGATTTTATCTTGAACAGATACGTTTAACACATTCCTTTGAAAAGTCATACCACTGAAACCATGGAAGAGCTCCATTCCTAAAACATAATTCTGTGTGAAAGAATTACTTTGATAATACTTCAATAATGTCAGACTAATTCTCCTCTTATAGTTTGTTTTGACAGAAGTGTAATTTCCCTGATTTCAACAAATACATACCCAATTTGCATCGTGATAAGCAAGAAGAGACTCTGACTCATGGTTTATTTTACCTACTTGCCAGTTGAGTACAGAGTGTTCATGTTGACAGGCACGTAAATAGTTACTAAAGGAGCACAGGGTGAATTATATAATAGTTTTTCTTAATGTAAGCAAAATATCTCTGTATAGAAAAAGCCGCATTAAGCAAACATAAAGACAGTTCTCGATTCAAGACAAAGAATTTAATTTGATGTAGCAAATTAAAGTTTAACAATGAATATTGTCTATGTCAAGAGGCAAGAAAGAATTTCAATTAAGAATTCACCCCATTATTAACCTCTAGCTACTTTTGGCATAATTTAAACAAATTATTAGGATTCTTAATCAGGAAGAAGAGAGCAGGCACTAATTTTATAATTTTCTTGCTACTTTGTGTGTCAGAAAATAAACCAATTATCATATTAGCCAATAAAACAACATTGCTGCTGAGATCTAAAAATATAGATCTAAAAACTTTGAATGAATCACATGTATTGGTTAAGCGATTGAATATTTTCACTTTTACTATAAATTCTTTGCATATGAGGCACTAGGACAAGAGGTCTGATAAATTTTTGTTGAAAGAAAAAATAAGTGAAAAAAATTGCATTGTAGCTGTGGCCAAGGACTTTAAAATAGATTTAAAATCAGTCTTTAGCTGTCTACCTTTCAGACAAATTTTTACAAAATTCAAAAGATGACTATTTCTGAGACTATGTTTATTTAAAAAAAAACCCAACACAAAACCCAAGAATATTTTAATTAAAAGAACTTTTGAAGAACAAAGAAGAAACAATCTGTTTCTGCAGTACATGAAGATGATTGTTAAAAGACTGGAATCTCATTGCAAAATCATGTGTCATGGTACCATTTCCATAGCATCTCCCTTGCCTTCTGATACCAACACTGATGGCTATTTAACATAATGTCAGGTACATTTTAGGAGCTTAAAGTATAACTTACTTCATACATTCCAGGTTTTGTCTTTTGTACAGACCTTTAGTTAGTTTTCCGTATAATGTTAATTACTAAAATTCAGTTTCTCTTCTAGATCTGAATAAAACTGAGTAGGTACTTATATGCATGGTGATAAAATCTTCAAGTTACCTGAATATTTATCCATGAAATTTGAGGATTTGATAGCTTTGTGTCTTGTCTGTGCAGCTAGTCAAGCAACTCTTTTCTGGGGAAACCTTCCCTGGTTTAGTGTAGTAGAAAGCCCCTCATCTCCTTGCTATTCCACTCTTATGCTTAACGATTAACAGACCAGCTGGCAAAGCAGAAATCTGACAGCTCTGAGGCACAGACATATTTTTAGGTGTGTGTGTAGAATCAACTTTTTGATGCCTCATTTATTGTAGTTCTTTTTTTATTGTTTTTTCATACTTGCTGTGCACTTTCTATATTTTCTACCTTGTTATACTTTCTTTCTGTCTTACACTGTAAGCTTCTTTTTTTGACACTTTTCAGTAGAAAGGAAAGCCTGAAAATCAGTATCTCCCTCAAGTCCATTAAGGCAAATCATTAGTAGGATAACAGTAAGTTGCCATAGCATCTTTTAATTTGAATCATTAGAGTCCAGTGGTGATTCTTTCCTCTCTTCTTTACCTCTCTTCTTTACACATTCTCCGTGCCAGACTTTATGTTTGAGAGCACACTGCTTATTCTGTGGGACATTACTTGCCCTGTATGCAGAAGATGCTTTGCCAGGAGTGGGGAAAACCAGCTTGAGTTTTATCCTATTCATAAAAGTTACCAGTGATGAATGGACAAGGGGTCACGCTGCTTTTGGTCTTGAGGAATGCTGAAACCAGACTGACTCATCAATCCCAAAGTTAAACATTCTATGGAAGAACAATATGACAGAAACAAACACTTGTGAGGTGTGGCAGATCTGATAAGGGAACTAACAAGTGATGGTACTGAAAACCTATCTAAAGCTGCTGAGCTGACACAACCAGCCTAGAAACATACGACTGACAGTCAACCACTTTATTCTAGAACAGCCCAGGCCCACTTTTCAATGGCAGGGACTTCTAACACAGACCTTCTTGGAGTGTATGTGGAGGTTTCTCCCTTGAGTGGAAATGTCTCTAAAGTTTACTCCTCGAGGCTGAGTGAAAGGGATGTGCCAATGGTCACTGGTATGGGTAATTAACACCAACTTCTACTTAATAATAATTCTGCTAGCTTTAATGTCATTGCTTCAACATTTTTCAATAAATAGTGCACTGTAATACTGGTTATAGCTACATATACTATGCAGTAAATACCGCTGATTAAAATATTTTAATCTAATCATCATCATTATAATAAATTTATATAATTAATAAATTTCATTAATATAAATATTTGGGTTGCAATCCTTGATCCTGGATTTTGAAGTTGTGTAAAGGCTCAATTACACCTGTATAATCCTTTGGACATAAACCATTGACCATATCTAGGATCAGGATTGGATCCAGCCACACCTAGGCTCCTCTTTGAGAGGGAGTTTTGATGTCATATGGGCCTTTTTGGAAACTATTGACTCAACAAGAGAATCTCCCTGATCAGACTTGTCCAAAGTTTATGTTTTGCTTATAATAACTGCACCCTACCCCCACCACCAGCATTTTAAAGCTGAAGCCACAGAAGTTACAATCTGTAGTACAAACCAATCCAGAAAACAAATTTTTCTGAAATAATACGATAGTTTTCATGAGCCTATTAATGAAATAATTCAGAAAAAACAAACCCAGAATTAAAAAGTTTAGATGTTGAAATGCATTCCAGCCACCAGTGTCCTAAATCTGAGAGATCTAAGGGACTTGGAGGAGGGAAGGGGTTTTTAGAACCACTTTCTTAAATGAAAAGGTTTGTCAATAGCTTTAGGCTTTCAATAACACATGCTGAAACATTCCGATGTCATCTCTTTGTTGTGAAAGAAAACAGTGCATATTCCATCTCCTTGCATTACATGCAACATTCAAAATGCAATAAAAGTTGCTCTTTCACTCCTCTGTACAGTAGACATTGAAAAAAGTTGTGACACAACTTAAAATTTTATTTTTTGAGGTTCCATTAGATACTTTAATTATGCTCTGTGTACATAATTTAGGATACAGTAACAACTCACAATATTTTAAATGAGATTTTTGCAACCTGATACCCAATTCTTCTCTTAAATATTCTTAAAAGAAAAAAAAAGAGAATTCTGAGTCAGGGACTTAGAACTAAAATTAATTTATTCGAATGCTGGTAAGCTGCAAAAAGAACAATAGATTAGGACTGTCACATCCAAATGTCAAGTGGCCAGAGATCTGGCTCATGGAAAAAAAAGGTGAATTTGAAGTTTTGTCCTTTCATTTTCTCATCAGCATCCCACAAGTGAATCTTCTGTTTAATGAGCAGTAGCTGTTAGAGGGTGCTCAGAAACTGTGGTGCTAAAAGTGCTACAGCTGTGTAAGCAAAGTGGATATTCAGGTTGATTTTCTTTAGGCACTTTTTCAAAAGAGATAAAAGAAACAGAATGGAAGAGTGTTTTAGGCAAAGTAATTAGAAGGAGCAGGTGGAGTGCCATACAGTACTGTAAAGAAGTCATTTGAAGAGAGGTGTTGAGATATGAGTAGGTGAAATATTTGAAGGGTCTTACAAAGTAACGTCAAGTTAGGTCAAATGAAAATGAAAAATGCAGTACAAAGGATAGCCTTTTGGCCTCAAGATCAAAGGTTCAGTTTGATGTACTTAATAAGAAGTAACAGAGGAATGAAGCAAAATAAGGTGGGTGAAGAAATCATTAATACAGAGCACTCAGTAAAAGAGTTTTAGGAGAACTTCTGAGGTAGAGAAGAAAAACTAAATATTCTGGTAAGAATGTTGCAATTTGTATAAGATATGAAAAGTCCAAATATATTTTAAAGTATGCAATGTAAAGAACAAAGATTAGCATCCTTGCAATAGTGTCAGAAAGAGAGATCAGAGAATGATGTGCAGAATTTTATGGTATTGAGCAGAAGCCTATAGAATGGAGAAAACTTTCAGAAAACAAGAGCAGTCCTGATACAACTGTCCATCCACTGTCAGAAAATCAAAAAAGAATGTAAAGAACTGTGAGAGTTAAATCAGAAATAGTGTGAAAGATTTGAATGCTCTCAATAATGGCTTTTCCTTGTTTCCAAAAGTAGTTATCCTCTAGAAAAAGAAAATCCATGTATAATAGCTGTATTTTATTTTCTCTAATTCAATATTATTTTTCTCTTTCTGTATTGGTGCCATGCTTTTAGGCTATACCATTATGCAATAGGTAGTCATGAGGTTCAGGATTCAGCACCTGTATTATTCCTTTAATGTTTTTCTCTCTGCCTGTGTTATTTAGTCATGGGTATAAAGGGAACACTTTGAAGACAGACTTTTAAAATCTCTAGCTTACCTTTTCAGTTCATTCCATTAGATTTAAATAATTTGTCTTCAGTTTACAGATTCTGGTCTTCAATTTAGCATACCTTGCTTTACAAGATGCTTATCAATGAAATAAGGATTTTCGGCAGTATGTAATAAACAGATTTATCATTTCATGGTGCAAGTAAGGACAAAAGAACAGCCACATTAAAATGTTTTTCATACAGCTCTGTCTGTTCTTGTCATATATTCACAGAAAGGAAAATTGACCTTGCACTGGGCACTGCTGCAACAATAACACCTAGATACATCACAGTATATGCAACCATATACTTCTTTACCAGGACAATAAAGAATTTGTCTATTTACATCAGTAAGTTTTAAATTATTACTGAGAATAAAGGTTGAAATCACGGCACAGCTGAAGTGCTTCAGGTTCTTTGCAGACCAAGACTAGGGTTCAGATTTTGCTTAACTTCATTTGCAAATGGGTGAAAGGAACTAAAGCTGTTTGAAAACAAATACAGAAACAGGAATGAAATTTTCATTTTTGAATCAGGGTCTGGGCTTAAAATATTTAGACTAGAAATGGAAGCTTATCAGCTAAAGGTACATTCTTGTGGCCGTTAATATCCTGAAAGAAAGATCCCGTGGGACGGGGTTTATGATGAGAAAGTGATACAAAAGATAGTAACAGAGTACTTGTATGTCTCTCAAATGCTTACAACAAGTGCAATGGGAAAAAGAAGAATATGCTTGCTCTGAAATTTGGTCTCTGCTTCTATTCTACTGCAGTGATCCCTTGTATGATGTTCCCAAGAGGGGATGTGAAATATATTGGACGTTTTATTTCTTCAGGTTTCTGGCTGGGTGAAGGGAAATAGCAGAATATTATATGAACTATAGCCTAACCTAGGCAGATTTACCATATATTAACTCTTTTCCCTAAACTCATTCAGCCACATTGCATTCTCAGCAAGTGATGATACCTTAAAAGGCAGATGTTTGCCCAAAAGCAGCAATCCCTTCAGTTTCTGTAGTCCTCTAAGCCTATTCATGTTCCTTGACAGGTGTCTTCTTTTTCCCTGAAGTAACAGAAAGAAAATCACTTTTGCTCCTCTTTGCTTTCCTGGGAAGAAGCAGCATCTTGGCTGTGTTCAGATTGTCACACTGTATAATCCTTGGTTGAAGCAGAGCAGCTACTGAATATCCTGGTGTAAATGGCATAAGAATCATAGCCTGGACACATCTGTATCTGTCAGTTTCCATGAAGTTGCAGAGAAGGGAGTGGGGCTGTTAAATTTCTTCTGGCAGATTACAAACAGTTTGACCTCTGTTGAATTTAAGTCATTCATTCATGAATAAAGTTGGGGGTTTTTTTTTTCTTTCTTTTTTCCCTTCTATTTCTTGTCATAAAATAATTAATGTTCCTTATGGGTTGTAATGATGAGTGGCTTTTTGTTCTGTTCTGCAAGGGAGAGTACACATAATAGATTTAGCAATGCTCAATTATAGAAATTTTATCTTCAACACTTACAGAATTATTTTATCTTCAATACTTAATCTATCTACTATATAAATAATATTATAAGGGTCTTTTTTGGCTTTCTAAGCTGAGACAATTGGCTGACAGTAATTTGTTGGTACTTGGCAAATACAAGTTAAATATTAATCTAGTAAGGGAGAAACAAGGGCACAAAATATGGAGCATGGGAAGCTTGATCTAAGACAACATGAATATATTTACCTTTAATTTCCAGTTTATATAGTGAATCTCTGAGCATAACTTTTATATCATCAAAATGACCAAATTCTATTCATTTTCATTCTATGCAGGGTTGTGAAATTATTGTGGTCTTCTTTTTACCTGCAGAAAAGAGACGATGCAGGAAAGAGCCTGAATTCATGGCAGATGGCAAACGGACCATAAGCTAGCAATGCACTATATGGCAGTGAAGGCAAATAGTCTCCTGAGCTCCATTAGGAAAATTATTGACAGTGGGTTAAGGCATGTGATCCTGTCCTCTCCATTCAGCCCTGATGAGACACATTTGTGTGGCTTTTAAGAGCTTGAAGCATGATGTGAGGATGAGAGCTGGAAGAGCCCAGAGAGAAGTAGGGAAGACTTAGGCATTTATCTATGTCTATAAATGTTAGGAGGGAATGAAGAGGCACCCACTTCTCACAGGTAATGGACACAAACTGAAATACAAGATACTGTAGCTAAACAGGAGAGAACACCTTTTTTTTTTCTTTCTTTCTTTTTTTTTTTCCTCCCTCTTCCAAATGGGCAAGTACTGGAAGAGATGGCTGGGGAGTCTTCATTCTTAGAGATACACAGGACGAAGGGTAATGCAATCTCTATGACCAGAGTGTTGGACTGAAGATTTCCACAGTTCCCATCCAGCCTCAGCAACAGCAGTTGGGTAGGTTGATCCTGGCTATTTCCTGGATGTCCACAAAATCTATCATCTCCCTTCCTCAATTGGATGGGGAAAGAAAATACAATGAAAAATTTGTGGGTCAAGATAAGACAGAGAGGAAATTCAGCAATAACTGTCATAAATGAAACAGACTTGGCTTGGGATAATGTATTTTCTTACAATGAAACAGGGTAGAAAAATGAGAACTAAGAGCAATCTAAAAATGCCTTTGTTCCACTCATTCTTTCTAACTTTTCCAGCCCAAGTAATTCAGGTAGATGCAGAATGGGGGTTATAGTCAGCTAATAGCACTTCATCTCCACTGCTCTTCCTCTGCTCCATTGTGTGTTCCACCGCTGGGAGGCAGGTGTTCATGAACTTCTCCAATATGTCCTTCTCACAGGCTCCTGTTCCTCAAGAACTGCTCCAAAATTGGACATTCGAGAGTGGACTGCTCTAGTGTGAGTCCCTTATGGGACCACAGATTCTGCCAGAAAACCTGTTCCTGCATGGGCTCCTCTCCACCGGGGGCACTTCCTGCCAAGATCATGCTCCAGCTTGAGTTATTCATGAGCTGCAGCTTCTTTGAGTCATGTACACCTGCTTTGCCATAGAATCCTTCATGGACTGCAGGTGGATTTCTGCTCTGCCATGGATCTCTATGGGCTGCAGGGGCACAGCTGCCTTGCCATAGTCTTCCCCAGGATCTACACCATATCCCCTTCCTTCTGCACTGACCTTGATGTCTGCAGAGCTGCTTCTTTCACATATGTTCACTGCTCTGTCTCACAGCTGATGTTGCGGTGGTTTTCACCCTGTTAAATGTGCTATCACCAACTACCATCAGTGCTGATTAGCACACCTTTGGCCAGCCACAGGCTGGTCCTGGAGTCAGTCAACTCTGACATGGATGCAGATTCTGATGTCTCCTCACAAAGTCATCCTTGCCATCCTACACACATCCCTGCTACCATACCCCTGCCACATACACAAAGTACAATCTAATTCTAAGATCCTGTTAGTGCTTGAAAAATATCAAAGTTCAGCGTATGTGCATGTCCTTATCTATTTCAAAAAGCAAAACCAATACCCCCAAAGATGCACATATGGTATATTTATGAAAAGTAAAACAGTCACTTGTGGAGCTCTTCAGATTAAAAGTTATTATTGTAAATTTTTAAATTATTTAATAAATATCCTTAGAGATACTAGAGAACAGGATGCTGAATAAATTAAGTGCTTAACAGTGAGCTTACTTCAAAAGATAGTTTCAGACACTCAACCTGCATGTATATTTGCATCAGCTTCTGTAATAATCTTCTTCAGAAAAGAGAAATTTTGAGTGTTAGTTCCAAGGTTTAGTTACCAGAACTGAATCAGCTGATACCCTGGTCCAAACCTGTGGCCCCCAGACCATCGTCTGTTCGACTTGAAGTTTATCAGTGAATGGACAAATACATGCTTGGGGAAGATACAGACAGTGTGACCCTTCCCAGCAGCCAGTGCCAGGCACATATGCCTGCAGTGTCACAGCAGGTACCAGCATTGAACCCCTCACTCACCTCACAGAATCGAAATCACAGAGTAGTTAGGGTTGGAAGGGACCTCTGGAGGTCACCTACTCCAACCTGCCCCCCAGCTCACGCCAGTCCTCTGGTAGCTGACATTTAGGTGACATATAGCATTCTCATCCCAGTGGCTGGAGATTAAACATTCCCACTTGCTCGAGTAGCAGACTCCAGGACAGGTGTACCTACAGCCCTGGGGTGCCTCTGACCAATCAGACTCCCATAGCTGGCACCAAATTTCACACACACACACACACACACAAGTCTTGTGGTCACTTAGTACGCACATTCCTATAGCATAGAGAGTGAGACTATTTTTAGAGATAGATAAGAAAAGATTCAACATGAAGATATAAAATGATAGGACAGACTGTGCTGATCAGTCCCAGGGTTCAGCCAGAAAAATATATGAATGAATCCTGTATTACAGTTGATCCGCTTGGACCCTTTCCTGTCTACCCTCTGATTTGTTCCTACCTGCCTGTCCTATCCCTCACCCATATGCTTGTTCCTGCTGATCCCCCTTCAACATTCTGGTCCCCATCTCTAGTCTTCACCAGTACCAAAGTCCCAGTTTGCCCATGGTTTCTTGGTAGCCCATCAGTAAATGCAACTGACCAGGTTTATTTCTCATTATTGTCTTTGGTAATGCTAATTTTTTAGTTTTTATGCCTCAGGATGTTGTCTCCCTCTGTTTTCTTATGATCCAGATTCGAATAGGAGCTGTCATGTGATCATATTGCAAAATAAAAATTCTCACATATCACATATCCTCTACCAATTAGTGTGGCTGTCCAGGTTTGTTCTCATCGCTACCTCCCTTATGATATTTTGGTCAGGTTTCTGTCTATATATTTTTGTTCATGATCTCCATTTCTCATTACTTCTCTTGGCACTGAGGATGCCCCCTGACCAGATACGTCAAGAAGAAGACACAGTGTTTCCACATACATTCCAAAATGTAAGCATTATCCATTTTCTTCTTTTAAGAAGCTGACTTCCAGCTTTAAGTAAATGGAGCAACTTAGAGATTTGGTGCCTGGTAAGGTTTCACCAGGCTCATAATTGCATGTAAAGTGGTTTAGGACCAGCAGCTGCAAAGATTAGAAAAAGCAGCCACTTTGACATACTCTTGGAATTTGATGAAAATATGTCTACCAGACAACATAGCAAATACAAGTGTTGTGTATTGGGGTGTGTTCATGTCCATATTACAGGCCTTGAAGAGATGAAACCTGTGTGATCATAAGACTAAGCAATACATAACCCTTAATCAGCAGTCTAGTGTCTTTGTGTTCTTATTTACACCTGTAATTAGGTAGTCCTGACAGGCAGTCTCTTCTGTCAGAACATGGCAAGCTGAAGATGCATTTAGGATGTTCATTGAGGTCAGGAAATATAAACTGAATTTTTGCCCATTGCAGTTAGTGAAATGATGACCAGATTTGTACACAGCACCATTTCCTTAGCTCTTGGTCATCTCTCCTGAGCAGTAGGTGTCTTGGAGGATCATATTAACATGAAAAGTATTAAGAGTGTGCTCTCATACAAATATTTTGATTTGATACTAGTGCAGTGACAGACTTTGACAAGAAAATCTGTCAACCAGTCTCTGTTCTTACTGGAGTCTTGAAACAGTTGACATGCACATGTGTTTTCTTAGAATATTTTCCTACACAAGTAGATTTAACGTTATCACTCTCCTACTTAATCAGGGCAGTTCCTGAACTGTATAATGATGTATTGTCTAAGACAATTGTCGGTTTCACTAAATTGAAAGTGCCTGAACTGAAAGTGAAGGTAAGAATACGCTTAAGTATTAAATGTTTTCTTTTGCACTGATTTCCACTACATACTGTTCTCTTGTGTAAACACATGCAACAGTACTGACTTATTAGCTATGTGAGGTACAAACAGGCCAGTAACAGTTATCACACCTGGATGGTAGTTCAGTGCTACGATGTTGCCAGAGCTGGCCATTCTCCAGATGTCCCGATCTCTATTTCTGCCAGGATGAATACCAGTGTCTGTGGTGTAGCACTGAAATCAATAGCTGTTTTCACAGACTCACATTTTCCCACGTCCTAGGTAAATTAGTCTTCGTAAGTACTTACCCTGCTCTATGCAAATAATCAGGCCTTTTTCCTTTTCTTATCTTCAGGCTTAGTTTGGGCTACTTGCAATTTGACCACACTGATTTTACAGTACTTTAATTTTTCTTCTGGTGGGAGTTTTGTTGTTTTTGTTACTTGGTTGTTCAGGGTTTGTTTGTTTTTTTTCAGAACCCCGAAGACTGATTTTATAAAATCTTCCTGAACAGACATCTTCCTGCACTGCAGCTGTTCATGCATGATCCCAGTAGTGTTCATGGAAGTCTGCTCTCAGTCTCAGTGGAAATCTCAGTGATGTGTTATCAGTTATTGACATTCAAGACAAACTAGTCATGCCTGGAAACTGCTCTGGGCTGTCTGTGACATCTCTTTCAGTGTCAGACTTGAAATGGATTGAATGTAATGAATGGAGTGCTGTAATGGAGAGATAGATAATCTTTAGGAAGGATGAAATGGGACAATGGGGAGGAAGACATGCACTTTATATGAGAGCAGCTGGAGTCTTTGTAGCTCTGCCTGGGTATGGATGAGGAGCCGAATCAGGATTTATAATTTAGGATTAAAGACAGGAGAGCTAAAGGTGGCATTATAGTGGGTGTCTGCTGTGGGACCAAGAAGAAGAGACAGATGAGACTCTCTATAGACATATGGGAACAGCTTCATGTCTGCAGTTCCTGGTAATCTTGGGGGATGTTAAACACCCCAGTATCTTGTGGAGGGACAATGCAGTAGGATACAGGCAACCCAGGAGTACATTTGGGATAAGCTTTCCTGAGTGGCACATGAAAAGAGGTGCATCCCATAATCACCAACAGGAATATATTCATCCAGGCTGTGAGAATCAATGACAGTCTTTGCTGCAGTGACCATGAGATGGTGGAATTCAGGATTCTTGAGGCAGTGAGGAAGATAAAAATCAAGCTCACTCCCCAGAAACTTCAGAAAAGTCCTATGGGATAAGGCCGTGGAGGGAAGAGTGGTCCCAGAATGCTGGTTGGTATTCAAGCTCAGCTCCTTCAAGTTCATGAGACTTCCATCCCAATGAACATGAAGTTAGGTAAAAATATCAGGAGAATAGGATGGATGAACAAAGAGCTCCTACACAAACTCAGACACAAAAAGGAAGAGTACAAGGGATGAAAGCAAGGTTGGGTGACCTGGGCGGAATTCAGGAACATTTTTCAAGCAATCAGGGATAAAGTTGGGAAAGCTAATGCCTAAATGAAATATCTGGCCCTGTATTTCAAAGAAAACAAAAATGGCTTCTACAAGTGCACAGGCAATAAAAAAAAGGTGGAAAAATGTGGAACAATTGCTCAGTGATAAAGGGCACTTGTGTACAAAAGACATGGAAAGTCTGAGGTACTGACTATCTTATTTGTGTCAATCTTCAATAGCAAGACTGTCTCAGAGACTGGAGAAAAGGCTGGAGCAAAGATGCACTCTTGGTGGATCAGGTTCAGGTCAGGTAATATTTAAGCAAAATGGAGATAAATCCATGGGCCATTATGGGATGCACTTATGAATGCTGAGGGAATTTCTTAGAATTCAGAGGCAGCACCACTTGATAATCTTTAATCAGCCCTGGCAATCATGGCACTGAGATAAGTGCCTGAAGACTGAAGGGAAGCAAATGTCTTTGCTGTCTTGAAGAAGAGCAAGAAGGAGGACCCAGGGAGTAACATACCAATCAGCTTCATCTCAGTTTCTGGGAAGGTGATGGAACAACTAAATATGAAAAAAATTTCTAGGCAGGTGAATAACAAGATGATGACCAAGAGTACTCAGCATGGATTCAAGGGGAAGTCATGCTGGACCATCCTGATAAACAGCTATGATGAAACAACAGGCCTGGTAGACAAGGGGAGACAGCAGGGTTATTGTATACCCAGACTTCAGTAAGGCCTTTCACACTGTGTCCTACAAGATCCTCATAGACAAGCTGCTTATGTATGGGCTGGATAGCCAGATAGTGAAGTGAGATGAAAACTTACTGATTGGCTGGGCCTGGAGGGTTCTTATCAGTGTAACAAAGTTGGAGGCCAGTAACTAGTGGTATATAGCAGAGGTAAATACTAGGTCTAATATTATTTAACAATTTCACTAATGATCTACATGATGGGGCACACTTTACCCCCAGTAAGTTTGCTGATGATGCAAAACTGGGAGGAGTGGCTGCTAGGGTCATGCTGACATCCAGAGGGTCTTCAGCAAGCTGGAGGTATGTGCTTTCAGGAACCTCACGATGCTCAACAACAAGAAGTATAAAGTCCTGTACCTCAGGATGGAGTCTTGCACAGCAGAGGGTTCCCCAGAGAGTCACTGATCTGGAAAGCAGCTTGGAAGAAAGGGCTGTCTGGGACCTGGTGGACACCAAGTTGAATAAGAATCACTAATGTGACTTTGTCAAAAAGAAGGATTATGATGTCTTGAGATACATTAGGGAAAGTATTGACAGCAGGTCAAGGCAGGGGATCCCTTTTATTCAGCACTGTTTAGGCCATACCTGGAGTTATGTGATGAGTTTTTCACTGTCCAGCACAAAATAAATATGGAGCTTCTGGAGGCTGGCCAATGAAGGGCCACAAAAGTGATGGACCTGAACATCACTACTCTGAAGGAAGGCTGAGTGAGCTAGAACTGGTTAGCCTGAAAAAGAGAAGCTTAGGTGGGATCTAGTTAATGTATAAAAATACCTGATGTGAGAGTATAAAACCATTGGTGCCCACTGACAGGATGAGAGGCAATTGGCACAAACTGAAGCACAGGGATTTTCCTGTGAACATGAGAAATTGCTTTCACTGTGAGGGTTGGCTGAGCACTAAGCACAGGCTTCCCAGAGAGATTGTTCTCCAGAACTCTGAAAACTTTGATTATCTCCAAGTGTCTTACCTTGGAGATAATCAAAAATCATGGGCCTGGGTAACTCACTCTAGGTGACCCTGCTTGAACAGAGATATTAGACCAGATAACTTTCAAAGGTTACTTCCAATCTCAACTATTCTGTGATTCCGTGATCTAGTTCAATGCAACTTGTTCCACATAGTGTTTCATTGTGATTACTTGGATGCATAATCACCATTCAGCTCATTCGAGACATGTATCCTAAAGCATGCTTCTTGATATATAGTGACATAATTTGTTTTATTTTGTTATTGTTTTCTGGCTTCATGTTATGAGCAGAGAGAGAGGGTGAATAGATTTTTTACCAGCTGCTTAGGCCTATGACAACTAGCAATCAACCTATTCAGAGTGACCAAAAACCCCATCTTGCTTGCTTATAATAATGGACAATTAAGTCTAATACAAAATGTAATATAGAATGGATTACTGTTTATTAGACACAAGAGAGAACAGAACAAGGAGCCAAACAACTTATATACTACCTAATATGTGAAAAACTAATCATAACTAAACAAACATATATATATATTGCCCAAAATAGGGAGACTATGGATAGTCAAAAACAATACAGTGCTTAAAAGGTACCTATTATTGTTGTTATTATTGCTAGCAAAGTAGAATACAATTTCAGGAAACCAGTGATCTTACCAAAATCCAATTTTGGCGCTGGGATACATTAGAATTTGCCCTCAAACTTGCAAGAAGTTACCACAGAGCTGCATCCAGACTATGGGGAGAGGCTTTACTCACGCTCCAGTATCCATGTAGAAAAGCTTCTACCTCTTGTGAAAACCCATGAGTTTTTATAGGATAAAACTGTACCTTGTGTGGTAATCAAGCATGATTTTTGTTTATTTTCCCACATTCTCTCTTCATTCCAAAATATGAGTTATGGTTAGTGGTTTTAGACTTTTGGGCGCCAACACACAACCTCGGCCAGGCTGTTAACTTAACTGAAGTCATCCATCTTCTGCAACTGAGCAGAGAGAGGGGGATGGGGAACATCCTGCCACACTCCATACAGCCAAATGCTCTTCATATGTCTTCCTCTTTTCATTTATGAATACCATGCCCATATGTACACTGTCGGTGAGCTCATGAGCTTGGCACAAGAGCTGGTCTTTACTGGGATGTGTGATGAAAAATTTTTTGAATCATAGACTTGTTGAGGTTGGGAAAGACGTCTAAGATAATAAAGCCCAATTGTTAATGCAGCACTGCCATGTTCACTGCTAAACCGTATTCCAAACTGCCATAACTACACATTTTTTTAAGAACTCCAGGCATGGTGGTTCTACTTTCCCGGGCAGCCTGATCCAATGCAGTGCTATCCCTTCAGTGAATAGCATTTTCCTGATAACCAAAGCTTCCCTAGTGCAACTTGATTCCATTTTCTTTTGTCTTGTTGCTTGTTATCTTGGAGAAGAGTATAGAGGACTCTTCTCAGACATAGAATGTTAAAGGTTGGAAGGGACCTTAAAGATTGTTTGGACCCAATCCCCCTGCCATGGGCAGGTTGGCCCACCAGGCTGGGTTGTTCAAAAGTTTGTCCAACTCGGCCTTCAACAATGACACGGTTGGGGTATCCACAACCTCCCTGGGCAGTCTGTTTCAGTGCCTATGCACCCTCACAGTAAAGAATTTCTTTTGTAAACCTAACCTAAATTTCTGCTCATTCAGTTTGTACCCATTACTCCTTGTCTCATCACTACATTTCCTGATGAAGAGTCCCTCTCCAACTTCCCTCTAGGTCCCCTGTCAGATACTGGAAGGTTGCTATGGGATCTCCATGCACCTTCTCTTCTCCGGGCTCCAAATGTTGCATGTCCTTCTTATGTTGGGGTCACCAGAATTGTACAGAGTCAGTGAGGTCTCACAAGAACATTTCTTGTTGCTTTTATTCTCTCTCAGTTTACATAATCCTTGTAATTATTTCTGAACCCTTAAACCTGTTGGCTGACATACTTTTTGACATGCAATAGCCTCTCTTGCCCAGTTCAGTCCCAAATTACTTCACAATGAAGCTGTATTGCAAAGTTGTCATGTTTTCCCAGAGTTAAAAGGACTGAAATTTTCCAGATTTGCACTTCTCTAAGAACTGTGAGGAAAAATGTTCATCCAAATGACAGGTGGGAGCATTTTATAACTACTTCTTAATTCATAAAACTAAAGGTCAGCATTTTATTCTCGGTCTGTTCCCTATCAAATACCAGAGTAATCTCAATACTCAATTGGTTTTGTTTTCAGAACTTGTTGCTTATCTAGAGTACTAGAATCTCATTTTCCACTTGATCTAGTCCTCAAAATTTTAAAAATAGATTGTTCTGGAGGGGTAAGTACAAACTTTAATCAGGTACAGGAGGACTTTGTATCATACTTGCACACTTTTACCCAGTGACTAGTTATATTTCAGTGTACTACTAAATGTACACAGTAAAATAATGACTTTTTTATTGTTTAAAGAAAACAGTAATTAATAAGCCTGTTCTCAACAGTGTGACTTACTCATCTCTCAGCAAATCAGCCATCTGAAGTAAAACTTTCCTGGAGGAGCTTACAGGAAAAAAATGTGAGAAAGGAAATAAGCTTACATATTCATTAACCCCATGTTGCTAATGAGCCAGAAGACTTCCACTGGAGTATGCATATATTGCATGGCTGCACATGGTGAAACATCCTCCACAGCAAAATTACTTTTATTTGAAATGGAAAGCTGTAGTTTAGAAGTATGAGAGAGGTAGTTTAAGAGATATTAAAGCTAGTCATATCCTATTCCTCAGTAGATCAATAGAACATATGGTAACTTTGTACACTTTGCATGCTGTGAGTGCCTGAAGCCATAGCAACATCCACCTCATGCTGGAGATCTATTTCTATCTCCCCCTGCTATTTTATCTTCTCCTAAAACTGTCATCTCAGTGTCCAGAATCCACACCTTAGACAATGGGGATACTTGCTCTTTGGAGAGTATTAACCTCTTTATACCTCTCTCATGGTCACATATAATTTCACCAAAATAATCAGACAAACTCTATTGGCCCAGGCACCAAAATGATCCTTTTATATTTGGACAGCGTAAAGTCAAGAATACTTACACAGCATTTTCAGAACATAACCAATCTGTGATTAGGGATCACAGTTCACCAAGAGTAAACTCAGAAATTAGTGAATTATGATTGTTAGTAATTACAACTGCTACTGATTTAGTTACTAGCAGTCAACTGAAAAAATGGGTTTGGTGCCTTAAATTGTTGGTGATTAAACGGAGAGCACTGAAAGAGGCTGACTTCCCACACGGAATAAATAAGCGCTCTTAAAATCAGAAAGGTATTCTCAAAGATAAAGTCTTGAATCCTTTTTATTCAACCTGTCTGATTTAAACCAAGGATACATCAGTTATCTTTGCAAATCATCAGGTATTTTCTTTACTGAAATGTTCATGAAGATGATATATAATGCTTTTCTGAGGGTCTACAGAGTTCATGAATACATTTCCATTTATTTAACTGAGTTTTAGTATATTTGTATGTGCTAGAAGATTTGCAAGGGGTATAGAGGGACTTATTATTTGCTGAGATCAGTATGAGGATCAAATACAAGATCTGAAGAGTTGTGAATTTCTGTGCTGTTTTCTGCAAATCGTGCTAAGAACAAAGAGCTACTTATGAATGCAATTGAAAATGATATATTTTTTAGAAAGCTGCCTGTTGTCACTAGACACTGATAAATGTTTTTGGCATGATTTGAGGCACTAACATCCTAAATCAAATTGACATTAATTTCTGAGCATTTCAAAGGCAGAACTGAATGAATTTTTTTTTATATTCACTTTTGTTACCCAAGTGGTAGACTTCTCATCAATTGTCAAACCCCCAAAATTACCTTTGCCAACACTTTCTAAGGTGAAACTTGATGCTAAACCAAAAATGAATGAATGAAAATATTTCATATACGTGTTCATCTTAAATTATATTTTATCAAAACACCACTTTCCCTTTTGAACTGAAATTATTGGAACTACATTGTGTTCACAGTCTGTATTAATAATTTTTTCTCAAATGCACTGTTTTGGAATATTTTTTCTAATACATTAGTTTCTATGCACAAATAGTAATTTTCATACAGAAACTAGAAACAGTTTGAAGTTCATTTCCTTTAAAAGCTATTAATCTATCACAATTGAACATAACTATTAAACAATGACATAAAAAGAGGTAAACAGTTCCTTTTTCTTTTTTTTGCCTTTTTTTTCTTCAGATGTGTTAGCCAAGTGTTGTAGTGTTGTGGATGAAATAAAATGTTGTCTTACATGATCAAAATTGCATTTTATGTCTATTAAGCTTGCTCTAAAACACTTCTTAAGTAACAAGTATTCAGGATTCAAAATATTTGAAGTTTTACTTGTATTAAAAGTTTTACTTGTATTAAAAGTTTTAGTGATTGGAAGGGACCTTACAGATCATCTAGTTCCAACCACCCTGCCATGGACAGTGACAGCTTCTACTAGACCGGTTTGCTGAGAGTCTCATCCAAACTGACCCTGAACACTTCCAGGGATGGAGCATTTCTAGCTTCTCTGGGCAACCTAATAATGAGAAATTAAAATCAAATTTTGCTATTCTCCGTTGCACTGGAGTAAAATTGTCAAAGTGCAAGATAAGAAAAACTGGAAATTGGAAAATTCATTTAATTGTGGGGCTATTCTGTAACAGTTTCTGTACTTTAAAAAATAATTTAGATAACTAATTGATCTATGCACTCATTACTTTTATTTGTAGATTTCTATAATGTTATTTATTTTCTATAAGAAATAAAAAAGTAGTTTGTCTCATGGGAAACTTACAACCACTGTTTTTTGTCGCAGGTATTTTTTTCTTTTCTTCCATTTTCTCTTTTATATATTGAAACATTAATTTTCATAACCTTACTCATTTCTGAAAGATTATCTTTCTCAGTGGGATAGAAGCATGGTTTTTTTTTTCTTTGATCTTTTTTCAGGACACCTTCACATTTTTTAAAATACCTTTTCTGAAATTTCTGCCAAAAATGATCTTCCACTCCTGGAGTGGTATCTGCTATCTACAGGCACCCACAGGGTGTCCTGGAGGATAGCTTATTAAGACAGGCAATAGACAGCCCTGCACGGTGGAATGCATTACTGGTTGATAGTCATCAACACAAGTGAGCTCATCTGTGGCATCAAGAATGGAGGCAGCAGTGATCAGGCACTGCTAGAGTTGGCAGTCCTGAGAGATATGGGTCAGGTGAAGAGTAAAGTCAGGACCCTGAACTTTGGGAAAGCAAACTTGCAGATTTCAAGGAATTAGTTAATGGGACCTCTTGAGCAACTGCCATCAAGGACAATGGAGCAGAACAAAACTGACATGTTTAAGACATTTTCCACAGACTACAAGAGCTCATGACTCCAAGTACGAGAAATTGGTCAAGGAAAACAAGAGATTGGCCTGGCAAGGTTAGGACCTGCTAGTCAAGCTGTAGGTCAAGAAGCCAATGCACAGGCAATGGAAACAGGGACAAGTATCCTGGGAAGAGTATAGAGGTTGTGTAGGGATGAAATGAGGAAGTACTGGGTGCAGCTGGAGCTGAACTTGGCAAGGTAAACAAAGAATAATAAGAAGGCTTTACTGGTGTGTCAGCCAGAAAAGGTCAAAGAGAGGGTACAAGTCCTGATAAGCAAGACTGACAAACTAGTCAGAATGGATGAGAAGAAGGCTGAGGTTCTCAACAAATTTTTTGCCTCAGTCTCAGGCAAGCTCTCTTTTCACACCTATCAAGTGGATGGACAGCAGGATGGGACTGGTGGAGCAAAGTTTTTGTTATCACTTGAGAAACCTGAACATACAGAAGTCTGTAGGACTAACTAAAATACATCCCAGATTTCTAAGGGAATTGGCTGATGTACTGATGTGCCAAGCCATTCTCCATGAGATATGAAAAGTCATGGCAGTCAGGTGAAGTCCCAGGTGCCTGACAAGAGGGAAGTGTTGTACTCACCTTTAAAACAGGTAAATCCTCCTTGGGAACTACTGACCTGTCAGCGTCAGCCTGGGAAATTCACTGACCAGATCCTGCATTTGTTAAGACACATTGAGGACAGGGAGGTGATTCAAGAAGCCAGCATGACCTCACCAAGTGCAACTCCTACCTAACCAACATATGGATGTCATTTATTAGGATTTCTATAAGGCCTTTGACATGGTCCCCTATATAATCCTCCTCTCTAAATAAGAGAGATATAGATTTGATGAGTTGACTGCTCAGCAGATGAGGAACTGGGTGGATGGCTGCATCCAGAGGGTAGTGGTCAATGGCTCAATGTATACAGAGAGATCAGTAACCAGTGGTGTCCCTTAGGGGTCCATACTGGGGCCAGTACTGCTTAATTTCTTCACTAGTGACACAGACAGTGGGATTGAGTACATCCTCAGCAAGTTTGCAGACTGCACCAAACTGTAGTACAGCTGACACACCTGAAGGACAGGATGCCATGCAGGGGGACTTGGACAAGCTAGAGAACTGAACCCGTGGGAACATCATAAGATTTGACAAAGCTAAGTGCCAGATCCTGCCCCTGAACTGGGGAAACACCAGGTATCAATAAAGGCTAGGGATGAAGGGATTGAAAACAGCTCTGCCAAGAAGGACTTGGGGGTACTGGTCAATGAAAAGCTGGACATGAGCCAATAGTGTGCACTTGCATTCTGGGCTTCATGAAAAGGAAGCATGACCAGCAGGATGAGGGAGGTGATTCTCCCTTCCTACTCTTCTCTGCTGAAATTGCACCTGGAGTATTTTAACTAGCTCTGGGATTCTCAGGAAAAGACATGGATCTGTTGGAGCAGGTCCAACAGAGGACTACAAACCTGATTAGAGTGATGGAACTTCCCTCCTGCCAGGTAAAGCTGAGAGATTTGGAGTTGTTCAGCTGTAAGAAGAGAAAACTCTGGGGACACCATATTGTGGCCCTTCAGTATTTAAAGGGCACCTCTAAGAAAGAAGGGAGCAAATTTTTTAGCAAGACCTGTTGCTATAGAAAAAAGGATAATGGTTTTAAACTGAAAGATGGTTGATTTAGATACAAGGAAGAAATTTTTACAATAAGGGTGGCAAAACACTGGCACTGGCTGCCCAGAGAGGTGGTAGATGTCTCATCTCTGGAAACATTAAAGGTCAGGTTGGTCAGGGTTCTGACCACCCTCATTTATTTGAAGATGTGCTTGCCCATGGCAAGGGTTTGGATGAGATGACCTTTAAAGGTCCCTTCCAACCCAAAATATTCTTTGATCCTATGAAAAAGATGTTTTTCAGAGACAACATTCATAACAATATTTATTTATGGTATTTTTAGGTCATGCTTGCCTTATTGTCTTCATAACATTTTTTGTTTCTACCATTTTTGCACACCCAGTACCTTTACCATAATTAGGCAAGAAATCCAGGTAAACAGATGTGAGAACTGGAAGTAAAAGATATAAAATACAACAATTTTTTTAACAATATTATTTACAGCTTCTTCTTCTCTAGAATATAAATAACAGTGGAAGGATGTTATTCAATATTGTAGAATTATTACTAGTAACCAGAACTTCACCAATGCTTTATACTGTGATATTTTTGCTATTATGTAAAGTCTAGGAAGTGTTGATTTTAAAGGCAGCCTTTTCAGTTATCTCTTGTATTGTATGAAATCACCATATTCCTTATATTTAATTATGGCTGTAGTTTGCAACTGTTTAAATTCTGCTTTTATTAAAGTAAAGCTATCTGTTAATATGTTATTTAGAACAAATGACAACATTTCCTTTGTCATGCAGAAATTTTATATATCAATTAAATTGTTGCATAATTCAAAGCAGTAGTATATTATATCTATAAAAATATGAAGTACAGGAAAATATCATGGTGAAACTTTGCAATAATCAATTATCTTCACAAAACTGTAGTGGAAAGTGAAATAAAGCAGTTGTAATGAACCTGTTCAATTGTACATTGGCAATATGCCCGTTTAGTGATGTGTGAAATGTGTAGAGGCTCAGATGCCTGTATTGCTGCTAGTGAAGTTTGGAGTGCTTTTGTGGAGTGTAGTCTTATAGGCATTAGTAATTCTGTAGCTTCATTTGAAATAAGGAAGTTGGCTTGCTAAGTCCTAACTTTTTAAATGCACATGAAATTGAACTACTTACAATTGTAACCTTACAATACAAAGGAAAGCCAGCAAAGTAATCCCTCTGATTTTCACACATATTTATTGAGGGAATAATTACAAGGTTTTTTATTATTAGCTAGAAAGTTAAGTGTACATACATCATACCCACATGGTATTATTACGTTTCTCCAGTCCAATGCTTCATATTTCATATTATCAAAGGGGTCTTTATTTTTATTTTGTCTGAAGAAGAGTGACATGGTAAAAAGTTAAGCTACCTTTCTCATTTTTTCTGAGTCAGCGTTACAGCATTGTCTCTCAGAGGAAGGGATTTAGGGACTCAAAAATCAGCAGCTGAAGAAAGGCAAGATATGGTAAGGGTTCACTGAGGCTGTCTTAGAAAATGATAGCTGTTCTGCAAAGTACAGGAGACACAGCTGGAATTAGGAATGAACTTCAGAGAGGCAGAAGAGTGGTCAGACCTCATAATCAGTGTGAATACAAACCAGGAGATACCTGGAGTGGGCCAGGACAGAGGTTAGTGTCACCTTGTGAAGGGGAGAAGGAGAAGGAGAAGCACCACCAGAAGGAAGTGCTTTTGGGAGAGAGGGATTTTCAGCCAGAGGGTAGAGTGGATTGTGATGAGAATTGTGGAGTTGTATAAGTGGACAGAAAATATTGTACTTCTATATGAATAACTGAAAACTTGCTCTTTAAGATATCAAAGCTATAGAAAACTCTCCCAGAAATATTTTTCATTTTGCTGTCATAAAACATGCAGATATCTGGTTCTGAAGAACCTAATCACTTCAATGTTTTGAAGCATAAAACAGTTCTTATCAATACTGAAGAGTCTTAATAATTTTTGATTTAGAAGATATAAATTTACTCTCTTGCTTATTCCTTTGCAGCTGCTCTTACATATAAAATCTGTTAGGGACAGGAATATGGAAGTTCATTTAACTGGGAAAAAAAAAAACCAAAATGAGAGAAACCCAAGATTTTTAAGGAATTGAAGCCCAAATTTCAATAAGTTTTAATCTACTTAATCAAACTTAAAGCTCTTTAATAATTTCTCAAGTGAAGTGATTATTCTTTTTGTTGCTTCTAACTTAAAATTCCTGTATCTTATACTAATGCCCTAATGTTAGAGATGAGAAATCAATTTGTCATTTTTTACCCAAAAAGTCCAGTAAGCCAAAAATCTATGAGAATTATGTTTTGGGGTTTTCTTTTGACTCTTTAAATGGCATTTATAGAGAGATTTACCAGTTTTGACTAAAATTACATTGATGTCAAGTAGACTACAATACTTATATTCTCTATACCTCTCTCCTAAATCTTTTATCAGAAAATAGTGTAGATTGAATTCTGCAGTGACTGTGGGGATTAAATAAGCATATGTTTCAATGGTTTGCATTATGTCCTAAAGTTATGTTTCCTGTAAGATTGCTGCTCTTCATTAATGATTTGAATGCTAACTCTTTATATCTCCACTCCTGAAATATCTCGATACCAAGTAGTGCACTGGTTCTCTAGGAATACTTAGCATGTATTGAATGTTCACATCTGGTAATTCAAATTTACGTATTGACATCACTTTATATAAGTAGAAAACAATTAAATCTTAGTTAATCAAATACTTTCTCAGGTATACTGTCTGAGATTTTATTTCAGAAAGTCCCAATTTTTTAATTGTGCTTTGTAAAAAATGCATAAGCAGATTCTAAGTTATGATTTTATTTGAAAAAGCATCCCAGAGTGAAAAATATAGAAAAGGCTCATCAGTTGCAGTACTGAAAAAACACTCTCAGTTCAGGTGATAAAGAAAAATACGTGCTTGCAGTATCAGCAGCAGGAGACACGGCACAATTGAACTGAATTATAGATATAGGATTTCTAGTGAAGGATGCTGTCCAGTAGAAGCTGAACTCAGATCCTTTCTATGGGTACTAACAGTAGCATTTCATAGAAGTGCAATAGGAACACTTATTAATAGTTCTAACCATAAGCAAATAATTTATGATCAGTACCCTTGCTAAGAGAGTTAAGAGCTTGTCACAAGGCAAATAATCATTCATGTAATCCCTGAAATGATTCATAAAAATATGCTCAGGATCAGAGATGGTTTATGACATATAAAAGTTTGCAATTTTTTTGGAAAGCAGGATTTTTTATTTAATTGTGGATACCTTATGAAGTGACAAATGGAAAGTTTAGGCTATCTCTACCACATGAAACTCTTGGCTATATGTTCTCCCTTGCTATGCAGAAGAATAAGTGAATCCTAACTTACACTTTAAAAAAAAAGGGAATTGAGAATGAGTTTTGAATGTCTGGTTCTAACAAATGGAGTTGCAATATATTTTGTTAAATTGGAAAATTTCAGTAGCAGTTGATGAAGCTTCCCAATCTGTTTCAGCATTTTAGAGTCTCCTTAGAGATTACAATGAATCTAGGTCCAGTATTTTAGCATACCATAAACACATAACTACAGATATAACAACAGCATGTCTCCTTAAATTTCTGAGTAGTGTCATATTCAAATTGTATTTACTTCCTTTACTTTGTTTAAACTGCAGAATGTAAGGTTAGTGTTTTATTGCTGGTTTTGTGTTGCTATATCTCTGTAAATGCTAAATGTTGTAGAAAGAAACACAGAAAGTTTAAGCAGGTATATAAAATCTATTTTCTTGCATGGGAAAAGCAGAAAATATTAAGTATTTAACCAAAATACATAATTAATTGAATTAAGAATCCGGCTATGTTTTACAAGATTGATGTGCAACTACGCTAGGATAGCAGGTTGTCCATGAGCCTGCAATGCCCTTGAGGCCAAGAATGCCAATAGTGTCCTGGGGTGCATTAGGAAAAGCACTGAGAGCAGGTCGAGGGAGGTGATCCTGCCCCTCTGCTGAGTCCTGGTGAGGCACATCTGGAGTGCTGTGCCCAGCTCTGTGCTGCTCAGTGCAAGAGAGACATGGAGCTCCTGCAGTGGGTCCAGCAGAGGGTGACAATTATGATCAAGGGACTGCAGCATCCCTCTTAGGAGAAAAGGCTGAGAGAGCTGGGCCAGTTGAGACTTGAGAAGATACGACTCAGAGGAGATGTCATCAATGTCTGTGAGTGTCTGAAGGGAGGGTGCTGAAAGGATGTGTTCAGGCTCTGCTCAGTGATGTCAAGCAACAGGACAAAGCAGCAATTGGTAGAAACTGATGCACAGGAAGTTCCAACTGAATATGAGGAAGAACTTTTATACCTTGGAGTGACCAAACTCTGGAACAGGCTGCTCAGAGAGAGTGTGGCATCCCCCTCACTGGGGATATTCAAGAACTGTCTGGATGCAATCCTGTGCAATGTGCTCTGGGATGACTCTTCTTGAGCAGGGGCATTGGACCAGATGACCCACTGTGGTCCCTGCCTACCTGACCCATTCCACGATTCCAGGATTCACAAACTCACCTGATACAGGGAAGTGCCCTGATCTGGTGACTGTATAGAAGAGAGTGGAGAATATGATGCCCCTGTTTTGTCATCCTTCCCATGCAGTTTTTCGGCTCTGCAAAATATTCTGCTCCCAGATAGGGATTTAAAAGGCAATCTAATGCTAAAAAGTGTTTAACATGAACATAGATGTTTAAGTAAAATATGTGTTTAAGTGATTTTGAGATTTTTTTTGGCATTTATTAGTATTTTATTGTTGAATAACTTTTTTAGTTAGTAAAAAACTTCAAAAAATGGTTTTACAATCCAAATTTTAAACCTACACATTTAAAACTATATGACCCTATTTATCTATGATCCTTACATGGATCATAAACAAACTCTTCTATATATTGCCATCTTGTACATAGTGGGAAATGTCTTTTAGACAAAACCAATAGTTCTATAATTCTCTATTTTTTAAAATCGAATTATCTGTGGAAAATTGATTCAGCTAACAAGAATAAAATATTTTCAAAGTCTTCAAGGTCAAGTTTTGCTAAACTAGAAAGAAATAGTTTCAGAAATGTTTGGATCTTACCCATCCTTGCAACACTTGTTTATATAAGAATATTTATTCTTCTTATGAACATAAAATTAGTGATTTCATTTCGTCATGCCTGATTTCATTTTTTAAAATCAAGATTTTTAAAAATCAAATTAAATGCAACCTGCATGTACTGCAGGTTGGATATATCAATTTCTCCTGCAGACACTACTCTGAATAGCAACCTTTTGAATGTTTGTTTTTCAAAGAAAGAAGGATTCTTCATGAAATGAATTTCACAGTGAATTAAGCATCCAGCAGCCTCAGTAAATGTTCAAATTCATAGGTGCAAATTGTTCTCAGTGGGAGCTCCTAAATGTTTGACTTTTTTGAGAATTTTATCTTTTGTAGAACAGTTGAGCACATGGAGCCCTAGCTGCCTGAGTTCTTCCTCCATATTTTTATTTTGCAAGGTTTTTCCTCTAGCAAGACAAGAACATACATAAACAAGATTAGCAAGCACTGGTGAGGTATTATTTGAAGAAAATATTTTGGTCTTCAGGGAATCTAAACCTCAGTTCACACATCTGCTCCACTGACTGATTTGGACATGCCCTTATAGCAATGTTTCTTTACCCACTTAGTTCATCTCACCTGCTGACACATCTGAGTCTTTCCCACTTAGAAAGACATACCCTAACTGTAGTTTATTACTCATTAATGTTATCCAGAGGGCTTAGTTACAGACTGCACTGTGATCTATTCCAGCAGTAAGGTAGCAGAGATCCAGACCTCCAAGATAATGGTCATTGGGAAGGAAAACTGTCAGATAGTACACCATATAAGTCAAACATCCAGTTTATGACATGTTGCTACCACAGTTATCAATGAGAGTCTTTCCTGACACCATGGAACTTGCACAGGGACAGTTGGTCGTGTAGTAGTCTTTTACGGAGTTATAAGAATATAGGAACATAAGAAAGATATAAGACTCTCTGTGACAACCTTAATGAATTTATTCATAGCACTCGCAGTTCAATGTGCTCTAAAAATAATTTTTGTAGGGATTTAACTGTGTCTCTGTGGTGTGCAATGATCCTGGACAACAGAGAAATGTCAATTGACATCTGCTTTTTAGAATACTTGTGTAAACATTTATGACCAGCAGAAAAATTTAGTCCCATTTACTTTTGCTGATGAGCAGTAAGAGCTGTAATTCTTATGGAAATTCTATTCAAGGATATTTGACAGCATTTCCATTTCCACATGCTATCAACAATCTTCCCTTCTGACCTTCTCTTGTATGGATTCTAAATGCATTTTTTTTCCCAAGCATATATGCTCTACATCCCTCAAGGTACAGTTAGAAAGAGAAAAAAGTTTAAAAAAAATATCGACTATAAAGGAGTATACAACACAAGATCTGTCCATCAAATCTAATTTAGATTTCTCTCCTTGCATTAGCAAAGTTGTAGCTGATAAACTTATAACCCCTCTTGCTACTGCAACAGCTTAAAAAAATGATGGCTGTGAACTGAATTCTTTACTCACATTTGACAGCATAACATTAAGTAAACTTCTGCCATTCAGTAGCATTGCATTAGTGCAAATAAGGATTCTGCTATCATGCAGGGTTTTGGGGGGGGAAGAGGGTGGAGGGAACATGGGAAGGGGACCCATATTGCAGCCTTGTGGAATGAACTTGGATTTAATTAGCTTTCTCTAGAGCATTTATAATTTAAATCTTCTGTATTCTACAACCTTCCCTGTCACTTCCTATTTTCTGAACCGTTCTAGTCCGAGCAGCATCTTATTTCAGGCTCTGCAATACTTGTCCTGATGATGGTGTTGTACATGGCAGTTGTGCCCGAATCCTAATAATTTAATTTATCGAGTAAAATTTCAGCAGGTGTATTAAAGGTGCTTTATCAAAAGGATTTAATGAGGTGTATGGAAGTATCTTGCAGTTTCCTTTCTGTCATCTATGAAAAACTAAACCAGCATTCTGTTGCCAGTGTTTTATCTGATCAGACAACTATTGGGATCTTGCTCAATTAGTCATGTGGTTTTGATATTTGGTGCAGGGTAGGCAATGGAACATTTGTGTCTTGAATATTTTATTTTCCTGGGATGGCTGGCTTCCAAGTGCCTGGGAGAAAGCTGACAAAACATTTGTGTTGAATGCTTGGCTTTATTTTAAAATGCATTTTGCCTGTTAAACAGGTATTGGAAAATGTAATGACAACATTTTTAATAATTTCCATCATGTTTGCTAATCTTCTTTATTTTTGGTCTGGCTTTATAGATCTGATACTTTCTGCCAGTAATAGGTCTTTTTTTTTCCTTCTCTCTAGACTTTGCTATTTGCTTGTCTATCTATGTTTGTCTTGAAAAGTATTTATTTTCCTCCTGCTGATTTTGCACATGTCTTTACCTGGTTCTCCTGAAAGCTTCACCTTCTCTCCTCAGGAAAACTGGTAGCTTATTTCACTCCTAGCTGGTGTTTAGGATGTGAACAGTTCAGTTTACAGATTCCTGCTAAGTAACAGGAATCTCTTTAAATATGTTTCTGTTCGGTGTTAAAATAAACCTTCTCTGCACAGTAGTGCTAAAATACTTATAAAAAGATGAATTTTGGCTCAAATCCATCACTTCAACTTATTTTACTATTAAACCTTTTACTGACTTTTATGGGAGCACTGTTCTTAAATGCATCTGAAAGCCCATCCAGAATACCTAAAATTCACTTCAATGCTGAATATGTGGTTTCTGGCCATTTTGTCCAGAATTTACTTATTTATTTTTCTGCATAATTACTAATTCTTCCCTTAAAATTTTTCATAATAGACATTTCTCTTGTAGCTGCTCAATGCATTCCCTGGTTTATTGTGACAATGAACATACACATTCATCTATTGCAGTTCCTTGATCACCTACTCATATTGTTCTGTAAACTGAAGGACTCACCCTGTATGCTTCTAAAATTTTCTATTTTTTTAGATGGATATTGATTAATAGTTGTTCATATGGTTTTTTTTATTATTTTTTTAAACACTATTTCATTGCAAACAGTTTTAAATCTACAGAGAAGTTATTCAAATGCGACTAGTTTGGTTTTCTTGTTTCCTGAGAACAAATGTTAGGGGAACTCCTCTGTCTGACCATTCAGGAGCCACTCTGGCAGTCACATTTCCACTACCAGACTTTCAGTGCTGGCACTGAGGCTTCTTTGCAGCCAGTGGCTTCTGTGATCTGGCAGGTGTCCAGTTGGACTCCCTACACGCTCCACTCTCACACAGTCAGAAAAGGTTTCCTTATAATTCAGCCACAGGTTTCCCCTAGTAGAATCCCAGATGCCTAGTTTCATAAAGCCATTTGTTCATGGTGCAGTAACACAGAAACAGCTAGGAGCTAGTGCCTCTGAGGAATGACCCTGCAGAAAGGAACCCCAGGGGCTTTTTATACCCTCACAGCCTGTGCACGGGGGTCTCGTTCTTCCAGTTGAGTCCTTGGCTCCTGCTGTCTCTGTGTGCCCTGTCCCCTGGCCAGCCCCAGGTCCCCAGGGCTGTTGTTATCCAAAGGGTCTGCAGGTCACAGCCTCCTGCCTCAGGCTCTGGCTTCTGCCACCCCAGAGCTCAACCTGCAGCTCTCTCTGCAGTGTGCACTTTGAGCTGCCTGCACCAATTGTATTCCTCAACACAAAGAAATAAATGTGGCTGTAAATAAATTTTGATACAGTCTGAACAGCCTAAAGGACTTTTTAAAAAAGTTTTTTGACTTGTTTTGGGTTTCTTGTTTGCTTAAATGTAAAATTTTCCAATAGACAGGGAGATTTGTAATCTGCTCTGTGGCACATGTTTCTTTCTCCATATGGGAGTAGGTCTACATGAGTATGTTGAGGTCAGTCATAGAATTGAAGAGAACAATAAAAAATTAACACAAATGGTGTTATTAACTGTGCAATACTCAAAATGCATATTCTTTTTTTCTTTTTGTATTCAGCTTTTCCAGTATTCATTTCAATAGAGAAATGTGAGAATTACTCATGTTGTTTCAGAGAGGCTCCAACAACTAAGTTACTTCAAATGCTTTCCACGTTCCAATTAATAGAATCTCGTGTTTGTCCTCTAGTGATCCTGTAGCCACAAACTCTTATTTTTTTGAAAGAATTATATCTACTTTTGTTCTCATAGTGCCCAAAATTAAGGAAACTACGGGTTTGCTCATTGTAAGAATGATGTATGGAATATATAGGTCCAAAAAGACCTAAAACTTAGGGAAGCTAACTTTCAGCTGTTTAAGGAAATAATGGATGAAACCACCTGAAAAATTGTCTTAAAGGAGGAGAGGAGACCTTGGAGCTACTTAATGACTTTTTTTTGTACAACACAAGAACTCTTGATTCGTATGTATAAAAAAATCAGTTGTGGATTGCAGGAAATGAACACAGCTGCCTCCCTGGCCAAACAGAAACACAACAGGGAAATGCATGGATGGTGGATCTACAGACGTGCATCCTTGGAAGAGCATAGTAAAACTGTTTGAGGGTGTAGTTTGAGGGTGTTTGAGGGATCAGGAAAACCAAGACACAGAGGTATACTTGGCAAATGATGTGGACTATAATAACTTTCACAGGTATGTTACTTAGAAAAGGAACACAAACTACATTGTACTTTCTCTGATAAATAAACTCAACAATTTCTTTGCCTCAGTTTTCACTGTCTGCCAAGTCCCTAAGTCTGAACTCAGTGGCTGGGAAATGCAGAAGTAGGACATCAGGTTTGAGACCACTACAGGAACCTGGAAATATTCAATTCAGGGGTCTCAATGAGGTGTAGCTCTGAATCTTGGGGAACCTCAGCACCTGGAGTTAAGGTGCTCCCCATCCTATTTAAAGAATTATGGCAGTCTGGCAAAATCACCAGTGATTAAAAGGTCCTTTTAAAGGTCTTCCCCAGCCCAAACCATTCCAAGATTCATTCCTCCATTCTACAGTTCTTTAAGATGTTGATCCCTTACAAACATGCAGACAGAAACTTAAGTTCATGCCAGTGAAAATTGTTTTATTATTTTCTTCTATCAAGATTTTTTCATCCTTTTCTGTACCCTCAGTATAATTAACAAGTGAGAATCTGCCCACGCTACACTGGGAGAGAACAGAACAACACAGCTGTAAAAAAAATTTCAACACCTGACTCTTCTACTAATAAAGAAGCCCAAATGACAAAATTTTGCAATCCATTCTCAAACCTCAGCCAATTAATTTACATAAATTAAATTAACAAGTCTTAAAAAAGCATATTCTTCCACAGCTCTTGGTAGGTGTCAGTCTCATAATGTAATATAAAAACAGACTTAGGTCATTAATTTGAAGAAGTGATAAATCATACTCAGGAGTTGTGTCACTAACAACTACCATTTACTGAACCTGAAAAAATACAACAATTCTTTTTTCTTCCCCCTCCACACGGGGTGGAACATAAATTCCTTCAAACAGCTATGAAATGCTCTGGGTAATGATGAGTTGCCTGAGTTCCAGAGGGAATGTGTGATATTGCAATATCTATATTTTCTTTTGTGGGAGGAACAAAAAAAGCTCTAAAAAACACGTTCTAATGGAAAAAAAGTGTTTGTTCTCACACATTGCTTTCAGTATTCTTAACAAATGAGGGCAGCTAAGCATATAGTTGGGGAACAGAAAAGCAAAAGAAAATAGGGTTTTGTAGCAGTGAAATACATATACAGAAGTTAATTGATAGACACCACATTTATCAATTACCATACAATCTGCCAGCTATTATCTTTCTTCTGTCTAAAAAGTTTTGTTGTATCCTGTGATGGTCAAAGAATAGTTAAGACAACTGGAAGGATAGAGAAGATGAATGTGTTACTCTCTATATCCCACTGTTTCAGGTGTCATATGCCTGTTTAGAATTTTTTTCTGTCCCCAGGTTAGTTCAGCCAGATGATGTTTGCTGTTTCTGCTCTGAAAATACTGTACCAGTTTTTAACCTTCCCTTTTTCCTTGTAGTTAGAAGGAGTGGAATGATCCAAAAACTATATACAATGTTGGGGATGGTTAAGGTACACATAAACACTTTACAGTTACTTAATGAGAAAGTGTTTGATTTTCATTTACAGTAAAGTTTTTCATTGTCAGAGATGTATACAATATTTTTAGTGTGAGATACAAATTCATAGGTCTCTCTTAACTGACTGAGGTGAATTGCAGACAAAACTGCATTTTCTGCTCTGCAGTTGACAAAGTCCAAAATAATATTGGTTCCAACTCAGAAAGAATGTGACATTTTGCCTTCCTAAAGATTTAGACTTGGATTTTAAAATTATTTATTAGAAAAATTTATTTGCATATAGCTAACATTAAAAAGCTCTGTAGCACAGTTTCCATCCTATATTTCTTTGCTTATGTATCAGCACTGATAGCAATCAGTACACAGCTGCTGTCTGTAAGCAAATTTGAGCGGCTCCTAGCAAATTTGCATATGAATTTGAGTAGTCCATTCCTGATTTATTTCATTTTAAAAGCAAAGCTTCTTCTATAGAAGGAAAAGAAGTTCTAGCAGTCTACAGGATCATAACAGTGATAGATAAGATATTGAGACACCCTTCCATTATAAATGTGATCTTGCACTCCTAGCAGAAGCCACAGGGATCTATCATGTGCCTGGGGTCCTCACATCTCTATATGTTATCATAAATGAGAGCCTCCCAAACAACATGTAAATGCCAGTGCAATATATTTCATTTGCTTTTGGAAAAGAATATAAGTTTTCATGAGCAAAAGTATTTTTCAATGCTCTTTGTTATTACATAAATTCTAAACCTTGCAATTATTAGAAACAAGGTACTTCCCTTCATGGGGGGTTTAAAATATACATTTTGTTGGCACTTACTGCGTAGATTACCACATGCAGTGACACTCTGCTTTCTTATAAGCACAAACTCAGAAAACTGACAGATTGGGTTTGCCCACAAAAAGCACTGGAGAACCTCACACAGGCAATCACTAGTCAGGAAGAAATTGCAGCCTAAGTTGCTGCAGAAATTCTTTTAAAAGCAGTAGTGGCTACAGCCTGGTGCAGGGGATGCATGCACCAGACATATGGATTTGAATCTGCCAAAGGAAAGGCAAGTTGCAGAGAAGCTGGTGAACCTTACCAAGAGTTCTCTGATGTTGCCTGCCCTTGCCACACTTTTGGCTATGCTCAGGTGTCCTCTGATCATCAGAATGAAGATGGCATTGAGCTTCCCACCAGGGCCTGGGATTCTCTGGAACTTTGAGTGCTTTTTGCTAGTGAATTTTCTAGTGAAAATCAGCATACTATGGCAGCAGACTGGAGAAAAACTAAGCATGGGCTTGGTGTCTAGAATTAAAGGTAAAATGGACTGTATAATCTAATAAATTTGATCTTACTGAATGGGGCAGAAAGTAAACACTCTTTATCTTCATCACCTATCTTCACATTATCATTACTAAAATCTGAGATTTACAGTACCAAATGCCAAAAATTCTCACCAACTTAATTTGGCAGGCAGAATTTACCAACTTATGATGTTCCTGCTTTTATCATATAAATATGCTACTACCATTCTGTTGAGCAGCAGTCCAGTGGTGGATTTTGTAATAATGCATTTTTGTGCCACTTGAAACCGTCTTTTTATGGCTAACTTCATGTTTTACAGAATGGTTCCTTCCATCTTTAAGGGTTTTAGTAAAGATGCTTTTAATAAATGTACTTTAAATTTAAGTATATATTTTTTTAAAAAAATGTATGGATACTTCATTCTGGCCTGCTTTTTTTCCTCCTCCCTGGTATTTTGTGGTGGAAGTAAGGGCAGTGATTACAACTGCTTTTTTATTTATCACTTATGTAGAAAAAGAAAAAATAAAAGAATTAGGAAAAGGTGCCTAGATTTTGCATTACCCTACAGTGCAATAAAATAAGTATCTATCTAGCTAGCTACATAATTCATAGTATTACACACAGTGCTTGGTGAAAAATTAAAATTCTTCATACTTGCTCTTTACCTGATATCACGTTTATTGCAAAAAGCTGAAAACTTTGTATTTTATATTTCTTTCCCTCCTTGTTCCCCCACTCCCCCTTTGGTAAACCTGCATTAATAACAGTAATTTTTCTTCATTATTTGTTTTCCCATGTACATTTCTGTGGCATGGTGTTTGTTTGATTTATACTTTTTATGTCCAGCTTACACCAGTGGAAGATACATAGTTAAACTTGTTTTTTAGTTAAATCTATTAAATCTAATGAATTTGCTTGAGAAGTCTGATTAACTAAAAAAAAAATCTATTTGCATTAAAGTGGATGAAAAGAAGAATGAAACATTTAGAATGGGCAAAGAAAATGCATATAGGATTCTAAAGTTTGTTAAACAAAAGGATTGATAGGTGCTCCTGTGAGGTGAAATAAAAAAAAAAAAGTATTTAATAAATGTCATCCATCACAACTTTTAGTGTAAAACCAGCTTTTCAGAAAACAGATATTTTATATACTGTGTCTTAATTTCTCCAATAGAATTTCTGGGGAAGTTGTAATAGTTCATGTCCACTAAGTTCCAAGGTCAGTGTTATTTACTTTATCCATCTCTTGCAACAAAGTTGCAAATTTGTTTGCCTTTACGCAGCAAATAGTCCGAAGTGATACTGAAACTGCTCTGATCACCTGCTGACACATGGGATAGAAAAGACCTGTCAGGTAAAAGAAAAGCACATTTGAAGGCCTCCATGCTCAGGATTATCAGTGACATCTACCTCATGTTGCTGAATATCCAAATCTTAGTAGCCTTTGGTGAAGGTACCAAAGAGTGCAACTAGGCAAAAGCAGTCAATGCTTTTCCTTGCTTGTGCTGTGCTGCACAGGCACATGAAATAATTCTGACCCCAAGGGAACACCAAGCAATGAGCAGGAAAGGCTTCCTCCAAGACACATGTCATCAGGGGAATCTGCTGTGTTTGGTATCTGCCATGGGGGGAAAGGGCTGGTGCTCTGGTGCTACAAAAACCAGTCTTTCTCTTAAATCTTAACATAGCCCTTTTACTTTGTCTTTCTTCTGCAGCCTGATCATATAAACAAGTACTGAGAGTGCAGCAGCGTAGTCACCTCTGCATAATCATAGATCCTTCAGGACAGAAAAGAAAGAAATCCATACTCCTAAATTGTCTTTCCGAAGTGCAGGAGCAAATGGCCTAAAGAGAAACAAGAAATGATAAAGCAAGGATGGCTGTGAAATCCCATCCTAACAGCTCTGGAAAACATAAGTACAAAATTAAATAGCCAATATTAAATAATTAATTTATTTGCCACTTCCATATTAAAACAGAGTGCACCATGGTCACAGCCATGGATATGTCTGTTATCGTTTTCCCAGAGAGCCTAGAGTAATGAAGAAAATGGTAAGCAGTCGCTGTATCTACTCTTTCCACAATGCATCTTCATCTCTTTTAAGCCTCCTAGTACAAGGTGGCCTTTGAAACCATTTCAATAGTAACTGAAGATTGTCTGTGTCTTAGTGCAAGATTTCTGTATGGCTTGATTGTGTTTTCAGTACAGATCAGCATCTGGGGCTTTGGTAAAATGTCTGTCTCTCTACTGATGAATCTCACCTGTGAAAACTGCACTAAGCACCCAATAGTAAACCAGACCATAAAAGTTACAGTGTCATTGGCCTGAGCATTTAATGAAGTCATGTCAATAACTATGTGTTTAAAAGACATCTGTGTATCTTCACATTTTGAATAGAGAGGAAATTAGTCCACCTCAAGATCTGGGCCAATTCCTAAATAAAACTTATCTGAAATTATGCATTGCTTTGCTGCTAGCAATAAAATGCAGAAGTTTCAAGGTTTGGGTGGGCCAAAGCCTGTCCTGTCAGTGAAGCTTTGCTTAAAATCTCCCCCTGTCTCAATTATTTTGCTTCCATTTTCCCAATCTGTACCCATCCTTCTGCACTTAATTTTAAGTCATAGCTGATGACAACACAGAAGTGGACCCTCTTTTCAGGCAGATCCCACCTGTGGAAGAGAACATGAATGAAGCCCCTTCTTTCATGTGACACTGGTATTACCAGCAAAACATCTTTGTTCTTTTTCTCTATGATTTTTTAATGATGAAAAAATAAAGAAAAGAAGAAGAATGGAAGCATGTGTTGACAAAAATTTATTTTTACCTCCATTAATTGCTCCCCAATGAGAATGTCTATTTTCTTCCCCCCATAAACTAAGGATATCATAAGTAACCCAGTTATACTTCCTTTTATATCTGAATTTTGAATTGTTTCCCCTCCAAGCCCCCTCTCCATATTTAAATTTTTGTTTCATTGACCTGGAACCATTACTCTATTAATCTCTAAGCAGTCCATTCTGATGTGAAATGTAGGGCAATGTTTTCCTGGTGTGTTTTCATCCCTAGGCTTGTATTTTGTAGTGATAAGAGCAATGGAAAGAAGAACCCATGGAAAAGTGACAGCAAGAGATCTGAACTGAAAAAAGGAAAGTAGATTCAAAGTTTGAAGAACTGTAAGAGAAAACAAGCCATGATTATGAAAAGAACTACATAAAACAAAAGAGAGGAAAGTGAAACTTAACTTAGGACAGAAAACACATAAATTATCCTGCTATTTACACACACACCACTATAAATCTTTTTGGCTATAATTGTTTCCATCTATGGAATACTTTCTTAGAATCAGTTAAAATAGGATAGTTACTGGCATGTTTTGAATATATTATTGATGGCTTGGGGTAAAAATGAGTTTATATCCTTTGAAGTTTTTCAGACACAGGACAGATCAAATCTTCTGTTCACGAAAGCTATCATGACTCCATTGACTATGCTGATACCTACCTGTGCAAACCTGATATAAAATTTTTATCATAGCATGTTTGGAAATTTTACAAGAAATTACTTTTTTCTCTTTTTCTGTGGGTCATCTTTTGTCTCAGGTGAAACTACATGTAGTTATCCACTGAATAACTTTTCGAATTTAAAAATAGCTTTAAACATCTTCACATATACAACAGAAGTATTTTCATTTATCTCCAGACTGGTTAATTCTACAGGGAAAAATTATTTGTTTGGTGACGTAGGACATTTTGCATAAGTATTCTGCAAATACAGGCTCTTGCATGTGTAAAATAGGCAAGAAAATCTTTTGTATCTGCAACTAGCTGATTGATCAGTTGTTACAGTGAACACACAACCCACAATTGTTCATACATTTTTACACAAATTTTAAAAAAATCCTATTTTTTTTACCATGATTTTGCTCAGATACTCTCACTCTAATTGAATCACAGGAGTCTGGTATAATTTGCCTTGAGCACATCCAGCTCAGGAGCTCCACTTCTGGCACAAAAAACAGAATTCTTTTTTGTGGCAGAAGCACAATGTGACTAATTTCTGAAGGACAGATAAGGGAAAGTTTACCAAATGGTTCAGATCCTCTAGAAGGTTCCATTTGTATTTGTTTTTCAGAGATGTGCAAAAATGTCAGACAAAAGCCTTTTCTTATTCTAAATAATTCACTTTCCGTAGAAAGAATTATGAAATCTTATGAGCATAACCTCAAAATACTCCACATCTATCTCTTTGTTAGTTCTAAAGACAGCACTGATTCATGGTAAAGTCCTGACAGAAATACATAACAAATAAATTCACTCCATAATTTCTCATCGAGAGAGTTCACTGTTCCATGCGGAATAGAAATGGATATTATCCTGGTGAAGTGATCTCTTCATTTTCAAGGAGCAAGAATGACATTGTCAACCACTATTTCTTACTTTTTGTTCAGAAAATGTAAGCAACTGATTTCTGTCTTTTCCTTAAACAGACAGATAGTCCAGTTTTATTTTATTTATGCTACATCTGAAAAACTTTATTATCTCATATATGTATATATATATATATATATATTAAAAAATAAATATTTTTAAGTATGTGATATAAATATGAGACAAAATTTTTAATACCATGGAACTCATAAAGCTACCATGGTTAATATTCAGCTTTGAAGTTTCTGCACTATAGAATGCAGGTTGGTAGTTTTAGGTATTGGTTTCGGAAAGCTGGAATATATTGAAGGGTGTCTTACAGAGCCAGACACTACCAACAGATTTATTTTTCCTTTAAATGCAACCTAGTGCAGGGCTAGTTTGTGCTTCCAGTGTCTGTGTTTACAGAAACCAATTGAAGAGAGAGACTACATTGTGTCATGAGATTGCACTTCACTCTGCTTTGGGCCATTTCAGACTCATAAATGCAGGGGAAAAAAAAGGAAAAAAAAAAGAAATTACATATATATATAATATAAATTATACTAGTAAGAAAAACGGAGGCCAAGCTGCAAATATAAGGTGAGTAGGATTATTTCTGAATAATTTTTGTCTCCAAATAATAGATCATTTTATTTACAGTAATTTATTCCCTGTTAATTAGATTTGTATCATAGTTCCCTGGCCCAAAGAAATTAAAAAACCCTCTGTTTTAAAATGATCGAGATTTTAAATTAATCTACATTTTAAAAATGGTATACTTAAAAGTAGCTTGACTTGAATTCTGTCAAAGCTTTGGATCACTCATCATTCTTAACTTTGCTACTTTACTCATAGTATGTTCTTGTTGCTGAAATTGGGTAAGATGAGAAACATTCTTCAGTTAAAAAAATATGTTATCCAAAATGTTACTGTTTACTACACTTCACTAGTGTCTTCCTTTAAACACAAGGCAAAACATAAGGCAAAATTCCTTTCTATGGGAGCTTGGGAATTACACTGAAGAGTTAGTGTCATGCATTTATGATAAAAATCTAAAAATCATTTAATGTAGAGACACAATAATTATCATTCTACCTAAAAGCACAATCAGAAAAGGAAAAGATGTCTTAAAATGCCTAAAACACGTTTCCCTGGGAGATCAGAGCAATTTAAAATATCTCATGTAATAATGTCTGCTTTATTGTCTATGGAACATTTTAATAAAATGTGAAATGAAATTAAATAGAATCATCTCCCATAATAGCTTCCTATCATATCGTAACAACCTGCCTGCTTACTACTGTCTAATCAGTTACTGAACCTTGTGCTGCACTTTTATGGTGCTTCCCTGCTGGGTCTATTGCCCACTTAGGAATATAAAATCATGTTATGTTTTTTTATTTCTCTCAGCCAGCCTACCTCCCTTTTCAGCAGCAGTCTGTTTTGCACAGTACCACAGTGATATCACATCAGCTCTCTGTAGAACAAGCTCTTATTCTCTCTTTTGGCATCTCTTCATTTGATCTAAGATACTTTGTACAAGTTCTTGCTCTTCTTTATTGTGTTTTTCTATATACTGCACAAATGCTTTGGCTTCCCAAACTGTTTGAAAGAGGGCATTGAATTTGAAATGGAAGCGGGTAAATTCTGTGCTTCAGGGGTAGTATTCTGTATCAATCCTTCCAAGGCAAGTCCATGGCCTTGGGGATGACTTTGTCCAAGACTTCTAGAATCCTGGCTGCAGAGAAGAAAGAGAAAACAACTTCCAACTAAGCTGAAAGAGTACAAAAGTACTCCTTAAGTTTCCACAAGAATAATCTTGCTTTCAGGCACTGTAAATATGCTCCCCCATTTAACACAGGGAAGCATTAATGATATTTCATTTTTTAAACAGTACCAATTTTTCATTAAATTTTACCAGCATGAAAGAATATGCTGGAAGAGTTTGATTTAGTAAAATCTTACAATGTTATGATTCAACAGTTAATTTTTAAGTTCATGAAAACAGTTCACTGGTTTAATTTCTGTTCAGTGTTGTGTGGGTATTGTTTATACATTATTTCATGTTTCTGTGACTCAGTTCCACATCTGTAAAATATTCGTTTCCTTGCTGATCATAAGTTCTGCAGGAAGTAAATTGCCTTACTAGGTTTTTTTTAACCAAAAGACAAGGGGATATAAAAAAAGGTGATTTCAGCAGAGAAACTCGTAATAGCTGAAGCTTCAGAACACTTTGAATCACTACATCTATGGCCTCATATTTTCTTTTTTTGGTGCCTTTGGGGATTTTCCTCCTAACTTGGACTTTTTACAGTCGTAACCTTACACAATTTTCTTCTATTTGTCAGAAGACAAGTAACTGAATAACACAGGAAATACAATTCCTCCTTGTTTTTAGAGAAACTGTAGGAGATTGCACACAGACTATATTTCATTACCTAAAAACTAAGCAAAAACTATCCCTCTGACACTGTGAAATCTAACTTCTCTGAGAGTAGAATTTAAGGTATTCTAAAACTTGAGGTCTTAACTCATGTTTTAATATTAGTGTAAACCTAGAACAGAGAACAAGGTTTTGATTAGTCTTTTTTTCCTATCAGAAGAATAATCCTGATCAATATCTGAGAAAATGTCATAGCAGAATCAAAAATAAAAACCGAACATGTACATTTTGAGGGTTCTTTTCATTGTTTGATAAGTAATTCCTATTATTTTGAAAGTGTAATTCTTGCAAATGTGAAATATTTCTTTTTAATATCAACAAAACAAGAAAAAAACCCAAGCACTGTTATTAGATGTTGCAGGAAAGAATATTTTGTCTTAAAACTTCACAAAGAATTCAGGCAGAAATAATCTTTGTTAGCAAATTGATCATGTAATTTTTCATCCATTGATAGCAGAATGTAAGAATGTGAAAAGTCATCTGTATATGACAAGAGACAACACAGAGGCATAAATTTTGATTTAAGCAGGAGTAAATTTTCACCACATAAACCACCTGTATTTACTCCCACTTCAGTGAATGGTAAAATTATTTATTGTCATTTTAGCAGGGTGTGGCACTGGAACCTCACATCTCAGTTGCAGATACAGTAGCCCCATCATTTCCTAAGCTACTAGGAGAAATCCTAGGAAAAGTTTTGTTGACAGAAAGAGGTTGCTTGACTGGTAACTTCCCTTGATACAGAACAGATTTTGCTGAATAGAAAGCAACTTCCCATTTTCAGCAAAGTAATCTGAAACTCAATCAGTCACAAGAAAGGCAGAAGAGCGAGAAAAGGGAATCTTCTGTCTGTTTAGAATGAAATGCATGGGCCAGCTTGAAAAGCTCAGTTTAGGCAGATCATTGCTTTTGTTGAAGGGAAGAATGGTTTGAATAAATCACCTGCAATTTGGTGACAGCTGATGGGGGTTTTTTGGCAGGTTCTTGTCTTATCTTTCAGTTTACAAACATGCAATAGAAGAAAATTAAGATATCAGAAAAAAAATCTGTTTAGGTTGATATAAAAATCTATCTATGTTTTCTGTCATGAAACCTTTTATCAACATAAAGCAGCTGTCTCAGTGTTAGAAATAAATATGCAGGGGAGCTTCCCCAACAAAATTTGCCTAGATTCTAGAGAAAAGGAAGTTTGAAATGCAGAAATGGAGTCTTTTCTGTTTCTGTGTTGATTACAATCACTGGACACATATGTATGTAATACGTAGATTGATGTAAGTTCATACATGCACGTATAAAGTGTAATACGTCAGTGTGCTTATTTGGACTACATCAAACTACTAGATTTGGCAACACATAATTAACAAAGAAACATTTAAGAAAATTTGTGGCATTTAGACTTTTTTATAGTCTGATAATGAATGTAAGTCTGTTTCAGCATAGTGTTGCTTGTGCTCTTGAAAACTCATTTTTCACTGATTAGGACAGTGCCTGGTCAGCAACATTCAGAACCTCACATCTCTGGTTCACAGTTGTGCTTCCAGGCTCAAAATAACATTTTTTTAAAATTGGGTATTAGTCTGGAATTCACTGAATTTTATTTTAAAATATCCGGAACTCTGAGTCATTCAGGTCTCAGGGCATAGGATAGTGACATTTTCAATTATTTTATGAACGTAATGGTTTGTGTACCCAGGACAGGGAACAGAAGCATGAGTTTTATTGAATTTCAATTCCAGAATGTGAGCTTTTCTCTCTTTGGTCAGTATAACTCTGTGTGAACTTAATGATGAAATCTCCTTCCTGACAACGACATGGATTCCCTGATTAGCTGTTCCCTAGTGTGTTACTGCAAAGTCACTCAGACTGTTGTCATCGACTTATTGGTACAAGAAGGGATTACAGAATGGAAAACATCAAACCCTTCACTTAAAGAAACAAAACAACACAAAATCCTATGGTGAGCAGGAGAGAGAAAACAGCTCAGAAGTCAATGTACAAAGTTCCCAGCTGAGGTAGCAATAAGCTTACAGTCCAGAGAGTCTAGATTTAATTTCAAATGTAAAATAATTATATCTTCCTAGAAGAGGGCTACCAGCATCACAGACTAAGTAACAATTTCTAGAATACATAGCATGTCTATAGAGAGACATCATAGTTTCTTTATTTTATGGGATTTTCTGTCTCATGTTGAGTTTTTGTAATTGTTGACTATTCAAAAAGAGCCATCTTCACTAAAAAATGACTCAGGAGAGAAGAAAGCTATAGAAAAAGGTTTCTTTTCTAATTTTTTTGAAAGAAATTAGGTTTTAGTCTTGAAATCAATATAAAATATTTTTACTTTCTTTCCCTGCATTTTGGGATTTTTAAAATGTTATCTATCTAATATTAGGGCATCCCCTTATCCTATTAGCAGAGAGAAGGAAGTTTTACCATTTGTTCACCTCATAACACATGCAAAAAATTGACAGCAGATGGTAGGTTTGGGGTATTCTGATCAGGTATTTGTGCCTTCTCTGAAACTTCTTCCATCATATTTACTTGCACCTGCTCAACTGTAAAACAATAATAGCCTAGGGAAGAAAAAATCTTTTTTTCCTCACTGAGACAGAGATCCATTCTTTTTTCTGTATTCATCAGAAAATAATGTCATCACTCTCCTCGCAGCACATGTGTTTGCTGCCCAAAGGAAGGATATGCTCAATGAGAAAATTTTGAAGATTATAGATAATGTGTATTTCTACAGTTTATTCTTTCATAAAGTCTCAAAGTACTCCATGTGTTTTCCAATTTGGATCATTTACTCATTAAATCACTTCTTTTTCATTTTCATTGAAATCAGAACTGTCTGAGACATCTGTTATGAATGGAGACAGGTGTTTGATAAGTTTCTGCCCTTTGCCTAGGCTTTTGACAACGGGCAGTTAGCTTATTGGAGTGGCCAGCACCCCTAGACACAGTCTTGTTCACAAGTTCGTTAATAATGGCTGATTAAGTCTAATATAAATTGGATTATTGTTTATTAGATACAAGAAATAAAAGAGTAAGCAGCTAAGCAAATTGTATACTACACAAAAATGAAATAACTAAAAGGAAAATAATCAAAAAGAATACTACTAGTAGATAAAATGCAGAGATCGAAAAGGTATCTATTGTACAGCTAGGGAAGAAATAATTCAATTTTGGAAAGAATGTATCTTGCCAACTCCAATTTGGTGATAGAATACACATCAGAATCGTCTCACAATCATCAAGAAGTTACCACAGAGTTGTGTCCAGCTCCAGGGAGAGGCTTTCTCCCTGGAGCTGGACACATGAGTGTGTGCATGTAGAAAAGCTTCTACACCTGTGATAATTCGTATGTCTTTTATAGTGTAAAAGTGTATCTTTTGATCACATTACTAATTTTTCATCTCTTTCCACATATGCTCTCCATACCAAGATGTGGTTTTTCGGTTGGAGGCCCCTGTCCTTTGGGCACCAAGAGATAACCCCTTGCTGGGAGTCAGACCCAGCCTGATTTATCTTATGTACCAGATATGTAGTTAGAGGGAGAGGGGGGATGTCCTGCCAAAACATGGACAATGGCATCAAGACTACAGAGCAGTCTTAAGAAGGAAGCAGGGAATGCCATATTAATTCCCTCAGTAAGTGAAATTTCAATTTTTGTTACCCCAAACAGTCCAATAGGAAATATTCAGAGATATTAGCAACACCTTACTAATATCCTTGGAGTAGATTTGTGTTTTCTGGGCACATTAAACATTTAACTGAAGATCTGTTTTTACAATAAAACCTTTTCATATTTAAAGCTGCAGACTAAGAAGTAATTCTCAAATGTTCCAGAACTATATGGTCTGGAAGATAGCGTGGAGCTAGAAAAGTTTTTGTGCTTGAAATTCAAAGTGTACACACTGGAATAGAATCATATAATATGTGAAGAAGTTTTAGAACATCTCTGTATCCTGGAGAGAAGCAGAAGTAGTAACTTTACTTTTCAGGCTGCAAGTCTTAGTATGAAAGATTTTTGCCTATGGTATTATTCTTGTGGGTATCATACCTTTGTAAAAAAGAGGGGAAAAAGAAGAGCAGTAAGGAATAAAGGGAGGAAGAGAGAGAGGAAGAGAGACAAGGAGAAGGAAAGAAGGCAGCTGAAAGGGTAGGAGAGAAAAAAATCCAGTATTTAATCATGTCACTAATTTTCTCTTAGAAAACTTTCTCTTACAACTTTTGCACTTCAGCTGTTAATATGTTTATCTGGTTATCATGAGATTTTAAATAACTAAGCCAGCCTTATTAAAATTCCATGCCTTGTTTTTTGAGAAAGAGAGGTTTATACACATTGGAAGTGACAATTGAAACAATAGTGGTCAAGAATCTACACCTTTAGAGAAGCTAAGTTCTTCTTCTGCTGTGTTCTCTATCTCTTCTCCATGTCTGTCGGGGCGGGGGGGGAAAGGTTTAATCCACTTGTAGTCTCTCTCAGGCCAACTCAACTCTAAGAAAATGAATTTACTTTTGCAATGAATGTTGATCCACTCATTATTTATGGGAATAAATATTTTTGTAATAATTTATAGCCTTCAAAGGGATTTAGCTATATTGCTCATACTGCCATTTAATTATATTGCCATTTAATCTCTCAATATGGAGAAATAATACTATCTGCACAAGATGCACATTATCCATCGGACAGTGGGTAATCCATCCAGTGTCTTTTACTTGCCTATTTCTGTGGATTATATTGACCACTTGAGTGGAATGCAAATTTTTTGCATAAATTAGTGGAATAGGTAATGAAATATACCAGTGACCAAAGAAAAAGTATTTTGATGATGTACACTTGATGTAGATTTGCAATGCTGAGTGATCAATGAGCCCTCAGACTCTTCTTGATTTGGAATCAGAGCATCAAAAAGTCTTTTAAAAAGTATCTTTATGAAATGTGTGATACTAAAAAGTGCCAGAATCATAATATGGTAGATTAATTAATTAATTAAAAGAAAACATACAGGGAAAAAGAAAATACCATCATCACTGTGTATCCATTTTTGTGACTCTAGTTTAATAATTTACTGTAGCTTTTTAGCCTGATCTCTGTGCTTCCTATTTCATTATAAGTTCAAGAAGCTCTGTGCACTCAGACATCAGGCATTTCCATGCAATGAGATATACTTGTCAGACTGTATCCACAGTCACTTTAGTGAAATCTCTGTCTGCTTGTTATCTCATCCATTCTTTTTCCACATCCAGAATTAAATGAGGAATCTATGAAAGTTTATCTTTACTATAACCTATAATTTAGCATAAAGCATACAGAAAAATATGAAGTGAATTTTTGGCTGAACACTTTCCTTTTCCACCACCTGTACGTTTTACAACCTGACTCATCTAGTAAACCAGACAAAATAAACATAGTTTTTTTCCCAGAAGATTTCCCTGATGACTCTCTTGCCTGTAACTATTCCACAAATGTTAATAGTAAAAAAAGTGGTTTTTTTTCCTAAAGTGTTTCTGCAAAATAATGACTTACATGTGTAATAGACCCTAGCCCAGAATCTTGAGGCTTTAGCAAGAAATGACTTCTTAAAGTCAGATTAACAAAACAATTAGACATGTTGCAGAAATATAGAGTGCTACCTTGACCTTCATGGATTTACTGTTGCTTCTATCTATTACTCTCTGGTATTTGCATTCATTTACAAGAATCAAAATAATATCTTTGTGACTACTATGGAGGAAGGAAAATAAAATGAACTTGAAGAACAACATTTTCACTTTCCAGTCAAATGAAGCATCTCTCTTTTTCTCTCTGTGTCTTTGTTTGGACATTGATCAGTGGTGAGACAGATGTTGATAGTTAAAATCATGTGTAACAGTGGAGATAGGATATATCCAAATCCATGGATAGTCTTAAAAACTGTTACATTCTAACAGAAAAATAAAAAGAAATAATTATTTAAAAACTTGAATTGCTTGGCTTAAGAACCGAAATTCAAAATTACATGTCTTGCAGCACTTCTATTCAATTTGGTTTTGCAAAACTTGTAGCTCATTGATTGATGTTGTTCCAACCAGCATTATAATTCTGATTCTGTGACAGACAGGGCTAGCAGCAGAGCACACTAAATTTATATATGAGTCAGATGGAAGAAAAAGTATACATGGATCTCTCATTCTTCTCATGGAAATAAAGTAAATATAAAATATATGTATGCATATGAATTTGCATATGAAACTTGCCACAGAACTTGTAAACTTATAAGACTCTGAACCTCTGAATCACACTTCAGTCACCATAGAAGTTATAAAGAGATTTTGTTCCTAAAAATACCAGCCTAAAGGCAAAGGCAAACCCAAAGCAAATAATCTTTGAATTAAATACTTTTTAAGAATGCTAAAACAGTGAAAATAGAGCAAAAAGAAACTATTAAGAGTATAAATTAAGTACAACTGACATCTCCAAACCATAAAATGGCAAAGTTTTTATTTGATATGACCTATCATTGTATTACTCAGTGCATTCCTTTATATGTGGCAGGGTTTTTTTCTTGTGTCCTCCAGTCAGTATTTTCTGAGTACTGAAAAGAAAAAAAGAAACAAAAATAGTCAAAATGTACATTATGTTATGTTTGTCTCTGGTAAAACTAGTATGGCACTAGAATTTTATTACTGAAAATATGTAGATATAAATGACATAGAAATGCACATTGGAGAAAGCATGCTGGCTATTCTTGCAACCACTAAAATTGTGTCTTGGATTTACATATGCAACCTCAATCTTTTTTTCCTAGAAAATGGCTTTTCTTAAAGGCAGTTTATATTCTTTATTGCTATTAATGTCCATAGAATCTTCCTATTGAAGTATATAATAAAGTCAAGGCAGCTAGCTGGTACTTAAACATCTTCACAGATATGTGAGGTCTCACTCCGAACCAAAAAATGTGTGTTTTGCTTGATTTTCATTCTGGTGCTTTTCACCAAAAAAAAAGCCAACCCTGGCTGAACAAAAGCAAACAAAAAACTCACCTCAATGGCTTTTCTTGCCCTTCAAAGTTCAGAATGACTCATAAGGAGAAAAGAAATCAAGGTCAGCTTGCTAAGGGGACACACATAATAGCCCTGGGTGTAATGGAATTGCAAAGACTGAATTTTGTTCCTCATCTTGTGCCAGACTGTTTGTTGGCCTGTTTGTACAGCAGTTGCTATGTGCACACCACGTGTGATGCTGCCCACCAAGTGAAGCAGATCTCAAGAAAGATGTTTTCTTTAAAAATACCTCAATAAATTCATATGGAATGAGCTCCTGGGAAGACGATAGGGAAATACAGGGGGCATAGATCAAGCAAGTGTACAGAGCCTGTAGCATCAACAGATACTGGGAGAGTGTAGTAAACAGGGTAGAAAACAGACACAGAAAGGGAAGTGGAATAGGCAGAATGTATGAAGTTTTCTGCAAGCCAAGGAAAATATCATTATTGTTAGAATTGCTAGGAGCAAGATCAGAGGGAAAATCAACATTGCAAGCATTTAATTGACAGAGGGGAGTCTTGTTTTCAGATTTGTACTTCCAATCTGTCACACTCACGAGATCTGAATTTTATCCTGTATGAAAGGTTGCCATCCCCTTCTTTGCTTTCTATGATGTGTGGCTTTAGAAATCTTCTGAATATTTCAACTCTGCTTGGTTATGGGGAAAAAAAACCCAACAACAAACAAACAAACAAAACCCCAACCCTCCCCCCCCCCATACAAACCCCCAAACCCCTACCAACAAACAAAAACCCAACTCAAACCTACCAATGAACCAACGAAACAAGAAAGAAACAAGAAAAATAAAGTGCTTTATCTGAAAATTCTGGAAAACTTGAGGTCCCATGCAGCTTCAAATAGTTGGAAAATCATTAGCTGTGGTTCACCTGTGAGTTTGAGCACCAAGTCTATCTTCCACTTTTAACAGATATGTCCTAAAAAGTGACATGCTATTAGAAAATGTGAATGAAATGCAGTTTGACTCATGTCTACAAAGGGCAGTATATTTCCTTCACTCCAAATATTCTTCAATGCTCTGTTGACATTTTCCATGCTGGAATTGTCTTAAGGTCACAAGAATGACCATGGCAGGCCAGTGCAGTCCATTTCTCCATTGTTGTACCTCAAGCAACATCCAAGAAGAAAAGTGGAGTCAAATCTGCCCTATGTTTGTTATTTCGTAGGCATGTTGTACTGGGCAGGTTCTACTGTCCATAGAGGCAGGAATTTCAGGAGTTGTTTCATGAGAACTACAACTACACAGTTCTGTCTAGCAGAACATAAATAAGTAAGAAATCCATGCAGGAATTTATAACATTTTACTATATTTATTAATTGAGATTGAAATTTAAATATGTAATTATTTCTTTTTCCTCAGCAAACAACATATAATAGGATAATGCAATACTCCCCTACAAAAAATACATGCCCTAAGGTACAATTTGCTTAAACCGATTTCTTGGCTTCATACTAGCATAGCAATCAGCATTTTATTGTTCTTATTATGTCATTAATTATTATTTTTAATTTCTTTTAATATATGAAACAGTCTTCTATGCTGTGAAACCATGAAGTTTCACCTGGTTATTATCTGGATGGGCTTTTTGTTCACAGCCATAACATCCAAGTTAGTTGATGATACAATTCTTTAAAAAAAAAAAAAAAAAAAAGAAAAAGAAACAGTGAGAAGAGAAAGTATCATATGATATGGAGGGGGACAAAATGAAAATGTAGAAAAAAGATCAGTCAGGGCTATGTCCACAATACAGTTTAATTAAAATATACTACTGCTCTTCATCCATTTCACCCTTGGCCTTTCATTCATAGTTAGAACCTTAAATATAGAGAAAATAGAAAACAACTAGAAAACATATCAGCAAGACTGCTCATGAATAGCCAGATATTAAGCGCAAGGCAATAGTGATTTGTGTCGGTTACAAAGAAGCTGATGAAAAAAATAGAATATGTAACATGATGTCTCTTTCATCTATAAAAATATCAGCTCAGAGGTTATGCTTCATTAACTTCAAATGTAGCATGAATAATAAAGGAAGAAGGCACAGCATTCCTTTGATATGTTGTGTGAAATCTTATCATTCCCTCTTTCAAGTGACAGTTTATTAAATAAGGTGAATAATAGAAAATATTCAGACTAGATCCAAATCATGGTCTGACACTCTCTGCCTGATTACAAAGTAAATATAACAGCTCTGCACCTCCATTTTGTGAGATTAGGAAATAAAGGGGATGAGATATATGGAGCTCCCTGCAGTGAGCTCACTCAAACATTTTCTCCTTAAAAACATTAATGGAACAAATAAAAAGAATTTTAAAAAATACCTTGGCAAAAGACAGAGGGAGTCTTCATTTCCATCTTGTTGGACTCAAGGAAATATTTGGAGTGTAAAGAATAAATATCTACAGTATCTCATCAGTTTTTACAAACACTCTGCAACGTCATAGCATATACACCACTCCAGGGAGGTGGTAGTAAGACATTTTCATAGCCTCTATAAATTGCAATGTGTTTGCCTAAATTTCAGTTGATTTACTGTGCCAAATACTGTAAAAAAGCACTGCTAGTTAAGGTCACTTTTGAACCACGTCCATTCTTAGACATAGCTGAATGTTCATTGGAGATTTCTCTGTGTAAGTAGAAATAGTAATGTTTCATCAATTTTTCATTAGAATGTGTGCCATGATTCTCTTTAGTAGAACACAGTCATGAACACATCCAAAAGAAAATTGTAAACAATTTCAAATATCTCCTTGGATTGCTGTTTCATCGTCACTATTTCTTCAAGGTGGGAGGTTGGGAATTCCCAAATTATTCTGAGTCAATACTGCCATGAGAACAAAAGCAAAAAAGAAAGAAAATAAACTCTGCCACAATCCTCTTCAAGACCACAAGAAGTTCTCATTCTTTTTTGTATAAAACTCACCACTCTCATCATCCTGGAAAAATGCAATTAGAATTTAAAACTGCAGTCAGATTTCAAGGGAAATGTTGAGAAATAAAATTGAATAATACAATATTTTGAGCGTTTCTTGGATAAGAAACACTATACAGCAAGCTCTGTATGCTAGCAAGTCAAGCTTTTTTCAATTAATGAAGAAAAATTGATATTTAGATCCATAGAAAGGGATTAAAAATAAGATGTCTTAGATTTTTTTAAAAAATATTGGAAAATAAATGGACAGAAAAATGAAAAATTAAAATCTCGCTTTTTAGAAAATACTTGAAATGTTTAAACATGATAGATGAAGTTTTGCTAGAAAATTTTTTGCTTGTTTTGAAATATTTCCATAGAAAAACATGAAATGCAATAAAGAAGAAAAAGGAAGTAAGATAAAAAACCACACTAAAACAAAAGCTATGGACAGTGGTAACCTAATTTTATTTATTAGCAAAACAAGTGAAATGAAAAATAAATTTTCAAATTTGGGGAAAATAGCATTTTGGAACAAAGATAAACAAGACATATTCCCTAATATGAAAACATATTGCTTTTTCCAGACCTGTGAATTAAAATAACTTTGTATTTCATGTTGCAACCAGCTCATCTCTGCAGGTGTTTAAATAATTGCAAAATAAGAGAAATATGGTCCTTGAAAGTCAATATGAACAAAATTTGACAGCTCTATTAATAAAAACAGATTTTCTGTTTGTTTGTTTGTTTTCAGTATGCTTCATAAAGAACACTAAGCCCATTATTTTTCTGAAGATTGCAACAGGCAAATAATTCATGTGTGAGTTAAGTTAACATAATGGAATTATGGATTAGGATGTCAATGCTGCTGCAGCCACAATGGGAGCAGATCACCCTTGGAGATCTATGTGGGTGCCAGCACCATCACATGCCATCACATATGGGGCTTGATTCAGAATCAGAACTCAGCAGGTCTTTTTCTTCAGCTGCTAAAGGACAGCAGCTAGTGTTCTCTGCAATTCTGTGTGATTTGGATGGCTTTTTTCTTTCCCACTGAGGCTAATTCACGAGTTCCATGTAAAATCACATTTAAACCAACATATATTAAAATGCTTATTTACCATTTGAAATGTACTCCTAAAAATGTGAAAATTGTCCACTAAGGAATAGATAAACTGTAATAAGACTGACCTGATCAGTCATTATCAAGCTGCATAAATATTACTGGTTGAATAAGAAATGCATATGAATACTATTGCAGATAATGGTACCTTATGCAGACATCATTAGTATTGGAACATACAAACAAAAGAGTGAATTTATAAAGACACCAGAGACAAATAGTAATACACTGAGAGGGAAAATTGTATGTGTCTCATGAGCAAAATAAAAGATTAAGTGTGTTAATATTCCTTTTAAAAAGCTTACTTCACTCCAGTGTGTAGTGCTTAGTACTCAATGCCTTAGACATTTCTAACTGGGAATACCATGGTCTAAAGAGAGGAATACTGCTCAAAGACTGAAAATAATGACTTTTTATTACAGATTTTGTTTCGTTTTCCATTATCTGAGAACTATATCACTATTCCAGTTATCAACAAGCAGCAGTTAGGCCCAGTTGTCCTAAATCTCCAGTCTGTTAAGATAGGTTATGATACATGGTCACTAGGTTCTGCCTTGCGGGATAACATTACGAAAATTCAGCTTTCTAGGCTTGAAGCTAAATTTTCTTTTCCTGTATACAATAAATAATTTAATAAACCCTAGAAAACTCTGCTGCTATTGTTCTATACAAACTCATGGAAAACAATTTGCTCTAAGCAGTCACTGAAGAACCTGAGCAACCTGAGAACAGTAAAATGAAATATTTGCAAAACAATTTTCCCAATATTTCTACCATTCTAAGTTTGAATTAACAGTAAGTATCAAATAAGAGAATAAGAAAATATCAATAATTGCAATAGCTCACAACTTGTAAATATACTGTTTTTGCCTTGGATTTTATTTTAGGCGAATAATGGATTGTATGGAATATATAGACCTCCATTTTAGTTTGTGTAAGGTTGATACAGTATGGTAAGAGCTTCCAGAAAGATGCAAATGGCCTGCCACCTGAAGACCAATTGAGCTGCCTAAGTTATATCAGCATAACAAGGAGCCATGGCTGAACTCCAGTTTGTGTCTGCATCATGTTCTGTGTAGTGATTTATATACATGCTGAGGAAGCCCAAAAGTGCCATCAGTTCCCTCACTTATATGACAACACAAATAAAATTTTATTTCCTTCTTTTGTTCAGGTTTAAGCCTGAATTTCTATTTTTGATGCAACTGTAGTGATTAATATGACTTGAAACAAGTGTTCTACCTTGTTTTTGCAACATACCGGCAAACACTAGAAGGTAGTAGAAAATTTGGCTCACTGTTTTTACTTTTATGTTTGATGTTGCCACATATCCATTACCATTGATTCAAATTTACAATACAAGTTGTTAAATAACAGTTTACAGATACAAATTGATTTTGTGCCCAATAAGAATCCATTCTTTATAGACAGGCACAGTCCTTAACATGAAAAAGATAACTTATTTTTGTCATGCTATTGAGAATAAAGGGCAACAGAAAGCAGAACACAAACTACTGTATTCATTTTCAAATGAGATCTTTCAGGGTGTGTTCCAGATTTTTCTCCTCAGTCATCTATGGTTATTACTGAAATAAATTAATAGGGTTTTTTTTTCTTTCTGAGTTAATATGAAAGAGCCTCTGTCCCTTGAAAGAATATACATCTTTTCTTGTCACCCTGAACAGGCACAAGTATTTGAATTATTGTATTTTCATATTGTTTTTCACACATCCTATGAAAACCACACCGGAACTTTGAGACTTTGAAATTTAGGCATTTGCATAACAATTGCTACTTGTATTATTTCTAATCAGCAGCCAGGACTGAGAAGATGAAAAACATACCATATGATTTAAATTTGCTAAGGAGGAAAAAGGGTTTTTTGGAGTGCAGCAGGGGAAGTGTATTCTCTGCACTTCTTGCCTTATCAGGTTTGAAATCTAGTTGGAATGCAAAGCACAATATTCTTTTTGTTCTGGATGTACCAGGCTGATAAACAAGTGCATTTTATCCTACTCTTCCTTCGGACTTGGAGACTAGCTGTGCTCCAATTTTTATACTGCTGCCTTTTGTTTTGATATTCCAGATTACTTGTGGTGGCTAGACAGTATTAAAAATATCTAAATTGTCCTCTAGACTGGCTAATATCAGCCAGAAGTGCTAAGTCAAGGCTGGGAGACAGATGCAGTGTTGCAGGGCTGAGTTCACTGTGCAAAGGAACTGTGTCCTTCAGGAAGAAGGAACTCTTTGTACACACGAATACATGAGTGCACAGTCAGCTGAAGACTCATTTTCCAGAGTCTAGGTCTTCCTTTTTCAGAAAATGAGACTGAATTATCAGTGACCCTGTGTTTATGACCTCATAAAATTTATAATCAGTGAATTTGTGACAGCTGACACAAGCCACACTTTAGTTCTGTCTTTTCATGTCCTCATGTTTGCACAGCAGCAGTACCCTTTAATGCGTACTAATACAGTACTAGTGAATACTGTACTCGAATACTTGTTATTTTTGCAGTTCCTTTAAGCAACAAATTCAGTGCATTTCTTCGATTTGCTGAAGAGCAGACACTTGAGCATAGATTTGGCATCATGGGTGAAACACATTCTTTATTTTAGTCTTTAGAAGCCTCCCATTAATTTCA